>CM067171.1:92140044-92180044 GCA_034093135.1 Erigeron breviscapus | reverse complement strand
ATATATATATATATATATATATATATATATATATATATATATATATATATATATATATATATATATATATATATATATATATATATATATATATATATATATATATATATATATATATATATATATATATATATATATATATATATATATATATATATATATATATATATATATATATATATATATATATATATATATATATATATATATATATATATATATATATATATATATATATATATATATATATATATATATATATATATATATATATATATATATATATATATATATATATATATATATATATATATATATATATATATATATATATATATATATATATATATATATATATATATATATATATATATATATATATATATATATATATATATATATATATATATATATATATATATATATATATATATATATATATATATATATATATATATATATATATCTACTCGTGATGGCTAGTATCAAATTTGAACAAAATAATGAAAGAATTGAAATAATAGAACTCTAGAAAATTAAACTATGCTTTTAATTTATTAGGGGGCTATTGTATTATAGGCTGGGCTCCCGTTATATATCTCTACTACATTATAAAGCATTTGTCCTTCCATTTTTTCAACTTTAATTAAGTGAGAACCCCAAAATACCCCTATCACTTATTCATAATACCCTTAGAAGAAATCTCAACCACTCATTTTTTTTTCTCTTCTCAAATATCAACCACTTATTTTTCTCTCTCCTCCATAAATCATTTTATTCTTCTAATTCATTCAAAATCTTTTATCTCAAAAAGCGTACATCGATAAATTATAAAAATTATATGGGTGTTCTTAAAATTTCATGCTCTTTCATTAGAGATGTCATTCGACATACTTTCGACGAATTTTTAAATCCGAGGGCAAAGCCCGGACGGCTAAGGCATTTGGCTATCACACTCTATGACATATCACCTTCTATGACTTATCACACTCTATGACTTATCACCTCCACCATCTTACCGCCGCAATGCGCGAGTACTTTGTCTCGTAAAAGATAAATAAATTTGTTTTTGGGCAGGGCCTAGTGCAATCCATTCAACTGGATTCGGCCTATGAATGATGGTTAGTAGCATAGGTGCTGCGGTGCAACAGTGTAAACCGAAACATTCCGGACATCAGCACGTATTGATGGTATTGATGGTCGGTTCGCAGTTCAGCCGGTCAAACCGGTCGGACATGACCGTAAAAAGTAAAAACCATACCTTTTATTAAAGTTATTATAGATTTGGGGATACCATGGATGTTGAAAGCATCTAATTTGGATATGCTTAGGTATTGTTCACTGCACCTAACTTTTTTCCTATAATTATATTTAAGTATATATATCATTATTTAGCAAATTTCATTTGCACTATGTTCTTGAGTTTAAATTATAAAGGAAAGGAAATGATTGGAAGTCATGTTATCATCCTTCCAAATCACCCCAAAAATGGGGAGAAACTTTTTTAAACAAAATCAACTAAAAAATCCTTCTAATTTCTTTCATTTCATTTCATTTCATTTCTATCCTTAAGTTAAACTTAAAAACACAACTTATTTTGCAATCCTTTGTATTCTTTTCTTTTCCTTCTTTCAAAAAACTCAAGAACACAGTGTTGGTCAATTGGTAAATTAACCCACTTTCAATTGGTCAATTGGTAAATTAACCCACTTTCAAAAACATAAGTGTAAGGTTCCCTTAGTACCCATTTTTCCTTATTATTCCATATTTCAATTATTTCAATCAGTTTAACTAAACAGTAGGCTTTAATAATTCGGAATATGGTAAAGTAGCTCCCGGATTGTGGCTACCGACTATGGTTAAACTGACTGATTTAATTGATAGTTGTGTAACTTGTATATTGTGATATATGAATCGATAGTTGTGGTATATACATCACCTTCCTTTTACTTTGTACTTTCTACTTTTGGCACAATCCAAATCCCAGACCTGTAGTAAAACACAAGCTATTATTTCTAGTCCAAAACAACAAAATTTCAAAGTTAAGGTGTTTAGATATAAAATTAACCAAAAACCAAATAACAAACAAGGAGGACCAAAGTGACCAAATTCCAAGTCTTTGATGGATCAATTTTCACACAATCACACACCACTAAAATCACACACACTCTTCTGAACCCAGAATCACTCTGCATCTCACATTCATTTCTGCACTTCTATACACATATATACATACATATGTACATATAATAAAACCCTGTATATGTGAAGGGATCAAGTGAGAACCAACATATATGGTGAGAACCGTGAGAACCACTATAAAACCATCTCTAAGGGTTTTGCCCTTAGAGTTAAGGGCTACGTCCGTAATAGTATGTGATTCTGGTTTTTTATATAGGGTCACAGAGTTGGACGTGTTTACAAAGATTTTTTATCAACCTTGAAGTATAAACATGAAATTTTTACAAATATAATCAAGGTTTAGTTGCATAAAAAGGTAATACATTTTGGTCAGACTTCTAATTCGGATAACCAACTTTATATTCATCCATATACAGCTCAAATTTATAGAAAAATCAATTTGAGGTGACTTTCAATCCTCACACAGTTGATTCGTTTCTTGGGACCATCTCAACTAAAGCCCACATTTCAAAATATGTACTCACAGAGTACTTTAAATCGATTTTTTTTTAAATGTGAGGTTTCTTATAGATATCAACCTTGAAGTATAAACATGAAATTTTTACAAATATAATCAAGGTTTAGTTGCATAAAAAGGTAATACATTTTGGTCAGACTTCTAATTCGGATAACCAACTTTATATTCATCCATATACAGCTCAAATTTATAGAAAAATCAATTTGAGGTGACTTTCAATCCTCACACAGTTGATTCGTTTCTTGGGACCATCTCAACTAAAGCCCACATTTCAAAATATGTACTCACAGAGTACTTTAAATCGATTTTTTTTTAAATGTGAGGTTTCTTATAGATATAAACGAAGTTGATTACCTAAAATAGAAATTTGACCAAAGTTGGTTAATTTAACTCATAATCATACTACCTCACAGCTACAATATAACTACTAAACCCTGTATATATTGAATTGTTACTAAGTTGATAGCAATGAAATTAGCTTCAATAATACAAAATGGAATGCAACCCTCAATTCATCATCAAATTGATGTGGGTTTTCTTAAATATCCTTGTTCTACGAAATGGGTCCATCTTCAAATCACTAATTACAACAATCTTTCAGGTTTTCATGCTAATTTTTGAATTTTCAAGAAGATTTTTGTGTAATTTATCTAAAATGAATTTTTTGGATTGGCAGGTGTTTGCAGTAGGAATAGGTGGGCCCGGAAGTTACAGATTGTATGTGCAAAAGGGGTTGAACAAGAAGAGCAAGAATTTACTTCTTCAGGTCAAAGTTTCAATCTTTATGTTTCTTTGTTTGTTTTTTAGTATCGTAGATTTCGGTTAGAAGTTAATTAGTAGATTTGAAGTAGAAAGAGGTTGGCAAATACTTGTAGTTATTTTTTATTGCATAAGTAGAATGAAGACCCGTGCGATGCACGGCTACGTCCGTAATAGTATGTGATTCTGGTTTTTTATATAGGGTCACAGAGTTGGACGTGTTTACAAAGATTTTTTATCAACCTTGAAGTATAAACATGAAATTTTTACAAATATAATCAAGGTTTAGTTGCATAAAAAGGTAATACATTTTGGTCAGACTTCTAATTCGGATAACCAACTTTATATTCATCCATATACAGCTCAAATTTATAGAAAAATCAATTTGAGGTGACTTTCAATCCTCACACAGTTGATTCGTTTCTTGGGACCATCTCAACTAAAGCCCACATTTCAAAATATGTACTCACAGAGTACTTTAAATCGATTTTTTTTTAAATGTGAGGTTTCTTATAGATATAAACGAAGTTGATTACCTAAAATAGAAATTTGACCAAAGTTGGTTAATTTAACTCATAATCATACTACCTCACAGCTACAATATAACTACTATAATGTAAATATAACATACTATAATGTATATATAATAAGGAAGCTGAAAATATAGATGTCACAAAACACCTTAGAGGGAAAAACACTCTTGATAAACAACTAAAATATAAGCTCGTATGAAAGCAATGCATGTTTGATGCATGTAACTTTCATGAGAAACTGGTATTTTAGGATCTCTCTGACTGAAATGTGCAAGGATGACTCGATATACTCCTAAAGAATTCCTCACTTCAACGGCTTCTTCTATTGTGTTGGGGTTTCTTGCAATGGCTTTATCCATCAAGTGTCCTCAAAAGTCACCGGATACATGAAAACCCAATTCTAACGCATTATTCAGGGAGTTAGTCATTACTCCTCTCTGAGAGATTTTTACTTGCATATCACAAAGACTAATTCCTTTTTTCACCATAATGTCATTTTTTTGTTACTTTTTGCCTTAGTGTTTACCTCATGTATAAGCACCATTGCTTCTTGAGAAGCTTAGATTAGTTCAGGTTTTCGCATAGTGTCACATATATAACCAATCATCCACTATGGATTCTAAGCACACTTTTTAAAACGACCAAAAAACTTGCCGAATGCAAAACTCGAAAACTAATGACGCCATCTAAACCTGCATTTTCGAGCACATCTTTCTACTTTTTAGACATTCGTCCAATGAACACAACTTTAGTTATTTCACACTATAGACATTCGTCCAAAGTTTGTTACATTTCAGGATACTAATCCCTTTAATAATTGAATACACTATGTTGATTTCCACAAAACTACCTGCCCCTCTCCATAGGCTCTACATCTAATTATCTTTCTCAGGGCAAGTAGAATCAACTTTAAAGCTTCACATATAGCGTTTAATAAAGATAACTTTAGACAAATTTCAACCCATACCTCTTAAGCTAAATTTTGATTTTACCCAGTTGAAAAAGAGAAACCCATATCGACCCATGATGTGACCAATTTATATAGATCGCCCACATCATTATTGGTCTTTTTCGTATGTGTTTTGAGTAAATTTTGTATGTATTTGGCGCGTTTATGGTGTTTGTTAGTGCTTTCAGGTTCTTAGCAAGTTGTGCGTCCATTTGGTGCATTTTCTGACGATTTTAGGCCAAGATGTTGATCCGAGTGTTCGAGAGCTGTTAATAAAGAAGAACCAAAGATTTCAGCAAGATTTGACTGCGCCGCAGTGGGAGGGATGTTGCCCCACTGCGCCGCAGTGGGAGTGCACTAGTCCCACTGCGCCGCAGTCACACAAGAACAGAATTTCAGAGATCTCTCACTGCGCCGCAGTCACACAAGAACAGAATTTCAGAGATCTCTCACTGCGCCGCAGTGGGAGTGCACAAGTCCCACTGCGCCGCAGTCACCAGTGAGAAGAACCAAATAATCCAGACGATTATCCATGCGCCGCAGTGGGAGGAGACCATCCCCACTGCGCCGCAGTCAATGGGTGTCAAAGACAAATGAATTCCAGATGATTATTGATGCGCCGCAGTGGGAGTGCACGAGCCCCACTGCGCCGCAGTCAAGGTCGAGAAAAAAGAAATGTTTTCCAGATGATTTTCCATGCACCGCAGTGGGAGTGCACTAGTCCCACTGCGCCGCAGTCACACAAGAACAGAATTTCAGAGATCTCTCACTGCGCCGCAGTGGGAGTGCACAAGGCCCACTGCGCCGCAGTGAGTGCACGGGTAAATCAGGGTTTCAGCCTTTTGCAGCAGATTTTGGGGGAGGTATAAATAGAAAAATAAACCCTATTTCCCAGGTGATCAAATTTTCTTTCTAGGAGCTGTTCTACCGCGAATTCTTTCAAGGATCATCTCAGATTTCATCATTGGATTCATTGAAGATTCAAGAACACCCATCTAGATCGTATCTAATTTTCTGTCTTGCAATTTACATTCAACAATCATTGGTACAATATGTTCTCTTTCAATTTCTTTTATGAATTTCAATTTAGCATGAGTGGCTAGATTTCTAATCATCCACTTTGATGAAACTTGACGAATGATATGATTGCAATATTTTAATTCAAGAGTTGATTCAATTATCGTTGTGTCGTGATCTTTATCAATTAATTCCTTGAGATTTATTCTTTTGATGTTGATGGTTTATGTGTTCATCGTTAGTGGTACTAGGTGAATATGTTTATCGTTGCAATTCGATTGTCTATGGTCAATTGTCACCGGTTCATGGTATGACGGTGAATGTCAAATCTATAATAGGAATTAATCGGTAAACGTGTTTAGAAACGGTTGGTGGTACCACGTTTTCATTCACATAGGCATAATTGGTAATTGGATAATCAAGCAAACTAATTGTTGGGGAGATTTTCTAGGCATTGGTGGTACCGGCTTGGGTAATTAAACTAGCAACTTAGGTGTTTGGGTGATTTGCGAGCGGGTGGTGGTACCACGCGAGCATTTTTATCCTTTCACGATTATCTTGTCAACTCTAATGAATTTGTTCTTTAACGTGTGCAATCATAGCTTAAGTCAAGTGGATTCGAAGTGGATGATCTTTATTTATATTGTCTGAACTTTCTTTACTTTCAATTGTCTTGTTATTTCAATTTCTTTAATTTCAAATTGTCAAAGTGAGGTAGCAATTCGGCTACGGTTCCATCCTTATTCTAAAACTACTTTAGCAAACAATTATTTCACAACCAATCCCCGCGAACGATCTCGGACTTACTACTTACTATACTATATGCGATCAGGTCCACTGCCTGAAAGTGTGTAGTAGTCGGTTTTTAGTGGGTACTTATTTATAAATTTTATAAACTCGATTTCACACATCAAGTTTTTGGCGCCGCTGCCGGGGATTGTGTGCCGATTTAGTTGTTAATTTAGTGGTTTGATCCTTTCTCATGCGTGAGGAAGTTACTTGTTTATTAGTTTAGTTTTCTTTTCTTATCACCGGTGCATTTGACGTGTTTGTGTTAGTTGTGTGTTTGCAGGTATTGTTTTAGTTGATGAACTTGCGTTCTTCGGGTCTCCCTTTGAATAGTCCTTTGTCTACTCCGAGAAGACCAAGAGGGCGTTGGTTTAACTTCATTGAACCCACAACACCAATACCAACACCATTTTCACCTATAGCTAAACCCACTCCTGATTCGGACGAGGAAGGGTTTTATTTAGACGAATTCTTCAATTTAGAAGTTAAACAAGAAGAGATGGGTGACGAACAACCAAGGGGTCCAAATGACACTCGCTATGGAGAGGGTTCGAACTATTCCAACTAGCCGTGGCTCTGCCATTAGACCTCCGGCCATTGATCACACTTTCAACTTGAAAGGAAATCATCTCAAGAGCATAGAAGAGCAACAATTTGATGGAAAAAGGAAATAGGATCCTTACCAACACTTGGATAGGTTTGAAAAGTTGGCTCGGCTTTATCAATATGGTCAAAATCAAATGAATGCCGTGAAACTTGAGACATTTCCCATTTCAATCACCGGAGAAGCACTTGATTGGTTCAATGATCTTCAGAAAATTCAATCACTATTTGGGACCAACTTAAGGAGGCTTTAATTGGTGAGTTTTATTCACTCAGAACTCAAAGAAGGTTGGAGAATATGATTAGATCTTTTGAACAAGATGATGGAGAAGATGTTGTAGATGCTTGGGTTCGTTTCAAGGAAATGTTGAGAAGTTGTCCAGGTAACAATTTGACTAGGGAACAATATGTGGAGCTATTCTTTGATGGGTTAGATAAGAAGTCTAAACGAGAATTGGGATATGCTTTTGGGGGTAGTTTCAATAACATTACACCCAATGAAGGTTATCAGATCTTGGAAGACATGGCAAAGGATAACTCAACTATGGATGATGAAAGGTTCTTGAAGAATGAGAGGAAGATGAAGAAGGGCACTAACCAAGGGAGAGTTGCTAAGGCTGAAGCTAGTAACGATTCAGGGGTTATTGGAGAGATTAAGGCGCTATCTGAGCGCATGGATAGGAGCTTTACTGCTCAAGAGACTAGGTTTAGTGCACTTGAGAGAGATGTTAAGGTAGTAGCCGATGGGTGTGATCATTGTGGTGATATGCACTATTTTGATGAGTGTCCAAATCGGGCACCCGAGGATGTGAACTATGTTCAGAATCAACCCCAAGGTAACTTCCACCGCAACACCGGTTTCCAGAACCGGCCTTCAGGTAATTCTTCTTATAACTCTTCTTTTCAGGCTAATGCTCCTCGTTTTTCAGGTAACAGGTGGCAAAGAGATAATTATCAGAATCAGCCACAAGAGCAGACTCAACAAGGACAAGGATCAGGTTCTTCTTCTTCTAATGCCGATCCTAATGCCGAGTTGAGGGAGATGATGAAGCAGTTGGCTAGTAATCAAGTTGAAACAAACACTAGCATTCAAATGATCAGGGACGATACTAAGGCTTTGAGTGAGAGGTTGGATCAGATAAGCGGGAAGGTGGAGATCAACATGAAAAATCAGGGTGCTAATTTCAAGGATCTCGAAAGTAGGATGGCAGCTCTTGCTAGGCCCACGGGACTCTTCCTAGCAACACACAGCAGAATCCTAGGCCTCAATTTAGCCAGGGACAGAAATACACTCCACCTCCAGTCCGTAATGAGCAAGCCAAAGCCATCACCACTCGTACTGGTAGGTCTTATGACCCACCTCTTATTCCTAATGTTGTTATTTCAGATGTACAGGATAACGGGAGTGATGATGCTGATGTTGATGAAGAGAATAGAGATGGAGGAGGATCCGACCGTGAAGACTCCGGTCACTCCACCAAAACCGGCTGTGGTTCCAGAGGTTAAACCATACAAGCCAAAGATACCATTTCCACAGAGGTTCAGGAAAGCAAAGCTGAAGGAGCACTATAACAAGTTTGTGGACATGATCAAAAATGTTCATATTAATGTTCCTTTAGTTGATCTTATTCAGGGGATGCCCAATTATGCCAAGTTCATTAAGGAGCTTGTGACAGACAAAGGGAAGTTTGAAGAGGCAAAGGCTACTTTTATTAATGTCGAGTGTTCTGCTATCTTGCAGAACCGCATTCCACCAAAGCTTGAAGACCCAGGGAGTTTTTGAGTTTTCTTATCACTTGCTCTATTAGAACTATTATTTGTAAAGCCTTAGCTGATTTAGGGGCTAGCATCAATTTGATGCCTTACTCGGTTTATGCCAAGTTGTCTTGGGAGTCCTTCGCCCTACTCGCATGAGTATAAGACTTGCTGACCATTCATTTCAGTATCCCATCGGGATTGCTGAGAACATTAGTGTCAGAGTTGGCCATATTGTTTTTCTAGTTGACTTCGTTATCCTCGAAATGGAGGAAGATACGAAGGTCCCTCTTATTCTTGGACGCCCATTCCTTAATACCGCGGATGCTATCATCCGTGTGAAGGATAAGGAGATTTCCTTAGGCGTAGGCACTGATAGGATTGTGTTTAATGTTGAAAAGTCTATCAAGCATTCATATTCTAATGATGAGACTTGTTTCAGGATTGATGTCATTGATGATACATTGGATCGAGAATTTCAGGAGTTCATGGAGACAGATATTGGAGAGGAAGAGATCGCTAATTTAGGATCTGGAGAAATTACTGATGAAGCCTTGTTTGCAGAAGTCATGGCACTGAGCTTGGATGAATCACCTCCCGAGGACGAGACTTTTGAGGAGGTAGTTGCTGACGGGAGTTCAAGGGTACCTAACTCTGTTGAGGTACCACCTACTGACTTGGAGCTTAAGCCGCTTCCAGACCATCTAGAGTATGCATATCTATCAGGTGAGTCTTCTCTTCCAGTGGTTATCTCGTCCTCACTCTCGAGTGACGAGAAAGACCGTCTCTTGTCTGTGCTTAAAGCCCATAAGCGAGCTTTTGCTTGGAAGACCACAGATATTCCAGGTATTAGTCCTAATTTTTGTCAGCATAAAATTGATTTTCTTGATGATGTTAAGCCCGTTGTCCAGAGACAAAGGCGGCTGAATCCTAATATGAAGGAAGTAGTTAAGAAAGAGGTAATTAAGCTTCTTGATGCAGGAATCATTTTTCCTATTGCCGATAGTTCATGGGTAAGTCCTGTCCACTGTGTGCCCAAAAAGGGGGGCATGACAGTCATTGAAAATGATAATAAGGAGCTTTTGACCACTAGGACTATTACGGGTTGGCGGGTTTGTATAGATTACCGTAAGCTTAATGATGCCACCCGTAAGGATCACTTTCCCCTTCCTTTTATTGATCAAATGTTGGAACGTCTTGCAGGGAATGAATATTTTTGTTTCTTAGATGGGTTTTCCGGGTACTTTCAAATACCCATTGACCCCAAGGACCAAGAGAAAACTACTTTCACTTGTCCATTTGGCACTTTTGCTTATCGGCGTATGCCGTTTGGTTTGTGTAATGCCCTTGGCACCTTTCAAAGGTGCATGATTGCTATTTTTCAGGACATGCTTGAAACTTCCATGGAAGTTTTCATGGATGATTTTTCAGTTTTTGGGGATTCTTTTCATTCTTGCTTGAGTAATTTGGATAGGATGTTGGAACGGTGTGAGAGGGCACACCTTGTTTTGAATTGGGAAAAGTGCCATTTTATGGTGACTGAGGGTATTGTGTTAGGGCATAAAGTGTCCAAGGCCGGGATTGAGGTTGATCGGGCTAAGATAGATGTAATTGCCAAATTACCCCCCCCCCCCCCCCCCACCCCCCCCCCCCCCCCCCCCCCCCCCCCCCCCCCCCGCCTTCCAATGTGAAAGGGGTAAGGAGTTTTCTTGGACATGCAGGTTTTTATCGTCGATTTATTAAGGATTTCTATAAGATTACTCGTCCTATGACCCACTTGTTGGAGAAGGATGTTCCTTTTGTTTTTGATGATGCTTGTTTGAGTGCTTTTCAGGTATTGAAGGAGAAGTTGACTGATTCTCCTATCATGGTAGCTCCAGATTGGGAATTGCCTTTCGAGTTGATGTGTGATGCAAGTGACTATGCTGTGGGAGCTGTGCTAGGGCAAAGGGTTGAGAAACACTTCAAACCCATTTACTTTGCTAGTAAGACTTTGAACCCCGCCCAGCAAAATTACACCACTACGGAGAAGGAGTTGCTTGCAGTGGTCTTTGCATTTGATAAGTTTAGATCATATCTTGTTTTGAGTAAGACCATAGTTTTCACTGACCATTCAGCCCTTAAGTACCTGTTCTCGAAACAGGATGCTAAACCCAGGCTTATCCGTTGGATTCTTTTGTTGCAAGAATTTGACATTGAGATAAAGGATAAGAAAGGGGTTGAAAATTTGGCTGCCGACCATTTGAGTCGTTTGGAAGATCCTCACTGGGAGGAACTTCGTGATGGGGAGATCAATGATCACTTCCCCGATGAGTCTTTAATGTTTATTTCTAACTCTGATGAAGCTCCTTGGTTTGCAGATATAGCTAATTATTTGGTTACAGGTGAGATACCTAATGATTTCACGTCCCAGCAGAAGAAGAAGCTCATATCGGATGTTAAGTATTATTTTTGGGACCATCCATACTTGTTTCGTGTTTGTGCAGATGGTATGGTTAGGAGATGTGATGCTGGAAGTGAGACAAGAGAAATTTTGGATGCGTGTCACTACGGGCCAACTGGGGGTCATTATGGTCCTTCAGTGACGGGTAAGAAAGTTTTTGATGCAGGTTTCTATTGGCCAACAATTTTCAAAGAGGCCCAGACTTTGGTTGAGACTTGTGACATCTGTCAGCGACAGGGGAACATCACTAAACGGGATGAGATGCCTCAACAGAGTATTCAGGTATGTGAGGTTTTTGATGTCTGGGGTATAGACTTTATGGGACCATTCCTACCGTCTAATAAGTTTCAGTACATTCTTGTCGCCTTTGACTACGTGTCTAAATGGGCCGAAGCCAAGGCTTTGCCCACGAATGACGCGCGTGTAGTCATTGATTTCTTGAAACAGTTGTTCTGTCATTTTGGTTGCCCTAGAGCTTTGATTAGTGACCGTGGTACCCATTTTGCAAACCATCAGTTAGCCAAAGTGATGAAGAGGTACGGTGTTGTCCACTATTTTTCTACCTCGTACCATCCACAGACCAGTGGTCAAGTGGAAAACACAAATAGGGCCTTGAAGAGGATTTTGGAGAAAACTGTTGGAGATAACCCCAAGGTGTGGTCAAAGAAGTTAGATGACGCCTTGTGGGCGTTTAGGACGGCTTATAATACGCCGATTGGCACCACGCCATACCGGTTGCTCTATGGCAAAACTTGCCATCTTCCTATTGAGATAGAGCATAAGGCGTATTGGGCTTTAAGGAACTTGAATTTGGATTTGATGGAGGCAAGTGAACTTAGGATGTTGCAACTTCATGAGCTTGATGAGCTTAGGTTAGGTGCTTATGAGAATTCGAGGCTATATAAGGAGAGGACCAAGATTTGGCATGATAAGAGGATTCGTAGGAAGGAGTTTAAGGTTGGGGCTAAAGTGTTGTTATTCTTGTCTAAATTTAAGATTAAGCAACCTAAACTAACTTCTAGGTGGATTGGACCGTTTGAGATTAAGCACGTATACCCATCGGGTTATGTTGAGTTGTTTAAGCGAAATGGTGAAGGATCGTTCATTGTCAATGGTCATCGACTTAAGCTATATTTGGAAGAAGAGCAGGTTGAGGGGATATTTGATGAGATCCCCGTGTTTGAATTGGAAACTTGAATGTTGGTCGAGTCAAGCTCAAGACTCGTTAATAACTTAAGCGCTTCTCGGGAGGCAACCCGTGTTTCTTTTATCGCATTTTACTTTCCTTTAATTAGTTAGTTCTAATCTTGTTTTGTTAGTAAGTGCAGGTGTGGTTTCGATTTGATGCGGTTCCGGGTAAGTGTGATTTGAGTTTTTGACTTAATATTTTTGAAGGAAAATTTCCAGACAATCCCCACTGCGTCGCAGTGGGGTGGGTTACTCCTGAGTGCGCCGCATCCAAAATCCTCTGCCCAAGGTGGAAAATACTTCCCACTGCGCCGCAGTGGGAGGACGGGTGAGTCAAAGTACAAGCCAGGTAAGTTTGAGTTTTCTTTTACTTTTTCACTTTCACTCTTCTTCTTCTTTTCTCTCATCTAAAAAACCAAAACACCCACTATTTTCCATCAAGATCTTCCATTCTCTTCCATCTTTAATCCTTTCTCCAAATCTTCATCTTCATACATTGCATCATGGGAAGAAGTGTAAGTTTTTCTCTTTTGTTTCCTTGTATTTTTCTTTTATTTTGAGCTTTCAAATTCTAGGGTTTATGCTAGCTTAATCTTTCGAATTAATTTAGGGGTTTTGATGTTTGTGGGCAATAGAAGCTAATTGGGTGTTAAATCTTCCATCTTGTTCATCCATTTTTGATTTTAATTTTGAAATTAGGGTTTTGGAAAAATTGGGGATTTGGTTATGAACAAGTGTGGGGGATGTATATGTCGATTTATGTGGAGATTATTGTTTGATTATTCCCTGAATTTGCTTGTTTGAGTACCCCTTTTTGTGCCAAGTCGTGATGAACCCTAATCTTCTTACCCAGAATTTGTGCCTCACTGCGCCGCAGTGAGGGGGTTCATTGCCTCACTGCGCCGCAGTGAGGAGCATGCCTCACTGCGCCGCAGTGAGGGGGCATGCCCACTGCGCCGCAGTGAGGGGGCATGCCTCACTGCGCCGCAGTGAGGGGCATCCCCACTGCGCCGCAGTGAGGGTGAAGCATGCCCACTGCGCCGCAGTGGGGGCCTTTCCCTGCCAAGATTTTCGACTTGTTTAATATGGTTTCCAACTTTGCATTCTTAATACTCACAATTGGACGTTTTCATGTTTGTGAATGCAGGGAGCTGATGATAAGGCCGCGGGAAAAAGGAAAATGGTTGAGGGGCAATCTAGTGAGGCCGTTGACGTCCCAAGTCAAACTTCTAAGAAACAGATGGAGGTGCCGCTTACATTCATAGAAGGTGAACTGAACGAGAGACATGCTTGGCTCTCATTTGGAAATGTTAGGCAGCCTCAGAAGAACATGTACAAGAACAAGTTATATAAGCTTGCTAAGCATGCGGTTTTGCCCGCAAGACATTTAACTCCTTTTCAAGCTCAGGTATATGGAGTGCAGGAGGACATAAGAAGATGGTTTTCTATGAGTTTGAGAGTTGGAGGTGAGTCAAGAGGGCATGACATGAGTTGTGATATTTGGCGGCGGGTATTTGCTAACCGTGAGGCCGCCTACCGTGAGTTATGCTTGGAGTTTTATTCAACCTTGAAGCTGAAGAAGGAATTGGGAAAGTCAAGGATATATTTGATGAGATCCCCGTGTTTGAATTGGAAACTTGAATGTTGGTCGAGTCAAGCTCAAGACTCGTTAATAACTTAAGCGCTTCTCGGGAGGCAACCCGTGTTTCTTTTATCGCATTTTACTTTCCTTTAATTAGTTAGTTCTAATCTTGTTTTGTTAGTAAGTGCAGGTGTGGTTTCGATTTGATGCGGTTCCGGGTAAGTGTGATTTGAGTTTTTGACTTAATATTTTTGAAGGAAAATTTCCAGACAATCCCCACTGCGTCGCAGTGGGGTGGGTTACTCCTGAGTGCGCCGCATCCAAAATCCTCTGCCCAAGGTGGAAAATACTTCCCACTGCGCCGCAGTGGGAGGACGGGTGAGTCAAAGTACAAGCCAGGTAAGTTTGAGTTTTCTTTTACTTTTTCACTTTCACTCTTCTTCTTCTTTTCTCTCATCTAAAAAACCAAAACACCCACTATTTTCCATCAAGATCTTCCATTCTCTTCCATCTTTAATCCTTTCTCCAAATCTTCATCTTCATACATTGCATCATGGGAAGAAGTGTAAGTTTTTCTCTTTTGTTTCCTTGTATTTTTCTTTTATTTTGAGCTTTCAAATTCTAGGGTTTATGCTAGCTTAATCTTTCGAATTAATTTAGGGGTTTTGATGTTTGTGGGCAATAGAAGCTAATTGGGTGTTAAATCTTCCATCTTGTTCATCCATTTTTGATTTTAATTTTGAAATTAGGGTTTTGGAAAAATTGGGGATTTGGTTATGAACAAGTGTGGGGGATGTATATGTCGATTTATGTGGAGATTATTGTTTGATTATTCCCTGAATTTGCTTGTTTGAGTACCCCTTTTTGTGCCAAGTCGTGATGAACCCTAATCTTCTTACCCAGAATTTGTGCCTCACTGCGCCGCAGTGAGGGGGTTCATTGCCTCACTGCGCCGCAGTGAGGGGGTTCATGCCTCACTGCGCCGCAGTGAGGGTGAAGCATGCCCACTGCGCCGCAGTGAGGGTGAAGCATGCCCACTGCGCCGCAGTGGGGGCCTTTCCCTGCCAAGATTTTCGACTTGTTTAATATGGTTTCCAACTTTGCATTCTTAATACTCACAATTGGACGTTTTCATGTTTGTGAATGCAGGGAGCTGATGATAAGGCCGCGGGAAAAAGGAAAATGGTTGAGGGGCAATCTAGTGAGGCCGTTGACGTCCCAAGTCAAACTTCTAAGAAACAGATGGAGGTGCCGCTTACATTCATAGAAGGTGAACTGAACGAGAGACATGCTTGGCTCTCATTTGGAAATGTTAGGCAGCCTCAGAAGAACATGTACAAGAACAAGTTATATAAGCTTGCTAAGCATGCGGTTTTGCCCGCAAGACATTTAACTCCTTTTCAAGCTCAGGTATATGGAGTGCAGGAGGACATAAGAAGATGGTTTTCTATGAGTTTGAGAGTTGGAGGTGAGTCAAGAGGGCATGACATGAGTTGTGATATTTGGCGGCGGGTATTTGCTAACCGTGAGGCCGCCTACCGTGAGTTATGCTTGGAGTTTTATTCAACCTTGAAGCTGAAGAAGGAATTGGGAAAGTCAAGGATATATTTGAGGAGAGGATAGTCTCGTTTTATTGTGGGGGACAACAGAGGAGGCTGTCGATTGCTGAGTTTGGGTATTATTGTGGAATGTATTCAAGAGATGAGCTACAGAGTGCGGAACTTAAGGCTATTTTGAGGAAGGGCTATAGAACAGGAGCCGATTTGGGTGATGGAGAGTCTATTTTGGAGTATTTCACAAGAATCACGGGAGGAGAAACTTGGACATACACTAGTGGTGTGTCAAAGATAAAGAATGTACGTTTGAGGTTGCTCCACCGCATGATTGTGACATTCTTGGTGCAGCGATCTACTCATTGGGAGAAGGTTTACCAAAATGACTTGTGGTTACTTAAGTTATTTTCTGAAGGTGCTCCATCAAGGTTTGCTTTGCCTCCTCTTGTACTGCTTGACCGTATGTGTAATCATTCTGATTCGAATCTGGTTTTGGGGCATTTCATCACGGTTATTTATAAGAGGATGGGAGTTTTTGCTTCAGATGATTGCCAGACCTATCTTTCATTACCAGTGCATCAGGAGAGTTTTCAGTATAATGAGCTTTGGAGGGCAAAGATTTTGAAGAAGAAGAAGAAGGCGAATGAGCAAGAGCAGTTGTTGGCGGATGAAGGTGAAGTTGAGGGACCACCTCCTGTACAGGAGGAGGATGTTAAGGCTGATGCTCCACAGGAGCCACCGAGGAGGACTGGACGTAACATTCCCATCCCTCGCTCGTTTGATTTAACACTTTTGGGGACCACTGTTCAGAATATTTATGAGTCTCAGCAGAAGAGTCAGCATGAGTTTGATGCATACCAGAGGAGGATGGACCAGGATTTCAGCTGGGTTGGATCATAGCAGGCCCGCACTAACTATTGCTTAGATTATTACCAGCCGATGTGGGATGCTCAGTATCACGGTCGGGAGTTTGTTCGACCTGACCCGATTCCTCAGTTCTCTCCACCGCCTATTTATGTCCCCGATTATCGTCAGGGTGGTCAGTCCTTTTTCTCTCATACGACTACCCCGGGGAACATGTCACCACCACCCCATGATTTAGGAGGTTCTCCTCGAGGTCCAGTGCAGTTTGGGGTCTTTCAGGGTGGCCATGTTGGCGGTGATTCTTCATCTTTTGCAGGTTTGGATGCAGGTGCTCATTCAGGATTTGATGCTGGTCAGTCAGGAGGAGATGCAGGTGGTTCGGGTGCGGCTCAGGAGGAGGCGTCCGATTGGGTGTCGAGTATTTTTGGACAACCTGGACTACCTTATGGCTACCATGGACAGCAGCAGTAGTGGAGATGATTCCCATCCGGTACCCTACGGGGTGATGAAACACTTGTACTTTCCTTTGTTTCTTTTATTTTCTGCATGATACTTTTTTTTCTTTTAGTTTGCACTTTGTATGGATAGTTTGGATGTGTTCTTGTGATGTGTAATTGAGCAGGTTTGATCCGAATGGATGGCCATACCTATTGTACAACCCAAGTGTGGGGGAGGACCCGTTGGATTCTCATTTTCACCTACATTCTGTGGCATCGATTTGTTTGATTGTGTGATCGTGTTAGTAGCTCACTATGATGTCACATGCATATGCTGGCAGTAAGTTCAGCGCAACATTTTTAATTGGCATCTTTACTGACATTGTTTCGCACACAGCTCTCGCACATTCCGTTTTGGGCTAGTCTGTTCCTCCCGTCAAGCAAATTGGACTTCCTTTTTAGGAAGAGCAATTTGTGGTGCGGGGTCGACTTACTTGTTTTGAAACGGAATGTGTCCTTAATCCGGTATGTGTTCTCATTTTTTTTCTGTCTATTTTGCTTACCCCTATTTACCTTAGTTTTGACCGAATATTGGACATTGAGGGCATTGTCCATCTTAAGTGTGGGGGGTGGCAAATAGGTTTAAGCAACCGGATATATCTCTTTTGTTGTTTTGCCATTGAGATTTAACCGTTCTTGTAGATGTGTCCCTCTCGTAGGCTTTTGGATTTTATCCAAGAGTAAGGGTTCTATCTTGAACTCTGAACTATGATGTGCATGTTTGAGATTGGTGGCTTCGATTTGGTAGGATGATGGAAGATGATATGATTTGAAACTTGTGTTGAGCTTGTCCTTGTGGTAAATTGCTTTTGTCATTTAATTCATAATAACTTAATGAGCAATTTTACTACAAAATTTTTTCCTTGGTACAAATTTAATCGGCGAAATGTGTTCTGAACGGTTATTGGGCTAATCCTTGTGGATTGATAACATTACTTGCATGCTCAAATTTCCAAACACCTAAAAGTTGTGAGATTCATCATTCATTTATAGATGTGCTAGGTGTTGACGGTTTTGGTTTGATTGCCTTGTAAATTTGTCCCTCTCTTAGGCTCTTGGATTTATTCGGGAGTAAGGGTTCCATTTCGAACTCTGCACTAAGATGTGCGAATTTGAGGTTAATTTATTCCATTTCCGGGTTATTTTCTTTGATATGAGTGTGCCGGTGATGTGTTGAGCTAGAACTTGGCCTGGTGATCGTTACGAGACCGCAGTGAGATCACTTTTGTGATATAAGTACATTGGATGACGAATTGGCATACTAGGTTTGACCCGTATTTTCTTTCTATTCACCCTTTGCTTATGTATATTTTTACCTTTAGTATACATACTTTTATACATGTACATACATGTTTTGTGTTGCTGGCTACTCTGGTCAGTGATTTTCCTTTCTTTGTAAACCTTTGTTGCACTCATCTTTAGTGCAAGATACATTTAGACACCCTTTTTGAACTTAGCCTTTTCCTTTGTATAAATCCACTTAAATATGTAAATTTTACCTCGCCATACCGATAGTCTAATTTTGGGGGGCCATTGATTGTCATTGGTTTGTTTGGACGGTTTGGGAGAGCTTCAGTGGGTTATCAGTTGGAATATTCTTAGTTTATGGGAATACGTCGATTGGTCAAGTTTTTGGGGAATGTCTTGGAGTGTTCAAATAAAGTATATTGTCATAGACATTGTTCATCATTGTAAGAAGGTGCCTACTAGTAGAGTAAAAATGGTTCAAAATAAAGAAAAAAAAAGTGAAAAACAGAAAAATTAAAATAAAAAAAAAGAAAAATGAAATAAGAAAAAAAAAAAAAGAACTTGGGCTACTAGTAGGTACTTCTCATTTTTATATGTCAAAAGAATTGTTGTATCAATTGGTTCGTGAATAGAATGGAAGATTTGGTTGTTCCTAAGTTGTTTGAAGTTGATACACCACAATGGTGTCGGGTTTTGCTTGTTACTTTTGAGGTGTGTTCATGGGATAGCATCTTATGGGTTGGTGGCAATCAATGGTAAGGGTTTGATTAGACTATTTTGTACATAACTTACTTTTGTTATTTCCTGTTAAACACTAACCTAAATTTCCCAAATCCCATTGTAAATACCCTTAGCCTAACATTACAACCGACTTATATGTCATATTTTGATGATGTACTTGGTGCTCACGCCATGTCGGTGAAGCTATGATCCTTGTTCAAGCCTATGGTAAGATATGCATCACGACCGTGCATTGAGTGATTATTCATATATATTCAACCCCAATAGTAAGTTCGTTGGAGTAGGATGATTTTGATAGGCTCATTTGTTTCACTTTTGCTTAGTCGTGTTATTGAGGCTTGTGGATTGTTCAGATATTTTCAAACATTTCGGATTTTCATTTAAGATTAAAACTGCTTCACCGAGTCCTTGTCATCGACATACTTGGTTTGGCTTCTTTTTGATAATCGTAATGTGTTTATATAGCTTCATGCCAAGGAATGCTTTTGCTTAATTTCCAGATTTGCTTGAGGACAAGTAACGCTCAAGTGTGGGGGGATTTGATGTGACCAATTTATATAGATCGCCCACATCATTATTGGCCTTTTTCGTATGTGTTTTGAGTAAATTTTGTATGCATTTGGCACGTTTATGGTGTTTGTTAGTGCTTTCAGGTTCTTAGCAAGTTGTGCGTCCATTTGGTGCATTTTCTGACGATTTTAGGCCAAGATGTTGATCCGAGTGTTCGAGAGCTGTTAATAAAGAAGAACCAAAGATTTCAGCAAGATTTGACTGCGCCGCAGTGGGAGTGCACTAGTCCCACTGCGCCGCAGTCACCAGTGAGAAGAACCAAAGAATCCAGACGATTATCCATGCGCCGCAGTGGGAGGAGACCATCCCCACTGCGCCGCAGTCAATGGGTGTCAAAGACAAATGAATTCCAGATGATTATTGATGCGCCGCAGTGGGAGTGCACGAGCCCCACTGCGCCGCAGTCAAGGTCGAGAAAAAAGAAATGATTTCCAGATGATTTTCCATGCGCCGCAGTGGGAGTGCACTAGTCCCACTGCGCCGCAGTCACACAAGAACAGAATTTCAGAGATCTCTCACTGCGCCGCAGTGGGAGTGCACAAGGCCCACTGCGCCGCAGTGAGTGCACGGGTAAATCAGGGTTTCAGCCTTTTGCAGCAGATTTTGGGGGAGGTATAAATAGAAAAATAAACCCTATTTCCCAGGTGATCAAATTTTCTTTCTAGGAGCTGTTCTACCGCGAATTCTTTCAAGGATCATCTCAAATTTCATCATTGGATTCATTGAAGATTCAAGAACACCCATCTAGATCGTATCTAATTTTCTGTCTTGCAATTTACATTCAACAATCATTGGTACAATATGTTCTCTTTCAATTTCTTTATGAATTTCAATTTAGCATGAGTGGCTAGATTTCTAATCATCCACTTTGATGAACTTGACGAATGATATGATTGCAATATTTTAATTCAAGAGTTGATTCAATTATCGTTGTGTCGTGATCTTTATCAATTAATTCCTTGAGATTTATTCTTTTGATGTTGATGGTTTATGTGTTCATCGTTAGTGGTACTAAGTGAATATGTTTATCGTTGCAATTCGATTGTCTATGGTCAATTGTCACCGGTTCATGGTATGACGGTGAATGTCAAATCTATAATAGGAATTAATCGGTAAACGTGTTTAGAAACGGTTGGTGGTACCACGTTTTCATTCACATAGGCATAATTGGTAATTGGATAATCAAGCAAACTAATTGTTGGGGAGATTTTCTAGGCATTGGTGGTACCGGCTTGGGTAATTAAACTAGCAACTTAGGTGTTTGGGTGATTTGCGAGCGGGTGGTGGTACCACACGAGCATTTTTATCCTTTCACGATTATCTTGTCAACTCTAATGAATTTGTTCTTTAACGTGTGCAATCATAGCTTAAGTCAAGTGGATTCGAAGTGGATGATCTTTATTTATATTGTCTGAACTTTCTTTACTTTCAATTGTCTTGTTATTTCAATTTCTTTAATTTCAAATTGTCAAAGTGAGGTAGCAATTCGGCTACGGTTCCATCCTTATTCTAAAACTACTTTAGCAAACAATTATTTCACAACCAATCCCCGCGAACGATCTCGGACTTACTACTTACTATACTATATGCGATCAGGTCCACTGCCTGAAAGTGTGTAGTAGTCGGTTTTTAGTGGGTACTTATTTATAAATTTTACAAACTCGATTTCACACATCAACCCATTCATGTATAGACTTAACATTACCTTTCTTTCCGCTGCCCAACGTTCCTTCACCAAACAGATGCACAAAGCACCTTGGGTGTTTGTGAAAATTCTTTGTCTGTAATAACCATTCTTTGTATGTGAACATCAACAAACGTATCTTCCCCAAAATTGGTGTCAAAGTGCCTTGGGTTTCCCTGTGTATAAATTTGGCTTTAGTTTTATGGCAATAGAACCTTTCCAACCTGACAACATGATGAAAATGTACAAATCATTGTAGCATGTGTGTTTTTAGACCTCTCTTCATACCACATGAATGCACCACAGTTAGCACATACGTAAGATGGTTCCCCAAATCAAGATACGCCACATTTGCGTCTGCATATTTAAAAGTAATATTGTTAGTACCTACAACAGTCGTGCACAACTAAAGCTTGGTGCATCATAAGTATTTAGCTTGTCTAGTGTAGATGTAGCATAATGAATTAGACAACTGCATTAAGAATATGCATTCACCCGTTGATGTGAAAGTTGGCCTTATACAATCCTTCTGTTTAATCCTAATCCTGACATAGGATGAGGGTGATAAAGACAATGTTATTAACGGAACGGAGTTGGTCCATTTTCCAAGTAATTTTTTCTTCACCGATGATGATTTATTATGTGCAACTGCTGACATAATGGGAAAGAGTACATTTGGGACATTCTATAAGGGCACATTAGAAGATGGCAACATTATAACTACATAATCATGAGCATCCTAAAATTAGAACTCTAATCATCTTCAAGAAAAAAAATGTATAAGAAAAATAAAAATATCAGCTCATATATACATAACAATAAAAAATGAAATAAACATGTATGCATGGAGAAAATTTTGTAACATAACTATCTTGGCAAATTACAAAAGAATACCACCCATCTCATGAACATATACAGTAACCAAGATTAAACATCTCATAAGTCAAATAGGTAAAAATTGACAACGCTAATTTAGCCACATACACATATTCATTATCAGTATTAACAGAAAGAGTAGTAGAATGAGAACCTGAACTCGGATAAAGCCATCATCCAGGTTAAAGACTTGGAGAGACAAAATTCCCTGCACATCAAAGGGGTTGCCAGCCTTGCCTTAGTCCTATTAAAATCACCTACTCCTCATGCTCTTTTTGTTCTTTTTCTTTCCACGCTCTTCATCAACATCACATTCTGACTCACATTCCTCAATGTGACTATGAATACAACATGATTCTAGTGCAAAGGGCATGCAAGCTTGACAATTTAAACAAAATTTTTCCACCTACCTTTTCCTGGAACCGACCGCATCTATGCAACAATTGATTCCTCAACATCATCAAACAGGTCCTCTGTCTCCGACTGATTAATGTACCTGGAATTTTTGGATCATGATTATTTTATGTTCGCATGCACTTTTACGACTTATTGCCTTATCTTATACATAATGCTTTAAGTTCCTTATGCTTTTGTTTAGTTTTATGGGTCGGGGTGTTTATCATTGATACCCTCTTCAAGCTTTTTGATGAGGACGCCGGAGAACCCGGAGAAACCTTTTTGCTCACAGAATGCTCCCCGGGTGACATTTATAGGTCTGTAACTTTCACCCATAACATGCACACAATTGGAGCTTTCGTAATCCCCATAGTGGTAATAGGTGTTTGTTTATATCTCAAAAACGTGTGTGGTTCGTCATCCTACATCGCTCAAAATACAGTCGGTTCGTCATCCTACGCTCAAAAATATTCAGCAGATGAAATGAAATCGTTAATATAGTGGCAAACCAGGGGAACAGTACCTCATAGTGCTCTGCTAATAGCTCCCTTGCCGGTCGCTTAATCAGCCGCTCCGCTGTCTCATCAAACAGGACCACAACATTTTCTGCAGTTCCATCGGTCACATCTAGGTCGAGCCTGTACCTGTTTGCCAATCCAAGAAAGTTAACTTGCATTTGCAGCAAAGTTTGTAACACCCCAAGCCGAGGCTCGGAATATCACGGAAAACACATAGCACCAGGTGGAATTACAATAGAACAAGCTAAATGCAATTAGAGGATTCAGTGAATCCATACAAATGATAAACAAGTAACAAAATACAACAGGAGCAAGTAAACATCAAGAATACAACCGACAACAAAAGAAGGCTATCAATCCTAAATACAATGCAACATAAGGTAAATGGATCCTTGATCCATATCAGTCCAGTCCGGGTTCAACAGTAAGCAAACAATCAACTCCACGTCCTGGATAACCTGGTTACCTGAAAAGTGTACTAAGCATAGTCAACACAAGGTTGGTGAGTTCGTAGTAATGGTTCGTAAAGAACCAACATCAATAATCGACATATAAGAATAGAGGCTAGACATGACTTACAGTGAGCCTCTACATAACACAACATCGCCCAACAACAAGATTACACAAGACAAGTAAATGTGTAAATAAGGAATGCATAAATGATATGAGTATCAATGCAAATGCCGGAATGCATGAATAAGCCAATATGCCTATCCTGAGCGTGACCTTCAGTCACCTATGCAACGATACCCTTCTGCCATCGCAATGGACAAGGCTGTATCTCAAAATCATCGAGATATATATGTCTATATACTCGGGGTCAAGACTACATCCAAAAAGGGTGCATACATCTATGCACCAGGATGCCGGCAAATCCCCTGCCGAGGGTCCAACAAAATGTATGCAATGCTTACAATCAAATGTAAATGCATTATTCATAAATCGACAATCAATATACGATGAATATGAATCAATAATCAATATTCGCCAAACCTGAGTCATCCATCAATAATCGTCAATCATAAACCAATAATCACCATTCATCAGCATCAGCCATTAATACTTAACCAAAATATTAACCAAGTCAATCGACATATGATGAACCATAAACTAATAATCAATACTCGTCAATCTTAACCCACTAATCATCATTCGACAACCATAAGCCACCCACCACAATCTAAACCAACTATACGTACATATACTTCAGAGGATTGTACTTCCTTCGAGTCTCAGATGCTTATATATAGGGTCACCCGCAGCCTTCCCACCACATCTAAAACCCGACGAAGGCATAACCGACTTCATGTATGTACATCTATCCTAATATTACTAGATACTTAACAAATATAAACTAAGTCATTCGAATGTGAAAATCATCTCAACAATTCAATACTCAAACCAATTTAACCAATCAAACGAAAGGAAAACATCACACCAATCCAACAACTAAAACAATCAATCAATCAATCAATCAATAAATGCAAGTAAACACACCAGGTTTACACTTTTCAGCCCGGATCTCAAGTGAGTAGGGAGATACGAAACTCACCTCGATTGGTTGCTTTCTGATTTCGAACTTTTTTGTTATCATCAAACAAAGGAAACCAATATGATCCCAAGAACTCTATAATTAATTAAGGTAAATATAAATCATTGTGAAGACTAAAAGTCATTAACTAAGTTAATTACAAGACTCTGTTTCTTTTAATTTCATCAACATAAAGTTTTGATAATAAAATATCATATTTGAGGATTAATCCCAGCAACATGAACATGATGAAATACTACCTAAAATGATAACTCAAGAGCAGGTGAGTAGGCAATCCATTTTTAATAGTGAACAATCAGATCATGTAAACTATACAAAATAAGGTATGAAAGACAACAGATATGTTGGAACCACGTTAGTGTGACCGTCACTGATCATCTATCCTTCCTGATATGATAATTGACGATAACTGAAATCCCTATGTCTAGTAAATATTCGATGGACGTATTTACTCTTAAAGACGTATTATAGGGTTTCCCATTAGGTGATTGGAACTAAGAGGACTAATGAGGCACGAATTAAACACCAGAGGGACTAAATGTGAAAATACTCTCCTTATATATATAGAGAGTAATTAACCTAATTTAAGGTTAATCAACACAAAAAATTGGCAGCCTCCCAAAACTCAAAATTCGTTCTTCATCCTCTGATGAATTCCTTAATCATGAATTCATCAATCCATCCTAAATCAATCATCTTGTTATGGGAACCCGAAATCAATAGCAATCATGCTTATGCTGTTACAGGTTCCACAGGACGATCTGGATTCCCCGGTACGTGTTTATTACGAATTGAATCATGTTATATTCCAACATGTGGTATCAGAGCCAGGTTACGAAGTTAACCCTTGATTTGATTCGTTTTCGTACCCTAATTCGCGAACTGAAAAATGCAGAAGCTTAAGTTCGTATGCTTCTTACGAACTTAAAGTTCGTTTGAACTCTAAATTCGTTTGAACTCTAAATTCGTTTGAACTCTAAGTTCGTAAGGAATTTCTAAGTTCGTAAGGCTTAACTGTGTACGAAACTTCTGCTCATCTTCGCACTTACTTCCTCACGAACTTTATCTTCGTAAGCTATTTTCGTAAGCTATTTTCGTAAGCTATCTTCGTTGCTTATGTTCGTAAGCTATCTTCGTAAGTTACTTACGAAGATAGTTAACTACTTACGAATTTACTTTTATTACGAAGATAATAACTTCTTACGAAGTTAATAACTTCTTACGAAGATAATCACTACTTACGAAGATAATCACTACTTACGAAGTTAATCACTACTTACGAAGTTAATCCTTATTACGAACTTAACTATCTTCGTACCATGCTTATTTTTCATGGATTACTGATTAACTTAGTTGATTATCAAGTTCGTGCTTATGTTTTACCTTAAAGTTTAAATGGAAAAAATGACCCTTATTTTCAGAAAATAATTTTTTCTGAGGCGTTTTTACCACAGCACTTTAAGGGAAATAAAAAATTTCCAAGCTCGACCCCAGCCAGGGGCTCTGCCCCTTGGACCCCGCCAGGGGCTGCCGCCCCTTGGACCCCGCTTTCCAGGGGCGCTGCCCCCGGACCCCGTAATGTGTGGGGGCTTCGCACTAATGTACATGGTTTCATCATTTGCGCCCAAAGGTCAAATGTGATTCTCATGTTGCGCTCTTTTCTCTTTTGCATAATTAACACTTAGCATATTAATTCTGCCCAAAGGTGATTTAATATGTTTTGTGTAGCAAAGGGATTCTTTTCATGCCTAATATACACGATTCTTAATTTTGTGCCCAAAGGTCAAAAGATAAGAGTTGTGTTGCATGACCCTAATGCTCATGTGTACTTAGATATTAGTTACTTCTGCCCAAAGGTGATGTAAATTCTAAGTAGAGCCTTATGTTAACTTATTGTTTTGGTGTTTACAATAGGTTTACTTATCACTAGCTTCATTACTTTAATAATGGTCTTAGTCTCATTACTTTTAGGAACATTACTTTAGCCTCTTACGTATTCTAGGCATTACTTTAATTCCATTACTTTTAGAGACGTTACTTAATCTGCCCTAAATATCTAATTATGTTACTATGAGGAACATTATTATTAGCCCTTACGTATTTTGGCATTACTTTAGTTCCATTACTTTAATAGATATTACTTAGTTTGCCTTATATAGCTAATCATGTCACTATAATTTCATTACTATTAAGCCTACTTATTTTAGGCATTACTATTATAATCTTCTATTGCTTGTATCATAAATTAATATCCTCCTTATTTCCACTGAAGTACCTAACTTAGGCATTGAGCCACTTACTGATGCAAAATTTGCTTTATGAAAGGATTAATTACCTCTAATTCTGTAGATGATAGACCTTGACTATGTCATTCACCATAATGAACCCACTGCTTTACTGCTAACTCTTCCGCAGCTCAGAAAGCGAATTTTTAATAAAGTGGGATAGGGCGAATCACTTGTCAATAATGATGGTCAAAGAAAAATTTTTAATAAAGTGGGTAGGGCGAATCACTTGTCAATAATGATGGTCAGAAACTTCATCAATCATAGTTTCCGAGGGAATGTATAAGGCGTTTGCAAGTAGCTTAAATACAAAGGAAATAGCAGTGCTTGTGAACACATAATGTAAATGACTGACATGACTCATAAGCTTAAGAGTCCAAAAAAATGGAAGTCTATGACAATTTTCTTTTGCATTTTAATGACCTCATTGCTTGCTCATTTCGACTCCTTCAAAATTAATTTTAGCGCTATGAAGGATAAATGGTTGATGAGTGAACTAATAGCAATGTGTGTGCAAGAAAATGGTCGCCTTAAGTTGGGCCAACCTTAAGTTGTTCATCTTAGTACCACTGCTAATTCCATTAAGAGGAAAGATAACAACAGTAATAAAAAAAACTGCAAATAAAGTTCAAAGGCTAATCATGGTGCTACTACCTCTAGCATTAAGTCCTTGACAAGCAATCCTAACTGCAAATTATGATTGTGCCTAGATTGCCCTAAAATCAAGGAGTAGCTAGCTAAGAAAGGTAACTTAATTTTTGTAATATTTGATTCTTTTATGTTTGATGTACTTATCAATACATGTGTGAGTGATTCTAGTTTTATACAAGGATTCCATGCAATCTAGAAACTATCAAATGACCAGAGAAAGCCTAGAGTTGGAAGGGTTGATCTCTTATATGTCGAAACCATGGAGACTTATGATTTACATATAAACAATAGAAAGTGTATTAGACTAGTAGATACCTTATGTGTATCGAGAATTTCTCGAAACCTTGTATCTATTTTTTTTTGGTCTAAGACCTTGAAGGTTATGTAATAATTCATGGTTATGACGAGATTGCCATTACTCATAATAATGCATTACGTGGTCCTAGTTTCTTGAATGGAATGTTGTATAAGTTAGAACTAGATCATAATTTCTCACAGTCTTTGTTGTCTCCTGATATTGATGACATAACTAAAACAAAGACAAAAATCACCTAACTAATTAAGAGAATTACTCCATGTTGTGGCATAACACCTTAGCCACATCTCACGAGTTCGCATGATACGACTCATAAAGGATGAAATATTACATTCTCTTGACTTTAGTGATTTTGAAACATGTATTTACTGCTCTAAGGTGAGATGGCTAAAGGGAATAAGAAAGGAGCTACTAAAAGTTCCAACTTGTTGGAAATAATTCACTCTGACGTTAAGTGGCCCCTATCCGCATTCATTTCAGGACATGCATCATTTATTACATTCATTAACGATTATTCACGTTATATGCACCTAAATCTGATCTGAACCCTTAGAGACGTTTCTTGATCTTAAAACTTTGGTTTAAAACAAACTTGATCATAAAATAAAAGTTGTGAGATCAGATAAAGAAGGTAAGTATTATGGTAGACATACTGATATTGGTGAAGCTCCTGGTTCTTTTTCCATAACTTTTGAAAGGAACAAGACATAAGTAACCAATACACCATGTCAGGTTCTCCTCAACAAAAATGTTATGTTGCTAAAAGGAGAAATAGAACCTTAATGAACATGGTGAAGAGTATGCCTTTTCAACACTAACTTACCAACTTTCCTTTGGACTAAGGCCTTAAAACAGCTTTTCATATACTCAATAAAAGTTCCATTAGAATCTGTCCCTAAGAGTCCTGGACAGAAAGGAATCTGAGTCTAAAATATATGAAAGTATGAGGCTGTCATGCCGAAGCATAAGTCAATAACCCTAACTTAAAGAAACTGGATCCTAAATCCCTTAGATGTTTCTTTATTGGTTATTAGTTTTACTGACTTTCCTACACTACTAGCATTATTGACACGCATCATGCCACGTTTGTCGAGAACTAAGAGATCAGTGGGAGCACGACAAATCAAAACTTAAGATTTGCATTAAGTACAAGAAGCGGGGGGAACCACTCGTCGGTTATTATTACTCCTCCGATAACTCCTCTTGTACTCAACACTGCTCCTAAAATCACTGATCCACCTTCTCCAAATCAGAATCCTAATCCTCCTAATTATGATACTACTAATGATAAAGCATCTTATTAAATAATGCTAAAGCAAAGCATCTTACTATTAATGCTATTAATGCTAAAACATCTTCCTTACAACTCAGGAGATCATCTAGGTCACGCAAGGCCATAACTTTTGATGATTTCATAACTTATTTAACTGAAGTTGAGGACATTGGAAAGCTTACTGATCCTACCTCTTATTAAGAAGCCATTATTAGCGATCAGGCATATAGCATAATGACGTTTGGGATTTGGTTGAATTTCTTGAAGAATCCAAACCTATAAGTTGTAAATGGATCTTCAAAACCAAATTAGACCCGAAAGGAAACGTCAAACGCTATAAGGCCATAACTAGTTGCGAAAGGGTTTTACTCAAAAGGAAGGAATCGATTATCAAGAGACCTTATCTCCTGTCTCATAAAGATTCCTTAAGGATTGTCATGACATTAGTAGCTCATTATGATTTAGAGTTACATCAGATGGATGTCAAGACCACTTTCCTGAATGGAAACTTGCATTAAGACGGATACATGTGAACCTAAAATTCCATAAGGTGAAAAGCACATGGTCTGCAAGTTGAATAAGTCCATATACGGGTTGAAGCAAGCATCACTTAAAATGGTACCTTAAATTTAAATGAAGTCATAAAAGGACAAGACTTCCTAAAGAATCAAGTGGATTAATGCACCTATCTCAAGATCAGTGGGAGTAAATTTACAATCCTTGTTTTGCACGTGGATGATATTCTTGCAAATAAGAACTTGGATATGTTGCATGAGTCGAAGCGTTTACTTTTTCGCAGAATGTCGACATAAAAGATCTCGGTGATGCCTCTTATGTCATAGGTATCGAAATACATCGAGATAGGCGTAATGATGTTCTGGTTCTTTCTCAAAAGACTTATATTGAACACATCTTAGAACGCCATAACGTGCAGCACTACATACCCACTATAACTCTAGTAATAAAAGGAGACGTATGTGATTGTTTCCAAAGTCCAATCATTGAGATTAAAAGGAGCAAATGAGGATGATACCTTACTTATAAGTAGTTGGGAGCATTATGTACGCTCAGGTCTGTACTCATCTAGATATCGCTTATATCGCCGGTATGCTTGGGAGTTACTTATCTAATCCCGAATTAGCACACTGGAAAGCGGCTAAAAGGTTTTACGATATCTGCTAAGGACCAAAGACTACACATTAACTTATAGAAGAGGTGACAACTTAGAGTAGTAGGATGTTTTAATTCCAATAAGAAAATATATATATATATATATATATATATATATATATATATATATATATATAATAAATCTCTATATATATATATATATATATATATATATATATATATATATATATATATATATATATATATATATATATATATATATATATATATATATATATATATATATATATATATATATATATATATATATATATATATATATATATATATATATATATATATATATATATATATATATATATATATATATATATATATATATATATATATATATATATATATATATATATATATATATATATATATATATATATATATATATATATATATATATATATATATATATATATATATATATATATATATATATATATATATATATATATATATATATATATATATATATATATATATATATATATATATATATATATATATATATATATATATATATATATATATATATATATATATATATATATATATATATATATATATATATATATATATATATATATATATATATATATATATATATATATATATATATATATATATATATATATATATATATATATATATATATATATATATATATATATATATATATATATATATATATATATATATATATATATATATATATATATATATATATATATATATATATATATATATATATATATATATATATATATATATATATATATATATATATATATATATATATATATATATATATATATATATATATATATATATATATATATATATATATATATATATATATATATATATATATATATATATATATATATATATATATATATATATATATATATATATATATATATATATATATATATATATATATATATATATATATATATATATATATATATATATATATATATATATATATATATATATATATATATATATATATATATATATATATATATATATATATATATATATATATATATATATATATATATATATATATATATATATATATATATATATATATATATATATATATATATATATATATATATATATATATATATATATATATATATATATATATATATATATATATATATATATATATATATATATATATATATATATATATATATATATATATATATATATATATATATATATATATATATATATATATATATATATATATATATATATATATATATATATATATATATATATATATATATATATATATATATATATATATATATATATATATATATATATATATATATATATATATATATATATATATATATATATATATATATATATATATATATATATATATATATATATATATATATATATATATATATATATATATATATATATATATATATATATATATATATATATATATATATATATATATATATATATATATATATATATATATATATATATATATATATATATATATATATATATATATATATATATATATATATATATATATATATATATATATATATATATATATATATATATATATATATATATATATATATATATATATATATATATATATATATATATATATATATATATATATATATATATATATATATATATATATATATATATATATATATATATATATATATATATATATATATATATATATATATATATATATATATATATATATATATATATATATATATATATATATATATATATATATATATATATATATATATATATATATATATATATATATATATATATATATATATATATATATATATATATATATATATATATATATATATATATATATATATATATATATATATATATATATATATATATATATATATATATATATATATATATATATATATATATATATATATATATATATATATATATATATATATATATATATATATATATATATATATATATATATATATATATATATATATATATATATATATATATATATATATATATATATATATATATATATATATATATATATATATATATATATATATATATATATATATATATATATATATATATATATATATATATATATATATATATATATATATATATATATATATATATATATATATATATATATATATATATATATATATATATATATATATATATATATATATATATATATATATATATATATATATATATATATATATATATATATATATATATATATATATATATATATATATATATATATATATATATATATATATATATATATATATATATATATATATATATATATATATATATATATATATATATATATATATATATATATATATATATATATATATATATATATATATATATATATATATATATATATATATATATATATATATATATATATATATATATATATATATATATATATATATATATATATATATATATATATATATATATATATATATATATATATATATATATATATATATATATATATATATATATATATATATATATATATATATATATATATATATATATATATATATATATATATATATATATATATATATATATATATATATATATATATATATATATATATATATATATATATATATATATATATATATATATAAATTATATATATGTTCATACTAGCTAGATTTGGAGACTAATTAGTTGATTGTTGAGATAACTATTCTTATCCTTAATTCATTAATTAAATAATATTTATCTTTCAATTTGCAATGGTCATGAACACCCCGAGTAGGAATGGGCATGACACTGGTATAATACCGTACCAGTCCCGACATTGACAATATCAATCCTGAAAATGAGCAAAACATTGACTCTCGGTCCCATCAAACCAGTATCGTACTGTTAAATATATAAAATGTTTTTTGTATCAAACTTATAAAGTTTGATATTGTTCAGGGACTGTTTTTGTTATTTAGTATAAAGTTGATTATTATGGTGTTGGTACTGTCAAAACTGTATTGTGCAGGGACTAAAGTTGTTGATCCTCAAAGATGTCTTCTATATATATATTGGACACATTGTGAGAAAAAGAGAAAAATAAGTTGAGTCGGTTTATTATGGTTTTAGGTCATTCATCTTGTTCGTATTTTCTATATATCTTGTTTCAGTATTTGTTCATATAACTTCCTGGTTATATGATTAATTGTGTCTGTATTGTCTTGATGTATTTTAGGATCACACACGTTTTGTGGATGATCCCAGTCCTTTAGAATCGCACACAGTTGTGGACGATTCAATCATAGTGTCTGTATTTCTGTCTGTGTCTTGATTAATGAAAGTCCGAGTTGTTTCTGTCTAAATCAAGTGTGTTTATATATTTGTACATGGTATCAGAGAGAGTTACGATCAAAAGTTTTAGGGTTTTTTCAGTTTAGTTTTTTAGATCTGAAGATTTAGGGTTTCTGATCGGGAATTGTTAATCGGAAGATCTAGGGTTTTCTGGGTAAAAGATCTGGTGGCTATTTCTGGTAGCTTCTTAAGGATTGATTGTTCTTCGTTGCTGACGTCATCAATAAATTAGGGTTTTCTATTTCAAACCCTAATTTCTTCTCAAATCGTTTCCGCTTGTGATTGATTATTATAATCAATCTTTGTAAGTCTTCTTTCGTTCTTCTTAAACTGGTGGATTGCCGTGATATTGCACATAGGATTTTTACAGCTGCCTTGACCTACTTCTTTAGAAGCAAGGAATCCTGGTAGTAGTTTAATCTTATTATTGTGTGATTCACTGTGTGATCTATAAAACTCCAGTTTCTTATTTCATATTGTTTATTTTTATGTGTCTTATTTGTGTTACTTGAGTGTTTGTTTCTTAAATTGTTTGATTAATATGGCTGATACTACTTTGATAAGTAGTCTAGATATCAGTAATCCTCTGCATCTGCATGCTAATGATACTCTTGGTACTCCTTTGATTTCTTTCAAGTTAACTGGAACTGAAAACTATAGAGTTTGGGCTAGTGCTATGAAATTGGCTTTACAAACTAAAAATAAAATTGGTTTTGTTAATGGAACTGTTGTAAAAACTACCTATGATACTAGTGAAGTGTTATCTCAACAATGGGAAAGATGTAATGCAGTAGTTTTGTCTTGGATTCTTGGTACTATTTCTCAGGATTTGTATTTGTCTTCTGTGTATTCTGAAAATGCTTCTGAAGTTTGGAATGAGTTAAGTGAAACTTATGACAAAACTGATGGTTCTATTGTGTTTAATTGTATGCAAAAGATTAATAATCTGAAACAAACTGGAAGTACACTGTCTGAATACTATCATAAAATGAATGCTTTATGGAGAGAATTTGATACTTTGACTAAACTGCCAACTTGTACTTGTGATGCTAGGACAGAAGTGCAAACACATGATAAACTGATGAAGTTAATGCATTTTTTAATGGGGTTAGATGATGTTTATATGCCAATTAGGAGTACTTTGTTAACTAAGGATCCTCTGCCTGATGTTAAAAATGCATATGCTATTCTGTCTAGGGAAGAATCACATAGAGTTGTGCATCCTAATTCTGTGAACAATGTGCTTACTTCTTCATCTGTTTCTAGTGAAAAACCTCAAGTAACTGCTTTTGTTGCTAAGTCTTTTGATAATAAGAAAAGGTTTAACAGAGGTCCTAATCCTAATCTTGTATGCAAAAAATGTGGTATGATTGGTCACACTATTGAGAGATGTTTTGAGATTGTTGGTTATCCTCCAGGTTTTAAAAAGCATCCTAATCCAATAAGACAAAATGGTTTTAAAAGTAGTTTTAATGCTAAAAGTGAACTAGATAAATCTGTTGCTAGTACTTCTGGATCTAGTTCTTCTGGTTCTTCTGCTTCTTTGCCTTTTACAAATGAGCAGGTACAAAAACTATTGTCCTTGATAAGTGAAAAATCTTCTGGAAGCATGCATGCTAATATGGCAGGTAAACCAAACTTTTATAACTATAATGTGATGTTCAATATGAATTTTGATAAGTATTTTTGTGCCTCTTCTGGTAAAAAGTGTGATAATGTGAGTCTTGGTTGGATTATTGATTCTGGTGCTAATCATCATATGACTGTGAGTTCTGTTAATATGTTTAATGTTGTGGATGTGTCTGAATTGAATCTTACTGTTGGTCACCCTAATGGTACTCTTGCTAAAGTGACTCAAATTGGTAATTTAAAACTTAATAATAATGTAATTCTGTATGATGTTCTTGTTGTACCTGACTATTGTGTTAGTTTGTTGTCTGTTCACAAACTTATAAGAGATAATAAACTCTTTGTTGGTTTTGATGAGGCTAAATGTTGCATACAGGATTTGAAAAAGGAGAAAGTATTGGGGACTGGTAGTGAAAAGGGAGGTTTATATATTCTTGATCATGATGATAATGTTTTTGGTAAGTGCAATAATTCTGTGATAGGTCTGTCTTATAATGTGTCTAAAACTTTGTGGCATTCAAGACTGGGTCATCCTGCTGATCCTGTTCTTGCAGTATTAAAAGATGATTTGGGTTTAGGAAGAAACAGTTATGTGTCACCTTGTGAAATTTGTCATAAAGCAAAACAAACTAGAGAACCATTTCCTATAAGTGATCATAAAACTTTTAAAATTGGTGAAATTGTTCATATGGATTTATGGGGTCCTTATAGGGTTACTAGTAGAGAAGGATTTAAATATTTTCTCACAGTTGTTGATGATTTCTCCAGGGGTGTCTGGGTTTATTTGATCAAAACAAAATTTGAAGTTTCTGATATGATTATCTCTTTTATAAATCTTGTTCAAAATCAGTTTGATGTTAAAGTAAAAATTGTTAGAACTGACAATGGAACTGAATTTGTTAATAACAAATTAAGTGTGTTTTTTGATTCCAATGGGATAATTCATCAAACTACTGTTGCTTATACTCCTCAGCAAAATGGAATTGCTGAGAGAAAGCATAGACATTTATTGAACATTGCTAGAAGTTTAATGTTTCAGGGAGGATTACCTTTAAGTTTATGGTCTGAATGTGTATTGACTGCTACTTATCTTGTGAACAGGTTGCCTTCTTCTGTCTTAAAAGGTAAAACTCCATATGAACTTGTTTATAACAAGAAACCAAATCTTTCCCACATAAGAAATTTTGGATGTTTGTGTTTTTCAACTGTCTTAAATAATTTGGATAAATTTTCTTCTAGAAGTGAGAAATGTGTCTTAATTGGTTTTTCTAGTACAAAAAAGGCTTATAAACTTTTCAGTCTTGAAACTAAAGTTATTTTCTATTCTAGAGATGTAAAGTTCTATGAAACTATTTATCCTTTTAAAATGAAAAATTCTTCTTCTAATTCTGATATTCTGTCTGGTATTCAATTGTCAAATGAGTCTGATCAATTAAGTTTCTTTAATAACATTAACACAAACATTTCAAATGAACCCAATGATGAAGGGAAAGATAATGCCAGTGGTACTGGTACATCTACTTGTGATGGCAATAACTTATCAGGATTTGGTGATGGTCTGGGTGCATCACAGAATTCTGATAACCCTGCAACACAAATAGATGAAAATATCAACCCTGAGGGTGTGGTTGAACAAGTTCAAAATGAAAATTTAGTTCATATGGAGGAACCTGGACCTAGTACTGTCTTGAGAAGGTCTGAAAGACCTTCTAAACCTTCTGTTAGGTTAAATGATTATATTGTTGGGTCTTCTATTAGATATGGCTTAGATAAGTTTGTGTGCTATTCTAAGTTAAGTAATGACAACTACTGTTTTGCTACAAACTTAAATAAGTCTATTGAACCTAAAACTTATAATCAAGCTATTAAAGATCCTAGATGGATTGAGGCAATGAATAATGAACTTGAAGCTTTATACAGAAATAATACTTGGATAATTACAGATTTACCTCTTGATAGAGAAACAATAGGGTGTAAATGGATATATAAAATCAAGTATAAAGCTTCAGGGGAGGTAGAAAGATATAAGGCTAGGTTAGTAGCTAAGGGTTACAATCAAAGAGAAGGGTTTGATTATGATGAAACCTTTAGTCCTGTAGTAAAAATGGTAACTGTAAGGTGTTTAATTTCTTTGGCTGTGAGTAAAGGTTGGAAATTATTTCAAATGGATGTGAATAATGCCTTCTTGTATGGTGACTTAGAAGAGGATGTTTACATGGATTTACCTTTGGGATGTTCTGAATATGGTTCTAATAAAGTATGCAAGTTAGTCAAATCTCTGTATGGTCTTAAACAAGCACCAAGGCAGTGGAATGCCAAACTTTCTAGTGCTCTTGTTGAACATGGTTTTGTTCAAAGTAAATTTGACTATTCTTTGTACACAAAAAGGTCTAAGTCTGGTTTTGTTGCTCTTCTTGTATATGTGGATGACATTGTCATCACTGGTGATAATATTGGTGAAATTGAAAAATTCAAGTTGTTTTTGAGTAACAAATTTTTGATCAAAGACTTGGGTTTTTTAAAGTATTTTTTGGGAATTGAGGTTTTAGAAAATTCTAAAGGTGTGTGTATGACTCAAAGAAAATATTGTTTAGAGCTATTGCATGAGTTTGGTCTTTTGGCAGCTAAACCTATAGCTACCCCCTTACCTGCAAATGTGGTTTTGAACAACAAAGAAAGGCATGATGATAAATATATCAAAGATGTTGCTCAATACCAAAAATTGGTTGGTAAGCTTATTTATCTTACTAATACAAGGCCTGACATTGCTTATTCTGTTCACTGTCTTAGTCAGCATATGCATGCACCCTTGCAGTCTCATGTTAAAACTGCTTTAAGAGTTCTTAGATATCTAAAGAACTCTCCCAGCTCTGGAATACAAATTGAAAAAGAAACTAGTTTAAAGTTAAGTGTGTATGCAGATGCAGATTGGGCTAAATGTCCTAGTACTAGGAAATCTGTTTCAGGTTTTTGTGTATATCTAGGGAATTCTTTAATTTCATGGAAAAGCAAGAAGCAAGCAACTATCTCAAGGTCTTCTACTGAGGCTGAGTATAGATGCATGGCTTCAGCTACTTGTGAAATTATTTGGATTTCTAACATTCTGTCTGATCTTGGAGTAACTGGTTTACTTCCTGTAAACTTATATTGTGATAATAGTTCAGCCATTCAGTTGGCTGCTAATCCAGTCTTTCATGAAAAATCAAAGCATTTTGAGATAGATGTACACCTTGTCAGAGAGAAGGTAAGCTCAGGTATGATTCAAACAATAAAAATTGATTCTTATGATCAAGTAGCTGATATTCTTACAAAAGGTTTAGGTGAGTCTCATTATAAAGAGCTTTGCAACAAACTTAACATGTGTGATATGTTTAAAAGAGTTTAATCTGTTATCAAACTTTTAAGTTTGAGGGAGGATGTTAAATATATAAAATGTTTTTTGTATCAAACTTATAAAGTTTGATATTGTTCAGGGACTGTTTTTGTTATTTAGTATAAAGTTGATTATTATGGTGTTGGTACTGTCAAAACTGTATTGTGCAGGGACTAAAGTTGTTGATCCTCAAAGATGTCTTCTATATATATATTGGACACATTGTGAGAAAAAGAGAAAAATAAGTTGAGTCGGTTTATTATGGTTTTAGGTCATTCATCTTGTTCGTATTTTCTATATATCTTGTTTCAGTATTTGTTCATATAACTTCCTGGTTATATGATTAATTGTGTCTGTATTGTCTTGATGTATTTTAGGATCACACACGTTTTGTGGATGATCCCAGTCCTTTAGAATCGCACACAGTTGTGGACGATTCAATCATAGTGTCTGTATTTCTGTCTGTGTCTTGATTAATGAAAGTCCGAGTTGTTTCTGTCTAAATCAAGTGTGTTTATATATTTGTACACGTACCGAGACGGATCGAGATATTGGTACCAAATACCGACTAGTCCCGGAAGTCACCAAGATGTGAAGCTATCAAGAAAAGAGTTGGTGTTTTATAAATGAAAGTCCGAGTTGTTTCTGTCTAAATCAAGTGTGTTTATATATTTGTACACGTACCGAGACGGATCGAGATATTGGTACCAAATACCGACTAGTCCCGGAAGTCACCAAGATGTGAAGCTATCAAGAAAAGAGTTGGTGTTTTATAAATTTCTAATCGCTTAAATGATTGAGGCACACTTTACCTTGATACAAAAATACAACCATTTCATGTATATATGATGATGACTTTGGAGAAAATCATTTGCTCCAAGCAGTTAACATTCAGTGGAACATATCTTTAAATCTCAATAAATGTTTATTTCATCACTTGCCCATTTAACTTATCTTTAGATGAAGATAATAACAATAATATTATCAATAAGAATTGGATCAGTGATTGGAGCCCTTGCATCTGGAAACAGAGGTTATGGGTTCGATCCTCATGCCAACAAGGCTGGAGGTCCTTTTCTATCTTTGGTAGAACCT
>CM067171.1:92092544-92135044 GCA_034093135.1 Erigeron breviscapus | reverse complement strand
TTGTAATGTAATTTTCATATATCATTTAACATGAATGTGTTTTTGACTTTTTGTTATCATGGCATTCTGTGCAATATATGTTGTCATTCTTTCAACTACTCAAACTGTGTTTCTCTATACTAGAGGGTAGACTTGACAGTTTTAACCTATCTGCTTATGAAAGGGCTGATGTAGGCCATGTTTTATCTCTAACAGGTCAAATGAGTCACATAAACTGATAACATATAAGGAAACATTTCAAACTGTTCTAGCAGGTTGAAAGTTGCCAAAACTGTATAATAATGCATTCACGCAAGACGAATATGTACTTAATGTATTCACCCCCCAAACTTTAGATTGGTTGTTTTAAAAATGAAATAATTTTTTTCTGTCATATTTGAGGTGCTAATGATATTTAAAAATTGTTATATTTCGACAAAAATTGTTTCAGGCCAAACTCTAACTGAGCGTTCCATCCTTGTGCGAAAATTACCATTTTCACCAGAGCCTGTTACCCAACCTACCTCACTCCCCATTTTTCCACCTCTAACAGTGGGATGATATGCTAAATATGTTCTGAAACTTTTCATGTAAATATTTTAGAGGTTCGAGGCAGTGAACTTGCTACTGGCATCAATACTTTTGTACTCCTCTTTTAAGGTACCGTTTCTTTCTAAGTTACTTCTACTAAGGATTCTACCAATAAGTAATTATCATCACATAATCCCTGGGAACACAAATCAGCCAGTAAAAAAGTGATTAGATTTACTTCATTTAGCAATCTGCATTGATCCACAGTCAATGCTGAGATTTTTATTATAAAACTTATGAGTTCTTGGCTTAAAAAGAAAAAAGGAACTAGCGAACTCTTATTGCGTTTCAATCTAGACCATGCTTACATATGTTTATATCTTCTTCTGTAGCTGTTTTTTGCATCTGAAGATGATGATGATGATCTATCAGAAAATTTTATTGTGAAGACATGCCAAAGGATCATTCCTGTAACATGTAATAGTATCTATTCTCTAATGCTTGTATGAGTTGTTGTTTTTTTGCAATTGGTAAAAGGTTAACTTTACACATTAAATTGTTATGAGAAGGGTAAATTTGGTATTGATCTTGTTTGTTCCTTTTTCATGTTTTGGCAGCTGCATATGATGGCAATAGGTTTTTTACAGTTGTTGATGGAGTTTGGAAAGTAAGTCATAGATATGGGTACATGTGTTTATTAAAATAGTTAAATAGGAAATACCGACATGGGTTGGATGGGTCAAATGGGTCAATTTCACCCAAATTGTATTTTCCAAATGTTACAACTTACTAATTTACAGTATAAGTAAGTTTCACCCAAAGTGTATATTCAAAGGTTGCAAAATTAATCTACTTTATTAGAAAAATCTTGATTTATAATTATAACAGTATGTATTTCTAATCAAATGTGACGCATTTATTGTAAAAAGTCTTAAATAAGTAGACCAATAAGTGTTTCAGGTCAAACTTAACTGATTATCCCAGCCTATTCCAATCCAACCCTTTTTGACCTGAATTCATTTTGACCCGTTATCGGAACTGCCTGCCCTGCCCGTTTTGTCACCTCTACTAACAAGTGTTCCAGGTCAAAAACATATTACTATTATAATAGTTATGATTCTTCTGTCGATTCATACTCTGACTCGAAAGTGTCATGTTGAATTGTTCGTTTACGTGGTTTCTAACAGGCATCAAACGTTTTGAGCAGGCTACACCTTTGCTTCTGACTGTAGCAGTCATTGAACTAAGTGATATTGCATTTGCAGTACGTATAATTTTTTCGTCACTCCAAAGTCAAACATAATTTTATTATTTTCAACTTCCAATCACTCATGTTTATTGCCCATCTTTTCTAGGTTGACTCTATACCAGCAGTATTTGGTGTGACAAGAGACCCCTTCATTGTCTTCTCATCTAACCTCTTTGCCATTTTAGGTAAATTCGGTGTTGACTGAAGGTTGACTTTCTATTAACTGATAATGAAAATATATAATGTAGGTTGTGTGTAATGTAGGTTTAAGGTCTCTATATACACTGATTTCTGAAAGTATGACAGAGTTGGAGTATCTACAGGTAAGATTACATGTTTAAATGAGCTGTTTACCCCTATCAATGGTATGAATAATTTGGATAATTTTGTTTGATAAATTCTCTCTGAAATGTTACATGTTAGTATTCACTCTAGACATAACCAGTAAGTTAATGTCATCGGTTTATGTCACCATTTTCTTCTTAAGGGAGTCAATGTTTTTGTTTGACATATTTTCCTTTTGTCAACATTACAAATATATAGTATTATTGTAAATTTTCATGTTCAAGTTACCAACTTACCAATTATTGATATACTATTGAAGTATTGATATATGTGTTGACAAGACTCTGCTAATAATTTCTTTAAAAACCATCTGTCAACTCAATTCTGCACACTATTCTATGGTATTTGTGTTCATTTAATAAGTTGTTACAAACTTTTGCTACCAGCCTTCCATTGGAATAGTTCTCGGCTTTATTGGAAGCAAGATGATCCTGGATTTCTTCGGTGAGTACCCTTTCTTTCAGATTGACTTGGTTGTGTATACTCAAAGACAATACCCAGAGGTTGCGATATTGACCTTTTTACTTCCGAACAGGTCGATTTGGCTAAAATTTATCTCAGTTCGGTCAAACAAAGAAAATAAGCTAAAATCGAATGGGTCAAACGGGGTTAAAGTCGCCCAAAGTCATATTTAGATAATGGGTCTAATTATAACCAAAGTTTGTGTACTATGAAATGACCCATTCCAACACGAATTCATTTGGACCTCTTATCCAACGTGCCCATTTTCCATCCCTATTTAGCAACTGATGAGAGTTCCTGAATCTCGCTTAATTTCTGTGTAGGGTACCACGTATCGACTGAAGTTTCCCTCGGCTGTGTTGCAACTACTCTTAGTGCTGGGGTTCTGCTAAGTTTATTGAAGAAATCAGATTAGCATCGGTCAAGTATGCACGTGGGCAAAACCCAGAAGCTGCATGTTCTCTCTGTTCTTGATAGAAAACAAAAAAGAGAAAAAAAAAAGAAAAAGAGTAGAAATATACATATTACAAGTGAACTTTAAGATGTTGCATGTTCTATAACATGCGATGAAGAATAAGAACCATCTTACTAATCATAATCTATGAAGAATACAATGTTGCTTGTTCATATGATGCATACATATTTGCCACAATTATTTCTTTGTTTTATAGGTTTCAAAAGGGTGTAACATGTTGAGTTGGCAAATGGATATGTTAGACATGTTGGCCATGTTGGGTAATATGTCAAAATATGTTTCCGATTGGTTGGAATGATCCATACACTTTGGTGGTTTGGTATGTATTTGCTTCCCAAAAACGACTGTGTGGAATGAACTCCACCTCGATTGCATACATGATATATGAATTTTATCATAGGCATAGCACACATCAACTTCTTAGAAATTATCATTATATAGAAGCTCACCTTTCCACTCTTTAGATCATATTGAATCTCACATTAGTTGTTACGAGAGGAATTGCAGAAGAAAGAATTTAGAAGGAAGATTATCAATATTCAAATCTGGTATTCAAATGGATCAATATTACACTTATATAGATATTACTAACCTACTTAACCAACTAGTTTAAACTTGACACCTTTACCCCCTAAACTAATACAACATGTCACTTTGACACCTTATTCATTTACTATGTAACAATACTCCCCCCTTAAGGATTGTTTGTACTCAAACAATGGTGTGCATATAAGCAAGCAGCAACACTCAAAATGCAGAATGGAATCTGGAAATTCCCACATCTTTTCATGATGTTTCAGCCACAAGCAACCTCTCCCAATGGTCCAATATCTTGAGTGCAACCTTACCCTTCCTCTTGATCGATTTTCCAGCAAGTATTGATCTCGGTTGTAGTGAAAACCTTGAGTTATGAGGCTGAAGAACAATACGTGTGACTGGTCCATATTATGACTGAAGTTGCTTACTGGAGCATTTAGCCTGAAGCAAGTCGACTGAAGCAACTTGTTGAAGTTGTTCATTGAAGCTGTCCAGTTGCTTGTTGGATCATTTAATTTGGAACATATCGACTGAAGCAACTTGCTGAAGTCGGTTACTGAAACTGTCCAGTGGTTATCTTCACTGGAGAACCGATTCTTCACTGGTCGTATATAGCTAGTTGCTGAAATAAAACTGGTGAGCTTTACCACCGGTGGATACTTACTCAAGTGCCTAGTGAGATTAGTAAACTTCATCACGGGTGAACGAATACTGATTGAATTTCTTGCTGATGGAAACCAGAACTCTTCCTTAGTAAAACGGTCACCGAGCTTGTCAATGGAAACATTCTTTGTATTTGTTGCTTGCTGAAATTGCAGAAACTTGTTTGAAATACAACTTGCTGATCTCGACAACCACTGAATACATCTTTTCTCCAGTAAGTAAATGATATGCATCATTTTCTCACTCTGATCACTTTCAGTCCCCCTCGATGTCAAATTTTCTTGTGCAAACTGTTCTGATGGATCATTAAACAACCTTCCAATATAATCAGTGAGTTCAACAACATATTCCAAGTCTTCGTCCTTCTGGATTTCCTTTCTCAGAATGTCAATACCAAACATCTCCTGCTTCCTATGGGGAAAGTGGTCAGCCAGTCTACCCATAGTATTCATTAGCTGCCAGTAAATATCACCACTAAAAAGTGGGTTATAAGACTGATCCTTTCTTAAACTGGACCCTTCAAGCTTAGACCCCATTGCAACTTCTAAGCCACCCCCAAGTGTAAGTCTTTGTACACCACCAACTCTGAACTTAAGTGCAAGTCTATGGGCAGCAACAACTATGGACTTCATAGCATCTTCGAAATTGTAGTTTACCAAGGAAACAATTTGTCCATTCAGCCCATTGCCCACAAACAAATGGGAAAACCATCCATCATCCAAACCAGGCCTCGTGAACCCATCAGCTTCGACTATTCTCTTTGAAGTAGCAAGAGATAGTAACGATGCCAACTCTTTTGTGATCCCTGTAAACACATTAGGAGTGTTTCCAACAGTAACATCGTACTTGGTTGCCGTATTTTCATTACTATTGGTGTAACTCATGCTGGAAGTTGGAAATGAAGTCACATCCCAATTTCCTGTCAGCACTCCCCAATTTCCAATCATGAATCCGCCGATGCATTTCATTAACTGTGAGCTGCCCAAATGGACCACAACCCTTACATGCTTGACAAGGTTTTTCCTCAGGTAGTGTTTCCATCGAGTTCTCATTCCAACAGTGACAACAACCAACTTACATAAACCATCTTGAACCTTATTTCGAGCTAGGAGAAAGGATCTCTTAGCAATTTCAATATCAATCACAAGTGTAGGCACTGAAGCAGTTTCAATGAACCTTACCAACTCATCCAAAACCGATTCTAGTTCTTGCAGCCCATCATTAATATCCATCAGAACTACACCTTTTTTCATAACCATCACTTCACTTTCTTCCAACCCATTCCTTAGTTCACTATGCACAAGTTTACTAAAAACTTGAACATTCCTATACTTGTAACCCATTTTAATTTTAAGAGCAGCCACCAATATTAGTTTTCCAACTGATAAATTCTCGATTGTTAACAGCTTCATTCCAACAAAACTCGATAAAAAGCCCATTTGCAACTCGTTATTATTCCTTCCGAAACTCATCCAACCCGGCTTCCATTCAAACGATTCTATTTCCATAACCATGCTAGTAATGCCTAATACTCCCCTCTTCAAAGATTTTTGACCCCAAAAATCATCAAAACACGCGATATCACAGAAAAATTGGAATTTCATAATCTCACCACAACTAACCGTGACCAACACATCTTGACTTGAACTTCCAATTTGATCCTTAAAATGCTTAACAACAAGAGTACTACCATCATCCAATATAACAATCACGTCATGAATACTCCCACAAACAGATTTATCCTTGAAGTGAGCCTTTATTTCATCATTACTCTCACCACTAACTTTTTCAGGACTTACATCAAACACCTTACATGCACTAATATCAAATCCTGAACTTACTTCATTCTTATCCACAAAACCTACTGAAATTCCGTTTAAAATAGTCCTACATAAAAAAATATCACTAAATCCAACCTCAATTCCAACCAAATTTCGTTCAGGCATTTCATCAAACACCTGGTGTGCACTATTTTCTACTTCAAAATTCATTCTAATTTCAGTCCCAAAACTCACTGAATTGCTAACATTATAGCATAAGGAAGAAGAAGAATCAGTTTTGGAATGTATACCTGTCGTTTCTGGTTCATCCTCATACTCAAACAACTCCTCCTTTATCTCATCAGAAGATTCTTTTAGCATCAACGATTCTTTTTCTAGTCTTGTCACATCTTCTTCTACTTGTGCCAGTGTTAGTTGTAAATTGCTCAATGCCTTCTGAATTTGTAAGAGTTCATCTTCTAATTCTGGTTCCTCTCCAAAATGCAATAATGTTGCTCTTGAATAATCATCCCATGACATATCCAACAATGACTTCCCACTTGTTTTTGCATAGAGTTGATGCCAATGTAATGTTCTGCCTTTAAATTTGATAGCAGCATACATCACTTTCCGATTGTTAGGTGTTTCATCAACCAAAAAGAATTCCTCACACCTTCGTTTCCAACCTTTAGCATCATCACCATTAAAACTCGAGCCGCCATTGAATTGTACTGATTTAGGTTATTTATTGTGAATTAATGATGAATTTGTGATTAATTTTGGATTTTCTGAATTATTTTTTTTATTATTATTAAAAGGATAGGTCACCGGAGAAGAAAGGTTCGCCGGAGATATGATCGGAACTCACGAAGAAGAAACACTACAAATTCCAGTCGCTTTTGATTTTAAAGAGGAAGAGAATCAATAAGCTGCTGAAACTTGAGTCGGCATCTTAATCGGAGGTGTAACCGGAATCGGAAGCTCGTCGGAGAATCGACGTCTCTGATACCACTGTTACGAGAGGAATTGCAGAAGAAAGAATTTAGGAGAAGGAAGATTATCAATATTCATATCTGGTATTCAAATGGATCAATATTACACTTATATAGATATTACTAACCGACTTAACCAACTAGTTTAAACTTGACACCTTTACCCCCTAAACTAATACAACATGTCACTTTGACACCTTATTCATTTACTATGTAACATTAGTGTACTACCTTTATCATTGTTTTCACAACTAACCAATATACAATCACATCCTTACACTTTTTTTCTGAATGACAAATCATTAAATTCTTACTTCCAAACTAGGGAAGCACTTAAGGCCGTTTTGTTTTGGCCCAATAATTATTTGAATTTTAAAGCTCAACTAATTGATTACTTTTACTTTTCACTTGTCTATATCTGATTTCGAAGGATGCAAGTATTTAACCTTTTTTCATCTTTCATTTCGTATACATCAAGATATATTTTGATATCTATAAAGTTCTATATATTTCATACATAACAACTAACTTGGTACTACAAAGTTTGCTTCCCCAGCTAAAGATGTTCCGGACCCTTCTTACTAGTATCTCTTATACATTTTGTACAAACCCTTATGGCCTTATAGCATAAACTTAAAAATATCTCCTTCCACAAAAAATGATTTTATTTTTTCCTTTTGTGATTATCAACCCTTTTTTTTTTCCTTTTGTGATTACTGACCTTGCTTTGCCTTACAATTAAATAGTAATAGATTTAACTTTTAACTTTTAACATAACCAAAATGTTTTAACATGATATAATACTCTAATTTGGTTGGGGTTGACCAACCAATCACCACATACCACATGCCTGGGAAAAAGAAAAAGAACATTCATTTTTTGTGTGTTTCACTTACCCAGTTAGGGGGGAGGGAGTCGATCGCGAGCTCAGGAGGGGGATGGAGGGAGATGGAGCGAGTTGAGGGAGCTTCGGGTGCCAGCGTCGCAAGCTCGCAGCGAGATGGGTCGAGCGAGCTTCAAGCTCGCAGGGAGATGGGTGTGTGGTGAAGATCCAGGGACTGAAAGTGACATGTTTGGAAAGTCCCTTGTGACCGTTAGAGGACCATAAGTGGCAGGTTTGAGGGGCCAGGGACCAAATGTGTAAAGGTGTTGAAACTTGTTTTTTTTCCTATATATATATATACCAATTTAAACTTCCAAAAACACAACTAAAACAACATATTAAATCCTAAAATACCATTTTATTTATAAAAAAAGTACAACGAGTAGAAATTAAAACTAATTAAACCATCATAAACTAATTAAAACTACTTAAACCATCATAAACTAATTAAAACTACTTAAACCATCATAAACTAATTAAAACTACTTAAACCATCTCATATTGGCGTTGCGCCGATATGTTCCAGTTCCTCAATGCGAAATCCGCACTATCAAGCTGTTCATTTGCAGTTTGGAGATTGTCGAACTTTAATTGCAAACAATCTATATATTGAAACTCTAGTTCGGAACATACCCTTGCGTGTAAAATAGAAATTTGTTCTCGACGCCATTTTCTTTTCTCACTTAGCTTATGCATAACTGCCTGTAGTTCCTCTCTAAACATTACATGGTCTAGGATATCGGCCACCATACTGTTCTCCACCTCAGTGGTGGTTTTGGGAAAGTGACATTTGATGAAGAAGCCATTTGGACTATAGAAATTTATGTATATAAAGTGTATATTTGCTCTGAAATGTTTGTTTTTTGGTGGTGGAAATGTTTGATTCTGAAGACAATATATATAGATAAAATGGACGACGCTCCTCCAACGTTCAAATTCGAATTTATTTACAAAAATAGTCCCTCTAACGTTCAAATTTCAAATTTCAAATTATTTACATATTCAGTCCCTCAAACGGCCAGAAATTCAAATAATTTACCACTTTACCCCTCAAACGGCTAACATTTATTTCATTATATAAACATCATTCCGGAACATCCAAATTCATCTCACATTTCCATTTTACAATCAAATTTCAATTTCCATTTCATTCTTCACATCCAAATGGCCTCATCATCAAACATCGTTCATCGACCTCGCATGACCGTGGATGAGATGAAGGCACTAATCATGGCTGATATCAAAGAAGACACCCTCCATCAAACAAATCTCTAGGATTATGGAATGTTTACGGGAGAAAAAGCGACGTTGCGAGACAACGTTAAAGGAAATACAGGCCTTAGGCTGTGACCTTTCAAAGCATGAAGGCCAATATGTCTACTTTCTGCAGGAAGAGATTAAGAGGGTCAAGCCCGCAATCAATGATGTTTTTTATGCCGGTCACACGTTGGGAGAAGAATGCACTTGGGCCGAAACGTTCCATGATAATTGCGGTGAAGACAAAACCATCAAAGATGTCAGACTGCCGAAACATGACCAATGGTGGCTCGACCTAAAGGCTCATCAGGGCATCGGAAGTATGTCACTAGAGGATCGTCCTCAGTAGTTATGTTTTTTTTTAAGTTATGCATTGTGTGTTTTTATTATGTACGGTGAAGTTTAACTATGTATTGTTTTTTACTTTTAAAATGTAATGTGTTTTAAGTATTATGTAATGTGTTTTGTTATTAATAAAACATATAAATTAAAAAAGGGTTAGTTATGTAAAGTTTATAAATGTTAAGGATAAATTATTAAAATGTGAAGAAAAGGTTGGGAGTGATGGTTGCCACTAAAAAAGGTTGGAAAAAAGGTTGGAGGGTTGAAATGAGGTGGAGTAATTTGATTGGATAATGGGAGGGAGATGGGAGTGATGACTCCCTCCACCCTTATGCCCGCCAATCACACCTCACACGGGTCCAACCACACAAACATACAAACCATATGTGCAATTAAGGCTCGTTTTTATTTTTACTTAATAAACTTAATAATTAAGAACTTAATTATTTAGTCAAATTTCATATTTTTTCTTTTTGACTTAATAAACAAAAATAACCGTCAAATTTCATATTTTTTTTTTAACTTAATACATACAGACAATATTGATGCATTCAGTCACTTAATACATTCAACACTTATGTGGTGTTTGTTAAATGTCTTAATAAAACATATTTGGCATATGAAGTAGTCCAATCAAGCAAGAAAGGGAAAGAAGACATAATACATAAACATGATTTAATTTGTGAAAGTTATGTTTGTGAAAATTTATTTGTAGAAAGTTTATAAATTCATAATTACTCTATTTTTAAACACATAATCCTCTCTTTAAAAAAACCCTCAATTCATCCATCATTTATCTATTCAAACCACTATTATCTTTATCATCAGCACAAAACCCATTAACCATTTCATCTGTTTTTAATAGTTTTACCTTTTTACTTGAAGATTTGGGTTAAAAGCTTTGTAAAGGTTGAAGAAGGATATTCTTCCAACACTATTTTTTACTTGTTTGATCTTTGTTTGTAACTAAACTCTTCTCGTTTTCAGTTTCTTGTAAAATTGAATGGTTATGTGGTTAGTTAGATTTTGGTTCCAATAAATAATTATTAAAATAAAACAAATAAAACAACTCGTTTTTCTTAATTGCAAATTATAGGGGTATCATGAAAATCTTTGTGCTTCAATGTAAATCATGTTTCAATGGTCAAAATCTTAATTTTTTGTTTTACTTTAATAATTGTTTTACAATAATCAACCTCTATGTGGTTATATATGATTATTTGTGTTTGCTTAATTTAGTTGATTAGGAGTAAGTAGTTGGTTTTGTTGCAATTGTGTGAACATTTATTTATGAACCTTTAGGATCCACATGAACAACATCGAGACATTAGCTGAGCTTGAATAAATTAAAAGGTTGTTAAAAATAGACTAGAAATGACAAACACGTCAAACTGAGTCGGGCGCCATCTGTCACACCCCGAAAAATACGGAAAGGTACGGGGCGCGACCTTCATGAGATCACAACACAAGTTCATAATGAACGACCGTTAAATGGTGTCGTTTGAAAATACATTTATAAAATAACGTTATTTGATAAGTTGAGACGAAGTATTTGGAAGGAAATTGTACTTGAGAAATAACAACCACTTAACGTGTCATTTTAAAATATATATTGAAATATAACGTTGTTTAGAAATTTAGAAACAACCTATGATATGAAATCGTTTGTCAAAAACTTTAAGTTATCATTAGGATAACATAATTAGAAGCATGTCTTTAGCAAATTGACGAAGCATTCCTAAGGCATGATGGGTGGGGCAAGTTCTTCATATAGCATGTAGCGTCAAGCAATCCAACACATAAAGCGATCATCTAGTACCTGAGAATGCATGCTAAAATGGGTCAACAATAATGTTGGTGAATTCATAGGTGTAATAAAATACTTTTTCCATGGAACCACAAGATTTAAGTGCGACCATTGCCAACCCGCAATGTCGTGTAGCCATTGCTCAAAAACAATGCTAGGAAACATAATGTATACATTGTTCTAAGCTCATGAATTGAAACTCGACGGTAATAAGTAATATTGTGCCTCGGCAAGTATTTGATCCATAATACTTGGGAATCCAAATATGCATGCATTCGTTCGACCATCATCGGTCAAGTTGGTGCGACCAACCCGAATGGGGGTGTCAACCCAAATAGTACTATTCATCATATCTCGTTTAAATCCATAACTAACAATTCATGATGGGAGGACTTTAATGGGGATCAATGCAACTTAGACAATCATCATATACATAGTTTGGTACTTGTGTTCCACATGTAAAAGATAGAGCATGCATCTCACCCAAAATAGTAAGAAAGTGTGGTCTATGAACTCACCTTAGTTTCAAGTAGCAACAATTAGCAATTAGAGAATCTTCTTGAATGTGTTAACCTATAGAAATAAAATATAAACTTGTCTTAACAATCTATGCTATTATGTTCCTAATGAATTTCCTTCATTCTTCCAAATAATATTGTCATAATTCATCTTCTTAAAAATGTTTTCTTATGTGATAATAGTTAGGGTTGTCGACGTGCTAGTCGGAGTTGGTCTTTTCATGGGTTATATATATTAATATAATATAATAGTAATAATAATAATAGCGATATTATGACTATTCTCCCACACAACCTATACACGTGAAATGGCAAAGAAGTATGGTTGCGTGTTGAAATAAATCATAACATGGCATTTGCGATCATTCTCCCTCACAACCTATACGAGTGCACCGTTTTCCATAATAGGAGATGGGCAATTGTCAATTAAGTATGGTTGTGAGTTGGAATAACCACGAATTATAAATATATAAATATAAATGCGTCACCGCACAACTTTGCACCACATTCTAAATAGAAGATGGGCATGGTGGGTCAATATATAAATATAAATATAATCATATAGGTCATGTTTGCACCCGAAGCGTGCTAAGTTACCGCACACTTTGCACCGACGTCCTAAATAGGAGTTGGGCATGGTGGGTCAAGTTATATAATATATATATACATATATAATACATATAACTCTAGGTATTTGATGGGCATTTAACTAGCACGTTTTTTAAACTTCACTAACATCGATTATCACAACAATGATTATGTCTAAAGCATGCATGTATATTTCCAAGAAAAAGGTTAATCATTATGCATGTTAGGATTTATGTCATAAAGGTATTATTTGGAAGAGGGAACATTCACCTAGGAAATATACAAGTATTAAATGCAATACAATCATTATTAATCTAGATAATTAATTAAAATAATTAATTATGTAATTTTCCAAAAATTAGTTCAATATTCCCAAAAGAAAATATGGTTTTAAAGAGTTGCAATATCCATTTAGAAACATGCACGTGACTTGACATTGTAATTAGAATTCGAAAATCATTGTTGTGTCTCGGTGTATGACTCGGCCGAAGTTCATGGCCAAAAAGGAAAACGATTTTTGTTTTGAGCAGCCTAAAGGTCGACCATTAGGGTCCTTAAACAGTAGCAAAGCAATGGTGTTTCATGGTGGTGGTGAATGGTGGTTAAAGGTGGCGGTATATGACGGTTTCGAACCGAAACATAAAGAAAACCAACCAAAGCTTTGCATAGTCATATATTAACAACATGTGAGCCTTAAGGACAGTTAAACAACCTGTTTTCAAGGTTATTCAAATCTGAATATGGTGGCTAGTGGTGGCTGTTCACGGTGGTTCTTGGCTGCGAGAAAGGAAACAAGTAAGAAAACGTTTTTAAAGGTTTGGATACAATATACCCAGCATGGACAGGTCTGTAGCGACCTGTTTAGAAGCTTGAATGTCCTTCTTTCAGATCTGATCTTCGTGAGGTGGTGGTGGTACGGTGGTGCATGGCTGCCGGAGAGAAAAAGAGAAGAGAGTGAAAAAGAAGAAAGTAAGGGTTTGAGAGGGAGAAACCGGATGGGGTTGTTTGTAAAGCTATTACTTACGTTTTCCTACCTTCCTTGGCAACTGTGGGGTCGACTGGTGGTGTGTAGGAGGCGGAGCAGCAGCAACAGAGGCGGCAGACGGCGGCACAGCAGCAGTAGTGGCGCTCCAGTGGTGGTGGTAGTGTGATGTTATGCGTTTTTAGAGAGAGAGAGAGAGGTGGTGAAAGTGGTGGCGCAGCGGTGGTGATATGGTGGGGCCTGACCGGAGTAGAGGGGGGTGGTAGTGTGATGTTATGCGTTTTTAGAGAGAGAGAGAGGGGTGGTGAAAGTGTTTAGGGTTGATGATGTGATTGATAATGATGTATGGGGTGGTGGCCGGCCGTTTTTCCGGCGAGCAGAGGTGGTGGCGCGGCGGTGGACGGCCACAGGGGTGGTGGTCGGAGGTGAGAGGGGGAAGGAAGGAGATGAATAGTTCTCTTGTATTTTGTTGTTTTGTGTTTTTGTTTTTAGTTTCTCACGTGTATGTGTGTATGTAACGTAACAAAAGAAAAGCCCGGGACAAAGCTAGAGTTTTATATGGCTAGTAGGTTGGGCTTAGCTTCATGGGTTGTGGGTTGGGCCCTTTAATTCGAAAATTACATGGGTTTAAGGTGTGTGGGCTTATTTCACTAGTAATTAAATTTAGCCCTTTCTATTCTATTAGCAAATTGGTCCATATAAATAATTTATATTATTTTGTGTAAAATTTTTAGTTAGGAAACTAAAAATTATAACTTATGATATATTATACTTATAGTTCATATTTTTATAAGTTTTTATTATATAATTTAAACGCGTAAGCGTATTCTTACTTATTTAACAAATACGTAACAACATATATTTCATGTGATACTTTACTAGTGAAAGGGGTCTTTACTAGATACATATCGTCACACAAGAATCATATATCACAAAATGCATAATATTGAGGTCTCCTTTGACCAGTTCATCAATCCGATGATTGTGTGTCGGCATCGTTATTTATAACGACGTTGGATCATGTTGACACATAGGAAGTTCAAACACCAAATATTTAAATTGAACTTTCTAAAAATAGATCATGTAATAATAAACTTTTTAAGTTTAACAAATCGAAATTTTGTGGGTGTCACACCATCACATCATGGGCCAACCCATTTGACCCATGGGGCCCACACAGAGCGGCGGCGAGCGGGGAATTGGGGGGTTAGGGAAAAATTATTTTAGAATTGTTTTCTTATCCCACATTGGAAAAAGAAGAAAATTCAAGGTTTTTCCACCCTTTTAAATAGAGACATCTTCTATAGTTTCCAACAAGATTCTCTTATCCCATTGAAGCATGGTTCAAAATTCACCCCATTGGTGAACAATTTCGAACAAGCTATTCTAGTTAATATTTTATGGTTCTTGCTTTTTATTTATTTTAGTTGTGGCTAGCATCTAGCTAATGTCAGTGGAATGTTCTTGTACGAAACTAGATAGTAGTTCTATTCTGGCTCTAGTACGTGACAAAATTTACACATTCCATCTTCTATGCCAAACAAGGTTAGTTTTATAGGACGGCGTGTTAGTTGGTTAGTGGCTCGAACCCTAGCAGTGACATCCAAGCGGGCAAGGCACCCCTGGAGACCAAGGGTGCGATAACACGGCCCGTTTCTGAAAATGTAAATGCCCGAAATCATGTGGAATTGAGATTCGATCCCTAGTCTCCAAGCCAACATTCTCTCCCCCAAAAATCCCCAAAGAGGGCCCAGGTGGCCACTTGATCTAAAGACCAAGTGGTTGCCAAACAAGATTAGTTGTTCCTTTTCTATTAGTTAATTATATTGTATGTTAGATTTTGGCTCATGAAATTTTATTGTTTTATTAAATTGTTTTTGTTTTATGTAATCAATTAGATTAGATTACTTATTAGTGAGCTAAATTAGTATAGATTAATTTATTTACTTGTTGACAAATTAGATTAATTAAAAATGCTCATGTTTCTTTAGTTAGACTAATTAATTGGTTTTTATTTAATTAAATGTTTTTGATAATTTTTATATAATTAAAGGTTTTAATTATATACACTTTTACCCTTTTGATTTAAGAAAATTATTTTTACAATCTTTATAAAGGATGAAAATAAATACAAATTAGTTGTAGAGTCAATGAAATCTCAACAGATTTGGGGGTTTGTCTAGGCACTAGTATGAAACTTACTTAATAATGACATGTTTAATCGATGGTTGATTGTTGGTTAATTTTGGTTTACAAACTACTGATTTTTGGAGTCAATTTTTAGCTAGTCTAAGGGATTGGCATAAATGAAGGGTATGAACTTATCACATTGACCAATTGGGTGAGATTAGATTCATTGGTGGTTGGTTGTTTATTTGATTCACTCAATTAAGATTATATTTAAGCCTGTATATACCATTTAACCTTTTATTATACTGGGATTCTAGCTACGTTCACCTAATAATAGTTATTTTAAGGTCAAGGATTCGGTCTTCACCCACCAAGTCCCTAGAGCATTGTTAAATGTCAAATCAAATAGTTTTGTACTCGCTCGCTATATCAGAGTAAAATTTTACAATTAATCATAGACCAAATAATTGTTGTCCATAAAAGATATGTTAAATCCTTGCGGCTAATAATATCCAAGTCTTCGTCCTGTGTCTTGTTTAAGTCTAGTGAAAGGGAAACCACCTCATGATTCATACCAATTTTCTTGAGCTTTTAGTGTCCAACTAATGAAGTTAGGGAATAGGGAATACTAAGGAACCCTATACTTAACTTTGTTAATATAAGTAAGCCTAAAGTTGAAATTTGTTATTACAAGAGGAACCTCTAAATAAGAAAGAAACATTTTGGTTTACAACGCGCTCATGAGAAGTCAAATAAAATAGTGGTAATGGAAAATAGTTGTGACTCCAATGCTTGTTTCCATTATTTTGATAGTTTTCAAAAGTCACTGTTGTAGATGACCGTTTAGGCAATTAAGTTGAATGTTTAAGTCACATAATTTCTCAAGTAAAAATCAATCACATGATTTCTCAAGTAAAAATTAATGTTCCGAATCAAAAATGATCAACCATTTTGTATTCTTATATTTAGATCAACCATGGTCGTTGTTAAGTGAGTTAGTTACGTATAGACAAACACTTACGTTTTATTTTGATATTGTTAGTTGTTTATTTGCTATATTTATTTGTCATATGCATTATTTAATTTTCTTAGCTTAAAACCAATCGTAAAAGGAGTAAAGTACATGCATTTATTTTCTCTACTAGTATAGTGTTCAAAGCCTTCAATAACAAGTTTGCTTGTAAAACTTCACTAATTTCTTTTTCGGGATATTTTAGTTTATGATGGATAACTATAGTACGGGAGTCAGGATTTTCATTCTGAGATTGCCGAACAGGTTTCATGATACTAACAAACATAATATTAAACTACAAAATTAATTTACATCATTCTGAGGTTGCCAATTACCTTTAAAATTAAATATACATAAAAATAGTACTAAAATTATATAGGTTATTAGATATTGTGAGGTTGTTATGGCCACCCTTGGCCACCACATAGCTCCGCCACTAGGTGCCTAAAAGCAATGAACTGCTAAAAAAAAGAAACTGGTCAAAATTCAAAGGCGAGATTGATTTTTAGTGTGTAAAATCTCTTTTCTTTTTTAATTTATGAAACCTTTGTTTTGTGTCTATATTAGTAAATTATTATTTAAAATAACCTAGTTTGAAATCATATCTAATTAAGACTTAATTTATGAAACCTTTGTTTTGTGTCTATATTAGTAAATTATTATTTAAAATAACCTAGTTTGAAATCATATCTAATTAAGACTTACACATTATTTTATTGTATAGAATTTGAATATTTTTCGGACAATAATGTTTTCATGTAAAGCCGACCTGGCACAAAACTACCCGTTTTGACCAAGATTGGTACCCAATTTGATAATTTCAGGATCGGTGTCGTTGGTATTTCGTGATCGTTGTCGTTGGTATATCCGTACCCGTATAGGATAGTATCATTCTCATGCTCATCCCCAAACAAGATACACTTTTTCTTTCTTTAATAACTCATTCAGAGGGGTGAGTTATTTTGAGAACCACTAAAAAAAAAGAACGCGAGAACCAATCTCAGCCTTCCATTCATCAAGATCAGGAGGGCATGATTGTCATTATGAAAAACCTGTCCAGCTCTCTCTCTTTCTCTCTCCTCTTATTAAATTAAAAAAAATATCTAATTCATTAAAAAACTTTTATCTCACAAACCGTACATCGTTAGACGAAAAAAAAAACATGGGTAGTCTTGAAATTTCGTCCTCTTTCATTAGAGATGCAATTCGATATACTTTTAAATACTTTTTAAATTTCATTTTTTTTCCATCACGTTCATCCTACACATGTGTAGGACAAGTAAAAACCACTAAAAGGTTCATCCTACACATGTATAGGACAAGTAGAAACCACTAAAAGGTTCATCCTACACATGTGTATGACAAGTGAAAATCACAAAAAGGTTCATTTAGTATTTTGTCCTCTTTCATTAGAGTGGTCATCATAAATACTTTCGACGACTTTTTAATTCAGATGGCGGATGGATACGGTACGGGCGGTAGCCCTTAGTCGAACGGGCGTTGCCCGTTCAGGAGGGCTTCGCCCTTCTCGGTAGGCTACCTCGAGGCATTTATAAAGGGGTTGGAAGCCGGACGCATTTGGGAATGGTTTGGATTTGATGGGCGGCGATACATGAGATGGTGGTGGTTGGATACGGTACGGGCGGTAGCCCTTAGTCGAACGGGCAATCAGGGGGGCTTCGCCCTTCTCGGTAGGCTACCTCGAGGCATTTATAAAGTGGTTGGAAGCCGGGCGTATTTGGGAATTGTTTGGATTTGATGGGCGGCGATCCATGAGATGGTGGTGGTTGGATATGGTACGGGCAAAACCCTTAGCCGTACGGGCTCCGCCCTGCAGGACAAGTGGAAACCACTAAAAGATTCATCCTACACATGTGTAGGACAAGTGGAAACCACTAAAAGGTTCATTCTACACATGTGTAGGACAAGTGGAAACTACTGAAAGGCTCATCCTACACATGTGTAGGACATGTCCTACACATGTGTAGGACATCAAAGAATAATAACTTACACATGTGTAAGATGAACGTGATGAAAAAAAAACTAAATTTAAAAAGTCGTCAAAAGTATGTCGAATTGCATCTCTAATGAAAGAGGACGAAATTTTAAGACTACCCATGCTTTTCTTTTTGTCTAACGATTTACGGTTTGTGAGATAAAAGTTTTTTAGTGAATTGGATAGAATTCTATTAAAATAAGAGAGAAAAAAAAAGGAGCTGACAAAAATACCCCTCTAGTGTTGAGAAGAGTTTTTTATTTTTAATCTGGTCCATCCATTTTTTTTGATCCAAAGGTGTAAAGGAGTTCTTGAGTTCTTTGTTTTTAGGAGTTCTCAAATAACCCCTCCTTCTCATTCAGATCGTGATATATAATTAACTAGTAGCCGATAAATACTTAGAATTGTTGTAGCATGTTCGTATAAGGGTATCACAATACACTTGATCGATGACGAGTTATGTACGTGTTGTTAATTTATTAGAATTCATGTTGCTAATTACTGAAAAGAATCACATAGATAAAGTTTAATTTTAGTTTACCCACTAAATGTATCAACACGTTATAATTTGCTAGCTAGGTAGGTACGTACGTATATATTATGTCGGCCATTAACTGGATGATGAGTTTGGTTGTAAGAGCACCTCCAATGGTCAAATTATTGGTTAAAAGTTTTTTTTAAAAAACTTTTCATCAAGTCATTGCTTCCAATGGTTAAACCTCAAAAAAGTCTTTTAAATACTTTTTAATTATGAAACAAAAAAGAGAGAGTGTGTAAAATTCTTTCAAAGACTTGAAATTCTTCAACCTATTCTAAAAAAGCTTTTCACTCCAATGGTAAAAATTGTCCGAAAGCTTGATGAAATAGTAAAAAGCTTTACAAAAATCTTTGTAAAAAGCTCCATTGAAAATGCCCTAAATAGCTAGCCAATTGCGAAATAGATGTTGAGGGAAATATTTGGTATATTTTGGAAACTTGAGATTTTTTGGATTTTAAATGAGAGGGAAAACACTTTTTGTTTACATATCCAAATTTAAAAAGAAATAATAATACGATTTCAAATCCGTTTTTAGAAACATCCCTCGCACATTGGGTTGTATTGCATCCATCTATATATATTACACTCCCCCCTCTCATTTCATTCCTCTCACGACAACAAAAATAACAAACTCACACCCACAAAAGAAAGGAATTTTTTTCCTTCATCTCAAGTTTATTATTTCTCTTATTGTGAAGGGAAATAAATGAGAGAGAGAAAAATGAATGGTATATATATATTTACTCAATATATACATATATATATATATATATATATATAGGGTAGGGTTAACGTGAGAACAACAAATATGGAGAGAACCGTGAGAACCACTAGTTTCCCTCCCTCTTTCTTCTTTTTTGTGTGGTTTTTTATTTTTTTAATTTTTATTTTTTGAAACTTTTTTTTGTTTTTTATTTTCTTTTAACAAAAACCCATTCAAAAAAAAAAAAAAAATTTTTTTTTTTTTGTAAAAAATCATATGGGTTACGTGTTAAGAAAACGTATGGATACGGTACGGGCGTTGCCCTCATCCGTTCTAAAGGGGTTGTCACCGGACGCATATGAGAATGGTATGGATTTGATGGGCGGCGATCCAAGAGATGGTGACGGTTGTTACGGTACGGGCGTAGCCCTTAATTCTAAGGGCAAAGCCCTTAGAGATGATTTTTCAATGGTTCTCACGGTTCTCACCATATATGTTGGTTCTCACTTGATCCCTTCACTATATATATATATATATATATATATATATATATAGATACTACAACCTTATGGGCACAAGATGTATCTAGAAGAAAAGATTTGAAATTGTATTATTATTTCTCTTTTAATTTAGTTATGTCATCTAGTTCAATGACCAACATTATATATAGGTACATTACGTACCTAGCTAGCAAATATAATGTATTGATACATTTAGTTGGTTAACTAAATTAGTTATTTATATAATAGGAGTTGTGTTAGCTATCAAATTAAATAAAGAAAAAGCACGTCATTGCTTATAGAAGGACATGAGACTCGTACTGTCTTATACCAGTCCTAATATCACGGTACTGATCTCGAAATTAACTAAAAGTGGGTATCGATCCCGGTAAAACAAGTAGTTTTATGCCAGGTCGGGTGGATGAAACATTATTGTCCGGAAAATATCAAAATTTCATACAAATAAATGTTGTGTTAGCCTTAATTATATATTATTTCAAAACTAGGTTGTTTTAGTGAAGTATGTTAATATAAACATATCAATTAAAAAAAAGGGTTTAATGCACTAAAATTCAACTTGGTTTTTGGCCTTTGAGTTTTAACGACCTGTAAGCAATCAAAATTCTTGATTTTACTAAATACGGAGTAGTTTTTATTTTAGACCCAATATAGATTAGCAAAAGTCAGCGACGATTTACATAATTCTATAATTTTTAAATTAATATCTTTTTTTTTAATTTTATTAACAATAATCACTAATTAATATCAATTTTCATTTATTTGTATCTCAAATTTATCTTTTAATTCGATCATGAATCTCAAATATTGTTTTCAATTAATATATTTACCTTTTAAATTTCAAAATTTGAATTTTTTCTAACAAACTGAATAATTGATACATTGTATTGAATAAATAAAGAGTACAATGTTCATGTGAATAAATAAGATAGTTTGCACTTCCACTGTACAGTTTTTAAGTAGGAACAATTATATGCTTGCGATATATCTCGTGTTAAATCAAAAGGTATTTTAAGGTGATGATAAAAAACAAATATCACATCAAAGCATATAAACATATATTGATGAAATAGAATATATATTGTTCAAAATTTTAGAATATATTCTTTTAATTTGTTTGTAACTACAATTTTAATATATAAATTTATATTTATATTTATACTTTTATCAATTCATAATGTGATAAACAAGTAAACAACCAATATAGTTAATATAAAAAAAAACACAAATATATTAAAAAAAAACAAGAAATAAAACCTTTAAATCTCTAGAACAAGGGTCCAGCTTTCAAATCTCACATCACCGGCTCACACACTTAATCGGCGATCTCCTACTTCTGACCATCGCCGTCATCTCCTGCGTACTGTAAAACTCCGTCTCTTCCTTCAGGTTTTTTTTTTTTTATATTTATTTATGAACTGTTATATATTTTATGTCACTTTTTTTAAAAATAAATTATTATATAAATCACATATCTATATAGGAACATTAGATACATCATTCTGCTTGAAAAGCATATGCGAAATCATTAGATCGATAGCGAATTTAGAATTACAAGTATTTTTAGCTGCAAATCTGCAACTTAAGTTTCTGCTGTCAAAAGTAAATTGACACTTAAAAAGACTAGAGTTATGCCCGCACGATGCGGCTGTGTAATGGCGGCGGCGGTGACGGGTGGTAGGTGGCGCGCGACGGTAGCGGTTGGCGTGTATGGCGGTGGCGGGGCGGTTGGTGTGTGTGCGGTGGTGGCGGGAGCGAGTAGTGTAGGTTATTGATGTAATGTGGTTTTGATGAATTGTTGAAACTTAATATTCAACACAAATGAGTTTTCCTTTATAATATAGTATAGATGGATATAGATATAGATATAGATAATCGAGACTTTCATGTCTACTTTAATGGATGGGATCAATTTTGAGAATAGGTTTGAAAAAGTTGTTAGTTAGGTTTCTTGGATGCAAGAATTAGTGAGTAATTTGACGCCATATACTTTCTTTCGTCTATACAAAATCATGGGCAAAGTATTCGGTTTCTTTTCTTAAGTAGATATGGAGTGTACCGTCATATAATTATGAATGTAACGTTTTCCAACTTTTGCTTGACAATAAGAATGTAGTTATCACCGAGGTCCAGCCTCTAAGATCTCATAATCAATTTCTTGGTGTATATCTATTGCACATTTGGCATTTCTTAATGATGCAAGGGAGTGGGTATTACCTATTCCGATATTGATTCAGGTTATTATCATTACTGGTGCAGGGAACATTCAAAGTTTTGTGCAGTAAAAAGTTGAAACAATGGATGAGCTGAAGACGGCGATGAATGACCACTTGGATCAAATGCAAGAAATTGTTGAGAAAATTTCTTCCGAGCTTCGAGTTGGAATGCAGCCAGCTGTGGACAACTTTGTTGGCTTCTTTCATGCCATTGATTGGAAGGTACGCCTTTTAACATGAATCTATGCCGAGTCTTAAGAAATACGACTATCCACAACAATGTTTTTTGATGCCAGTCTAACCTCAGAAAATTTTATAAGTCATTAGTTTTTATTTTGACCGGTCTGTTTTTCATTTAAAAGATAGGCCTTCTGTTTTATAGGATTTCTACTTACATAGTTTTTCTTTGGGTTAAACAGACAATTCAAGTTGTTTAAATCGTGGATAGGTTATCTAACCAAAGGCATTCCAAATTACTCAAAGTTTGGGCGTACTATGTCATTGATGATTATTAATTTCTGTTTTAGATCCCCTGATATTTCGTTTACTGTCTTTTGTATCTGTCAGGAACCTTGGTTGGTGGGTTTGATGGTGTTCCACTTTATGGTGCTAATAACTATTATCGCTTCAAGGAAGAATATCAACTTTCAGATGTATCTATTTCTTCTGTCATGTAGGTTTACTATTCCTTGACCAACCATCGTATGATTATTTTAACAGTTGCTGTCAAGACTTTTGTGTTTGAATGTAAGTCGATATTGATCATAAAAAAGGATTCACATTTTCACCTCTAATAGCTTATTATACTTTTTGAGTCTCCAGACTGATTTAAACAATGTGTATTCGGCTAGGGATTGTGAGTTGAGATATTCACCCTTGTATTGTTTCAGTCTGTTATCTGGTAAAGAATTCAATATTAGGCATGTTTCTTGCTATCTGTCACTCCCATTTCATTAAAAGCTTTAACAATTGTTTAGACGTATAGGTTGAGGAATTTGTTTCTTGGTCCAATGTCTCTAGTCTAAATTGCCCTTTAATCTTGAGTTCATAACTTGCATCATCAACATTTGTAGTGATGGAAAATAGGTACTTTTAGCTAATAGACAGGAAGTTAATAGGACACAAGGAGTTGTTTCTAATTGATCTCAGTTTGTGTCAATTACTCAATCACATATTCACATGACACATAATCTAACTTCATCATTTTATGTACATGGTTTGTGTTGTATATTTGTACCGATCATACTGAGTGATGAACTTCTTGCAGTGGCTGGTGTGTATCTTGCTGAACGACTGAACACCGTATTGAGGGATAACTGGAAAAGTTTTGCTGGTCAGAATTATTTTGATCGTCATGGAGTCTTCCTCTCGGTGCTCTGGTCTGGCCCTCTTCTTGTTTTCGCCACCATAATCCTGGTAATTTTTTATTATTATTTTGTATATCGTCGTCTTTACCATCTGAATTGACCAACATTGTCAAATTTACATCTTTACAATCTTGGTTGACCAAAATTGTCAAAGTTGCACGGCCAAGTGTTTGAATCTTGTAATTTGATTTTATTGATGGAAGTGTGAAGTTGTGAACTAGTGAAGGGGATTCTGATTTCGCATTGTACATAGTATAGGTGGATTTCAACTTACGTATTAAATGTGTCTGTTTGGGTTGTGATTTGTGAATTCCAAAGTCCAAACTAGTAGAATAATTTTTATATAAGGGAATCAGTCAAATGGGTTAAAGGGGTGAAAGGGGTTGAATGTTGTCCAATGTGTTTTTTTAATGCATACAACTTAAGTATTGTTATCCGTAGATCGGGGTTATTGTTTTATTGTTAATAGTGTCAATCGTACCTGACACATTAGCTTTTTATATAAGAATGGTCAAAAAGAGGTTTGGAGTTCAACGTACCCTGGCACGACATATTTTGACCAGTACTTTAAAATGATATGTTTCGAACTTAAAAGCCTGACCTACCACCTATTTGGCTACCTTTGTCTTTAGGACTGTGTACGTCTTATCCATGAATGTACTTGGGTTGTAGAATTTTGGATATTAATCATAGGTCTGAAACTTATTATTCGTAGCAAGTCTTGAGTGAAAACTTATTAGCAGCCGTCTGAATGAAAATCTCTTATATTGGTAGTATTTGTTCTTTTCTCATGCTTGATCTAGTATCTATGGTCTCTATGTCAAAATGATACTTTTTTCTATTCATATACTCATTATACCAAGTACTCGAGACTAAATGAAGTCAACTTACAAACAGAGGAATCACAAAGTGACAATGTTTTCATTACCTTTTTATTGCAGGTCAACACACTATTCTCTTTATGCCATCTTATTGTGAAGTGGAAACGAGCTGAACTTAAGCACCGTGCTAGACTTTCCAGCACCAAACAGGATTGACCTATGACATTCTGTAGTCTGTACAATGTGTGCGAGACGCATCTTTGTTTCGAAATGTATTTAGGGGTAGTTTGTCAATGACATAGATCACATAGTATCAATATTCCTATATTCTTTTAGCGCATCTTTACAGCTTGTATGAAAATTTTGGGCGTCTCATGCAAATTTATAATTAACCTCTTCTCTGATATTGTTTCTCGCAAGTTATAACCACTAGCTTTAAGAATAATGTCTTTTTTCCTTTGCCTTGCTGGGTTTGTAGACCCGATAAACTGGTTATTGGCTTCACCAGTTAACAAACTTGCCGGACATGGAACGAGCTTGATCTAAGCATTGATGGGGCCAAGAAGCTAGATAACCTTGACATGCACTCGTATGTTGTTGGGTTTATCAAATGGCAATTTTTAGTCCTATTCTGTTTTGAATAACGTTTTTTTATAAATATATATTTTTAACAATTATTTTGTAAGGACATGCATTGTGCATTTTATTATTATCTATGAACATTTTGCATGCCATGGCTATATATAAATTAACACGCGTACCCATTTCCGTGATTTATAACTAATTAAATAAAAATATAAAAAACATAAGCATTTGATCTTGCATATTTTTAGGACATAATATATATCAGAAATTCTAGGAAAATTGTTTCACACATTAACAATTAACCTGAAGGGGATCTATTAACATTTGATCAATACATAAAATTAGGGTTATCTGTTTTATAATTTTCAGAAATCGTGTTCATTTCTTTGATTATGTTGTGTTTTAAATACCAAATTAATAAAAGTTGATGTATAATATAATGGCATCATAAGGGTAAAGGATGAATAAAAAATAAATGAATTTATAGGGTATCTAATTTTGGTGATTAATTTATTTTAATTAGTGGGAATTACATGGTTAGTTTGGTAGTATATTTGATGATTTTGTGAATAGATTGGGAATAATAGATCTTAGTTTACATTGCAAATAATATTAGAATGGTGGTATGAAATGTGAAGTTCACATTCATGTATTGATGCGAAAACAACGATATGGGCAGTAGGATTGGTAGTCTTTACGAAGGATGTTATTATCCTTGTTGAGTAAGAGAACCCTGCGTGCCGATTTCAGGTATATACATCCACAATAAGTAGTTTTCTTTGTCTTGTTATTTATCTATATACGTAAATAGCCTTGTATCTGTGCAATGTGGCGACATTATAGTATGTAATGTGGAAGTCATAGATATATGAGTTGTGTGTTTTTGTTTACCAGGATATGGAATAGGAGACTTAAATTAGACCAAGAGAACCAAAGGGACAAACTGTAAATGAGTGTGTGTGTGTGTATGTGTGAATATTTACCTTTCTTGTGGAAAAAAAAAAGTTAAACACTTAAACATTGGATGGTCCACGGGCTGAAACCCTGAAACCCAGCCGGTCTCCATACTTTCAAGACCAATGTCTTAAAATTGGGAGGACACGACAAGATAAATGCTTGATATAATCGTGTAGTTAATCAGGTGCAGAAGTTAGACCAATATATATGACCACACCTGCACAGATTACACGAGTACTGATTGTTATGATTACGTTACTAGTTGCAGAAATGTATTTAGTAACTTTTTATTAATGTATGAATTACTTTGGACAGGGATGCATATGGATTTACTGTAAGACCTCGGTACCTTGAGACTTTCAAGGAGTTTGATTCTATATATAAGGTAATGTGTGAATGTTTATTTTGTAGTTGTGTGAATACTTGTTGTAGAGAAAGATTTATAACATTTTTCAAGATACACAAACTGGGATCCATTAGACGAATAAGATAAGGATTTCACATTGATGAAAATGATGCATATACGGTTATTAGTTTATACGTACACATTCATTCATATCGGTTCTACAATATAATGTTGAAAGCGCATTTTATGACGTATGGTTGCATATTCTAAAGAGTAAACAATTTAGTACTGATAGAACTTAAATGCTGATTGCTAGTTGCTGTCCCATCTAACTAATTATACATTAAAAACTTACCTCGGATATGCATGGATATGATAGGCTTGTTCGTATTAAGATATAGTCGTTTATATGTATAACCATGACATTGGAGGAAAGAAGAAAGGATGTGATTTTCTCATATCGTATTTCAGAATGAGGAAGAAGAAAGATCGACAAAATGGGAGATCTTTCTTGAGCAGCATGCAGAGCTTGCAAGAAAGAACTCTTTTGAAAAGGACAGTATCGAAGAACCTGAGGCTGAAGTTACAGATGATAAAACCGATTCTGTTCAGGAATCAAGTGGAGAAGGTAATGTTTTAGGCGATGAGAAGCCAACAACACATGATAATCAGACAGAGAGCGATAATCAGACAGAGAGCATTCCTGAAAATGTGGTCCCAGAGACAACAAGACCTAAAAAGCCCGCAGTTCGAAATTGGGCGGATGTTAGATCGTCTCTCAATGCAATTGAGAATGTCATGTGTCAACGTGTCAAGAGTAAAGCAAACAAGAAAAATGAGTCAATAAACAGTCATCAAAAACATCTTGAACCTATTCAAGAAGTAGAAGCCTCCACTGACGACTCTAAAGAGGAGTTAACAGAAAACGAGCAGCCAAGTTCCACTGAAGAGGCTTGTGATGAAGTCATTGCAGAGTATTCTTTTCCCTGGAAAGAACTTGAGTCACTTGTTCTTGGGGGTGTCCCAAGAGACCTCAGAGGGGAGGTGACGTTTAATAGCTCATCAACTGTATTTTATCTTTTAATATAGGCGGCCATTGTTAAGCCTCTTGTATGGAAACAGGGTCATTTGGGCTGGGATTCATTAATAAGGAGTCAAACATTCAAAATTAGCTAAAAAAGGAATAGGGTTGAATGGGTCCCTAACGTGTATTCAAATGCTTACTTAACCCCCTTTTTTTTATATAAGACAGATAGTTATGTAATCGTATTTGATACAAAAACTGACAGAGTTTTTGGCAACCCAGTCAGACATGTTTTGACCTTTTAAACCGCTACCCAACCCACCAGATCTGCTCCTTTTTCCACCTCTACCTTTATTATACTAATATGAAAGTTGTTACTGTGTCAGGCATGGCAAGCTTTTGTTGGTGTGAAAGCACGCCGCGTGGAAAGTTATTACCAGAATTTGTTAGATGTTGTTGATGCTGATGGCAACTCAGGGGAGACGAGAGAAGGAGCTGTTGTACCAGAAAAATGTAGAAAACAGATTGAAAAGGTCATTACTAATTTCCCTGGAGTTTTTATTAATCTTTCCATGGATTTCTTTAGTTTCTTGTGGACTAATCTCTTCTAAGGCAGGATTTACCGCGAACATTTCCTGGTCATCCTGCACTAAACGAGGAGGGTAGGAACTCCTTGAGGAGGTTACTTTTAGCATATGCTCAGCACAACCCTGATGTCGGATATTGCCAGGTAATCTAGTCCCTTGTTATAACAAACTACAAAATAGCATTTTAGCCACAGAATGAAGTAGAATGTCATCTGGGCTATAGATTAAGCACCGTTTCTATTTTCTTATATGTAACTTCATCTAATGTTTGTTTTTCCCTTTCAAAATAAACTGTATAGGCAATGAACTTTTTTGCTGCAATGTTGCTACTAATGATGCCTGAAGAAAATGCTTTTTGGTATGTATTCACTTGACAACTAAGATTCATGTTGATTATTTAGTCTCTCCAAAACTGTAAATTGACGATTAATACATATATGGTTAATATTTTGTTAAAAATAACAACCGCCCAAAGGAACCCTTTGACAAGCTGACATATTACTTCAACTGGAATCTTTTTAGGACTTTGGTGGGCATGATGGATGATTACTTTGATGGATACTTCAATACAGACATGATAGAATCCCAGGTATGTGTCTCGATTATCTTTGGATTTTATGAAGCTTATTATTCCTGCATTTTCCATCTATACAAAGAATTATTTCTCCACTACGGGGGAAATTATCATCTTTATATTATTTGTTTCACTTGCTGAATGAATTACTCTTTTTGGTTCAGGTGGATCAACTTGTTTTTGAAGATTTAATGCGTGAACGATATCCAAAACTAGGTTTGTCTACTGTACTGCATGATTATTATATTTATTAATTGATCGTACTTTCTCACCCTTGTGATCCCTTTTTCTATAGTCAATCATTTTGATTACTTGGGAGTGGAGATGGGATGGATTTGTGGACCGTGGTTTCTTTCCATTTTTGTCAATATGATTCCATGGGAAAGCGGTGAGCCTCGTGTGTTATAAGAAAACAGATCAGATTCAGTGTTAAATTCCAAGCATTTATTCTTCATCTATTCCTCTTGTAAAGTCGCTCCTTCAGCAATAATTATTAGTTCTCCTTTTTCAGTTCTTCGGGTTTGGGATGTGATGTTATTTGAAGGAAACCGTGCAATGTTATTGCGAACTGCATTGGCTTTAATGGAGCTATATGGTATTGATGCTTCTTTACGTGTTATCTAAATGTGGCATTTTGACCCATTTAGTAAAAGCGGTAGATTTGGGTTGTGCTATAACACAAAAAGTCCAAAGAAAGAACTTAGCCATACCGTTTCCCAAATCATTTTTTCAGAAGTTTCTATCATTGTATTATTTTTATTTTCCATCTCTGAATTCAATGGTTATCTGTACTATCAGGTCAATCAACCTAATATGGCCCATTGCATTTCAATCCAAATTCATTTGGACCTGTTATCTGACCCACCCATCCTGCAATCTCCAGTTTTAATGATTTTATGTAGTATGAGGTTATCATGGGTGAATTATTAATGATGAGGTAACAACTTCTTGTAGGCCCTGATCTAGGAACAGCCATTGATGCTGGTGATGCCATTACTTTACTGCAGTCACTTGTTGGTTCAACGTTTGATAGCAGCAACCTTGTTGTAAATGCTTCCGTAAGTTTCTCGTACGTAACAGAAGATATATTGCAAAATCTTAGAGAAAAATATAGACCAGATGTCATAGCCGCAGTTAAAGAAAGAACTAAAGGGGAGCATGTAAGGAGAAGTTCTAAAGGGCTAGCTACCAAGCTTTACAGTTTCAAAAAAGAACGTGACCCACCAGTACGCGAAGTCAGTATAAAGAGAGGATTTGGTGATAAAAATTTAGATAAAGATGCTTTAGACTTGATGTCTCCTCTTAAACCTGACGAATCTCTTAAATTTGAACCCTTCGCTGCTGAAGTAGACTCTCTTCCAGATATTCAAGATCAGGTTAGAGCGTTATGACATATATATTCTTTCAACCTCAACACATGGACCTATTATACCAAGTAATTACTGTGTATTGTGTATGCATTTTACTGCAGTCAGAACCCTTTTGTTGTCCTTCAAGTTTTTGATAGTGCTTAATCTTATGTCACCAATAACATACATAATTACCACACTCTTACATGTTTATTTAGTTGAATAAATAGTGGCACAACAAGAAGCTTTTGGGTATCTGTTTTAACTTTTTAGTTTAAGATAATACATAGAAAAACCAAGAACTGTCAATCAAAGCATCATGTTTATATAGGTATGTTTGTGAGCATATGAATAGTTTGAATCCATCTGAGTATTTACTCAAGTTAGTTCATCTGTCGATGATTCTATAGAACTATGTAGTTAGTAGTACCACAGATATCTGCTTCCCAAAACTACATAAATGTTCTTAATGCCAGTTGATGAACACCTTAAGGACTGTTTTGTTATGCAGCATTCACCTCTTCCATTGATATCCTCATTAGCAATATTGGTCTGACATTAGAATGTTCTAGATCGTTCTTCTTTACATCATAGTGAAATTTTTCTATTTTCGCCAAAAAGTAAAACAGACGTTTACTACTACTAGTATTTATATGTCACCGTACATGTACAGGTTATCTGGTTGAAGGCTCAGTTGTGCTCAATGTTGGAGGATAAGAGATCTGCTACAATTAGGTCAGTTTCAAGAAGTATTATATCTTTCAAGGACCATTTAAAACTCTTTATGCAGACAGCCTGGATGCAAGTAAAATAAGCAAAAATGTTGATGAACTTTATGAAATGGAGAAGTAGTTTTAATCTAAGAAATGATCTCATAAGCAAAAATGTTTTTTTTATCAAAATTAGATACATCTTTGTCTTTTCGAGTTCATAAGCTATCTACAATAGAACGAGAGTCTGCAACATATCTAGTTCTTCGTGTGCACAAGCAAGCTTTGTTTGTAGATCTTCTGAAACATAGAGGTGGCAGTTTTAACAGATTTACATATAAATAAGTCGAATTGAGTTGTATCTATTCTCAAATAGGCCAAATGGAGGGCAAATAAAAAGTTGCAACCAAAAGGGGAAAGTGGTTGAAAGTCGTCCGAAGTATATAAAGATTATTGTTGTCATAATATTGTTATGGTAATCATGATTAAGGCATTAAGTGCTTACAAAAAAAAACGGACAAAAAGTGGTTTATGGTCAACCTAACCTGGCTGGCCAGTTTTCGCATGTACTAAAAGTGACCCATTGTGGCGCCTTACCTAACCCACCCATCTTGGCACCTTTACAAATGTATCATTCGTACTCGGCATAGATTATGCCCCATTATCTATACTGATACATGAAAGCATGCCAATGGACTCTTAACAAAGGTCTTGTGCCTTGCCAGAGCTGAGGAATTGGAGACAGCCCTCATGGAGATGGCCCAACAAGATAATCGGCGGGAATTGAGCGCAAGGGTATTCCCTTAGCAACTATTTTAAGCATTTCTTCTTTATGATAATATGCCCCCCTTTATGTTAGGCACCAATAATATGTAAAATAATAAAAATTGATTCCTGGTTTCTTAACTTGTCATGAAGCTCGAGTATATGGAACAAGAGGTATCTGAGCTGCATCAACTTCTTGCCGATAAGAAAGAACAGGAAAAAGCTATGCTTGAGGTCCAAATAGTTGCATTTATATTATTGTGATTTCTATCAATACATTAATCAATTAGATAGAACTGCAGCTTTTCCATGTCAAAAACATTGCATATCTATATAACTATGGATATTGATGTAGGTGCTAATGCGAGTTGAACAAGAACAAAAGATCACAGAAGATGCTCGTCGATTTGCTGAGCGAGATGCAGCTGCTCAGAGGTATTTAGTGAGTGTACTTGAGGTAACTACTCATCTGGACTTCTACTACGGCTTTGAATTTGTCAATTCCACACTTTATCTGAAATTTTGCTGTGATGTGGTGGAAGTTGGTCACATATGTTGAGTTTTTAAAACAAATAACCATTACGAAGAAGCGTTTTATGAAGTGATCAAGCTTTTATCTGGTTCATTTTACCGTTACACCTCACAGTTTGGTATTTGTTCTATGCAGGAAAAGTATGAGCAAGCTATGACTTCAGTTATTCAATGGGAAAAGAGGGCTTTAATGGCAGAATCTATGGTAGAGGCGACATTGCAATACGACTCTAGCCAAGTTAAGGCACAGGAAAAAGCACCATTAACATCAACACCAGCACCAACACCAGGGTATATGTTTTGTTACTTATTCCTTGAACTTGAAACATTATTGATTTATCAAATTTAGTGGCATTTACAATGCATCGTATAGTTATCTATAAAGGTTCTGATCAGTTTGCTAGAAGTGTCGAAATGGACGGGTCAGGCGGGTTGGGTAACTCGTTGAAATGGGTAATCTTAGTGCCGGTCAGCATGGGTCGATTGCATTAACCCAAACTGCAAAGACTAGTTTAATTCATATATTTGATTTTTGTAAAAGTTAATGTGTTCAATATGACTACAAATATTACATTACATACTATAGCCTGCTATACAAATCTAATCTATTTTTTTTAACTAAAGCGATATAGGAGGCCCGGTTGGCCTATTTAACCCTTTCTTTTGAACTTAAATGTTTTAGCTTTTACCCCGTTTGGCCTGTTATAAATTGAACATCACCCAAATATAAATTGGCCACCCCTGGAAATAACTAGACAAATCTACAGAAAAAGAAAAAAATAATGGAAGAAGCCATTGCTGTCACAAATGGCGTTACTAGTTAAAGTTTATTGTTATATATATTTTATGTGTCTAACAATCAGATTTATTCAAGGCTTGAAATTTTGACCCTTTTACCTATGAATGGCTTGATTTCAATTGACTAACCAATAATGAAATGGACCGGGTCAGATGTGTCTGTGTATGCATATATGCATTTGTGCAACCCCGACTACTATGCCACTATGGTGACTGACTTGAGTGATTATGCTACATAGGAACATTCGTGCTGAGTCTGCAAGAGACAACAACACAAAAAGGCCAGGCTTACTTTCATTCGGACTAGGATGGCGTGACAAGAACAAGGTTAGCGTTCTTGACTACCTCTATACTTCACTCATCTGTTTCTTGAAATATCCAAAGAGACAACATGCTTCATGCTGGTTTAAAAGTTGCGGTTTTATCATGTTGTAGGGTAAAGGCACAAATGAGGCATCGGGTGCATCCAACGATCACCTAGATACAGAAAAGTAGACATCCAAGGGATCAAGAAGCCTACATTGGCTTCGAAAATTATACCCTTTCGTACAAGCCATACGAATTCATAACCTACTGTTTTTTTTTTTAACTTTCTTTTTGGTGCATTATATGTTCATTCTTTCCCCCACTAATTTTGCAGTGGTACTTCAAGAGTCAAGATCAGATATGTATATTGTACTTACATTTATATAGTTATTCCCAAAAGTGCCTTATTTATATACTATCACAAGGACTCATGATAAATCATTCTACATTTACGAGATGACTATTTACTTGGCTAGAACGAAGTCGCGGTTTGTTGTTTTGATATTACGGTCGCAAAGCCAAAACTTCACATAAAAATATAGTAATGTTTCATATGTTTACAAGTTTTTGTACCATATTAGCTCTTAGTCAAACCATCATCCAAGTGATCTAGTCAAACCATGATCCGCGAATGGATTCAAATCATAGTTGTCGACTCGTAACTTTCGACTCGACTCGAAAACATGATTTTTTGACTCGTGACTCGGAACGTAACTCGACTCGTAAGAGTCGGGACATTCTTAAATATTACATAATATAGTATAATTATATATGTTTGACGTCTTTAAAAGCAAAATATAAGTTTATTGTCTTAATAGATTTACCAAAAATTACATATTCAATAGTTTTGAGTCATAAACTTAGAATTTATCTTCAAATTCGCACTAAAAAGATCAAAAACTACATAGATAACACACAAAATAATCTAGCAAAATAAATGTAATATATAATATATAACCATGGTATCAAACTACAATAATTAAAGTTTGCTACTCGTGACTCGGTCCAATTTCACACAACGACTCGTAAAATTCGGGACAAAAACGAGTCACCTAACGAGTCGACTCGTTTTTGGTGTAAATCGACTCGACTCGTAAGAGTCGACTCATGACCCGTAAGAGTTTAACAACTATGATTCAAATACGGTCACTAAATATCCCGAGTAAACTGTGTACTTTCAAAAGTGGAGTTTGATTGTACCGATTGAATGTATTTTGTCATATGATATTAGCCTTCAAAGTAAATGTTATGTATCTTCTTTTTCTTATTAAAAATCTTATATTTTTCTTGTATTTTGAGTTGGTAATTTGTGTCAAAAATTTAACCAATTTTTAAATATGCCATTTACTTTTGTTGTCACACTATATAAAATTGAAAATAATCTACATTTTTTATTTTTGCTTTTACAATACATTGAATTATGTTATGTTTGATAACCCAAAACGTGGTCGTCAGTTATCATCACCCTTAGCTGCATATGCTAATAAAAAATTATGAAATGATTTTGACAAAAATGTAAGTATTTCAATCATTTACAGTTGTGCATCATGCGAACACTATTCGTATATACACAGGAGTTACAAATAGAAAAAGGTTTGATAATAAATAGATTTAATTGAAACAAATTGGTGATCATTCTTACAGCGACTCTTTAATATCAACCCAGTTTAGACAATGTATACGAGAGCTCTTAATATTCGATTGTAACTTGCACTTTAAAAAATAATTGATTGAAATAAATTATCGATTTATGATGATTTACTTAAAAAAGACAAGAAAAAATAAAATTTATAAAAAGTTTTAAAAACATACCTTTTTAAGCCAATGAACCCCTAGACAGGAAGCAAATTACGGAACTACCCTCACATTCACTCACTTGTAGTTGTAGGTCAGTCAAACCCAAACCCAAACCCAAAACCCAACCAAAGCAGAAACAGAGTAAAAAGCTCCCCAGAAACCAATAATAATTAAAAGAAAGACAAAATCCGGCCAAATGCTTTGTCGTCGATTAATAATCTCAAAAACCCTTCCTTTCTTAAAAAACCCTTCTTTAATCTCATCATCTTCTTCAAAACATCATCATTTGATTCAAAACAAACCCTTTAAAAACTCCCCTCCTTTTATTTCAAGATTTTTTCTACAAATAATAATGGGTCTGATGATGATATCTGGAAAATCGTATCACCATCAAATGAAGAAAATGATATATTTAAAGAAACTGATGAGAAAAAATCTGAAAAAGAAATAATGGGTGGGAATTTTGATATTGATAAAGGAAAAGAAGAAGGGGTAAAGGATGATGTTTGGAAATTTGTGGAGGGTGGAAATGAAATTAAAGATGAGATTTTTGATATTGGTAATGATGATAATGGTGATGATTTGGGTAATGGGGTTTCCGAATTTGTCGGGTTTGATGGGAAAGTTGAAGATGGTGATGATAATGATGAGAAGGTTAGTAAAGAGGAAGATAAGTTACTCGAGATCGAGGAGAATGCGTTAACGCAAGTACTCAAAGGTATACATTGATGCCTTTTTTTTTCCTTCCTATTATGTGTATATCTATATCTATATGCTATATTAGACATTATGTTTATCTTGCATTGTTATGTATAGTTTATATGCATATATATGTGTCTATGTGTGTGTGTGTGTGTGTGTTATGTGTGTAGAATAAGTTGTAAGTGTGAAGGACTAGGTAGGAAGTAGGAAGTAGGACGTAGGAAGTACTCGAGGTTTACAATTTCAGACACTTGCCTTTTTACTCTTTGATGCGCTACTAAAGGAGTGTCAAAGAGTAAAAAAAACTGATGAATTAGGGAGTATCAATGTATTCTTTTGGGCGGACAAGAGCTGGGATAGGTGGAAGCATTATGATGTTTTTTACATTTACTATTAAGACCCCTTTGCAATGGAATCCGACCTTAGATATCTATACATACATACATACATACATACCCAGTGGTGGATCCATGAATTTGAGTTAGGGGCATTTATTTTTAGAAGGTTATTTTAATAGTAATTTATACAAATGCATCTAAAACAATTGGGAAACTGCTTTAAAACAACGCTGTAAAACAGCTTCAAAGCTGCACCTATGCACAGGGAAAAAGCACAGCTTTGTTGATGTTAATAAAAGTGTTTACAGTAGCAAAACAATTTTGTATGAGTTGTTGGTGGATTAAGTCGCTAAGGTGACTTGTGAACGCAAGAGATTTGGGCGTTGTGTTCACTTAGGAGATATGTCACATTCTGTAGGAAAAAATAAAATAAAAATTAAGGAAGTTGGGGTGATTACTTGGGGTAGGTCGGTATTTCACTTTCTCAAGTTATGGTCTTAAGGTTTGTTAGAAAGCCATCTATCGGAAGCAAGGGACAGGGGGACATAATGTGTTGGACTGGGTTGATTTATTAGGATTACTTTTGAAATTAAATAAATATTCTGCAAAATTGGGTTGTGCTGAGTAGTGACTAAGGTCTGGTGTTCCCTTCGCCACTGTATCTATGTACATTGCCTCCGCCACTGTACATACATACATGTCTGTACGGTTCAGGCAGGAAGAATGGTGCCCCTAACTTTACTCTTTGATGTGCCTGCCTGCTTTTACTCTTTGATGTGAAGTAACTGCATCAGCATCAGATGCATTATCTTTCTTATATATATGACTATATATATGGTTTGATTATAGATACAATGGAAACAATGAATTTATATTAATTATATAATAAAATACAAAATAAATATGATCATACAATTATGAATGTGATTAATAATTAGTTAAAGTCATTGTGATCATTAATCATGGACGCATTTTTACCTATCCTGTGATCATTAATCATGCTTCAAAACTTCCACAAGTTTTATTCTTTACGGGTCGGTCTATCTTGCTTGTGAAAAGGCGTGTGCTTCCTCTCTTTCTTCTCACTCATTCGTATTCATTAATACAGCTGTGATTAATAATTAGTTAAAGTCATTGTGTAATAATATAAAGTGCTAAAGGATGAAGATGATAATTGGAAATCCAACATGGGAGGTTCACTCCATGGATTCATAGTTGCAGTTTTATAATTCCCTTTTTTGTGGACAAAGCTGATCTGGGGTTGACCGAGTGCCAAGCAGAAAACTAGTGGGGAAATAGGAAGGTCAAATGGGATGTATATGTGTACAAATCTATACAGCGTTATGATTTGACCAATGCTGAATTGCAAAGGCTGCTAAATTTGTTTACAATTTACATTGGAGTTGGGTGCCATTATAGCCTTTTCCTGATGTATATTGTATGTCATAAAGTCGTTTTTGTATAGTTTTTGTGTTAACTTATGTGTTTTTACAAATCACGATAATCAACTGTATTCGTTTATATCTCAGCCTCGACCAGCATATCTATACAGTTATTAAAACATATAAGTTGTATGCCCTGCCAATTTTTAAGTGGTTGATTTTTAGTTAAGAAGTTGACCAAGCCAATCTCCATCATTCATTTCTAAAAAGTTTCCACCCTTCATTATTAACATGATTTATTTTCACATCCCCTTCCCTTTCTCTATTAATCCACGCCCTTTCACCACGCTCACTCTAATTCTCTGTCTACTATATGGACTACCGCCTTGGACAATTGGTCAGCCATCATATCTTCATAGCTACACGGGTTCACAATTAGTTTTTGAAAAGTAGTTACTTCAATTGCTTAAGTATTTCTTCCAAATCTGAATTTGGAAACTATAATTCCAAAGACAGTAATATGTGGTATCCAAATGTAAAAATGCCCCAAAAGTAGTACATGGGGTTGTTTTTATTTCGAATTATACTTTAGTTATCTATTATCTATGCTTGTTTCATACTCTGTTTACACTTTTTGTAATCATAAATTTCTTGACCGCAGGTCCAGATCATGCATTTGGTGATTTAATTGCTGCATCGGGAATCACAGATGACATGCTAGACAGTTTAATGGCCCTCAAGGACCTAGATGATGTCCCTGGATTGCCCCCACTAAGCACAATTGAGGATATGCGTTATCAAAAGAACACTAACAAGTCTACTAGAGCTGACATAGAACGACAGAAGCAAGAGGAAATTGCCAAGTCACGAGTTAGACAAGTTGATAGTGAGGGAAGGGCTTATGGGACAGGGAAAAGGAAATGTAGCATTGCACGTGTCTGGATTGAGCCAGGTGATGGTAAATTTGTCATCAATGACAAACAGTTTGATGCCTATTTTCCGATGCTTGATCAACGAGCTGCTCTTCTTCGTCCTCTCTCAGAGACAAAAACGTTGGGTCTTCTGGATATTAATTGTACTGTGAAAGGTGATGGTATGTCAGGTGAGCATATTATGTACCTATGTAGTCAATTTCGGTGGTATACCAGTGGTATTTCGGTTTTCGGTCCTCCACTGGTATACCAGTCCAGATTTCTGTCCAAAATTTCGGTACCGAGATTTTCGGTGAAATTTACCGAAATCTCACCGAAATTGGTCAAATTTCGGTCCAAATTTCGGTGGTATACCAGTTTTTCAGGTTTTATTTATTTTTTACATTTTATTTTTGTCCAAACTTAAAATACAACATAAGAAACACTAATTTTTGCAAGTATTAACACTAATCTATCAAGTATTGACACTTTTAAGCTTGACTTTTGATATTTAGATTAAGTATTTAATTAATATAACTGCTATTTGTGTATAATTGTGATTTTTTTGGTATATATATAATTATATATAATATTTTACATAATATTAAAATTACCGAAATACCACCGAAATTACCGATATTTCGTATACCAGTCCTTGACCGAAACACCGAAATTTTGGTCCTTAACTACTTAGTTATGTACATACAATACATTTTGTTCAGTTGTGCTACTGCACATGAAAGGTCGCATCGTGAACGGGTTTAAAATGGACCTTTTTTCCTTTTTTTTCCCCTCCAACTCCAATCTAATTCTGTTAATTACAATGGACATGATTTATGTAATTCCATGCACTTGGAGGCTTGAGTCTAAATTTCATAATTGCATGAAACAGGTCAAATTGGTGCAATCCGTCTTGGCATGAGTAGGGCATTGCAGAACTGGGCACCGGATCAGTTCCGTCCTCCTTTGAAAGAAGGTATTATTGTTGTTTTGCATATACTTGAACATTGTTATGCATGTTAGTTTTGGTAGCTTGTTATATCTAAGGAATTAGTGCTCATATCTTTTGGTTATCTGTAGTTATTTGATCAAATATGTTTTGGATGATAGCTAAGTTTCTTGGAAAAATGCATTAGAATCTCATATATTGATTGTTATCATGGTTCCTTTGTCCCATTAAGAGTGCAACAATGTGGTTTGGCGTATAGCTTACAAACTTTTTGGCATGTGGCCTGATAACTTTTTTGGCACAATCAAATGTTAAATATGCATGTTATTAAGGACCAATAAATTGGAAAAACTTTTGAATGAAAATCAGTGTTACGAAGGTGGCAAGGTTGTAAATAACACTCGGCGGTTGACCACCTTTAAGGTTAAATCTCATTTCGCGGAGTTATAACGGCGTTATAACGGAGACTATAAAATATAAAGGAATTTATATAAAAAATATACATATTAGCAATATCCTAACAAAATTAGTCAAAAAGGATGTCTTTTGACCGTTAAGCTCCGTTAAACTCCGTTAAATCCATTATTTGACCGTTAAATCCTGTTATAACGGCCGTTAAGGTTGTTAAATCCGTTATTGGACCTTTTTTGACTCAGACCTTCAAATTTACTCTCCAACCCCCTTAGCGTAACGCTGGACCTCTGTTACCGTGATAACGGCCGTTAAGGCCGTTATTTACAACACTGGAAGGTGATTACGAGTTTTAGCTCGAAAGGTTTTATTATATTTATAAACATGTCTCAAAAAGCATGTGCTCATGTTGCAATGTCAAAAAGCATGTGCCTCATGTAGAAAAAAATTTGGCGACATTTGTACATGTTTTTGACACCTAGGTACAATCCAATACAATATGCTTATAACACATTATCTGAGCGCGAACTATTTGTGTGAGAGGGTTATCGTTTTCTATGACTGTTGATCAATTTGTCATGCTAGATCATTTTAGGTATAAAGTTCACAGTTCATGTGTCTTCAACACCTCTTGTCCCATATGTAAACTTATTCTCCTCTATGTGAATTGTATCACCTAGAGCGCCTAGAGGTGGCTAAATAGATGTGTTGGTGGATGAATAGTGAGTCAAAACTATTTAGGTGTGATCCCCCTTTTCTTGAATTAAACACATAAAATCATATATTAGAGCAACAACAATAAAAAAAGTATGATTTGTCTGAATAAACCAAATTAGGAGTTTGAAAACATTTGAAGAACAATTTTGGTGGCTTTCGATATGAATGGCCCACTTAGCTGAACTTTCAGTTTGGCTAATTGAAAAGTTGGAGAACCTAACCCAAATCAACCCACTTTCAAGTAAATGGTTACTGGTTGAAACTATGGTAGTATTACTCCTAGTTTGCATGGTTGTAACTTGTGATATGTGTTGTTTGGCAGCTGGTTTCTTGACCAGAGACTCGAGAATTGTGGAAAGGAAGAAACCTGGTAAGGCCAAAGCAAGAAAGAGCTTCCAGTGGGTCAAGCGTTGATCGGTTTTTATGTTATCTGCACTTCTAGTATTGCAAACAACTCAGATGCACCATGTAAGCTAAAAGCATACACATATTGCTTCATGATTCCAAGATCCCAGCTTACAACATTGATTATCATATAATCACCTTTTTGAAGTTGGTAAACTTTGTTTGTTGTCTCTAGTAACTTAGAGTTTGGTCAAAGTAGTTATTGGATTTAGCAGTTTTCGGGTTACATTGCAAATCATGCAACCACAAAAGTAATAATTTTGTTATTGGATTATCGTTCAGTTGCAAACAGAGACACTTTACAAATTGGTTACAATTTTCTTTTATGGTAGAAGTATTCAGTTAGTGATTTTATAACAAAATATGAGCAGTTTTATGATGTTCTTTTTCCTTTTACGTTTCTTCTGAATAAGATCGAGTGTATGTTGATGTCCATCGACCAGTGATTTGAACTGAGATTACAATGCTTGATAAGAAGACAAGTTAACTTCCTAAATTGACACATATGGTACAGATGCTAGTGAAAGTATCTGTAGTTATATAATCACAGTTGGACATGATACCAACCAACAACTAATATGCACATCTTGATTTTCAATTTAGGTCAAGAAAAGCATTGAATATGTCCAAAAAAATACTCGAAAAGATGTAGCAAAACACATCCTAAGTTGACATATACACGTAAGGTGCATATTGTTTTGACACATCAAAGTTAAGTTTTCTCATTGATAATTTCGGATGATTTTTTTTTAGTTATTGTTGTAGGTAGTTTTGATAGTGAAAAAAAGATACCATACCCTCTTGTCCTTCACATGTTTCTGGCCCTGATGGCGATATGCTAGTAAAAAGTGACTGTGGTACCTCGTCTTGTGGGGCAGGGGAGTGGTGTTGCCGATATTCCCTCTCAGAATGCTGGTTCTTCTAGTGTGCGTAACGAACCCCCTGAGGTATCAAGTCTTGCAAATCCCACTATTTTAAATGTTGATATGTCTGAGGCTGAAGTTCTTGAGGTATCTGCTACTGACAAGAGGAAAAAGAAGAAAGCTACTCCCAGCTCCAGTGTTTCTCCAACCATTGCCGGTCGCTTAAAGAAGAGGAAAATTGGTGATGATGCCAAGTCTGCTGAGTTCCGGAAGCCTACTGCTACAAAGACAAGTTTGACTTTCCTTCATTCATATGCTTTTATTCCATATTCTGTATTATTGTACATAAGTATTTGTTTATATTTTTTGTTGACTGCAGGTTTCCACGATCAAGAGATCTTCAGCTGGCTGGATGGTGAAGACATGAATGCTGAGGATGTGAAGAAAATAGATAACATGGACAATGAGACTTTTCTGCGTGTCTTCAAAAAAGATCGCCAGTTCCATTCTTATCTCGATGCAGTTGTTGCCAGGCGTTTTTCCAGGATTTCTGTTGATCTTAGGTCTAAGAGTTTGGAAGTGCAGTCTTTGTTGGCCACCGTTGAAGATCTCAAGGCTAGGGAGGCCAGATTTGTTACCACTGTTGAATCATCTGATATTGTCCAAGATTTGAAGCAAAAAATGCGTGATTTGGAGGTTGCAGCTACTATTCATGAGGAGGTTGTGTCTAAGTTACAACAGGAGTGTGATGCAGGCTGTGAGAGTAGCAGGTTGTTGCGTGATGAAGTGGATGTCTTGAAGCGTGATCGAATCAGGTTGGTT
>CM067171.1:92003373-92091544 GCA_034093135.1 Erigeron breviscapus | reverse complement strand
GGCTCCCTGGGATTGACTATTCCTGGAACAAAGTGAAGTCAATCAACTCGGAGTTGCAAGCAGCATAAGAAGGAAGTTTGACTGCGGCACGAACGAGTAAGAAGAAAGAGAGGAAGCAAGGGCAGGGGGCACGCCTTTTCTCAAGCAAGATAGACCGACCCATAGAGAAGAAATTGCACGTTTAATACAAAACGGTACTCTTTAAACGCACTAAATGAGTAAATGGGGCATTCACATTGTTTCAGCCACAAAATGTGTCACTTCAAATGTTGAAACTATCTGAAAATTTGTCGTATTTCTAGGATGTTGAAGATAAAACGTAGCGTTATTGGCGCAATAAAGCACTTGTAAGACAAGTGACAGCCCATACAGTGAAAGTCATACGCCAAAGTACAGAGAATATACAATAGTTATTATTGCCAGTTTCCTAAGTTTTTCATCAAACGGAACGCCTTTTTTTAATAAAAATAGTGGGTAGGACAGTGTATTGGATAGATTTTGTCAGATAGTATATATTAACCATTTGCTCACATAGCACGTTTTGTATAATATGGTGCGTTTTATATCGCAAAAGAGACTTTATAAATTGTTACCTTACACTTGCAATATGTGATACCCCAAAAATGGAACAATATGGCTCTTAATATATCCCTCCTGCCAGACAATTCTAACACCAAACGTATTGACAAATTTAAATTTCTCGGATGGCGTGGCTCAACATCATTTGTAAATGCCTCCTTTTGCCTCGTACTCCCCGATGAATGAACGGGAAGTTCCAGAGAAAACTCCAAGAGGATGCAAAAATATACATTTCCAAATCCGTGTAATCATCCAGAGTGTTACGGGGGTATAACAATGGTTTGATTATAGATATTGGAAAATATATAAACCAGATGTGCGACGGATATTTCTCACATTGCTTTAGCATGTGTGGTCCTCTAAAGAAAGTGGCCGAAAAGTCACAGATGCGTGATACATAAAACGGTGCATCATTATTTATATTGAAAAAAAAAAAAAAAAAAAAAAAAAAAAAAAAAAAAAAAAAAAAAAAAAAAAAAAAAAAAAAAAAAAAAAAAAAAAAAAAAAAAAAAAAAAAAAAAAAAAAAAAAAAAAAAAAAAAAAAAAAAAAAAAAAAAAAAAAAAAAAAAAAAAAAAAAAAAAAAAAAAAAAAAAAAAAAAAAAAAAAAAAAAAAAAAAAAAAAAAAAAAAAAAAAAAAAAAAAAAAAAAAAAAAAAAAAAAAAAAAAAAAAAAAAAAAAAAAAAAAAAAAAAAAAAAAAAAAAAAAAAAAAAAAAAAAAAAAAAAAAAAAAAAAAAAAAAAAAAAAAAAAAAAAAAAAAAAAAAAAAAAAAAAAAAAAAAAAAAAAAAAAAAAAAAAAAAAAAAAAAAAAAAAAAAAAAAAAAAAAAAAAAAAAAAAAAAAAAAAAAAAAAAAAAAAAAAAAAAAAAAAAAAAAAAAAAAAAAAAAAAAAAAAAAAAAAAAAAAAAAAAAAAAAAAAAAAAAAAAAAAAAAAAAAAAAAAAAAAAAAAAAAAAAAAAAAAAAAAAAAAAAAAAAAAAAAAAAAAAAAAAAAAAAAAAAAAAAAAAAAAAAAAAAAAAAAAAAAAAAAAAAAAAAAAAAAAAAAAAAAAAAAAAAAAAAAAAAAAAAAAAAAAAAAAAAAAAAAAAAAAAAAAAAAAAAAAAAAAAAAAAAAAAAAAAAAAAAAAAAAAAAAAAAAAAAAAAAAAAAAAAAAAAAAAAAAAAAAAAAAAAAAAAAAAAAAAAAAAAAAAAAAAAAAAAAAAAAAAAAAAAAAAAAAAAAAAAAAAAAAAAAAAAAAAAAAAAAAAAAAAAAAAAAAAAAAAAAAAAAAAAAAAAAAAAAAAAAAAAAAAAAAAAAAAAAAAAAAAAAAAAAAAAAAAAAAAAAAAAAAAAAAAAAAAAAAAAAAAAAAAAAAAAAAAAAAAAAAAAAAAAAAAAAAAAAAAAAAAAAAAAAAAAAAAAAAAAAAAAAAAAAAAAAAAAAAAAAAAAAAAAAAAAAAAAAAAAAAAAAAAAAAAAAAAAAAAAAAAAAAAAAAAAAAAAAAAAAAAAAAAAAAAAAAAAAAAAAAAAAAAAAAAAAAAAAAAAAAAAAAAAAAAAAAAAAAAAAAAAAAAAAAAAAAAAAAAAAAAAAAAAAAAAAAAAAAAAAAAAAAAAAAAAAAAAAAAAAAAAAAAAAAAAAAAAAAAAAAAAAAAAAAAAAAAAAAAAAAAAAAAAAAAAAAAAAAAAAAAAAAAAAAAAAAAAAAAAAAAAAAAAAAAAAAAAAAAAAAAAAAAAAAAAAAAAAAAAAAAAAAAAAAAAAAAAAAAAAAAAAAAAAAAAAAAAAAAAAAAAAAAAAAAAAAAAAAAAAAAAAAAAAAAAAAAAAAAAAAAAAAAAAAAAAAAAAAAAAAAAAAAAAAAAAAAAAAAAAAAAAAAAAAAAAAAAAAAAAAAAAAAAAAAAAAAAAAAAAAAAAAAAAAAAAAAAAAAAAAAAAAAAAAAAAAAAAAAAAAAAAAAAAAAAAAAAAAAAAAAAAAAAAAAAAAAAAAAAAAAAAAAAAAAAAAAAAAAAAAAAAAAAAAAAAAAAAAAAAAAAAAAAAAAAAAAAAAAAAAAAAAAAAAAAAAAAAAAAAAAAAAAAAAAAAAAAAAAAAAAAAAAAAAAAAAAAAAAAAAAAAAAAAAAAAAAAAAAAAAAAAAAAAAAAAAAAAAAAAAAAAAAAAAAAAAAAAAAAAAAAAAAAAAAAAAAAAAAAAAAAAAAAAAAAAAAAAAAAAAAAAAAAAAAAAAAAAAAAAAAAAAAAAAAAAAAAAAAAAAAAAAAAAAAAAAAAAAGTTAGTTAGTAAGGGAAAAAAAAAAAAAAAAAAAAAAAAAAAAAAAAAAAAAAAAAAAAAAAAAAAAAAAAAAAAAAAAAAAAAAATTATCGTGAAGAATAAAAAAAAAAAAAAAAAAAAAAAAAAAAAAAAAAAAAAAAAAAAAAAGGAACCGAGTCAAGCCATAATCCATATGAGTTAAAAATAAAATAAACAAAAAAGGATTTAATATAAGCCTTGTACAAATGATATTGTCAACCGTGTGATATGGAGTATAACATCACGTGTTGATTCCATCATTTGATGCCCGATATTTTTAAATTCTGTCATCTGCAGCTGATGTTGAGTCACGTTATCCGGATATATGGTGGTTTCACCTCATGGACTTCAAGTGCAATCCGTTGGCTTCGTCTCATGATAAACCAGAAATACAAAGGAACGAAGGTAAGCAAAAGAATTTATGTAGGTTGTACGAAACGAAATGGAAAGACACACCTTATTTATAATACAATTTCAGATCCCCGTCTTATATAAAACGCAGCGTTTTTAAATCGAACAGTGGCCGACATACTGACAGTCAGTATTTTAGTCTTGTCATGTCAAACGCATTACTATGGCCACTTCGATGATCTTATAAACAAAAACGTACATTTTTATGTATAACGTATATGTATATGTAGAATATATTGAAAAGAGTGTGACCACACAAAGTTATCTCGGTCATTAGCATTTGATGGATGATATTATTTGGATTCCCAATTATGACTCAGTCCTTACATGAAACATAACTAAAGGAACCGAGTCAAGCCATAATCCATATGAGTTAAAAATAAAATAAACAAAAAAGGATTTAATATAAGCCTTGTACAAATGATATTGTCAACCGTGTGATATGGAGTATAACATCACGTGTTGATTCCATCATTTGATGCCCGATATTTTTAAATTCTGTCATCTGCAGCTGATGTTGAGTCACGTTATCCGGATATATGGTGGTTTCACCTCATGGACTTCAAGTGCAATCCGTTGGCTTCGTCTCATGATAAACCAGAAATACAAAGGAACGAAGGTAAGCAAAAGAATTTATGTAGGTTGTACGAAACGAAATGGAAAGACACACCTTATTTATAATACAATTTCAGATCCCCGTCTTATATAAAACGCAGCGTTTTTAAATCGAACAGTGGCCGACATACTGACAGTCAGTATTTTAGTCTTGTCATGTCAAACGCATTACTATGGCCACTTCGATGATCTTATAAACAAAAACGTACATTTTTATGTATAACGTATATGTATATGTAGAATATATTGAAAAGAGTGTGACCACACAAAGTTATCTCGGTCATTAGCATTTGATGGATGATATTATTTGGATTCCCAATTATGACTCAGTCCTTACATGAAACATAACTAAAGGAACCGAGTCAAGCCATAATCCATATGGTCAAATAAAAAGTACACAAAAAGAATCTAACATAAGCATTAGGGCAAATGATATCAATGGCGTGATTTTGAAGATGTTGAGTCACGTTATCCGGATATATGGTGGTTTCACCTCATGGACTTCAAGTGCGATCCGTTGGCTTCGTCTCATGATAAACCAGAAATACAAAGGAACGAAGGTAAGCAAAAGAATTTATGTAGGTTGTACGAAACGAAATGGAAAGACACACCTTATTTATAATACAATTTCAGATCCCCGTCTTATATAAAACGCAGCGTTTTTAAATCGAACAGTGGCCGACATACTGACAGTCAGTATTTTAGTCTTGTCATGTCAAACGCATTACTATGGCCACTTCGATGATCTTATAAACAAAAACGTACATTTTTATGTATAACGTATATGTATATGTAGAATATATTGAAAAGAGTGTGACCACACAAAGTTATCTCGGTCATTAGCATTTGATGGATGATATTATTTGGATTCCCAATTATGACTCAGTCCTTACATGAAACATAACTAAAGGAACCGAGTCAAGCCATAATCCATATGAGTTAAAAATAAAATAAACAAAAAAGGATTTAATATAAGCCTTGTACAAATGATATTGTCAACCGTGTGATATGGAGTATAACATCACGTGTTGATTCCATCATTTGATGCCCGATATTTTTAAATTCTGTCATCTGCAGCTGATGTTGAGTCACGTTATCCGGATATATGGTGGTTTCACCTCATGGACTTCAAGTGCAATCCGTTGGCTTCGTCTCATGATAAACCAGAAATACAAAGGAACGAAGGTAAGCAAAAGAATTTATGTAGGTTGTACGAAACGAAATGGAAAGACACACCTTATTTATAATACAATTTCAGATCCCCGTCTTATATAAAACGCAGCGTTTTTAAATCGAACAGTGGCCGACATACTGACAGTCAGTATTTTAGTCTTGTCATGTCAAACGCATTACTATGGCCACTTCGATGATCTTATAAACAAAAACGTACATTTTTATGTATAACGTATATGTATATGTAGAATATATTGAAAAGAGTGTGACCACACAAAGTTATCTCGGCCATTAGCATTTGATGGATGATATTATTTGGATTCCCAATTATGACTCAGTCCTTACATGAAACATAACTAAAGGAACCGAGTCAAGCCATAATCCATATGAGTTAAAAATAAAATAAACAAAAAAGGATTTAATATAAGCCTTGTACAAATGATATTGTCAACCGTGTGATATGGAGTATAACATCACGTGTTGATTCCATCATTTGATGACGATACTTCTGAAGAAACACATCAACAGGCCACCACTCCACCACAACTACCAGCACACCACCATAGTCCGTCACTCTGGCCGGCCATCATCCTCCGGCCATCCCCCAAACGTATGGTTCCACCAGGTTCTTTTTTTATTATCTCTTATGAATACTTTGTGAAGATAAGTTTTCACATAGGTATGATTGCAGCCAGGTACATACATTCTGGTGAAGTAGAGTAATACTACATAAGTTATTTGATCTTTTTGTTTTAGCTTATTGCAGCACAATCTGTTGATTGGTTTAACTTAGTTGTAGATGCATGTAATAAGAGTTCTTATACCTAAATATTTGTTTTGAACCTAGTCAATGACCGGACATTGAGCTAGATTGTATTCACTAATGTTGCTTATATGTTTCCAGGAATGTTCTTCTTTCTTACTTTTGAGTTGGATATCATAGGAAAAGGGAAATGCTTGATGTCGGAATGAACGAAAATGCAATGTTGATGTACAAAACCCATAGACGATGAGTTTGTGGAGAGATCTTTTATGTTTACCCAATGACTTGGTTTATTATTTTTGTATTTTGTATGATAATTCTACTTTTAAAGCCTTAATTAGGGTGATTTGGTTTGTTATGCATTGTAGTGATGCTTTAATTTTAACTTGGAATGTCATTGTTGCTAACTTGATCTTATTAAAGTTTTCCTATAAATTCGGTGTGTTTTCATTCTTGTGAATTTGGTATGTTCAATTGTAGATTCCATGGGTAGATTTTTTGGTTGTTTCAAGGCTGTTTTGGTTGTTGTTCTCCTGCTGTTTTAGCTGCGAATTTGCAGCTAATTGGATGCTATGTGACTGTTATTCGGAAGTTGTTTTGAGGCTGTTTTAGCTGTTGTTTTGTAGGTTTAATGTGCAGATTTTCATGGCTGTTTTGGTTGATGTTTCGTGCAGTTAGGCATAATCCATATTTGAGGCTGTTTTGAAGCAAGCTGTGTGGTTGTTGTTTTGTAGGTTTAATGTGCAGATTTTCATGGCTGTTTTGGTTGATGTTTCGTGCAGTTAGGCATAATCCATATTTGAGGCTGTTTTGAAGCAAGCTGTGTGGTTGTTGTTTTGTAGGTTTAATGTGCAGATTTTCATGGCTGTTTTGGTTGATGTTTCGTGCAGTTAGGCATAATCCATATTTGAGGCTGTTTTGAAGCAAGCTGTGTGGTTGTTGTTTGGTAAGTTCAATACTAGTTTTATTTTGCATGTTATCATGCAACACCTTGTGAAAATATCAAATTGTTTTTTAATTAGTGATATGAAGCCTTCTCCTTTGTGTTTATGCAGGTTACTTTACTCAGAGACAAATGTATTAAGGAGCAAAGCAAGATTATATTCACAGAGGTAGCTCAACTTTTTTATTATCTCTTATGAATACTTTGTGAAGATAAGTTTTCACATAGGTATGATTGTAGCCAGGTACATATATTCTGGTGAAGTAGAGTAATACTACATAAGTTATTTGATCTTTTTGTTTTAGCTTATTGCAGCACAATCTGTTGATTGGTTTAACTTAGTTGTAGATGCATGTAATAAGAGTTCTTATACCTAAATATTTGTTTTGAACCTAGTCAATGACCGGACATTGAGCTAGATTGTATTCACTAATGTTGCTTATATGTTTCCAGGAATGTTCTTCTTTCTTACTTTTGAGTTGGATATCATAGGAAAAGGGAAATGCTTGATGTCGGAATGAACGAAAATGCAATGTTGATGTACAAAACCCATAGACGATGAGTTTGTGGAGAGATCTTTTATGTTTACCCAATGACTTGGTTTATTATTTTTGTATTTTGTATGATAATTCTACTTTTAAAGCCTTAATTAGGGTGATTTGGTTTGTTATGCATTGTAGTGATGCTTTAACTTTAACTTGGAATGTCATTGTTGCTAACTTGATCTTATTAAAGTTTTCCTATAAATTCGGTGTGTTTTCATTCTTGTGAATTTGGTATGTTCAATACTATCTATAGTGTTCTCTAATGGGACATCCACAATTTACCTTGATTCAGAGATTACGATGTGTTATCGCTACTCCATGAGATTACATGGTCTACATTAGTCCCCCAAAAATGGCGAAATGGGATAATGATTTAAAGAAATAGTATTCCTATGAAAAGGACCCTTTTTTTGATTACAAAAAAAAAAAAAATTAATTATCAAAAAAAAAAAAAAAAAAAAAAAAAAAAAAAAAAAAAAAAAAAAAAAAAAAAAAAAAAAAAAAAAAAAAAAAAAAAAAAAAAAAAAAAAAAAAAAAAAAAAAAAAAAAAAAAAAAAAAAAAAAAAAAAAAAAAAAAAAAAAAAAAAAAAAAAAAAAAAAAAAAAAAAAAAAAAAAAAAAAAAAAAAAAAAAAAAAAAAAAAAAAAAAAAAAAAAAAAAAAAAAAAAAAAAAAAAAAAAAAAAAAAAAAAAAAAAAAAAAAAAAAAAAAAAAAAAAAAAAAAAAAAAAAAAAAAAAAAAAAAAAAAAAAAAAAAAAAAAAAAAAAAAAAAAAAAAAAAAAAAAAAAAAAAAAAAAAAAAAAAAAAAAAAAAAAAAAAAAAAAAAAAAAAAAAAAAAAAAAAAAAAAAAAAAAAAAAAAAAAAAAAAAAAAAAAAAAAAAAAAAAAAAAAAAAAAAAAAAAAAAAAAAAAAAAAAAAAAAAAAAAAAAAAAAAAAAAAAAAAAAAAAAAAAAAAAAAAAAAAAAAAAAAAAAAAAAAAAAAAAAAAAAAAAAAAAAAAAAAAAAAAAAAAAAAAAAAAAAAAAAAAAAAAAAAAAAAAAAAAAAAAAAAAAAAAAAAAAAAAAAAAAAAAAAAAAAAAAAAAAAAAAAAAAAAAAAAAAAAAAAAAAAAAAAAAAAAAAAAAAAAAAAAAAAAAAAAAAAAAAAAAAAAAAAAAAAAAAAAAAAAAAAAAAAAAAAAAAAAAAAAAAAAAAAAAAAAAAAAAAAAAAAAAAAAAAAAAAAAAAAAAAAAAAAAAAAAAAAAAAAAAAAAAAAAAAAAAAAAAAAAAAAAAAAAAAGAGATTACGATGTGTTATCGCTACTCCATGAGATTACATGGTCTACATTAGTCCCCCAAAAATGGCGAAATGGGATAATGATTTAAAGAAATAGTATTCCTATGAAAAGGACCCTTTTTTTGATTAAAAAAAAAACAAAATTTGAAAATCTGTTTGCATGCTTTGTGTGTTCCCACTATCAAGTATGAAAAACAGAACATCCATTTCCTCCACAAGGAAATCACCACAGGTTAAACTTTTTATTCAAAGCATTCAACAAAAAATCAATTAACATACTAAATAACACATACATAAAGACCAAAACAACTATTCATTGATAACAAAATTCCCATACATAAATACCAAAACAAGCAAATTGATCAAGCTAGAGCAAAGATCTAAGTACATATATCATGATTGGAAACAGAAATAAACATGAACATCACGTACAGATTTAACTCCAAATATCTTCGTAAGTCATGTCTAACTCCATGTAGACTCCTAGCCCAGAATTCTCCTCTTCCATCTCAAGCTCGAACTGCATGATTTCCTGACAGCGATCCCAGTTGTTGGGTCTCATTTTATTTATCTGCCTCAACATGTCTAGATCGGTTGATGCCAACAAAACATTAGCCCGGTACCATCTCTTTCGATCGTTCCCCCACAACACTTGTATATGCAATTTTCTCGTGTGTTGTTCCACCCGAAAACTCCACCAAACAATCTCTTTCGCCAAATCATCCATGTTGATAGTTCCGGGGTCAAATCTTTGTCTGAGCACCCTCATCAGTTCTTGGGATTTGTTACATAGGTTTGGCTTCGAATTCCCTTTCTTGTAAACTTTCCTTAAAAAATCATCGTCAAGCATCATTACCCTCTTGACTTTCTCGATTAACATCATTATTCTGTCATTTCTCTTGAAGATGAAACGATCGTGCATGCACTTGTGGTCCCATTTATCTAGGCGATTCATGATTTGGTTAGTTTGTATGTGGAATTTGTTGAAACAATTAACCCTAAGAAGATTTCCACCACGTTAATGAAAAACAAAAAAAAAAAAAAAAAAAAAAAAAAAAAAAAAAAAAAAAAAAAAAAAAAAAAAAAAAAAAAAAAAAAAAAAAAAAAAAAAAAAAAAAAAAAAAAAAAAAAAAAAAAAAAAAAAAAAAAAAAAAAAAAAAAAAAAAAAAAAAAAAAAAAAAAAAAAAAAAAAAAAAAAAAAAAAAAAAAAAAAAAAAAAAAAAAAAAAAAAAAAAAAAAAAAAAAAAAAAAAAAAAAAAAAAAAAAAAAAAAAAAAAAAAAAAAAAAAAAAAAAAAAAAAAAAAAAAAAAAAAAAAAAAAAAAAAAAAAAAAAAAAAAAAAAAAAAAAAAAAAAAAAAAAAAAAAAAAAAAAAAAAAAAAAAAAAAAAAAAAAAAAAAAAAAAAAAAAAAAAAAAAAAAAAAAAAAAAAAAAAAAAAAAAAAAAAAAAAAAAAAAAAAAAAAAAAAAAAAAAAAAAAAAAAAAAAAAAAAAAAAAAAAAAAAAAAAAAAAAAAAAAAAAAAAAAAAAAAAAAAAAAAAAAAAAAAAAAAAAAAAAAAAAAAAAAAAAAAAAAAAAAAAAAAAAAAAAAAAAAAAAAAAAAAAAAAAAAAAAAAAAAAAAAAAAAAAAAAAAAAAAAAAAAAAAAAAAAAAAAAAAAAAAAAAAAAAAAAAAAAAAAAAAAAAAAAAAAAAAAAAAAAAAAAAAAAAAAAAAAAAAAAAAAAAAAAAAAAAAAAAAAAAAAAAAAAAAAAAAAAAAAAAAAAAAAAAAAAAAAAAAAAAAAAAAAAAAAAAAAAAAAAAAAAAAAAAAAAAAAAAAAAAAAAAAAAAAAAAAAAAAAAAAAAAAAAAAAAAAAAAAAAAAAAAAAAAAAAAAAAAAAAAAAAAAAAAAAAAAAAAAAAAAAAAAAAAAAAAAAAAAAAAAAAAAAAAAAAAAAAAAAAAAAAAAAAAAAAAAAAAAAAAAAAAAAAAAAAAAAAAAAAAAAAAAAAAAAAAAAAAAAAAAAAAAAAAAAAAAAAAAAAAAAAAAAAAAAAAAAAAAAAAAAAAAAAAAAAAAAAAAAAAAAAAAAAAAAAAAAAAAAAAAAAAAAAAAAAAAAAAAAAAAAAAAAAAAAAAAAAAAAAAAAAAAAAAAAAAAAAAAAAAAAAAAAAAAAAAAAAAAAAAAAAAAAAAAAAAAAAAAAAAAAAAAAAAAAAAAAAAAAAAAAAAAAAAAAAAAAAAAAAAAAAAAAAAAAAAAAAAAAAAAAAAAAAAAAAAAAAAAAAAAAAAAAAAAAAAAAAAAAAAAAAAAAAAAAAAAAAAAAAAAAAAAAAAAAAAAAAAAAAAAAAAAAAAAAAAAAAAAAAAAAAAAAAAAAAAAAAAAAAAAAAAAAAAAAAAAAAAAAAAAAAAAAAAAAAAAAAAAAAAAAAAAAAAAAAAAAAAAAAAAAAAAAAAAAAAAAAAAAAAAAAAAAAAAAAAAAAAAAAAAAAAAAAAAAAAAAAAAAAAAAAAAAAAAAAAAAAAAAAAAAAAAAAAAAAAAAAAAAAAAAAAAAAAAAAAAAAAAAAAAAAAAAAAAAAAAAAAAAAAAAAAAAAAAAAAAAAAAAAAAAAAAAAAAAAAAAAAAAAAAAAAAAAAAAAAAAAAAAAAAAAAAAAAAAAAAAAAAAAAAAAAAAAAAAAAAAAAAAAAAAAAAAAAAAAAAAAAAAAAAAAAAAAAAAAAAAAAAAAAAAAAAAAAAAAAAAAAAAAAAAAAAAAAAAAAAAAAAAAAAAAAAAAAAAAAAAAAAAAAAAAAAAAAAAAAAAAAAAAAAAAAAAAAAAAAAAAAAAAAAAAAAAAAAAAAAAAAAAAAAAAAAAAAAAAAAAAAAAAAAAAAAAAAAAAAAAAAAAAAAAAAAAAAAAAAAAAAAAAAAAAAAAAAAAAAAAAAAAAAAAAAAAAAAAAAAAAAAAAAAAAAAAAAAAAAAAAAAAAAAAAAAAAAAAAAAAAAAAAAAAAAAAAAAAAAAAAAAAAAAAAAAAAAAAAAAAAAAAAAAAAAAAAAAAAAAAAAAAAAAAAAAAAAAAAAAAAAAAAAAAAAAAAAAAAAAAAAAAAAAAAAAAAAAAAAAAAAAAAAAAAAAAAAAAAAAAAAAAAAAAAAAAAAAAAAAAAAAAAAAAAAAAAAAAAAAAAAAAAAAAAAAAATACCCAATACACTCATCCCTCAAGGACTAGTCTTGGACCCACCAATTATTTAATTATACCTTTTTATCTAAACTTTACACTTTCAACCCTCTAAAATTATAACAAAATCTATATAAAACACATACTTCATTAAAATAACAAAATCTAATAAAACACATACTTCATTTTATTTTACAAACTAAAACATACATACTAGATTATTAATAAAGACTAACAGACACACTTAATAATAATAAAACACATAATACAACATTACATAATACTTATAAAATACCCTCTAAAATTATAACAAAATCTATATAAAACACATACTTCATTAAAATAACAAAATCTAATAAAACACATACTTCATTTTATTTTACAAACTAAAACATACATACTAGATTATTAATAAAGACTAACAGACACACTTAATTATAATAAAACACATACTTCATTTTATTTTACAAACTAAAACATACATACTAGATTATTAATAAAGACTAACAGACACACTTAATTATAATAAAATCTATATAAAACACATACTTCATTAAAATAACAAAATCTAATAAAACACATACTTCATTTTATTTTACAAACTAAAACATACATACTAGATTATTAATAAAGACTAACAGACACACTTAATAATAATAAAACACATAATACAACATTACATAATACTTATAAAACATAACACTAACACTCGGAATAGTCCGAGTCCACCGTACTGTCGTCGTCGTTGCGATGAATGTATCGGTATGGTTTAGGAGACCCGACAACGTCACCGGGTTGAGGAGATGCGTACTCCTCCCCAGGGCCAGTCTCGTAATCATCAGGACGACCACCACCGACAGCGCCTTGCCAGAATAACGCGTGGTCTATAGTTTTATTTAATGTGTTAGTGGCAGCGGTAAGCTGGAAAATGGTTTGATTCAGCCAATCGATTTTCTGTCGAAGATAAATAAGATACTCATCTTCGACGGCGTTACGAATCCGACCTTCAAGTCGTCCGATTTCGGCTGTGTAAGCCGCCTTGTTGGATGTGATGCTCTGAATCACATTGCTAACTTCAGTCTTGTGTCTGTCATCATCAAGCATGTGACCCTGCATGCCCATTTTTGCATCACGGACAGTCATGTTTGCCATCGAAAATGTGTGTGTATAGAAGTATAAAGGAATTTATGAATATATGAAAGACTAGTATGAATTTTAATGAGATGGAAGTGTATATATAGGCATTTTGAAAAACTAGCCGTTAAGGACTAAAAGTGTCACTTTTTTGAACTTGTTTTGGTCAAAAAGGCCGTTAGAGGGACCTGTTTTGCCAACTTAAGTTAAATTTTTTTGTCTTCTTCCCTCAAAATAGCCGTTGCAATTAAAAAAAAAACGCTCCATTTGCTTCGTCCCTAGAGGAACGAACCGATCGAACGAGTGACAGGAACGAGAGGGGGACGAGTCCCACCCAATGGTGTGGACTCGTCCGTCCCTGAGGAACGAGCCACGAAAGAATGTATTGGGCAGCTTCTAACTTACATGACATATATGTGGGTACAATCTATAATATAACTAAAAGAGGAGATTGGGGGTACACTTAGCACCCCTAATCCCCCTCCTTTAGCCTAATTTTTCCTCCTAATTAATCCTCTATTTTTCTATATTTTTTTAATTAAAACTTTGCTAGACCGACCTATTAATTAATAAAAAATAAAAAACATTTTTTAATCCTTAAAACTCTCCCAAAAATTATTATATATATACAACCTAGGAAAAAACCCTCACGTATTTTCAAAAAAAAAAAAAACGCAAAAAAAAAAAAAAGTAATAAATTTGCCAATAAAAAAGAAATTGAAAAAAAGGCCGTTGCCATATTTTCTTCGAGGTAAGTACCATATTTTTCTTCGAGGTACATACAAATTGTATGTATCTACATACATACAAATCTGTTTTACCATATCATTATGTAATCTACCGTTTGGTACCTTTTTAATAAATTTATTTTTATATATTTGCCCATTCTGCTTAATGTTTATATTGTGGCTTATTTCATGTTTTGTTTATTAACTGGTGGGGTTAAGCTTTATAGAGCATTCTCCTTATTTTTTATATATTTTTTAATTGTATTAAAAAATAAGAAACAAATCTTTTTATCCTTAAAACTCTCCCAAAAATTATTATATATATACAACATTGGAAAAAAACCTCACGTATTTTCAAAAAAAAAAAGGTTCCACAACCCTCACGCATTCTCAAAAAAAAAAATAAAAAAAATTCGACTTACTCAACAAAAAAAAGGGTTTTTTTTATATATATTTTGTTCATGTTTAAACATTATTGTTTGACATTGAATTCTTATGTTATTATTATTTTTATCCATCTCTTTTAATTTAGTTTGTTGTGCTATTCAATTTTTTTTTTAAATAAAATTTTGTTTATCTAAATTTGAATTATCAGCATTAACCATGTATATTTGACATGTATTTTTAGACATTATTATTCATTTAGTTAATATTATTGTGTATGTGGTCTTATATTTTGGTTGCACAACCATCGGGTGCAACGACAGAAACTATAGCTACCGTCATCATGAAAGGTTTTTATGTAACTTTTTTTTATATGAGTTTGTTTATTTTGTTAATTAATTAGGGTTTAATTATGTTTTTAGTTTTTGTTTTCCAGTAATTTATGTCTTATCTTTTTTTAAACCTTTAATTTATATATCTTGAGACTACCTCGTTCAATGGACGGGCCTGAACACTAGTATAATATATATTTTAAACTTACTAGGATTATTGGTCCGTCTCCCTGCACAAATATGGCTAATTACGAAGCTTGTTTTTTTGCTGCATGATGTGTGATCAAGTTTAATAATTTCGTTAACTTATTTTCATGCAATAAGTATTATTGTAAAATCATAATTATTCGTAGCTACAGTGGATAGAAAGAAAAATATATTTTTATGTATAATGAAATATATATATACTCCCTATGTCTCACTAAATGTGTCCACTTTTAATTTTTCAAAGTCAATTTTTTATAATTTTGACCTTGAATATCTTTGTTTGTGTCATATAATACTTGATAAAAGTTATACCGAGTGTACAACTCAATTAATTCATACAACTTTCGCCAAGTATTATACAACACAAAACAAAAATATTCAAGGTCAAAATTGTAAAAAAATGACTTTGAAAATTTAAAAGTGGACACATTTAGTGGGACGGAGGAGTATAATTTAATTTCAATGAAGATTTCAGACATATTGTGTTCAACTTTAACTTTCAAATCAGAGAAATCTTTTTGTAAATATTCAATGGTCTCGATTATTACGAATTTTTTAAAATTTCGATCAGACCGGTCATGCATATATTATAAACAAAATCATAGAGTTGTATAAAACTACTTATTTGTAAACATACATCATCGATCATTACAAATATTATATTATTATGTATGTGTACACCACCTATTTTTAACCGTACAATACCGTGAATAGTACAATACCGTGAAACATGTTTGGTGGTGTATGCCTAAAACTAAGTGGTGTACAGATCACTACCATTATTATAAAGGCACTCTCTAAAACAAGTCGTATATAGTATACATTATACGAGTAGTTTTGAAAGAGAGAGCAACTTGTGTTTTCTTAAAGAACTTGATCATTGTTGTCACAAGACAACATGTTATTTAGCTCTTTGACAAATTTCCCCATGGCAACGGTCGGCAAACATATGGGAACCACGATTCCAGATTCACCCATCGAGTTTACGAAAGATGTATAGAAACTAGCCACATACGGAAGATCACCTATTCCTCCTTTGGAAGGCCCTGCAAAGGACGGCTTCCCCCACCCGAAATCAATTTCACTAAATCCAGCATGGGTCACATCTGATACGATAAAGCTTTGAGCAATATGTGTGAAATGTGGGCGTCCTTTGATAACCATGAGGTCAGCAACAGATCTCATGTACTCTTCAGTGACATCGGCTTTGGCCTTCCTCACAAGCTCCAATGCGTAACTTAATGGTTTGTTACATAGATCTCGCGCTGTGGATATTGCAGCAGGGTAGCTAAAAGCATTCCCATAATATCCTAAAGGGAGCGAGGGGTTGAACTTTTTACGTGCATTGACTACGCACATAATGCGCATTTTCTCTTCAGGATTAGGCTCAAGAGCAATGGTACGACAACGCCAAATGGAAGCTGTTAGCAACTCAAATTTAGAACACTTTTTTAGGTGTGGAGGAAGAAGCCTACGTAAGGCTGATACCTCAGCCGAACCAAAGAAGAATGACCTTTGTGTCATGTGATCGTTTTCCTGTGGGGTGATTGTTAATTTGGTGTCCGCCTCGGCCTCTTGTTCATACTCGTGATGAGTACATGTCACACGTGGTGGTTGTCTTGCGAAAAGCAACTCCCTTTGCCACACGGGCATCGTTGTTGGTGTTGGTTTACCATGTGCCATTTCACTCAATGCTGTTAAAAATTGTACAAGTCCTTGTGCATCACTCATTGTATGATTGAGTCGTAATGCGAAGATGAAACCCCCACATAATAGACGAGTCACCTGTCCATCACATCAATGCTTGAAAATTAGTGGTTAAAGATCTAACCATATATATAACGTTGTTAGACCCTTAAAAGGTCAAAAAGGAACAACACAAAATTCTTTCCCTAATCCCAATTACAGTAGTTTTTGATTCATATTTAAGGATATCATCGGTAAACAAGCAATCACATCTTAAAGTTCCACCACCACTTATATATACGAGTCATATGTCCACGCAATGCGCCGGTGACAACTCTAAAACTTTTCATGAGTATTAATCTTTCTACAGAATTACACATCAAACATAAAAAGATTCAACCTTTATTATAAAATACAAAAGATAAGTATACTTAATTTAACCAATAAAATTAAAATTATTTGTAATCTATCAGTCTATCACTGAACTTTAAAATTTTCTTATTTATTATATATATACTAATTAGTAAGTTACGTCCCCCTCACAAATTCTACTATTCATTTGCTGATATCATCATGATGTCAGCAAATTTGTTTTTTTATAATTTTTTTTTGTTTTTTAACAATTGTATACTTTGTAGAGTTTCTTATTTTTACCACTTATCTTTTGGATTTTTTAATTTTAGTCTAACTTTTTGTATACAAGTATACTTTACTTTAACTTATTTTTACCACTTAACTTTTGTGTTTTTTAACTGTGAGTCCCTTAATTAACGAGATGGTTAACCAATAGAAAGTGTAAAATACAACAAGTCTAATAATCACTAGATTTGGACTAGTATTACTTGTAAATAAAGATGCAAGATATATAAACAAAGTAATACAAGACTTAAAGCAATAAACAAATAAAGTGGACCATTATGTATGTTTCATGGGTATTTCATTTATTGATGTTTAAATAAAATACAAGGTTGTTGCGGAATCAAGATAACACAATTAAGTGAGTATCCTAACAACCTATGAGTTACAATATGATCTATATTTGTCAAATAACTCTTTAGGATCGAGATACTTAAAGTTGTGAAGTATCCCTGTTTAAGATCGAGAGTATTTGGACAAATTCACTTAAATGCAAAAGGAATGCTTAAAAGTATTTTTGTCAAGGAAATGACTTTGTATTTATAGGCAACAAATTCACCAGTGAATTTGTGCCGTACAAATATGGTTGGCATACATTTAATGATCCGACAAGAACATTAAATGTATTGGATAAGGAATAAGGATAAAGTCACATCAAGTGCAAGTGTATCTTTTTATCCAACCACCTTAACACACGTATACTTTGTTAAAGAACAAGTGGATTGTTCTTTGGAAAGTGTGTTAAAGGCAAAAGTCAATCCTCGATATTAGTGTTCAGACTTGCAGGATCTAGAACACTAACAATCCTCTAGTGTGCAGATCTGGTAAGACTTTCCAGTGGACTCCGCCATTTGTTAAGTCTTCTTCCTTCAGACTTCAGTCTTTGACTTCAGTCAGAATGTCTTCAGTAGAGTAGATCTGGACTGGGGTGAAGTCTTCAGTGAGCTAATCTGGAGAATGCTCCAGATTACCTGTACAAGTAAATGCTCACTAGTCTTCAATTATTTCTGGACAAATCTTCAGAGGGACTCCAGATTCCAAGTCTGGAGTAGGTCCAGTAGAATATGTTTTCTGGTCAGATCTTCAGTGAGCTCCAGTAGTCGGGTCTGGAGCGAGACCAGCAAAATAAGTTTTCTTTTTTTTTTTTTTTTTTTTTTTTTTTTTTTTTTTTTTTTTTTTTCGTTATTTGTTTTTTTTTTTTTTTTTTTTTTTTTTTTTTTTTTTTTTTTTTTTTTTTTTTTTTTTTTTTTTTTTTTTTTTTTTTTTTTTTTTTTTTTTTTTTTTTTTTTTTTTTTTTTTTTTTTTTTTTTTTTTTTTTTTTTTTTTTTTTTTTTTTTTTTTTTTTTTTTTTTTTTTTTTTTTTTTTTTTTTTTTTTTTTTTTTTTTTTTTTTTTTTTTTTTTTTTTTTTTTTTTTTTTTTTTTTTTTTTTTTTTTTTTTTTTTTTTTTTTTTTTTTTTTTTTTTTTTTTTTTTTTTTTTTTTTTTTTTTTTTTTTTTTTTTTTTTTTTTTTTTTTTTTTTTTTTTTTTTTTTTTTTTTTTTTTTTTTTTTTTTTTTTTTTTTTTTTTTTTTTTTTTTTTTTTTTTTTTTTTTTTTTTTTTTTTTTTTTTTTTTTTTTTTTTTTTTTTTTTTTTTTTTTTTTTTTTTTTTTTTTTTTTTTTTTTTTTTTTTTTTTTTTTTTTTTTTTTTTTTTTTTTTTTTTTTTTTTTTTTTTTTTTTTTTTTTTTTTTTTTTTTTTTTTTTTTTTTTTTTTTTTTTTTTTTTTTTTTTTTTTTTTTTTTTTTTTTTTTTTTTTTTTTTTTTTTTTTTTTTTTTTTTTTTTTTTTTTTTTTTTTTTTTTTTTTTTTTTTTTTTTTTTTTTTTTTTTTTTTTTTTTTTTTTTTTTTTTTTTTTTTTTTTTTTTTTTTTTTTTTTTTTTTTTTTTTTTTTTTTTTTTTTTTTTTTTTTTTTTTTTTTTTTTTTTTTTTTTTTTTTTTTTTTTTTTTTTTTTTTTTTTTTTTTTTTTTTTTTTTTTTTTTTTTTTTTTTTTTTTTTTTTTTTTTTTTTTTTTTTTTTTTTTTTTTTTTTTTTTTTTTTTTTTTTTTTTTTTTTTTTTTTTTTTTTTTTTTTTTTTTTTTTTTTTTTTTTTTTTTTTTTTTTTTTTTTTTTTTTTTTTTTTTTTTTTTTTTTTTTTTTTTTTTTTTTTTTTTTTTTTTTTTTTTTTTTTTTTTTTTTTTTTTTTTTTTTTTTTTTTTTTTTTTTTTTTTTTTTTTTTTTTTTTTTTTTTTTTTTTTTTTTTTTTTTTTTTTTTTTTTTTTTTTTTTTTTTTTTTTTTTTTTTTTTTTTTTTTTTTTTTTTTTTTTTTTTTTTTTTTTTTTTTTTTTTTTTTTTTTTTTTTTTTTTTTTTTTTTTTTTTTTTTTTTTTTTTTTTTTTTTTTTTTTTTTTTTTTTTTTTTTTTTTTTTTTTTTTTTTTTTTTTTTTTTTTTTTTTTTTTTTTTTTTTTTTTTTTTTTTTTTTTTTTTTTTTTTTTTTTTTTTTTTTTTTTTTTTTTTTTTTTTTTTTTTTTTTTTTTTTTTTTTTTTTTTTTTTTTTTTTTTTTTTTTTTTTTTTTTTTTTTTTTTTTTTTTTTTTTTTTTTTTTTTTTTTTTTTTTTTTTTTTTTTTTTTTTTTTTTTTTTTTTTTTTTTTTTTTTTTTTTTTTTTTTTTTTTTTTTTTTTTTTTTTTTTTTTTTTTTTTTTTTTTTTTTTTTTTTTTTTTTTTTTTTTTTTTTTTTTTTTTTTTTTTTTTTTTTTTTTTTTTTTTTTTTTTTTTTTTTTTTTTTTTTTTTTTTTTTTTTTTTTTTTTTTTTTTTTTTTTTTTTTTTTTTTTTTTTTTTTTTTTTTTTTTTTTTTTTTTTTTTTTTTTTTTTTTTTTTTTTTTTTTTTTTTTTTTTTTTTTTTTTTTTTTTTTTTTTTTTTTTTTTTTTTTTTTTTTTTTTTTTTTTTTTTTTTTTTTTTTTTTTTTTTTTTTTTTTTTTTTTTTTTTTTTTTTTTTTTTTTTTTTTTTTTTTTTTTTTTTTTTTTTTTTTTTTTTTTTTTTTTTTTTTTTTTTTTTTTTTTTTTTTTTTTTTTTTTTTTTTTTTTTTTTTTTTTTTTTTTTTTTTTTTTTTTTTTTTTTTTTTTTTTTTTTTTTTTTTTTTTTTTTTTTTTTTTTTTTTTTTTTTTTTTTTTTTTTTTTTTTTTTTTTTTTTTTTTTTTTTTTTTTTTTTTTTTTTTTTTTTTTTTTTTTTTTTTTTTTTTTTTTTTTTTTTTTTTTTTTTTTTTTTTTTTTTTTTTTTTTTTTTTTTTTTTTTTTTTTTTTTTTTTTTTTTTTTTTTTTTTTTTTTTTTTTTTTTTTTTTTTTTTTTTTTTTTTTTTTTTTTTTTTTTTTTTTTTTTTTTTTTTTTTTTTTTTTTTTTTTTTTTTTTTTTTTTTTTTTTTTTTTTTTTTTTTTTTTTTTTTTTTTTTTTTTTTTTTTTTTTTTTTTTTTTTTTTTTTTTTCTTAACAAACCTAAATAAGGTTCCAGTAGTCCAGTCTGGAGCCAGTCCAGCAAGTCTGGACTAAATCTGGACCTAACAAATTCCCCCTATTTGTTTAGAAATAATGCAAGTATTTTTCAGACTTATAGATATACAAATTTGTATGTCTGGAAAACACTTGGTCGATTTAAGTCTAATCTAAGTTACTGGAAAACACTTTATAGATCATGAGTGTTTTCAGTTTCATCTTTTAAACTTAGACTAAATCTGGTCATTTACTTATGGAAATAAAAAATTGCAACTATTATTACTTTCACCAAAAAGGAAAATAATTACAACCTTCATAACACATTTAATTACAATAAGTATAATGATAAAAAGGTTCAGGCCCTTCTTCTTGATGTCCTTTCTGGTGCATCTTCAGTAGCCTTCCTTTTAGGAGATGGAGATGATGGAACAGACACTGGTGGTCTCAGACCCAACACAGCTTCCATTTGTTGAATTCTCTTCCAGACCTTCTCAATCCTCTTCATAAAGGCCTTCACGTCTGGAGAGAGATCAGTCTTGCCTTTGAAAGTCATTCCAATCTCCTTTAGTTCAGTCCATCCAAATGCTTGGACTGAAGTATCTTTTCTTTCATCAGTAAAGTTACCTTCTCTGGTCAACTTTACATTAAACCTGGTCATACCTTGATGATGTTCAGCCAGTGTGATTTCAGCATTTATTATTCTTCTTGCATTGGCCCTGAACGTCATCATTTCTTCAAACTTAGCCTTTTGCTTAGCCAACTGAACCATATCTTCAGTTTCCCTGGATACACCACTCTGTTGTCCTTCAGTGGACTGGTGTTCTTGTCTATTGATCTTCAGAGTTGTATCCAGAGGAATAAAGGTGCTAACATCACCATCTTTAATTGCCTTCAGTTGCTTGGCAGTAAGCTTGGGTAGACCAGTCATTCTCTTCCTGTATTCCAGTTCCAGAGCACCAGCATTTCTTCTTATTTTCTTCTGGAGGCTTACCAGCTCCTCCTTTCTTTGTCTGATAAGCTCTGGAATGGTTACACCATAAATCAAGGAATCATATACCTGTTCTTCCTCTTCACCAGACACCATCTTTTCTTTCCCTTTAACTGCCTTCAGTGTGGTAGGGATGTCTGGGAAGGATTCAAACTGGGGCTCGGCTTCAGTACCAGCAGCCTCTTTTTCAGTCTGCACATTGGCTTCAGTGCCAAGTGCTCTCTGGGCAATACGTGCACTGGCAACAGTACCAGTCACTTGTTTACTTTGAATAACGCTTTCAGTAGCGACCGCCCTTACAACCGCTTTCTTTTTCCTTATCAAACTTTCTTGGATACCAGATGATGGAATAGACAATTTTTCCCCTTTGGAATGATCTCTAGTCCTGGACTTTAGATCATTCCACAATTCTTCCATCATTAGCCTATCCAGTGAGCCAAATGTTCTGCCTTGTTCTGGCAAGGAAGCAGTCATACCTTTCTTTAATTCCAGCATTTCTTCTTATTTTCTTCTGGAGGCTTACCAGCTCCTCCTTTCTTTGTCTGATAAGCTCTGGAATGGTTACACCATAAATCAAGGAATCATATACCTGTTCTTCCTCTTCACCAGACACCATCTTTTCTTTCCCTTTAACTGCCTTCAGTGTGGTAGGGATGTCTGGGAAGGATTCAAACTGGGGCTCGGCTTCAGTACCAGCAGCCTCTTTTTCAGTCTGCACATTGGCTTCAGTGCCAAGTGCTCTCTGGGCAATACGTGCACTGGCAACAGTACCAGTCACTTGTTTACTTTGAATAACGCTTTCAGTAGCGACCGCCCTTACAACCGCTTTCTTTTTCCTTATCAAACTTTCTTGGATACCAGATGATGGAATAGACAATTTTTCCCCTTTGGAATGATCTCTAGTCCTGGACTTTAGATCATTCCACAATTCTTCCATCATTAGCCTATCCAGTGAGCCAAATGTTCTGCCTTGTTCCGGCAAGGAAGCAGTCATACCTTTCTTTAATTCCAGCCTTCCTTCTTCCATCATTAGCCTATCCAGTGAGCCAAATGTTCTGCCTTGTTCTGGCAAGGAAGCAGTCATACCTTTCTTTAATTCCAGCACTTCCTTCTTCATATTTTCAATTTGTTCAGGCAAGTGCTTAGGCAGCTTCTCATCCAGTAGCTTCTCAAATTGTGGTAAAACCCCATCATAAATACTACGAAGGACAGTCCCAGAACCTCTTCACATAATTCTTTCAACATGTGGTTTCTGAACTTCCTTGTACATTCATCACTTAAAACACTTACAACTTCTCCTTGATCCAGTACGGGCCTACTCTCCAGAGAGCTTACCCTAAACACCAAGTTCTTAACCTCTTCTTTCAGCCCTGCCAGTTCGCCAGTGACTGCAGTCTGAACAGAAGACACCATTTTGGATTCCAACCCCTGGACTGCCACTTTAATGTTTTCAGAATTTTGATTGGTGGCCAGTACCAGTCACTTGTTTACTTTGAATAACGCTTTCAGTAGCGACCGCCCTTACAACCGCTTTCTTTTTCCTTATCAAACTTTCTTGGATACCAGATGATGGAATAGACAATTTTTCCCCTTTGGAATGATCTCTAGTCCTGGACTTTAGATCATTCCACAATTCTTCCATCATTAGCCTATCCAGTGAGCCAAATGTTCTGCCTTGTTCTGGCAAGGAAGCAGTCATACCTTTCTTTAATTCCAGCATTTCTTCTTATTTTCTTCTGGAGGCTTACCAGCTCCTCCTTTCTTTGTCTGATAAGCTCTGGAATGGTTACACCATAAATCAAGGAATCATATACCTGTTCTTCCTCTTCACCAGACACCATCTTTTCTTTCCCTTTAACTGCCTTCAGTGTGGTAGGGATGTCTGGGAAGGATTCAAACTGGGGCTCGGCTTCAGTACCAGCAGCCTCTTCTTCAGTCTGCACATTGGCTTCAGTGCCAAGTGCTCTCTGGGCAATACGTGCACTGGCAACAGTACCAGTCACTTGTTTACTTTGAATAACGCTTTCAGTAGCGACCGCCCTTACAACCGCTTTCTTTTTCCTTATCAAACTTTCTTGGATACCAGATGATGGAATAGACAATTTTTCCCCTTTGGAATGATCTCTAGTCCTGGACTTTAGATCATTCCACAATTCTTCCATCATTAGCCTATCCAGTGAGCCAAATGTTCTGCCTTGTTCTGGCAAGGAAGCAGTCATACCTTTCTTTAATTCCAGCACTTCCTTCTTCATATTTTCAATTTGTTCAGGCAAGTGCTTAGGCAGCTTCTCATCCAGTAGCTTCTCAAATTGTGGTAAAACCCCATCATAAATACTACGAAGGACAGTCCCAGAAACCTCTTCACATAATTCTTTCAACATGTGGTTTCTGAACTTCCTTGTACATTCATCACTTAAAACACTTACAACTTCTCATTCCCAGCGAACAAGTTCATTTCTGAAGAGAGATTATTTGATAACAAAGACTTGAAGTCAGAAATAACCTGGGAAGATGAGTGCAGTGATCTCTCCAGGTCCGCCACCTTACTAAGAAGGCCTTGGACCTCGGTTGAGGAAGAAGTGGAGAGACCAGTGGGTGGTTCCAGATGAGAAGTCAATTTGGTCATTACTGGGATTTGTGCCCAGACCTCTTCAGATTCAACATTTGAGTCTGGCACACTTTGTTCGGTTGGGTTCACTGGAGGTTGAGTTGTAGGAATGAAAGGAGTGAAATATGGAGTTGATTGAGGAATTGAAGGTGGTGGAGGTGGTGGCATTTCTGGTGTAGGGGTAGGTATTTCTGGTGAAGGTGTTGGTATTTCACGTAGAGTTTCTTCTTCTTGTACATCTTCACCCAGAAAGTTTAAACTTGCATCAAATCCCTCAGACATGGGGGAGTCAACATCATCCCATTCTGGAATATTCCCAACAAATTGTTCACCAGTCTCTACTTGTTCACCAACCTCAACATTCAAATCTAGTGGAGCCTCTTGCTCACCAGATGCTTCAACCTGCTCAACAATTTCAGCAATATCTTCTTGTACCACAGCCTGGACTTCAGTGTCCACTCTCTGTTCAGTTTGTACAAGAGATTCAATATTTTCTTCAAAGATAGGAGATCCATCAATATTAATTGTATCACCAGGATGGGTTGATGGATTTACCTGGACTCCTCCCCTCATTAGACGCCTATGTGATCTTGGTCGTCTGGAAAGCTCAACAGTGGGTTGCAAGCCTTCTTCAGGAGCCACTTGACTTATTGGTTGTATAAGTTCTACAACCTGGACATCTTGGTCACCAGAATGCTCTTCAACAACTTGAACACTTCCTGGTGCCACAATCTCTTCTGCCCTTTGGAATGAGAGCATGGACTGAGGAATATCTACCTCACCATCTCTTGACTGTAGGTTGTTCAGATCCCTTAAAAACTCACTCATAGAAAAATGAGTAGTATTATTATCATATTGGTCTCCTAGACCATTTCTGAACATCAGGGAAAGAAAACGTATAAATGGAACGTGTGGTTTTCTCCCTTTTGCCTTTAATCGATCCACCAAATCATTAAACGGGATCTGAGCAAAATCCACCCTTATCCCAAACCACAAACAATAGGCAATCTGGAGTTGCGTTTGATTTATTTGATCTAGACCTCCAGAACTACCTCCTAGACACTCTACCAAATGAGTGAAGAAAAATCTCCACGAATCTGTCAGCCTACTCATATAAATGGTTCCTTTTCTCAACAACTGGCCTTGATCATCTACAATTTCTGTGTGCCCCATCAACCTGCACACTTCCCTGAAATTTATGCCAGTAGGGAGTTCGATTGGCAGCTCATTCTGGTCATGATAGTTCAATTGTAAAACAGACCTGAGCAAATTCACCGAAAAACTCAAAGATCTGGTACCTCCATTGAGAGTGTAAGAAAAATCTCCACGAATCTGTCAGCCTACTCATATAAATGGTTCCTTTTCTCAACAACTGGCCTTGATCATCTACAATTTCTGTGTGCCCCATCAACCTGCACACTTCCCTGAAATTTATGCCAGTAGGGAGTTCGATTGGCAGCTCATTCTGGTCATGATAGTTCAATTGTAAAACAGACCTGAGCAAATTCACCGAAAAACTCAAAGATCTGGTACCTCCATTGAGAGTGTAAGAAATTGATGAAGTTTCTTCATTGTAGAAAGCGGAGTACCAGAACTCACATAAGTAGTCATGGTACATTTTCCCTGGATTTAGGGTTAATGCACCATACAGAGGGCATGAGAGAAAGAACGTATTCAATCTCCCAATGATAGAACGAGCAGGATGAACACTGGAAAGTTTGGCCATCCAGTTATTCATATTGATGCGTATGGATTTCGCCTCAAGAGAAATATGTCTCGGTTTAACTACATCACCAACCGGAGCATATTCAGCAGATAAGAGATTTTTAGGTGTCATTTTTGATAGATAGATGAAGATGAAATTGAAAAAATAAGGTTATGAAGAATTTAATTAATTGCAGTTAAGAGTTATATGATTGGAAAATGAATGAAGAATTTAAGGAATTGAATGAAGGAATTTTAGATTTGGGAGTAAATGTTCGAAGTAAATGAAATTGAAAGTGAAAGTGGGTATATATAGGATTGAGAATGTGGAACTCAAACGATTAATTTGAAATTATCAAATACAATTTTTGATTGTGTTCTGAGATCCGCATTAATTACATCACATCACACATAAATGCATGACGGTTTACAGCCCACAAAACAGTAACAACTTGTACTTTTTGTTTTCCCAAAGTAAAAAGACCATCATAGTTTTGAAAAACTTATATGCCACGTAGGATTTATAAGATAAATATCTTTGAAAAAGTTTGCTTACGTGGCACATACAAAGATCAAGTATTTTGAAAATATTATGACATATTTCAGTGCATCTGGAGGTTGACAGTACCGTCCAGTATCACTGGTGGATTAGTCCAGTGAACATGTACTGATGGTACACTGGAGGGACACTCCAGTAAAGTACCAGTGAAAGCCAATTTTGAAAGACTGGAAACCTTAAACTTGCACGTCAACTAATACAGACAAATGAGAGGGACACATTTACAAGAAGACATAAGTCAACTCAAACACGCACTTCAACCTGTCCAGTTACCAGTGAGAGGGACATATTTACAAAGCACCAGTAATATTTTCTGAAGAATTTGTCCAGTGAGAAAATTAATTCCCCCTGAACTTAAACATTTTTTAAGAGAAAATATTTTTCAAGTCTTCCCTGGAATGTTGATCCAGAAATAAATTTTTGAATCTTTAAATCAAAGATCCTTAGTAGTACACAATGGCGTTCAATACCAAGGTTCCAGATTTAAGGGTTTAACATTCCCAACTCACCAACAAGATATTCAAAAGTTTTTACATCCAGTGGTTTAGTAAAAATGTCAGCGAGTTGTTTGTCAGTGGGAATAAAATGGAGTTCAATGTTGTTTTTCATAATATGATCGCGAATGAAATGGTACCTTAGATCAATGTGTTTGGTTCTGGAGTGCATGACTGGATTGTTGGAGATAGCGATGGCACTGGTATTATCAAGCAACTGGTTCTTCATCCAGAGTATCTGAGCACAACAACTGGCTGCAGACACGTATTCAGCTTCAGCAGTGGATAATGAAACTGAAGTTTGCTTCTTACTGGTCCAGCTGACCAGTTTGCCACCTAGGAAATGACATCCACCAGTTGTGGATTTCCTATCTATCTTACAACCTGCATGATCTGAATCTGAATAACCCATTAGATCCATGCCTGAGCCTTTGGGGTACCAAAGACCTAGACTGGGGACACCTTTAAGGTACTTCAGTATGCGCTTTACAGCAAGCATATGAGATTCCTTTGGATTAGACTGATATCTGGCACATAAACATGTTGAAAACATAATATCTGGTCTACTGGCCGTTAAATACATCAGTGAACCAACCATGCCTCTATAGACAGTGGTGTTCACTGGTTTGCCATCTGGATCCGAGTCCAGTGTCAGTGGTGCAGAAATTGGAGTTGGTTTAGATGGTGAAGAATTCATATCGAATTTCTTTAAAAGATCTCTAACATATTTTTCCTGATTAATAAAAATTCCATCTTTGTTTTGTTTAATCTGGAGTCCAAGAAAATATGTTAATTCACCCATCAAACTCATTTCATATTCAGTGGACATGATTTTAGAAAATTTCTTGCACATGTTTTCATCAGTAGACCCAAAAATTATATCATCAACATAAATTTGTACCATTAACAGATTACCTTTCTCATGAAGAATGAACAAGGTATTGTCAATTGCACCTCGTTTAAAACCATTTTTCAATAAATGTTTAGTCAGAGTATCATACTAGGCACGTGGGGCTTGTCTGAGGCCATATAGCGCTTTGTCCAGACGATATACCCAATGTGGATGCTTGTCATCAACGAAACCTGGAGGTTGTCTGACGTAAACTTCTTCTTCAAGCTTCCCATTCAAGAAAGCACTCTTTACGTCCATCTGGTAGACCTTGAACTGATGATTAGCAGCGAATGCTAAGAAAATTCTGATCGCTTCAAGTCTAGCCACTGGAGCAAAAGATTCATCAAAGTCGACATCTGACTGGCAGTAGCCTTGTGCTACCAGTCTGGCCTTGTTTCTTATTACGTGGCCATCTTCATCTACTTTGTTTCTGAAGACCCATCTTGTTCCAATTGGTTCTTTCTTGCCAACTGGGAAAGGAACCAGATACCATACTTTGTTCCTTTCAAACTGGTGAAGCTCTTCTTGCATAGCAGTCACCCAGTTTGAATCTTCCAGAGCCTCGTCAATCTTCTTAGGTTCTATCAAAGATAGAAAACTGACGTATAAGCATTGATTACTGGAGGCTCTTCTGGTCTGAACACCACGACTGGAGTCACCTAAGATCTGATCAATAGGGTGAGCTTTTGTCCATCTGGAGTACTGACCAGGATTGTTACTGACAACAATATCAGTGCAAGAATTCAGTTGAGTCTCCTCTGAAGTTGATTCTGGAGGAGGGTCTTGCCAAATTACTTCAGTATCTTCATCTGAGTCATTTAAATCACGATTTGCATCATGAAATTCTTCATTTGAAGGCATTTCCTGGAGTACTGGTTCAGTATGAAATTCTTCATCAGAAGATTTCCTGGAGTACTGGTTCAGTATGAAATTCTTCATTTGAAGGCATTTCCTGGAGTACTTTGCATATGAAATTCTTCATTTGAAGGCATTTCCTGGAGTACTGGTTCAGTATGAAATTCTTCATTTGAAGGCATTTCTGGAGTACTTTCAGTATGAAATTCTTCATTTGAAGGCATTTCCTGGAGTACTGGTTCAGTATGAAATTCTTCATTGAAGCATTTCTGGAGTACTTTCAGTATGAAATTCTTCATTTGAAGCATTTCCGAGTATTTGCATATGAAATTCTTCATTTGAAGGCATTTCCTGGAGTACTGGTTCAGTATGAAATTCTTCATTTGAAGGCATTTCCTGGAGTACTGGTTCAGTATGAAATTCTTCATTTGAAGGCATTTCCTGGAGTACTGGTTCAGTATGAAATTCTTCATGAAGTCATTTCTGGAATTTGCATCATGAAATTCTTCATTTGAAGGCATTTCCTGGAGTACTGGTTCAGTATGAAATTCTTCATTTGAAGCATTTCCTGGAGTACTGGTTCAGTATGAAATTCTTCATTTGAAGCATTTCCTGGAGTACTGTTCAGTATGAAATTCTTCATTTGAAGGCATTTCTGGAGTACTTTGCATCATGAAATTCTTCATTTGAAGGCATTTCCTGGAGTACTGGTTCAGTATGAAATTCTTCATTTGAAGGCATTTCTGGAGTACTGGTTCAGTATGAAATTCTTCATTGAAGCATTTCTGGAGTATTTCATCATGAAACTCTTCATTTGAAGGCATTTCCTGGAGTACTGGTTCAGTATGAAATTCTTCATTTGAAGGCATTTCCTGGAGTACTGGTTCAGTATGAAATTCTTCATGAAGCATTTCTGGATACTTTCAGTATGAAATTCTTCATTGAAGCATTTCCTGAGTACTTTCATATGAAATTCTTCATTTGAAGGCATTTCCTGGAGTACTGGTTGCATATGAAATTCTTCATTTGAAGGCATTTCCTGGAGTACTGGTTCAGTATGAAATTCTTCATTGAAGGACATTTCTGGAGTATTTGCATCATGAAATTCTTCATTTGAAGGCATTTCCTGGAGTACTGGTTCAGTATGAAATTCTTCATTGAAGCATTTCTGGATATTTCATATGAAATTCTTCATTTGAAGGCATTTCCTGGAGTACTGGTTGCAGTATGAAATTCTTCATTTGAAGGCATTTCCTGGAGTACTGGTTCAGTATGAAATTCTTCATTTGAAGGCATTTCTGGAGTACTTTCAGTATGAAATTCTTCATTTGAAGCATTTCTGAGTATTTCATATGAAATTCTTCATTTGAAGGCATTTCCTGGAGTACTGGTTCAGTATGAAATTCTTCATTGAAGCATTTCTGGAGTACTGGTTCAGTATGAAATTCTTCATTTGAAGGCATTTCCTGGAGTACTGGTTCAGTATGAAATTCTTCATTTGAAGGCATTTCCTGGAGTACTTTCAGTATGAAATTCTTCATTGAAGTCATTTCTGGAATTTCATATGAAATTCTTCATTTGAAGGCATTTCCTGGAGTACTGGTTCAGTATGAAATTCTTCATTTGAAGCATTTCGATATTTGCATATGAAATTCTTCATTTGAAGGCATTTCCTGGAGTACTGGTTCATATGAAATTCTTCATTTGAAGCATTTCTGGAGTACTGTTGCATATGAAATTCTTCATTTGAAGGCATTTCCTGGAGTACTGGTTCAGTTGAAATTTTAAATTTGATTTTAAAGCATTTATTTCAGAAGAATCTGTTTCTAGACCATTTACACAATCAGATCTAACAGTTTCTACAAAAATCAAATCAGAATTTAAAGCTTCAGCAATGTCCAATTTTAGTTCTTGGTCAGTTGCATTATCATAATCACTAACCTTTTTAATAACTATGTCCACCCATCGTCCAGATGTGACATCTTCCTTCACCAGGTGCTCATCAACTTCCAGAGCCATGTAACAGCAATCTCTTTCTTCTTCTTCATCAACAGATGAGTCATCAGAAGGAACCCACTTCTCTTCAGTTGTAGCAATCATGCACTTATTATTTGTTTCCATTTGTTGTGCCATGAGAGCAATTTGGGCCTTAAGCTTTTTATATTTCAATTTATAGCTATCATCAGGCTTATTATTAGAAGAGAATGGACCAGGCTTGGATGCAAACTGGTTGGACCTGCACTCTTTCATGAAATGACCCTTTTTGCCACACTTAAAGCATGTCAAATTGGTCTTGGGTGTTACAGGCATATCATAAACAGTTGTGGGCCTTAACACCTCTGGTAACCGATCGATTACTGGTATTAATGATGCAACATTAGTATTTCCATCTAAATATGCACGTTTTTGAGCAGGAAATTGTTTAACTGAAGCATCATATGGCTTTTTGGTTTCTAGCCATGACTTTATTACCAGTTTTTCTTTCTCTAAAATGATCTCAAGATCTTGCTTTTCTTGAATCAATTGTTCAGTTACCAGAACCTGGGCTTGAAATGCCAGTTCAATGTCTTGAAGCTCTTTTAATTTTGATTTTAAAGCATTTATTTCAGAAGAATCTGTTTCTAGACCATTTACACAATCAGATCTAACAGTTTCTACAAAAATCAAATCAGAATTTAAAGCTTCAGCAATGTCCAATTTTAGTTCTTGGTCAGTTGCATTATCATAATCACTAACCTTTTTAATAACTATGTCCACCCATCGTCCAGATGTGACATCTTCCTTCACCAGGTGCTCATCAACTTCCAGAGCCATGTAACAGCAATCTCTTTCTTCTTCTTCATCAACAGATGAGTCATCAGAAGGAACCCACTTCTCTTCAGTTGTAGCAATCATGCACTTATTATTTGTTTCCATTTGTTGTGCCATGAGAGCAATTTGGGCCTTAAGCTTTTTATATTTCAATTTATAGCTATCATCAGGCTTATTATTAGAAGAGAATGGACCAGGCTTGGATGCAAACTGGTTGGACCTGCACTCTTTCATGAAATGACCCTTTTTGCCACACTTAAAGCATGTCAAATTGGTCTTGGGTGTTACAGGCATATCATAAACAGTTGTGGGCCTTAACACCTCTGGTAACCGATCGATTACTGGTATTAATGATGCAACATTAAAAAAAAAAAAAAAAAAAAAAAAAAAAAAAAAAAAAAAAAAAAAAAAAAAAAAAAAAAAAAAAAAAAAAAAAAAAAAAAAAAAAAAAAAAAAAAAAAAAAAAAAAAAAAAAAAAAAAAAAAAAAAAAAAAAAAAAAAAAAAAAAAAAAAAAAAAAAAAAAAAAAAAAAAAAAAAAAAAAAAAAAAAAAAAAAAAAAAAAAAAAAAAAAAAAAAAAAAAAAAAAAAAAAAAAAAAAAAAAAAAAAAAAAAAAAAAAAAAAAAAAAAAAAAAAAAAAAAAAAAAAAAAAAAAAAAAAAAAAAAAAAAAAAAAAAAAAAAAAAAAAAAAAAAAAAAAAAAAAAAAAAAAAAAAAAAAAAAAAAAAAAAAAAAAAAAAAAAAAAAAAAAAAAAAAAAAAAAAAAAAAAAAAAAAAAAAAAAAAAAAAAAAAAAAAAAAAAAAAAAAAAAAAAAAAAAAAAAAAAAAAAAAAAAAAAAAAAAAAAAAAAAAAAAAAAAAAAAAAAAAAAAAAAAAAAAAAAAAAAAAAAAAAAAAAAAAAAAAAAAAAAAAAAAAAAAAAAAAAAAAAAAAAAAAAAAAAAAAAAAAAAAAAAAAAAAAAAAAAAAAAAAAAAAAAAAAAAAAAAAAAAAAAAAAAAAAAAAAAAAAAAAAAAAAAAAAAAAAAAAAAAAAAAAAAAAAAAAAAAAAAAAAAAAAAAAAAAAAAAAAAAAAAAAAAAAAAAAAAAAAAAAAAAAAAAAAAAAAAAAAAAAAAAAAAAAAAAAAAAAAAAAAAAAAAAAAAAAAAAAAAAAAAAAAAAAAAAAAAAAAAAAAAAAAAAAAAAAAAAAAAAAAAAAAAAAAAAAAAAAAAAAAAAAAAAAAAAAAAAAAAAAAAAAAAAAAAAAAAAAAAAAAAAAAAAAAAAAAAAAAAAAAAAAAAAAAAAAAAAAAAAAAAAAAAAAAAAAAAAAAAAAAAAAAAAAAAAAAAAAAAAAAAAAAAAAAAAAAAAAAAAAAAAAAAAAAAAAAAAAAAAAAAAAAAAAAAAAAAAAAAAAAAAAAAAAAAAAATAGAGAATGACCTCTCAATTGGTTTATGATACTCATAAATCTGGTGTAAGTACCAGTGAGAGACTCGTTAGGTTGAGCAAAAAATGACTCATACCTCTTGTTTAAGGAGACCTTTCTGGTGACAATGGTGTCATCTCCTCCTTCATGTTGGTTAAGAAGCTCATCCCACATGGTTTTGGCACTAGGAAAAAGAACTAGTGTGGGAATTAGGGTTTCTGGAACGGCCCCGAGGATCATGTTTTTAAGGAGGGTGTCTAGATTCACCAATCTCCTCTCCTCTTCTGACCAATGTTCCTCCCTCTTTTCCCTTCCCCTTCTAGATCCAGAAGGATCAAGAAGTGGATTGAGAGGTGATGTAGGTACATAAGGACCTTCGTTTAAAATCTTCATCATGTTCCTCTCAATACCAGTGACATGCAAAACCATCCTAGCCTTCTACGTACCAAATTCATCACTGTTCCCACTGAATTTAGGAACAGGATTATTCGAGTAGTGCACATGCACGTGTGGAGAAGCAGGAGTAGGAGGAGGAGGTGGAGGATTAGTGTTATTAACATTTTGTGGTTCATTTTGATCATGAATATTTACATTAGGATCGGGACCAAGACTAAAACCTTGTGTATTTTTTTGGTTAGCCATCAAGAACAGATCTAGGCAATGATTAGCCTTCTGCTCTGATACCAAATGTGAGTCCCTTAATTAACGAGATGGTTAACCAATAGAAAGTGTAAAATACAACAAGTCTAATAATCACTAGATTTGGACTAGTATTACTTGTAAATAAAGATGCAAGATATATAAACAAAGTAATACAAGACTTAAAGCAATAAACAAATAAAGTGGACCATTATGTATGTTTCATGGGTATTTCATTTATTGATGTTTAAATAAAATACAAGGTTGTTGCGGAATCAAGATAACACAATTAAGTGAGTATCCTAACAACCTATGAGTTACAATATGATCTATATTTGTCAAATAACTCTTTAGGATCGAGATACTTAAAGTTGTGAAGTATCCCTGTTTAAGATTGAGAGTATTTGGACAAATTCACTTAAATGCAAAAGGAATGCTTAAAAGTATTTTTGTCAAGGAAATGACTTTGTATTTATAGGCAACAAATTCACCAGTGAATTTGTGCCGTACAAATATGGTTGGCATACATTTAATGATCCGACAAGAACATTAAATGTATTGGATAAGGAATAAGGATAAAGTCACATCAAGTGCAAGTGTATCCTTTTATCCAACCACCTTAACACACGTATACTTTGTTAAAGAACAAGTGGATTGTTCTTTGGAAAGTGTGTTAAAGGCAAAAGTCAATCCTCGATATTAGTGTTCAGACTTGCAGGATCTAGAACACTAACAATCCTCCAGTGTGCAGATCTGGTAAGACTTTCCAGTGGACTCCGCCATTTGTTAAGTCTTCTTCCTTCAGACTTCAGTCTTTGACTTCAGTCAGAATGTCTTCAGTAGAGTAGATCTGGACTGGGGTGAAGTCTTCAGTGAGCTAATCTGGAGAATGCTCCAGATTACCTGTACAAGTAAATGCTCACTAGTCTTCAATTATTTCTGGACAAATCTTCAGAGGGACTCCAGATTCCAAGTCTGGAGTAGGTCCAGTAGAATATGTTTTCTGGTCAGATCTTCAGTGAGCTAATCTGGAGAATGCTCCAGATTACCTGTACAAGTAAATGCTCACTAGTCTTCAATTATTTCTGGACAAATCTTCAGAGGGACTCCAGATTCCAAGTCTGGAGTAGGTCCAGTAGAATATGTTTTCTGGTCAGATCTTCAGTGAGCTAATCTGGAGAATGCTCCAGATTACCTGTACAAGTAAATGCTCACTAGTCTTCAATTATTTCTGGACAAATCTTCAGAGGGACTCCAGATTCCAAGTCTGGAGTAGGTCCAGTAGAATATGTTTTCTGGTCAGATCTTCAGTGAGCTAATCTGGAGAATGCTCCAGATTACCTGTACAAGTAAATGCTCACTAGTCTTCAATTATTTCTGGACAAATCTTCAGAGGGACTCCAGATTCCAAGTCTGGAGTAGGTCCAGTAGAATATGTTTTCTGGTCAGATCTTCAGTGAGCTAATCTGGAGAATGCTCCAGATTACCTGTACAAGTAAATGCTCACTAGTCTTCAATTATTTCTGGACAAATCTTCAGAGGGACTCCAGATTCCAAGTCTGGAGTAGGTCCAGTAGAATATGTTTTCTGGTCAGATCTTCAGTGAGCTAATCTGGAGAATGCTCCAGATTACCTGTACAAGTAAATGCTCACTAGTCTTCAATTATTTCTGGACAAATCTTCAGAGGGACTCCAGATTCCAAGTCTGGAGTAGGTCCAGTAGAATATGTTTTCTGGTCAGATCTTCAGTGAGCTAATCTGGAGAATGCTCCAGATTACCTGTACAAGTAAATGCTCACTAGTCTTCAATTATTTCTGGACAAATCTTCAGAGGGACTCCAGATTCCAAGTCTGGAGTAGGTCCAGTAGAATATGTTTTCTGGTCAGATCTTCAGTGAGCTAATCTGGAGAATGCTCCAGATTACCTGTACAAGTAAATGCTCACTAGTCTTCAATTATTTCTGGACAAATCTTCAGAGGGACTCCAGATTCCAAGTCTGGAGTAGGTCCAGTAGAATATGTTTTCTGGTCAGATCTTCAGTGAGCTAATCTGGAGAATGCTCCAGATTACCTGTACAAGTAAATGCTCACTAGTCTTCAATTATTTCTGGACAAATCTTCAGAGGGACTCCAGATTCCAAGTCTGGAGTAGGTCCAGTAGAATATGTTTTCTGGTCAGATCTTCAGTGAGCTAATCTGGAGAATGCTCCAGATTACCTGTACAAGTAAATGCTCACTAGTCTTCAATTATTTCTGGACAAATCTTCAGAGGGACTCCAGATTCCAAGTCTGGAGTAGGTCCAGTAGAATATGTTTTCTGGTCAGATCTTCAGTGAGCTAATCTGGAGAATGCTCCAGATTACCTGTACAAGTAAATGCTCACTAGTCTTCAATTATTTCTGGACAAATCTTCAGAGGGACTCCAGATTCCAAGTCTGGAGTAGGTCCAGTAGAATATGTTTTCTGGTCAGATCTTCAGTGAGCTAATCTGGAGAATGCTCCAGATTACCTGTACAAGTAAATGCTCACTAGTCTTCAATTATTTCTGGACAAATCTTCAGAGGGACTCCAGATTCCAAGTCTGGAGTAGGTCCAGTAGAATATGTTTTCTGGTCAGATCTTCAGTGAGCTAATCTGGAGAATGCTCCAGATTACCTGTACAAGTAAATGCTCACTAGTCTTCAATTATTTCTGGACAAATCTTCAGAGGGACTCCAGATTCCAAGTCTGGAGTAGGTCCAGTAGAATATGTTTTCTGGTCAGATCTTCAGTGAGCTAATCTGGAGAATGCTCCAGATTACCTGTACAAGTAAATGCTCACTAGTCTTCAATTATTTCTGGACAAATCTTCAGAGGGACTCCAGATTCCAAGTCTGGAGTAGGTCCAGTAGAATATGTTTTCTGGTCAGATCTTCAGTGAGCTAATCTGGAGAATGCTCCAGATTACCTGTACAAGTAAATGCTCACTAGTCTTCAATTATTTCTGGACAAATCTTCAGAGGGACTCCAGATTCCAAGTCTGGAGTAGGTCCAGTAGAATATGTTTTCTGGTCAGATCTTCAGTGAGCTAATCTGGAGAATGCTCCAGATTACCTGTACAAGTAAATGCTCACTAGTCTTCAATTATTTCTGGACAAATCTTCAGAGGGACTCCAGATTCCAAGTCTGGAGTAGGTCCAGTAGAATATGTTTTCTGGTCAGATCTTCAGTGAGCTCCAGTAGTCGGGTAATAGTTTATTACTAAAAAATACCTATAGTTTATGCATGTCAGCATGTGTGGCTATGTGCCAGCCAACTCTGGTCACATTCAATCGTGTTCGTGTCCCACATAAAAAATTAAGGAAAAATTTCATTACATACCCCTGTGGTTTGCCATATTATCAAGTTTCACCCCTCTTGTTTTTTCTTATCATTAGATACCCATATGGTGAATTTTTGTGTTATTACATACCCCTGCCTCAAACGTCCGTTAGTGTGGCTCCGTCAAAGCTCTCATGTGCACTGCACATGAGGGTAACTTAGTCATTTTGCTTCTAAAACACCCATTTCTCCTTCCCATTTCAAACAATCAGATCAAATCCTTTTTTTTTCTCAAAAACACTCTCTTCTCCTTCTCTATCTTACTTTTCAGATCCAATTTCATAAGATTTTCCAAATCCAAACACCAAATAATAATTCCATTTCCTCTAAACGATACGGATAAAAACAAATCTGAAACTAAAAAACACTTGCCGATCAAACAACCATATCTAAACAATCTCTAAATCAAAATCCATATCAAATTGACATTCAGGAATTATTCTCCACAACTTCATCACCATATCAAATCGACACTTACCAAAGATGCTGTAGATCGGAGAAAGGTAGATCAAACCACCTGAAACCACCAGCCATCGTCGCCGGTCATAGACGCAATGATGATGAAGATGATGGTGTGAATCAGCCGACCATGTTTTTTTAACAACTTGCGATGGTGGTGGTTTACTAAGCTCCGGCGGCGGTGGTCAACAAAACACGCCGATCGATCTAAACAAACACCTTCTCCACCACCACTGTCAATATCACCGGTGGTGGTGGTCAACAAAACAAGATCCGTGAAGAGATCTGGGATAAAGTTTGAATCTTACATATCTTATATATTATATATATACTTATAAATTTGTTGAAACCAAGATCCAGTCGGCCACTACTTCACACCACCGTGCATCACTTTATCAATGGTGGTTTATTTATTTTTATTTGTTTGCAGGAAAGAAGACAACTTTCGATGATTAAGGATTAGAATTTTTGTTTTGAGATGAAGAAGAAGATGTTTTTGTTGCCGGGAAGTTTTTTAGTCTTCTCGGCGTCGACCCCATTATTACCGGAATCAATGAAGGAAGGAAAATTTTGCAAAAGGAGAGAGTGAGAGAATATAATGAATGAAATGGTGGTGATTGATATATAAAGCAATGAGCGGTTTGTGAGTTGTGCAAGTGAAATTGGATTTGTCTTGTATGGATGATAAATGTGATGAGATATTTATGTTTAGTAGTTTAGACTACTTTTTCCAGGGGTATGCTCCTTGCCCACCGACTGCTACTACTCCTTTTATATCATGTACTGTAGTTTTTTGATTTGGGTATGAGTTTTTTTATATAAACTTTATATGGGTTTTATATATATTTTGATTGATTTGTATTAAGAAATCTGCGATGAAGTTGTTTTGAGGATGTTGATGTTGATGAAATTGTTGTATGGATCTGAAAAGTAAGATAGAGAAGGAGAAGAGAGTGTTTTTGAGAAAAAAAAAGGATTTGATCTGATTGTTTGAAATGGGAAGGAGAAATGGGTGTTTTAGAAGCAAAATGACTAAGTTACCCTCATGTGCAGTGCACATGAGAGCTTTGACGGAGCCACACTAACGGACGTTTGAGGCAGGGGTATGTAATAACACAAAAATTCACCATATGGGTATCTAATGATAAGAAAAAACAAGAGGGGTGAAACTTGATAATATGACAAACCACAGGGGTATGTAATGAAATTTTCCCAAAAAAAAAACATAACACCACACATTATTATATTAATTAATTTATTATATATATTAGACAGAAAATAAGTGGTCAAATCTAGATCTCAATTCACAAAGACTATTTCTTCTCTCTCTCTTTCTCGCCACCTTCTTCTTCTTCTTCTTAAACACCTTCTCCACCACCACTGTCAATATCACCGGTGGTGGTGGTCAACAAAACAAGATCCGTGAAGAGATCTGGGATAAAGTTTGAATCTTACATATCTTATATATTATATATATACTTATAAATTTGTTGAAACCAAGATCCAGTCGGCCACTACTTCACACCTATATATATATATATATATATATATATATATATATATATATATATATATATATATATATATATATATATATATATATATATATATATATATATATATATATATATATATATATATATATATATATATATATATATATATATATATATATATATATATATATATATATATATATATATATATATATATATATATATATATATATATATATATATATATATATATATATATATATATATATATATATATATATATATATATATATATATATATATATATATATATATATATATATATATATATATATATATATATATATATATATATATATATATATATATATATATATATATATATATATATATATATATATATATATATATATATATATATATATATATATATATATATATATATATATATATATATATATATATATATATATATATATATATATATATATATATATATATATATATATATATATATATATATATATATATATATATATATATATATATATATATATATATATATATATATATATATATATATATATATATATATATATATATATATATATATATATATATATATATATATATATATATATATATATATATATATATATATATATATATATATATATATATATATATATATATATATATATATATATATATATATATATATATATATATATATATATATATATATATATATATATATATATATATATATATATATATATATATATATATATATATATATATATATATATATATATATATATATATATATATATATATATATATATATATATATATATATATATATATATATATATATATATATATATATATATATATATATATATATATATATATATATATATATATATATATATATATATATATATATATATATATATATATATATATATATATATATATATATATATATATATATATATATATATATATATATATATATATATATATATATATATATATATATATATATATATATATATATATATATATATTTTTTGGAAATCCATATTTTTACGAAACGGGTGTTACAACATGCATTGACGACAAAGTCACAAATTCAACAAAGATATTTGGTGGTGGTGGTGCCGGTGAAGCAAAAGAAGAAGATTTTTGGTGGTGGTGATGGAGGGCCATTAGGCCGGAGAGGATCATTAGGCCGCGATGATGATTTCTGGTGGATAAGTGCCGCCGACGATGATGCCAATCGGGGTGGAGGAGATGGAGTGATGATTTCCGGTGATGGAGTGATTTCTGGTTCTGATGATGCCGGCGTTGATGATGATGATGCCGGTGATGATGGATTCCGGTGGAGGAGATGGAGGGTGGGGGTGGAGGTGGAGGAGATTTCAGTCGGCATTGGATTCCGATGATGATGAATTGTGTGTGTTTTGGTAAAAGGGAAGGGCATTTTAGGTTCTTCAAAATTTCAAAAAGAGGGCTCCTGTTTTATAATCTGCGAGAGATAGTACCCGCACGTTGCGTCGGTGAGATGGTGGGGTTGATAGGTCAAGTCATAGAGTATGATAGCTAAATGCCTTAACCGTACGGGTTCCGCCCTCGGATTTAAAAATTCGTCGAAAGTATATCGAATAACATCTCCAAGGAAAGAGCATGAAATTTTATGAACAGCCATACAATTTTTATAATTTATCGATATACGGTTTTTGAGATAATTTTTTTTGAATGAATTAGAAGAATAAAATGATTTATGGATGAGAGAGAAAAAATGAGTGGTTGAGATTTGAGGAGAGAGAAAAATGAATGGTTGAGATTTAAGGGTATTATAGGTATATTAGGTAGAGATGTTTATATTAGTGAAAAAAAGAGGAGTAATTTAGGTAGTTCAATTACTTAATTGAGATTTGAAAAAAAGGCAAAATGTTTATAAGATAGTATTAGATACATATGCAATCCAATAAATTTGTTTTTTAATATATATATATATATATAATATATATATATATTCTATATATATATATATATATATATTCACCTGAATGAGTAACAATGGTGAGCCAAGAACATTGCTAGAACCAGGAACATCGTAAAGGAGCTCTTCCATAAAAGGAAATGGAGGCTGAAGTGCACCTCCAAATTGCTTTAGTGTAACATCGGCCTCCGCCTCAATAAACAACACTCCCTGGCCATTGCAATCCACCATCAGTTTCCTCCCCGGGCCTTCCTTTAGACGTCCAGCAAACGGATAGTAAAACACCAATGCCTTAGCCAAGGCCTCTCTAATCACACTTGCTGGATTCTTTGTTCGCATTTTTGGATGCCCACGATAAAAATGTATAATCGGAATTTGAAACCTAAGTCCTTCTTGATCGTCAATATCAGATAGAGGTTTTAGCTCTCGAGGCGTGGGTTTAGCTGGAATGATGAGCTCTGGTGTAAGTCTATGAACAGTGAAGGTCAAGGGAGTGTCGAGTTGTGCTGTATTTGGTTTACGAGGAGTGATTTTGGTACCACCATATTTGATATACTTACCACCACTTATATGTTTTACTGACTTGTACATTATATTATAAAAGTTATTCATTGTGATAAACTAATCAAAAATACTCTAACTTTATGACTTCTCTTAGTTTAAGGTTTGTGTTGATGCTTGGATTTGATACAAGGATGGTCAGGAGGTGAAATTTATTGGGTACAATATTTATACTACCAATTAATCAACGATTGAATGAATGTAAGCATGTTTTCGTTGTCTTCTTTTTGGTTTTTTTGGTTATTATACATGTGAAAAAGGTCCTTCAACATTTGTAGCCACAAAAAACCTTCAACATTTGTAGCCACAAAAAAAAGGCAAAATATATATCCTTTTCAGTCATGTAATCAATGTGCAAAAAATGTACGACTCACAAGTCTATCTGAAATTAGGATGTGAAACACGAAATGACAATGTCATAATAACATTTAGAAAACGTAGAAATTAGAGGTAAACTAAAAGTAGGTGGTTGAAAAACAATTCTTTCCAATCGAAAATGAGATCACAACTCAACGACAACATTGAGGGGAAAAAACCCCAAAGAAAGTGGACTTGAATATTGGGCTTAATCTATATTATATTTACCTAAAATAACTATATTATCCTTTCTCTCTCCTCAAATCTCAACCAATCATTTTTTTTCTCTCTCCTGCATAAATCATTTATTCCTCCTCCAATCTCAACCAATCATTTTTTCTCTCTCCTCAAATCTCAACCAATCATTTTTTTTCTCTCTCCTGCATAAATCATTTATTCCTCCAATTCATTCAAAATCTTTTATCTCAAAAACCGTACATCGATAAATCATAAAAATTATATGAGTGTTCTTAAAATTTCATGTTCTTTCATTAGAGATGTCATTCGATATACTTTCGACGAATTTTTAAATCCAAGGGCGGAGCCCGTACGGCTAAGGCATTTGGCTATCACACTCTATGACCTATCACCTCCTATGACCTATCACACTCTATGACCTATCACCTCTATGACCTATCACACTCAATGACCTATCACCTCCTATGACCTATCACACTCTATGACCTATCACACTCTATGACCTATCACCTCCTATGACCTATCACACTCTATGACCTATCACACTCTATGACCTATCACCCCATCATCTCACCGCCGCAACGCGCGGGTACTTGCTCTCGTATATACAAATAGAGATCCTCTAAAGTTGATTCAATTTTATAAGTAAAGTTAGATCAACTTTAACCCTTAGATTAAAATGAATGGTCAAGATTCAAACATCAAATTTTAATCTTGACCATTAATTTTAATCTAAAGGTTAAGATTGATCCAACTTTACCTATAAAGTTGGATCAACTTTAAAAATCCTGATCCAATATCTACACATGCGTTGGAGCAATTATTGACTTATTGTACATTTGAACATAAATCAATTATTATTATATATAACTAGATGGGTGTCCGCGCGATGAGGCGGCGACAATATACATCACAAGATGTCGTGACGGCAATTATTTATAACGTGATACTCATTTTCTGATAGTTGGATTTTTGTTGTTAGTTTTAAATAGTCAATATGTGTGGTTTTAAACCACAACGATTTCACTTGATTTGTAAGTCAAACCGGAGTGAACACGGTCTCTTGGACTCTAATACACGTTTAGCAAATCATGCCGTAAGAATTAAATTTAACTCGAATTAGATACCAACAATGGAAAGTTATAATATATGTTGAATGCACTCGGTAAAGATTATAAGCTAAGAATAAACAATTTGTTAAAATCTCTCTCTATATATATAAAAGGCTATCGAAAAGCGATCACTTGGCGCTCTCCTAGCCCGTCATGTCAGCTTTTTCTTACGTGGCGTCACCAGAATGATCTGAGTGACATGTCGGCAGCCACGTAAGCAATTTATCTGCTGATGTGGAGTGTCCACTTAAGCAGCTATAAGCCATAAAAAAGCCTTTTATTAAAAAAAATGGGTAAGAGGTTTCGAACCCTTGACCTCCCAAACTCTTGAATGCATGTTTACCACTTGAACCAAATTTGGTTTTGTTTATATTTAGGAAATCCACGATGGGTTGTATTCATGTGCAAACATGAATTTGGTTGCAAACAAAGGGATGAATTTGAGCCTTGGATCAAAAATCAAGATCAAAAGGAAATTTGGCATTTCCGGCAACATCTCCGGCGACCTCTCCGATCTTCTTCCTTCGTCATCTCCAGCGACATCTCCGGTGGTCATCTTCATCTCCGGCAGCGACGGCGTCATCTCCGGCGACATTTCCGGCGATCGTCAGTTCGTTTTCCGGTGGATACGGTACGGGCGTTGCCCTCATCCGTTCTAAACTGGTTGTCACCGGACGCATATGGAAATGGTATGGATTTGATGGGCGGCGATCCAAGAGATGATGGTGGTTGGATAGGGCTCCGCCCTGGACGTCGCAGTCGCAGGCGCCGTCGCCGGAAGAGATGGTGGTGGTGGTCGAAGATGATGGTGGTAGTGGTGGTCGAAGATGGAGGTCTGAGCGGGGATGATGGTGGTTAGAACCGCTGTCGCCGGAGATGACGGTGGTGGTGGTGGTGGTCGCCGGAAACGCGATTTTGTGAGAAGGGAAGAAAGAGAGTTAATCCTAGCCATTTAATTGGAAAGATCCAATGGCTAGGAATTGATCCTTCATTTGCACACAAATTTTCATGTACAAATGAATAATCCTCAATCCACGATTAATAAATCATCAATCTTTTGCTACACAAATTTAGGAAACAATTATTCCCAAATCGTTCCATCAGTAGATCAACAAAGATTTAGTCTTCCCCAAATTATTTCCTATTTCCTTCCTAAAGATTACCTCAAAACCCTAAACTATAAGGATTTAGGGTTCTAAATTAAATGGCTAAATCAATATATAGTTCAGATCCTTTCAACATTCTTTTTTTTATATCCACTGTCAATTTCGATCATTATATCCATGTTAGATTTTTCAATCCTTTCACTATATTAGTTTAATCAATCTTTAATTGTATGTTTGTAAATAAAAATCATGAAAATTGTTATATATATAGGGATTTCGGTATGGGTTTTGTAAATATAAATCATATTTGATTAAAATTGTGTTTTGGAGACATAAATCATGAATATTGGCCGACTTGCAGGATCGATGTATGTGTAACTCTATGTATTATTTATTTTTATTTTTTTACAGATTATCACTATATGAAATTCGGTTTTTTTTTAATTGAATACCAAAATCCAAAAAATTTTAACATAATTTACTCTCCGTATAGATTCAAGTTTTTTATATGGTTATGTGTTGTAACATATCGTCTTTTGTCGGGAAAAACATGCATCATGCTCTATTTTATTTGTTACTACAGTTGAATGATTAATAGAGACCCAATTTATGAAAGTCTAATAGATACCAGTTTTCAAATCAATTTCTGTAAAGGATCAGTTTTTTAAGATTTTCTATTGGCTTATTAACTTTATTTTAGCTTGGCCTATCTCGATGCAAGTTTTACATTTTTAGCTCGGAACAATTTATAAGCTTTTGTATAATTTATCGATATACGGTTTTTGAGATAAATTTTTTAAAATGAATTAGAGGAATAAAATGATTTATGGATGAGAGAGAAAAAATGAGTGGTTGAGATTTGAGGAGAGAGAGAAAAAATGAATGGTTGAGATTTAAGGGTATTATAGGTATATTAGGTAGAGATGTTTATATTAGTGAAAAAAGAGGAGTAATTTAGGTAGTTCAATTACTTAATTGAGATTTGAAAAAAAGGCAAAATGTTTTATAAGATAGTATTAGATACATATGCAATCCAATAAATTTGTTTTTCTAATATATATAATTTGTTGTATGTATATATATAAATATTTATATATATATATAACTATATATATATATTCACCTGAATGAGTAACAATGGTGAGCCAAGAACATTGCTAGAACCAGGAACATCGTAAAGGAGCTCTTCCATAAAAGGAAATGGAGGCTGAAGTGCACCTCCAAATTGCTTTAGTGTAACATCGGCCTCCGCCTCAATAAACAACACTCCCTGGCCATTGCAATCCACCATCAGTTTCCTCCCCGGGCCTTCCTTTAGACGTCCAGCAAACGGATAGTAAAACACCAATGCCTTAGCCAAGGCCTTTCTAATCACACTTGCTGGATTCTTTGTTCGCATTTTTGGATGCCCACGATAAAAATGTATAATCGGAATTTGAAACCTAAGTCCTTCTTGATCGTCAATATCAGATAGAGGTTTTAGCTCTCGAGGCGTGGGTTTAGCTGGAATGATGAGCTCTGGTGTAAGTCTATGAACAGTGAAGGTCAAGGGAGTGTCGAGTTGTGCTGTATTTTGTTTACGAGGAGTGATTTTGGTACCACCATATTTGATATACTTACCACCACTTATATGTTTTACTGACTTGTACATTATATTATAAAAGTTATTCATTGTGATAAACTAATCAAAAATACTCTAACTTTATGACTTCTCTTAGTTTAAGGTTTGTGTTGATGCTTGGATTTGATACAAGGATGGTCAGGAGGTGAAATTTATTGGGTACAATATTTATACTACCAATTAATCAACGATTGAATGAATGTAAGCATGTTTTCGTTGTCTTCTTTTTGTTTTTTTTGGTTATTATACATGTGAAAAAGGTCCTTCAATATTTGTAGCCACAAAAAAAAGGCAAAATATATATCCTTTTCAGTCATGTAATCAATGTGCAAAAAATGTACGACTCACAAGTCTATCTGAAATTAGGATGTGAAACACGAAATGACAATGTCATAATAACATTTAGAAAACGTAGAAATTAGAGGTAAACTAAAGTAGGTGGTTGAAAAACAATTCTTTCCAATCGAAAATGAGATCACAACTCAACGACAACATTGAGGGGGGAAAAACCCAAAGAAAGTGGACTTGAATATTGGGCTTAATCTATATTATATTATAAAGCAGATCTCCCTGTCTACATTTTAAGTTTCAACATTTACTTTCCCAAAATGCCCCCTTATTCTATACTATATTTACCTAAAATAACTATATTATCTTTCTCTCTCCTCAAATCTCAACCAATCATTTTTTTTCTCTCTCCTGCATAAATCATTTATTCCTCCAATTCATTCAAAATCTTTTATCTCAAAAACCGTACATCGATAAATCATAAAAATTATATGAGTGTTCTTAAAATTTCATGTTCTTTCATTAGAGATGTCATTCGATATACTTTCGACGAATTTTTAAATCCAAGGGCGGAGCCCGTAAGGCTAAGGCATTTGGCTATCACACTCTATGACCTATCACCTCCTATGACCTATCACACTCTATGACCTATCACCCCATCATCTCACCGCCGCAACGCGCGGGTACTTGCTCTCGTATATACAAATAGAGATCCTCTAAAGTTGATTCAATTTTATAAGTAAAGTTAGATCAACTTTAACCCTTAGATTAAAATGAATGGTCAAGATTCAAACATCAAATTTTAATCTTGACCATTAATTTTAATCTAAAGGTTAAGATTGATCCAACTTTACCTATAAAGTTCTACTTACATATGTTTTTGAAAGGTTTGGACTTATCCTGAACTATTTATTGCATCTACCATGAACTATTTATCAAAAACTAAAAATTTTACCACACGGAATACGGATTTAATTAGAAACAATGACTGACATTTCGTGTAACAGGCTTATAAAAAGTGTGTTTATGTAATTTATTATATCATATATTTTAACAGTTGTGTTGCCATTAAGTTGAATTCGAAGGTGTAGTAGACTTAACGATAATGTATACCGTCTAATCAATTTCCAAATGCATTTCGCTTGCCTAATTTACAACCTCAACTTGCCCTATGTTTTCTTGGCCAATCATGATATTCTGGTGTCATTTAACAAGAGAATTAAGGGTGCAACACAAGTCAATCAACACTAGAGTTATTAGAGGTTCATATGTCGCTGGGTTGTGACCTTGTGGAGCTATTAGTACTTGCTCAAATTTATGGTTTTCGTTAGGAAAATAAGTAGAAATAGCAACTGGTGGTAAAGTTAGTCATGATTCTTTTACTAAAAGGTAGATACTACACTAGAATATATAATGTGGTTTTGATAATATTTTGTAAAACATTGAATATATGTTATTGACTTTATTGTTTTTAACTTTTGTTTCTCCAGGTGACAATCAAATAGCAGCTAATGGGACAAAGTTGTTGAATTTATAGAACTAAGCCAAAAGCATCCAAGGTATTAGAATAACAGAAGTTGTTGTTGTATATCACTATCTTTTACTTTGTTTTAGATATAGTGTAATTATGAAGTTTCTAAGAAGTGATGTACAACTCATGCCTATAATGGTGTTATATAAGTAGCTTATCCATTGCTACATATAGAAACTGGGAGAAAGCTGCGACAGGGGGTGTCATTAGCTGCACACTTTGAGTAGATAACCTTGGATAAAATTGTTGCTTTTCCCAATCCATTTTGTGATGTGCTAAAAGTTACCCGCGTTGACCCCACGGTCACTAACTGACCCTGTGTTATTTTTGCTTCTACTGCGAGTAGGGTTGTGCACCTTACCTTGAATGGTAGTGAATGTATAAACATTGTAGTTTCAACTTTCATTGAATGGCAGAATCTTCAGTCAAGTTAGTGTGCCAACTGCCAAAGGAGGTGGTCAAGGGTAAAGTTGTGGAGGGTAAAACTGAGGTTATTTAAGTTGAAAAATTTAGAGATTACAGGGCTTATGAGCTAAAAGCTAAATAGATGTACTTTTTGTATGTGCAGGCCTTGTATTGTGGTTAAACCATATTGTTTTGAAGGTGGTAACAACTATGGAGAGGTGTTTCATATGCAGATTTTGGTTGCTGATATAAAAGGATTGCGAATCATGGGTATTATGCTACTGGTCACAGGTGGTGATGTTTATTATGTGTGGTTCGAATTATGTTATGTAGTGTAACTTCTCATTTGAAGTGTGGTATTAGTTTAGCAACTGTTGTTATTGATAGGCTTTTATAATTGAGATATTAATTAATTGTATATATATATTTCAAGATTTGTATTCTTTATCAATAAAAATAAATGAGGTACCGTCCTCTTTAGGTAAAAAAACAAATTACACACTTATGTTATGCAAACTATACATAGTAACTACTCCCTCCGTCCCATTTTAATTGTCCTATTTTGACTAGTCAAGTCTTTTTCTTCCGACTTTGACCGTAAATATATATGTTTGTGTTATATATTAGTTGATGAAAGTTGTATCAATAAAAAGTCCATTTAAAACTCAATCAATTCATATATGTTATATCAAATGTTATATAACACAAACGAAAATATTTACGGTCAAAGTTGAAAGAAAAAGACTCAAAAAGTCAAACCAGGACACTTAATATGGGACGGAGGGAGTATTTACTTTTCATTATAAGAAAATTTCTAATGGATTCCATTTACTATGAATCATGTAGAAAACTGAATAGAACGCACGAGTTTCACCTAGTATATATATATATATATGGCCACCGCAACGGAGAGAAAAAAAGAAATTTAGTTTTTAATCTGGACCATTCAAATTCATACATAAATCTATCTGAGCCCTTTAAACAAAAAGTCAAAAATATTATACCAGTCAAACTATAATAGGCTGTATCATCTATGCCCGCTTCTTTCCACGATGTTCTTTCGCTTTTTTTTTTTTTTTTTCTTTTCACAAAACAATAACCCCAAGATTGAATGTACAACTCATACATAAATACCTTAATTCATATTTTTAAATATTTTTGACGCATTACAATTTGAAAATTCAGTGATTAAGATTCTCAAATAAAAGATCTCTCTTCTCTCTCTCTACTCTCTTTCTCTCTCAATTCTAACGGCTTTTTTTCTCCGATCTAAGATCTGAGATTGAAAATCTTTTATTCTTGAGATCGAGATGAGAACGTGAGATCGAGAGTTGAGATTGAGAACTGGTTTAGACCTCCAATCCGGTGGATCTAACCCTATTTTTTACTTTCGGGCCGGAGATCCGGGTGGATCTGGAAGCAGCCTCCCTGCCTTTGAGTAGGGGTAAGGTCTGTCTACATCATACCTCCCCCATAGCCCGGTTTATGCTGGGATTGGGTACCCTTGTTGTTGTTGTTGTTGTTGAGTGATTAAGATTCACACCTTCATTATATATTCATTATTCAGGTTCCCTGATTAGAGATTTTGGGCTTTTTTTTCCCTTTGTTGCTGCAGCAGCAGCTCTTGTGGCGATCCAAGTGCAGTACGAGGTTTGTTTAATTCTACATATTTATTTTCTATACTTATCCCAATTTTTCTAATGTGGTTTCTATTAGTTAATTGTATTAGACTTGAAAACGTTGAGAATTAACGTGGTTTCTATTAGTTAATTGTATGGGTAACTGATGAAACACACAACATGTGTTTGATGAAATACCTGAACGAGTAGTTCTTGAGTTTTTAATTCTATGTCTACATGATGTTACATCTATTGTCTGTTAAGATTTTTTTTGCAACTATAAGTATGTATTCTGCTACTCTGTTATTTTGACACATGATTCTCTATCAATCTATTGTAAAAGTCATAACTTTTCAGATGTGAAATTTAAAATGCAACCTTTCTTATTCGATTCAAACACCTTTTGAAACCACATCCATATAACATCGTAAGTTTGAAGCCCCAAATTTATTATTAGAAGACAAGTAACTAGCATGTTCTATTTTTAAGTTGGCCTTCAAAAGAATGACCACGAACCTACTACATTCACAATGTCGTCATTATGTGTAAAAATGAAAGACAAGAGTGTATTGAAAGGTTATCCAACCCAACCCGACCATATGTATACCTACATTGATCTGACCGGTTAAGAAACCTTTTCTTTTTTATGTTTGCAGTCTTGCAGAAGTATGTCGCCAATGAATAAATGATGAAAAAGTACTACTCGATTACATATATCCCCTAATAACATTGGTATATATGATGTTGTAAAGTATTTAGTTTTGCTTATATTGATCTGAAGCATGAAAGAATAGGCAGCCATTCATACATAAATCTTGGGAGAAATAATGGTTTTACAAAGAGCCTTGAGTTGACACTGTTTGCTTTCCCATTATCTGAAAGTTACACATTGGTACATTTACTCGATGCTTACAGGTTTTTAATATGGTTTGAAATAAAACTACATTGCTTCCTTTGAAACTACAAGTCATCCAATTTATGCTTTAGTTTTAAGCCTAATTCTATAGTAGATTCATAAGTCATGCAAATCATTTTTTTATAGGTGCTGTAATTGTAATGGAAATAGTGCTACTTTCTGTTTTTCATAAGCTTTCAAGAGAACCATTTATTTTTTGTAGTTGTAACATGTGTTTCTTTTTTGACAATTACAACTCAAAAGTGGATCCGAAAGTGGCACTTTGGACTCAACTGATTTGAAAGATTCAGAATGCTCAAGGTATTGATATAAGCCACACAACATCTTTGGATATTTTTGTTCTTTAATGCAACTTTTTTCACTACAGTATATGAGTATAACACTTTTGAATAGAAAAGAAGATTGCATTGCCGGATTATATCATAGAACGGAGCTAGGATTTTGTAACAAGGTATGCCGAAAAATGTATTGTATATAAACAAGACCCAAAATAGTTTTTTAGGAGTGCCAAAATTTACCTATGCGGGAAAATAAGGCTAAAATACACTAGCGTTATTATGCCCAATCCTACCCTCCACATGGCTCCGCCCACGGGTAGATTTATATTTGAACATTCATATTTTATTTGGATCTTTACACTGTTCTTTTTCTACTCACTTGAACTACAAATTATCGGAAGAAGAGGCTGAAAGACTTTCAACAAAAAAATGGAAGTGTAAATGGAAGGCTCATGCAGCCAACTACGAGTAGGTAGCAATCAAAGAGCTGCGCTCAGAGGTATTTTGCCATTATGCAACATCTTGACTTAATTAAATAATTTTATTTGTCTCTTAATTTGTTATATTTTTGCAAGATTCCTACTCGAGTCCTCCTTATGGTCTAAACCAAAAGCTATATGACAATTGGTTGAATAAATGCAATGCTTTAGAAGGGCATGATTTTCATTTAAAGTAACTTTGTATTTCTTTACATGGAAAGAACCATACCAATTCTCTATGTTCGACAACTAGACAGAGGGTCTAATGAGTTAAAATTGCATTTGTGTATGCTTATCAATTTGTCCGATGTTCAACAGGCCTTTTCACGGTTCGTCTACGCGTTACAGGTGTATCATAGACGATAAAGCAGTCGTGCCAAGTTCACGATTACTAACTATAATCTGAGCAGGTATCTTCATGTTACGAAACTTATTACCATCACATGGCAATTTCACTTTTTTTATAAAAAAAAAAATTATTAGGTTTTGAATGTTCCATATGGCAAAAACATTGTGATATGTTGTCGCATTCACTAAATAGTTACACATTTTATTTCTGCAGTAAAGTTATTTTATGGTTGGATGCGTCAAGAATCAATCAACTTGGAGGGTATTAATAGTTGAAGCTTCTAAGAGCACCCCAATGGGTGAACCCAATACTAACCAATACATTGCCACATCAGCGTCACATCAGAAAAACCTCTTTCCAATACATTTTCCCCAATTCACACCCAATACCCAATACATCCAATACATTCCAATACCCACCATTTAAATAAATAAATACTAATTATTTGTCAGCTAAAGGAATAAAAAAAGACCCAATACGAAGCTACCAATTCCGTGGTCACCACCACATTTCTTCCAATACAAAGTCCAATACACTACACCCCCAATGGTGTAGTGTTGAATACTATGGAATACAAACCCAATACACTCTACATTGGGAGTGCTCTAAGATAAACTATTGAAGATTCTACTATGGTGGCAAGTATTATCTCTTTACCATAAACTTTTTACAACGTCAATATATTTGTTTGAACATTTTGATTTTAATGTTTTTCAACTATTATGTTTGGGTTGCAATATTTTGTATTACAACTTATTAATAAAAATTGGATATTTGGATTTTTGTTAATTCATTGTATCTTTATAAATAAAGTTAGAACATGTTTCGTATACTTTTAACTATACGATTATTGTTTCTAACCCGGTCAACGACCGGGTATTGATCTAGTTGTTAAATGTTAACAACATTTACTAATCACCCACATATAGGTGCGTGTGTTGTTTTGACATTGATTCAAAGGTGATGAACATGAGATGGGGGGTTGCGCGTATATATTTTTCTGTGTTTAGTCAGGGGCAATTTGGTAATGAATTAAGGAGAGTCAGTTTACATTATAAGGGAATATAGAAATATAAATATACGAATTCTGTTAATTACGGTCCAAAACCTGTAATAACATGCATTAAAAGATGATATCTACGGTTGTAATCATTTGAAAACTAAAATTTTCGTGAAAACTAGAAAACTGGCCAAAACACACTGTGATATGAATTTAACACAATGTGTTTTTAATGTGTTTTTAGAAAACACATTGTGTTAAGTTCATATCACAGTGTGTTTGAACAATTTTCTGATTTTCACGCTCTATCAAAAACACACTGTAATTTAAAACTTAACACAATGTGTTTTTAGATTACACAATAAAAACATATTGTGTTTTTATAAAACACAATTAAAACACATTGTGTTAAATTTAGATCACAGTGTGTTTTGGCCATTTTTTAGTTTTCACAAAAATTTTAGTTTTCAAATGAACATTTCACATTTTACATATATATATATATATATAATATATATATATACATATATATAAAGCCACTCCTTAAACTTAATGATAAAAATGTACAACCTTTTATTTTATATATGCTAAAGACAACTTATATAGGACTATATCAATAGCAAAACCGTTAAAATAGAGTAAACGGCCCAAATCGTTCTTGTGGTTTACCCTAATAATAAAGTTTTGTCCTTAACTATTCGAAATGACACTGGCGGTCCTTTTGGGAGGATAAGGATCACATTCAGTCCTTTATGTAAACGGACGTTTTCTTTCCTCTGTTAACTCCCGCACGAGATATCCACGTCTTTTTCCACCTTTAAAGACCAATGTTGATAATTTTTTCACTCATATATCAAAATCTCTCTCTCACACACACTCACACAAACACATATCCTTCAATCATCATCATCAATCAACACCTTTAAAATCATCATCATCATCAATCATCACATCCCGATATACCCAGATCTGACCTCATGCCAACACCTTTAACCACATCTGAAAAATGGAAAGATATTTTCAAAAAAAAAAGCATCATCATCATCGATCATAGTGGTGGTCGTTTTAGCGGCTGGTGGTGTAGGTCCTGACCAATAAACAAAGAAGAGAAACAAAGGTGGTTGGATCTTGATGGTGGTGGCTGGATCTTGATGGTGGCGGCCGAATTTTAATGGTGGTGGCCAGAAACAAAAAGAGAGGATAAAGGTCAGTGGTGGCGTCATAACTTCACATCCACTTCAATTCAAAACAATTTCAAATCATCATCATCATGTACCAGCAACAGCAACTTGAGAAAGGCATGCTGCTGCTCATTATTATGTGGAAGATGGCCATTTATTAGCAACAATCCCCACCGGGAAGTGTAGGGCTAATTTAGATCCTTTTTTTAATCATTATTATTATTATTATTATTATTATTATTAAGAATAATGATTAAATATGAATGTGGATGAAAGTGATTTTCTAATTGCATATAGCCTTATACGTAGTTGTTCTTGTTCCCAATTTTATATGTTTCTGATTTTGTGAGTTTGTTAATGAAATTTTTTTGATTATAGATGTTGTTAAGGATTTGTTAATGATGAATTTATGATGGCCGGTGTATGTGTTTTTTTAGGTTGTACGATAATTATAATATTTGTGTTTTGATTGTGTATAATTCAAGTGAAATATGTATGTGTGGGTGTTTGGTGGTGGTTAGGGTGTTTGGCTGTGGTTAAGGGAGATTATGTATAATACGAAGAAGAAGATAGAAAGAAGGAAGAAAGAGAAAGAAAAAAGTGATAAATAAATGTCATTAGTGGTCCTTTAGCTTGGAAAATGACCATCATACCCTCACGTGAAAAGCACGTGCAGTAGTTAACGGATGTGAGAAAATGTCCGTTTGCGTAAAGGACTGAATGTGATCCTTATCCTCCCAAAAGGACCGCCAGTGTCATTTCGAATAGTTAAGGACGAAACTTGATTATTAGGGTAAACCAAAGGACGATTTTGGCCGTTTACATGTTATTTGAAACAAATCATGCATTATAGTTTTGAAAGAGAGATCAGCTTGTATTCTTGAAGAACTTGATCACTGTTGTCTCGCGAGAACATGTTATTTAGCTCTTTGACAAATTTCTCCATGGCAACGCTTGGCAAACATATGGGAACCACGATTCCAGAATCACCCATCGAGTTTATGAAAGGTACATAGAAACTAACCACGTACGGCAGATCACCTATTCCTCCCTTGGAAGGCCCTGCGTAGGTTGGCTTCCCCCACCCGAAATCAACTTCATTGAATCCAGCATGGGTTACATCTGACACGATATAACTTTGAGCAATATTTGTGAAATGTGGGCTGCCTTTGATTTCCATTAGGTCAGCAACAGATCTTATGTACTCTTCGGTTGCATTGGCTTTGGCTTTCATCACTAGCTCCAACGCGTAACTTAATGGTTTGTTACATAGATCTCGCGCTGTGGAAATTGCAGCAGGGTAGCTAAAAGCATTCCCATAATATCCTAAAGGGAGTGCAGAGTTGAACTTCTTACGTGCATTGACTATGCACATAATACGCATTTTGTCTTCAGGCTCAAGAGCAATGGTACGACAACGCCAAATGGAAGCTGTTAGCACCTCAAATGTGGAACACCTATTTTGATGTAGAGGAACAAACCTACGTACGTAAGGCTGATATCTCGGTCGGTCCAAAGAAAAACGACCTTTGTGTCATCTGATCATTCTCTTGTGGGATGATTGTAAATTTGGTGTCCGGGTCCTCTTGTTCATATTCGTGATGAGTACATGTCACACGTGGTGGTTGTCTTGCGAAAAGCAACTCCCTTTGCCACACGGGCATCGTTGTTGGTGTCGGTTTTCCTTGTGCCATTTCACTCAATGCGGTTAAAAATTGTACGAGTCCTTGTGCGTCACTCATAGTATGATTGAGTCGTAGTGTAAAGATGAAACCGCCACATAAGAGACGTGTCACCTGTCAATCAATGCTTGACAATTAGTGGTCAAAATAATCCGTCTAACCATATATATCGTTAGACCCTTATAGGTCGAAAAGGAACAACACAATTAAATGAATGAAATTACAAAATCATATAGTGTTTGACTTTTTTTTATATATGTATTTTCTTTCTAAGGACTAATAACTAATCTAATTTGTAGATAATTCTTTTCTCTCTCGAGTAGTTAACTAGCATGCCGTACACCACCACTTTTGAAAATTGAGACCTCTATAGCTAGCTTTCATGGTTATAGATATGAAACCAGTGAACCACAATATTATATTAGGCTAATTTGATATCTTAATTACTCAAATTTGAAAAAAATACAAAACGTTCACAACAACCTCCAACTCCAACTTCTTTAATTTCATTTTCATTCGTTTAAAGTTGTGTTTGGAAAGACAATTATTTAGAAACATTCATATGTATTTATAATTTTGTCTGTCAAGAGGCTAGATCATATCCCACAGTGTCTATTGATTCAATAATTAAAGCCTAAAATTTATTTCGTGTTTGTATTGCAAATTCAATACTTTGCATCTCTCCATCATAGTTATAATACATCTTGAAATCAAACTCAATGTCAATAGTCAAGCATGGTTAATTTTCTTTTTTTTTAAAGAAAAAAGTTACCCCCAATCTACTATACATCAAATAATCTGAACTAGTGAAGCCCCCTCTAGGTGACATCATGTGTGATCTGCTAAGTGAGCTAACCTCATATTAACGTCAAACATGGTCAATTTATTGGCTTTTTTTTTATCTAGCGTTATTAACTTATTATAGTTTTTGTCCTTAGTCCTAGACTTACTTTGGTTGCTCCTTTGATATATGGACTTATGGTAAGTTCATTCAATTTAGCATACGTTTTTTTTTTGTTGGGAAGTGATCTGTACACCACTAGTTTTTGACGATACACCACTAAATGTGCTTTACATTGTTATACTGTACAACACAATAAAACACATTGCGTGTATTAACTTATAGAAAGGCTGGTATCAATCATTCCAGCTGGTATCATTTACTACACCATAGAACTATATATATATATTCACCTGAATGAGTAACAATGGTGAGCCAAGAACGCCGCTAGAACCAGGAACATCGTAAAGCAGCTCTTCCATAAAAGGAAACGGAGGCTGAAGAGCATCTCCAAATTGCTTTAGTGTAACATCTGCCTCGGCCTCAATAAATAACACTCCCTGGCCGGTGCAATCCACCATCAGCTTGCTGGATTCTTATTTCCCATTTGTGGGTCCCCGCGATAAAAATGTATAATTGGAATTTGAAACCTAAGGCTTTCTTGATCGTCAATGTCCGAGAGAGGTTTTAGCTCACGAGGCGTGGGTTTAGCTGGAACGATGAGCTCCGGTGCATGTCTCCGAACAGTGAAGGTCAAGGAATCAGTGTTGAATTGTGCCATATATATTTGGTTTAAGTTCTTTTTTTTGTGTGTTAGTTGGTGGCTTAATTGGATTTGGTACATGGCTGGCTAATTGGTGATATTTATAATAGGATGGTCGAGCACAATATTTTTTACTGCCAATTAATGAATGAATGATCGAATGTGAAATTTTTTCCTTGTCCTTTTTTGGTATTAATATTAATATTGGCACATGTCTATACAAAGTGTAACTAATTTCATAAACATAAATGATAAGACAATAATGTAATGAAAAAGATAAGACAATTAATGTAATTCAGTTACTACTATGGAAAAGGTAGGTAGGTGCTTCAACATTTGTAACCACACAAAAAATGCAAAAAAGTCTTTCTCAAAAATGTGATTTATTTGTAGCAATATACACCTGACAAGTGACAAGTGCATGTGAACTTATTTATAGGATGTGAAACACGAGATGACTATTCCATTTCATAATAAAATTTAGACAACGAGAAATTTTGAGGTAAATTAAAGGGAAATGATCCATACATAACATTTTTTTAGTCATACACAACACTGTATGTATTATATAATTATACAGTACAATTAAAACGTAGGTGTATGAAAAACATGACTGAAATCTTCTCTCTTTTTTTTTTCACAAAATTTTATATGTACACAGTACACACGTTAGCTTTTTTAGAAAAATAAACAATTTTCTAGTTGGAATCTTTCTTGTTATGTTTTTCACACAACAAAAAGAAAAGTAAATGTATACATTTTTTTTCTCTTTATAAAAATGTTATATTTATCTAAAACTGCAATGAACTAATTTTTAATTCGCAAATCACTTGTAATAAAATAAGTTAATTGGAACCCTTTTGACATTGACATCATTTTGATACCCGTCAATACCATTAATTCCATTTTGCTTAAATTTTTTTTTTTTTTTTGTAATAATAACATGTAGTTAAGTTACTAAAATAGTAAAATGATAATCATCATGTTTGACTTTGATATACGTACACTTGACGGGAAGAAACCAATATTAAGTGATAAAGTGAGTTTGTTACTCATATGATAACACTATCACAATAACCGCGCAATGTGACGGCAGTGGCATAGACGGCGGTGTGGTAATGGCGGCGATTGGTGGTGGTGATGGTGACGACTAGTATAGCTAATTGATGTAAAGATAACTGATCTAAAAAGAGTAATGGAGATTTTCTAGAAGATAAGGGACTAGTGGCACAAGTTAATTCATTAAGGGTAAAATGATCATTTCGCATCTAATTCATTCCAAAGAAGGAGTTCATTAAAGGTATTTCGGTCGATTAACAACTAACTTTTTTTCTAACTTTTCCGAAAAATGGAGGTGGGGAATTTTTATATAGGAGTAAAGATCAATGTAACCAACATAATGCATTATAAAAAAAAATTGAATTTTGTTATAAGGGTGATAAAATAGCTTATGGCCTCCTACAAGAACCATACTCTATCAAGTTAATACTTCAATAGCAACAAAATAACTATTGTGAAGCGAGATATGTCAATACTCAATAGCAAACTCGATGCAAGACGAAGTTCTATCCAATACAATTCAAACTGAAAAAGCATGTTATTGATGCATTTGTGAGCCAAGAGTTTTATTATTTTTATTTTTATTTTTATGTTTTGACAACATTTTTACTAGCATATCGCCATCAGGGCCAGAAACATGTGAAGGACAAGAGGGTATGGTATCTTTTTTTCACTATCAAAACTACCTACAACAATAACTAAAAAAAAATCATCCGAAATTATCAATGAGAAAACTTAACTTTGATGTGTCAAAACAATATGCACCTTACGTGTATATGTCAACTTAGGATGTGTTTTGCTACATCTTTTCGAGTATTTTTTTGGACATATTCAATGCTTTTCTTGACCTAAATTGAAAATCAAGATGTGCATATTAGTTGTTGGCTGGTATCATGTCCAACTGTGATTATATAACTACAGATACTTTCACTAGCATCTGTACCATATGTGTCAATTTAGGAAGTTAACTTGTCTTCTTATCAAGCATTGTAATCTCAGTTCAAATCACTGGTCGATGGACATCAACATACACTCGATCTTATTCAGAAGAAACGTAAAAGGAAAAAGAACATCATAAAACTGCTCATATTTTGTTATAAAATCACTAACTGAATACTTCTACCATAAAAGAAAATTGTAACCAATTTGTAAAGTGTCTCTGTTTGCAACTGAACGATAATCCAATAACAAAATTATTACTTTTGTGGTTGCATGATTTGCAATGTAACCCGAAAACTGCTAAATCCAATAACTACTTTGACCAAACTCTAAGTTACTAGAGACAACAAACAAAGTTTACCAACTTCAAAAAGGTGATTATATGATAATCAATGTTGTAAGCTGGGATCTTGGAATCATGAAGCAATATGTGTATGCTTTTAGCTTACATGGTGCATCTGAGTTGTTTGCAATACTAGAAGTGCAGATAACATAAAAACCGATCAACGCTTGACCCACTGGAAGCTCTTTCTTGCTTTGGCCTTACCAGGTTTCTTCCTTTCCACAATTCTCGAGTCTCTGGTCAAGAAACCAGCTGCCAAACAACACATATCACAAGTTACAACCATGCAAACTAGGAGTAATACTACCATAGTTTCAACCAGTAACCATTTACTTGAAAGTGGGTTGATTTGGGTTAGGTTCTCCAACTTTTCAATTAGCCAAACTGAAAGTTCAGCTAAGTGGGCCATTCATATCGAAAGCCACCAAAATTGTTCTTCAAATGTTTTCAAACTCCTAATTTGGTTTATTCAGACAAATCATACTTTTTTTATTGTTGTTGCTCTAATATATGATTTTATGTGTTTAATTCAAGAAAAGGGGGATCACACCTAAATAGTTTTGACTCACTATTCATCCACCAACACATCTATTTAGCCACCTCTAGGCGCTCTAGGTGATACAATTCACATAGAGGAGAATAAGTTTACATATGGGACAAGAGGTGTTGAAGACACATGAACTGTGAACTTTATACCTAAAATGATCTAGCATGACAAATTGATCAACAGTCATAGAAAACGATAACCCTCTCACACAAATAGTTCGCGCTCAGATAATGTGTTATAAGCATATTGTATTGGATTGTACCTAGGTGTCAAAAACATGTACAAATGTCGCCAAATTTTTTTCTACATGAGGCACATGCTTTTTGACATTGCAACATGAGCACATGCTTTTTGAGACATGTTTATAAATATAATAAAACCTTTCGAGCTAAAACTCGTAATCACCTTCCAGTGTTGTAAATAACGGCCTTAACGGCCGTTATCACGGTAACAGAGGTCCAGCGTTACGCTAAGGGGGTTGGAGAGTAAATTTGAAGGTCTGAGTCAAAAAAGGTCCAATAACGGATTTAACAACCTTAACGGCCGTTATAACAGGATTTAACGGTCAAATAATGGATTTAACAGAGTTTAACGGAGCTTAACGGTCAAAAGACATCCTTTTTGACTAATTTTGTTAGGAAATTGCTAATATGTATATTTTTTATATAAATTCCTTTATATTTTATAGTCTCCGTTATAACGCCGTTATAACTCCGCGAAATGAGATTTAACCTTAAAGGTGGTCAACCGCCGAGTGTTATTTACAACCTTGCCACCTTCGTAACACTGATTTTCATTCAAAAGTTTTTCCAATTTATTGGTCCTTAATAACATGCATATTTAACATTTGATTGTGCCAAAAAAGTTATCAGGCCACATGCCAAAAAGTTTGTAAGCTATACGCCAAACCACATTGTTGCACTCTTAATGGGACAAAGGAACCATGATAACAATCAATATATGAGATTCTAATGCATTTTTCCAAGAAACTTAGCTATCATCCAAAACATATTTGATCAAATAACTACAGATAACCAAAAGATATGAGCACTAATTCCTTAGATATAACAAGCTACCAAAACTAACATGCATAACAATGTTCAAGTATATGCAAAACAACAATAATACCTTCTTTCAAAGGAGGACGGAACTGATCCGGTGCCCAGTTCTGCAATGCCCTACTCATGCCAAGACGGATTGCACCAATTTGACCTGTTTCATGCAATTATGAAATTTAGACTCAAGCCTCCAAGTGCATGGAATTACATAAATCATGTCCATTGTAATTAACAGAATCAGATTGGAGTTGGAGGGGGAAAAAAAAGGAAAAAAGGTCCATTTTAAACCCGTTCACGATGCGACCTTTCATGTGCAGTAGCACAACTGAACAAAATGTATTGTATGTACATAACTAAGTAGTTAAGGACCAAAATTTCGGTGTTTCGGTCAAGGACTGGTATACGAAATATCGGTAGTATTTCGGTAATTTTAATTATGCAAAATATTATATATAATATATAATTATATATATACCAAAAAGATTGCAATTATACACACAAATAGCAATTATATTAAGTTAATACTTAATCTAAATATCAAAGTCAAGCTTAAAAGTGTCAATATTTGATAGATTAGTGTTAATACTTGCAAAAATTAGTGTTTCTTATGTTGTATTTTAAGTTTGGACAAAAATAAAATAAAAAATAAATAAAACCTGAAAAACTGGTATACCACCGAAATTTGGACCGAAATTTGACCAATTTCGGTGAGATTTCGGTAAATTTCACCGAAAATCTCGGTACCGAAATTTTGGACTGAAATCTGGACTGGTATACCAGTGGAGGACCGAAAACCGAAATACCACTGGTATACCACCGAAATTGACTACATAGGTACATAATATGCTCACCTGACATACCATCACCTTTCACAGTACAATTAATATCCAGAAGACCCAACGTTTTTGTCTCTGAGAGAGGACGAAGAAGAGCAGCTCGTTGATCAAGCATCGGAAAATAGGCATCAAACTGTTTGTCATTGATGACAAATTTACCATCACCTGGCTCAATCCAGACACGTGCAATGCTACATTTCCTTTTCCCTGTCCCATAAGCCCTTCCCTCACTATCAACTTGTCTAACTCGTGACTTGGCAATTTCCTCTTGCTTCTGTCGTTCTATGTCAGCTCTAGTAGACTTGTTAGTGTTCTTTTGATAACGCATATCCTCAATTGTGCTTAGTGGGGGCAATCCAGGGACATCATCTAGGTCCTTGAGGGCCATTAAACTGTCTAGCATGTCATCTGTGATTCCCGATGCAGCAATTAAATCACCAAATGCATGATCTGGACCTGCAGTCAAGAAATTTATGATTACAAAAAGTGTAAACAGAGTATGAAACAAGCATAGATAATAGATAACTAAAGTATAATTCGAAATAAAAACAACCCCATGTACTACTTTTGGGGCATTTTTACATTTGGATACCACATATTACTGTCTTTGGAATTCTAGTTTCCAAATTCAGATTTGGAAGAAATACTTAAGCAATTGAAGTAACTACTTTTCAAAAACTAATTGTGAACCCGTGTAGCTATGAAGATATGATGGCTGACCAATTGTCCAAGGCGGTAGTCCATATAGTAGACAGAGAATTAGAGTGAGCGTGGTGAAAGGGCGTGGATTAATAGAGAAAGGGAAGGGGATGTGAAAATAAATCATGTTAATAATGAAGGGTGGAAACTTTTTAGAAATGAATGATGGAGATTGGCTTGGTCAACTTCTTAACTAAAAATCAACCACTTAAAAATTGGCAGGGCATACAACTTATATGTTTTAATAACTGTATAGATATGCTGGTCGAGATTTTGGACAGAAATTTGGACTGGTATACCAGTGGAGGACCGAAACTGGTATACCACCGAAATACCACCGAAATTTGGACCGAAATTTGACCAATTTCGGTGAGATTTCGGTAAATTTCACCGAAAATCTCGGTACCGAAATTTTGGACAGAAATCTGGACCGGTATACCAGTGGAGGACCGAAAACCGAAATACCACCGAAATACCACCGAAATTTGGACCGAAATTTGACCAATTTCGGTGAGATTTCGGTAAATTTCACCGAAAATCTCGGTACCGAAATTTTGGACAGAAATCTGGACCGGTATACCAGTGGAGGACCGAAAACCGAAATACCACCGAAATACCACCGAAATTTGGACCGAAATTTGACCAATTTCGGTGAGATTTCGGTAAATTTCACCGAAAATCTCGGTACCGAAATTTTGGACAGAAATCTGGACCGGTATACCAGTGGAGGACCGAAAACCGAAATACCACCGAAATACCACCGAAATTTGGACCGAAATTTGACCAATTTCGGTGAGATTTCGGTAAATTTCACCGAAAATCTCGGTACCGAAATTTTGGACAGAAATCTGGACCGGTATACCAGTGGAGGACCGAAAACCGAAATACCACCGAAATACCACCGAAATTTGGACCGAAATTTGACCAATTTCGGTGAGATTTCGGTAAATTTCACCGAAAATCTCGGTACCGAAATTTTGGACAGAAATCTGGACCGGTATACCAGTGGAGGACCGAAAACCGAAATACCACCGAAATACCACCGAAATTTGGACCGAAATTTGACCAATTTCGGTGAGATTTCGGTAAATTTCACCGAAAATCTCGGTACCGAAATTTTGGACAGAAATCTGGACCGGTATACCAGTGGAGGACCGAAAACCGAAATACCACCGAAATACCACCGAAATTTGGACCGAAATTTGACCAATTTCGGTGAGATTTCGGTAAATTTCACCGAAAATCTCGGTACCGAAATTTTGGACAGAAATCTGGACTGGTATACCAGTGGAGGACCGAAAACCGAAATACCACTGGTATACCACCGAAATTGACTACATTGATGACAAATTTACCATCACCTGGCTCAATCCAGACACGTGCAATGCTACATTTCCTTTTCCCTGTCCCATAAGCCCTTCCCTCACTATCAACTTGTCTAACTCGTGACTTGGCAATTTCCTCTTGCTTCTGTCGTTCTATGTCAGCTCTAGTAGACTTGTTAGTGTTCTTTTGATAACGCATATCCTCAATTGTGCTTAGTGGGGGCAATCCAGGGACATCATCTAGGTCCTTGAGGGCCATTAAACTGTCTAGCATGTCATCTGTGATTCCCGATGCAGCAATTAAATCACCAAATGCATGATCTGGACCTGCGGTCAAGAAATTTATGATTACAAAAAGTGTAAACAGAGTATGAAACAAGCATAGATAATAGATAACTAAAGTATAATTCGAAATAAAAACAACCCCATGTACTACTTTTGGGGCATTTTTACATTTGGATACCACATATTACTGTCTTTGGAATTATAGTTTCCAAATTCAGATTTGGAAGAAATACTTAAGCAATTGAAGTAACTACTTTTCAAAAACTAATTGTGAACCCGTGTAGCTATGAAGATATGATGGCTGACCAATTGTCCAAGGCGGTAGTCCATATAGTAGACAGAGAATTAGAGTGAGCGTGGTGAAAGGGCGTGGATTAATAGAGAAAGGGAGGGGGATGTGAAAATAAATCATGTTAATAATGAAGGGTGGAAACTTTTTAGAAATGAATGATGGAGATTGGCTTGGTCAACTTCTTAACTAAAAATCAACCACTTAAAAATTGGCAGGGCATACAACTTATATGTTTTAATAACTGTATAGATATGCTGGTCGAGGCTGAGATATAAACGAATACAGTTGATTATCGTGATTTGTAAAAACACATAAGTTAACACAAAAACTATACAAAAACGACTTTATGACATACAATATACATCAGGAAAAGGCTATAATGGCACCCAACTCCAATGTAAATTGTAAACAAATTTAGCAGCCTTTGCAATTCAGCATTGGTCAAATCATAACGCTGTATAGATTTGTACACATATACATCCCATTTGACCTTCCTATTTCCCCACTAGTTTTCTGCTTGGCACTCGGTCAACCCCAGATCAGCTTTGTCCACAAAAAAGGGAATTATAAAACTGCAACTATGAATCCATGGAGTGAACCTCCCATGTTGGATTTCCAATTATCATCTTCATCCTTTAGCACTTTATATTATTACACAATGACTTTAACTAATTATTAATCACAGCTGTATTAATGAATACGAATGAGTGAGAAGAAAGAGAGGAAGCACACGCCTTTTCACAAGCAAGATAGACCGACCCGTAAAGAATAAAACTTGTGGAAGTTTTGAAGCATGATTAATGATCACAGGATAGGTAAAAATGCGTCCATGATTAATGATCACAATGACTTTAACTAATTATTAATCACATTCATAATTGTATGATCATATTTATTTTGTATTTTATTATATAATTAATATAAATTCATTGTTTCCATTGTATCTATAATCAAACCATATATATAGTCATATATATAAGAAAGATAATGCATCTGATGCTGATGCAGTTACTTCACATCAAAGAGTAAAAGCAGGCAGGCACATCAAAGAGTAAAGTTAGGGGCACCATTCTTCCTGCCTGAACCGTACAGACATGTATGTATGTACAGTGGCGGAGGCAATGTACATAGATACAGTGGCGAAGGGAACACCAGACCTTAGTCACTACTCAGCACAACCCAATTTTGCAGAATATTTATTTAATTTCAAAAGTAATCCTAATAAATCAACCCAGTCCAACACATTATGTCCCCCTGTCCCTTGCTTCCGATAGATGGCTTTCTAACAAACCTTAAGACCATAACTTGAGAAAGTGAAATACCGACCTACCCCAAGTAATCACCCCAACTTCCTTAATTTTTATTTTATTTTTTCCTACAGAATGTGACATATCTCCTAAGTGAACACAACGCCCAAATCTCTTGCGTTCACATGTCACCTTAGCAACTTAATCCACCAACAACTCATACAAAATTGTTTTGCTACTGTAAACACTTTTATTAACATCAACAAAGCTGTGCTTTTTCCCTGTGCATAGGTGCAGCTTTGAAGCTGTTTTACAGCGTTGTTTTAAAGCAGTTTCCCAATTGTTTTAGATGCATTTGTATAAATTACTATTAAAATAACCTTCTAAAAATAAATGCCCCTAACTCAAATTCATGGATCCACCACTGGGTATGTATGTATGTATGTATGTATAGATATCTAAGGTCGGATTCCATTGCAAAGGGGTCTTAATAGTAAATGTAAAAAACATCATAATGCTTCCACCTATCCCAGCTCTTGTCCGCCCAAAAGAATACATTGATACTCCCTAATTCATCAGTTTTTTTTACTCTTTGACACTCCTTTAGTAGCGCATCAAAGAGTAAAAAGGCAAGTGTCTGAAATTGTAAACCTCGAGTACTTCCTACGTCCTACTTCCTACTTCCTACCTAGTCCTTCACACTTACAACTTATTCTACACACATAACACACACACACACACACACATAGACACATATATATGCATATAAACTATACATAACAATGCAAGATAAACATAATGTCTAATATAGCATATAGATATAGATATACACATAATAGGAAGGAAAAAAAAAGGCATCAATGTATACCTTTGAGTACTTGCGTTAACGCATTCTCCTCGATCTCGAGTAACTTATCTTCCTCTTTACTAACCTTCTCATCATTATCATCACCATCTTCAACTTTCCCATCAAACCCGACAAATTCGGAAACCCCATTACCCAAATCATCACCATTATCATCATTACCAATATCAAAAATCTCATCTTTAATTTCATTTCCACCCTCCACAAATTTCCAAACATCATCCTTTACCCCTTCTTCTTTTCCTTTATCAATATCAAAATTCCCACCCATTATTTCTTTTTCAGATTTTTTCTCATCAGTTTCTTTAAATATATCATTTTCTTCATTTGATGGTGATACGATTTTCCAGATATCATCATCAGACCCATTATTATTTGTAGAAAAAATCTTGAAATAAAAGGAGGGGAGTTTTTAAAGGGTTTGTTTTGAATCAAATGATGATGTTTTGAAGAAGATGATGAGATTAAAGAAGGGTTTTTTAAGAAAGGAAGGGTTTTTGAGATTATTAATCGACGACAAAGCATTTGGCCGGATTTTGTCTTTCTTTTAATTATTATTGGTTTCTGGGGAGCTTTTTACTCTGTTTCTGCTTTGGTTGGGTTTTGGGTTTGGGTTTGGGTTTGACTGACCTACAACTACAAGTGAGTGAATGTGAGGGTAGTTCCGTAATTTGCTTCCTGTCTAGGGGTTCATTGGCTTAAAAAGGTATGTTTTTAAAACTTTTTATAAATTTTATTTTTTCTTGCCTTTTTTAAGTAAATCATCATAAATCGATAATTTATTTCAATCAATTATTTTTTAAAGTGCAAGTTACAATCGAATATTAAGAGCTCTCGTATACATTGTCTAAACTGGGTTGATATTAAAGAGTCGCTGTAAGAATGATCACCAATTTGTTTCAATTAAATCATTTATTATCAAACCTTTTTCTATTTGTAACTCCTGTGTATATACGAATAGTGTTCGCATGATGCACAACTGTAAATGATTGAAATACTTACATTTTTGTCAAAATCATTTCATAATTTTTTATTAGCATATGCAGCTAAGGGTGATGATAACTGACGACCACGTTTTGGGTTATCAAACATAACATAATTCAATGTATTGTAAAAGCAAAAATAAAAAATGTAGATTATTTTCAATTTTATATAGTGTGACAACAAAAGTAAATGGCATATTTAAAAATTGGTTAAATTTTTGACACAAATTACCAACTCAAAATACAAGAAAAATATAAGATTTTTAATAAGAAAAAGAAGATACATAACATTTACTTTGAAGGCTAATATCATATGACAAAATACATTCAATCGGTACAATCAAACTCCACTTTTGAAAGTACACAGTTTACTCGGGATATTTAGTGACCGTATTTGAATCATAGTTGTTAAACTCTTACGGGTCATGAGTCGACTCTTACGAGTCGAGTCGATTTACACCAAAAACGAGTCGACTCGTTAGGTGACTCGTTTTTGTCCCGAATTTTACGAGTCGTTGTGTGAAATTGGACCGAGTCACGAGTAGCAAACTTTAATTATTGTAGTTTGATACCATGGTTATATATTATATATTACATTTATTTTGCTAGATTATTTTGTGTGTTATCTATGTAGTTTTTGATCTTTTTAGTGCGAATTTGAAGATAAATTCTAAGTTTATGACTCAAAACTATTGAATATGTAATATTTTGGTAAATTTATTAAGATAATGAACTTATATTTTGTTTAAACACGTCACATATATAATTATACTATATTATGTAATATTTAAGAATGTCCGACTCTTACGAGTCGAGTTACGTTCCGAGTCACGAGTCAAAAAATCATGTTTTCGAGTCGAGTCGAAAGTTACGAGTCGACAACTATGATTTGAATCCATTCGCGGATCATGGTTTGACTAGATCACTTGGATGATGGTTTGACTAAGAGCTAATATGGTACAAAAACTTGTAAACATATGAAACATTACTATATTTTTATGTGAAGTTTTGGCTTTGCGACCGTAATATCAAAACAACAAACCGCGACTTCGTTCTAGCCAAGTAAATAGTCATCTCGTAAATGTAGAATGATTTATCATGAGTCCTTGTGATAGTATATAAATAAGGGACTTTTGGGAATAACTATATAAATGTAAGTACAATATACATATCTGATCTTGACTCTTGAAGTACCACTGCAAAATTAGTGGGGGAAAGAATGAACATATAATGCACCAAAAAGAAAGTTAAAAAAAAAACAGTAGGTTATGAATTCGTATGGCTTGTACGAAAGGGTATAATTTTCGAAGCCAATGTAGGCTTCTTGATCCCTTGGATGTCTACTTTTCTGTATCTAGGTGATCGTTGGATGCACCCGATGCCTCATTTGTGCCTTTACCCTACAACATGATAAAACCGCAACTTTTAAACCAGCATGAAGCATGTTGTCTCTTTGGATATTTCAAGAAACAGATGAGTGAAGTATAGAGGTAGTCAAGAACGCTAACCTTGTTCTTGTCACGCCATCCTAGTCCGAATGAAAGTAAGCCTGGCCTTTTTGTGTTGTTGTCTCTTGCAGACTCAGCACGAATGTTCCTATGTAGCATAATCACTCAAGTCAGTCACCATAGTGGCATAGTAGTCGGGGTTGCACAAATGCATATATGCATACACAGACACATCTGACCCGGTCCATTTCATTATTGGTTAGTCAATTGAAATCAAGCCATTCATAGGTAAAAGGGTCAAAATTTCAAGCCTTGAATAAATCTGATTGTTAGACACATAAAATATATATAACAATAAACTTTAACTAGTAACGCCATTTGTGACAGCAATGGCTTCTTCCATTATTCTTTTCTTTTTCTGTAGATTTGTGTAGTTATTTCAATGGGTGGCCACTTTATATTTGGATGATGTTCAATTTATAACAGGCCAAACGGGGTAAGCTAAAGCATTTAAGTTCAAATAAAAGGGTTAGATAGGCCAACTGGGCCTCCTATATCGTTTTAGTTATAAAAAAAAATAGATTAGATTTGTATAGCAGGCTATAGTATGTAATGTAATATTTGTAGTCATATTGAACACATTAACTTTTACAAAAATCAAATATATGAATTAAACTAGTCTTTGCAGTTTGGGTTAATGCAATCGACCCATGCTGACCGGCACTAACATTAACCATTTCAACGAGTTACCCAACCCGCCTGACCCGTCCATTTCGACACTTCTAAAAAACTAATCAGAACCTTTATAGATAACCATACGATGCATTGTAAATGCCATTAAATTTGATAAATCAATAATGTTTCAAGTTCAAGGAATAAGTAACAAAACATATACCCTGGTGTTGGTGCTGGTGTTGATGTTAATGGTGCTTTTTCCTGCGCCTTAACTTGGCCAGAGTCGTATTGCAATGTCGCCTCTACCATAGATTCTGCCATTAAAGCCCTCTTTTCCCATTGAATAACTGAAGTCATAGCTTGCTCATACTTTTCCTGCATAGAACAAATACCAAACTGTGAGGTGTAACGGTAAAATGAACCAGATAAAAGCTTGATCACTTCATAAAACGCTTCTTCGTAATGGTTATTTGTTTTAAAAACTCAACATATGTGACCAACTTCCACCACATCACAGCAAAATTTCAGATAAAGTGTGGAATTGACAAATTCAAAGCCATAGTATTAGTCCAGATGAAAAGTTACCTCAAGTACACTCACTAAATACCTCTGAGCAGCTGCATCTCGCTCAGCAGATCGACGGGCATCTTCTGTGATCTTTTGTTCTTGTTCAACTCGCATTAGCACCTACATCAATATCCATAGTTATATAGATATGCAATGTTTTTGACATGGAAAAGCTGCAGTTCTATCTAATTGATTAATGTATTGATAGAAATCACAATAATATAAATGCAACTATTTGGACCTCAAGCATAGCTTTTTCCTGTTCTTTCTTATCGGCAAGAAGTTGATGCAGCTCAGATACCTCTTGTTCCATATACTCGAGCTTCATGACAAGTTAAGAAACCAGGAATCAATTTTTATTATTTTACATATTATTTGGTGCCTAGCATAAAGGGGGACATATTAACATAAAGAAGAAATGCTTAAAATAGTTGCTAAGGGAATACCCTTGCACTCAATTCCCGCCGATTATCTTGTTGGGCCATCTCCATGAGGGCTGTCTCCAATTCCTCAGCTCTGGCAAGGCACAAGACCTTTGTTAAGAGTCCATTGGCATGCTTTCATGTATCAGTATAGATAATGGGGCATAATCTATGCCGAGTACGAATGATACATTTGTAAAGGTGCCAAGATGGGTGGGTTAGGTAAGGCGCCACAATGGGTCACTTTTAGTACATGCGAAAACTGGCCAGCCAGGTTAGGTTGACCATAAACCACTTTTTGTCCGTTTTTTTTTGTAAGCACTTAATGCCTTAATCATGATTGCCATAACAATATTATGACAAAAATAGTCTTTATATACTTCGGACGACTTTCAACCACTTTCCCCTTTTGGTTGCAACTTTTTATTTGACCTCCATTTGGCCTATTTGAGAATAGATACAACTCAACTCGACTTATTTATATGTAAATCTGTTAAAATTGCCACCTCTATGTTTCAAAAGATCTACAAACAAAGCTTGCTTGTGCACACGAAGAACTAGATATGTTGCAGACTCTCGTTCTATTGTAGATAGCTTATGAACTCGAAAAGACAAAGATGTATCTAATTTTGATAAAAAAAACATTTTTGCTTATGAGATCATTTCTTAGATTAAAACTACTTCTCCATTTCATAAAGTTCATCAACATTTTTGCTTATTTTACTTGCATCCAGGCTGTCTGCATAAAGAGTTTTAAATGGTCCTTGAAAGATATAATACTTCTTGAAACTGACCTAATTGTAGCAGATCTCTTATCCTCCAACATTGAGCACAACTGAGCCTTCAACCAGATAACCTGTACATGCATGGTAACATATAAATACTAGTAGTAGTAAACCAATAACCTGTTAATTAGTAATGTCTGTTTTACTTTTTTGCGAAAATAGAAAAATTTCATCTAATATGTAAAGAAGAACGACCTAGAACATTCTAATGTCAGACCAATATTGCTAATGAGGATATCAATGGAAGAGGTGAATGCTGCATAACAAAACAGTCCTTAAGGTGTTCATCAACTGGCATTAAGGACATTTATGTAGTTTGGGGAAGCAGATATCTGCGGTACTACTTAACTACATAATTCTATAGAATCATCAACAGATGAACTAACTTGAGTAAATACTTGGATGGATTCAAACTATTCATATGCTCACAAACATACCTATATAAACATGATGCTTTGATTGACCGTTCTTGGTTTTTCTATGTATTATCTTACTAAAAAGTTAAAACAGATACCCAAAAGCTTCTTGTTGTGCCACTATTTATTCAACTAAATAAACATGTAAAAGTGTGGTAATCATGTATGTTATTGGTGACATAACATTAAGCACTATCAAAAACTTGAAGGACAACAAAAGGGTTCTGACTGCAGTAAAATGCATACACAATACACAGTAATTACTAGGTATAATAGGTCCATGTGTTGAGGTTGAAAGAATATATATGTCATAACGCTCTAACCTGATCTTGAATATCTGGAAGAGAGTCTACTTCAGCAGCGAAGGGTTCAAATTTAAGAGATTCGTCAGGTTTAAGAGGAGACATCAAGTCTAAAGCATCTTTATCTAAATTTTTATCACCAAATCCTCTCTTTATACTGACTTCGCGTACTGGTGGGTCACGTTCTTTTTTGAAACTGTAAAGCTTGGTAGCTAGCCCTTTAGAACTTCTCCTTACATGCTCCCCTTTAGTTCTTTCTTTAACTGCGGCTATGACATCTGGTCTATATTTTTCTCTAAGATTTTGCAATATATCTTCTGTTACGTACGAGAAACTTACGGAAGCATTTACAACAAGGTTGCTGCTATCAAACGTTGAACCAACAAGTGACTGCAGTAAAGTAATGGCATCACCAGCATCAATGGCTGTTCCTAGATCAGGGCCTACAAGAAGTTGTTACCTCATCATTAATAATTCACCCATGATAACCTCATACTACATAAAATCATTAAAACTGGAGATTGCAGGATGGGTGGGTCAGATAACAGGTCCAAATGAATTTGGATTGAAATGCAATGGGCCATATTAGGTTGATTGACCTGATAGTACAGATAACCATTGAATTCAGAGATGGAAAATAAAAATAATACAATGATAGAAACTTCTGAAAAAATGATTTGGGAAACGGTATGGCTAAGTTCTTTCTTTGGACTTTTTGTGTTATAGCACAACCCAAATCTACCGCTTTTACTAAATGGGTCAAAATGCCACATTTAGATAACACGTAAAGAAGCATCAATACCATATAGCTCCATTAAAGCCAATGCAGTTCGCAATAACATTGCACGGTTTCCTTCAAATAACATCACATCCCAAACCCGAAGAACTGAAAAAGGAGAACTAATAATTATTGCTGAAGGAGCGACTTTACAAGAGGAATAGATGAAGAATAAATGCTTGGAATTTAACACTGAATCTGATCTGTTTTCTTATAACACACGAGGCTCACCGCTTTCCCATGGAATCATATTGACAAAAATGGAAAGAAACCACGGTCCACAAATCCATCCCATCTCCACTCCCAAGTAATCAAAATGATTGACTATAGAAAAAGGGATCACAAGGGTGAGAAAGTACGATCAATTAATAAATATAATAATCATGCAGTACAGTAGACAAACCTAGTTTTGGATATCGTTCACGCATTAAATCTTCAAAAACAAGTTGATCCACCTGAACCAAAAAGAGTAATTCATTCAGCAAGTGAAACAAATAATATAAAGATGATAATTTCCCCCGTAGTGGAGAAATAATTCTTTGTATAGATGGAAAATGCAGGAATAATAAGCTTCATAAAATCCAAAGATAATCGAGACACATACCTGGGATTCTATCATGTCTGTATTGAAGTATCCATCAAAGTAATCATCCATCATGCCCACCAAAGTCCTAAAAAGATTCCAGTTGAAGTAATATGTCAGCTTGTCAAAGGGTTCCTTTGGGCGGTTGTTATTTTTAACAAAATATTAACCATATATGTATTAATCGTCAATTTACAGTTTTGGAGAGACTAAATAATCAACATGAATCTTAGTTGTCAAGTGAATACATACCAAAAAGCATTTTCTTCAGGCATCATTAGTAGCAACATTGCAGCAAAAAAGTTCATTGCCTATACAGTTTATTTTGAAAGGGAAAAACAAACATTAGATGAAGTTACATATAAGAAAATAGAAACGGTGCTTAATCTATAGCCCAGATGACATTCTACTTCATTCTGTGGCTAAAATGCTATTTTGTAGTTTGTTATAACAAGGGACTAGATTACCTGGCAATATCCGACATCAGGGTTGTGCTGAGCATATGCTAAAAGTAACCTCCTCAAGGAGTTCCTACCCTCCTCGTTTAGTGCAGGATGACCAGGAAATGTTCGCGGTAAATCCTGCCTTAGAAGAGATTAGTCCACAAGAAACTAAAGAAATCCATGGAAAGATTAATAAAAACTCCAGGGAAATTAGTAATGACCTTTTCAATCTGTTTTCTACATTTTTCTGGTACAACAGCTCCTTCTCTCGTCTCCCCTGAGTTGCCATCAGCATCAACAACATCTAACAAATTCTGGTAATAACTTTCCACGCGGCGTGCTTTCACACCAACAAAAGCTTGCCATGCCTGACACAGTAACAACTTTCATATTAGTATAATAAAGGTAGAGGTGGAAAAAGGAGCAGATCTGGTGGGTTGGGTAGCGGTTTAAAAGGTCAAAACATGTCTGACTGGGTTGCCAAAAACTCTGTCAGTTTTTGTATCAAATACGATTACATAACTATCTGTCTTATATAAAAAAAAGGGGGTTAAGTAAGCATTTGAATACACGTTAGGGACCCATTCAACCCTATTCCTTTTTTAGCTAATTTTGAATGTTTGACTCCTTATTAATGAATCCCAGCCCAAATGACCCTGTTTCCATACAAGAGGCTTAACAATGGCCGCCTATATTAAAAGATAAAATACAGTTGATGAGCTATTAAACGTCACCTCCCCTCTGAGGTCTCTTGGGACACCCCCAAGAACAAGTGACTCAAGTTCTTTCCAGGGAAAAGAATACTCTGCAATGACTTCATCACAAGCCTCTTCAGTGGAACTTGGCTGCTCGTTTTCTGTTAACTCCTCTTTAGAGTCGTCAGTGGAGGCTTCTACTTCTTGAATAGGTTCAAGATGTTTTTGATGACTGTTTATTGACTCATTTTTCTTGTTTGCTTTACTCTTGACACGTTGACACATGACATTCTCAATTGCATTGAGAGACGATCTAACATCCGCCCAATTTCGAACTGCGGGCTTTTTAGGTCTTGGTGTCTCTGGGACCACATTTTCAGGAATGCTCTCTGTCTGATTATCGCTCTCTGCCTGATTATCATGTGTTGTTGGCTTCTCATCGCCTAAAACATTACCTTCTCCACTTGATTCCTGAACAGAATCGGTTTTATCATCTGTAACTTCAGCCTCAGGTTCTTCGATACTGTCCTTTTCAAAAGAGTTCTTTCTTGCAAGCTCTGCATGCTGCTCAAGAAAGATCTCCCATTTTGTCGATCTTTCTTCTTCCTCATTCTGAAATACGATATGAGAAAATCACATCCTTTCTTCTTTCCTCCAATGTCATGGTTATACATATAAACGACTATATCTTAATACGAACAAGCCTATCATATCCATGCATATCCGAGGTAAGTTTTTAATGTATAATTAGTTAGATGGGACAGCAACTAGCAATCAGCATTTAAGTTCTATCAGTACTAAATTGTTTACTCTTTAGAATATGCAACCATACGTCATAAAATGCGCTTTCAACATTATATTGTAGAACCGATATGAATGAATGTGTACGTATAAACTAATAACCGTATATGCATCATTTTCATCAATGTGAAATCCTTATCTTATTCGTCTAATGGATCCCAGTTTGTGTATCTTGAAAAATGTTATAAATCTTTCTCTACAACAAGTATTCACACAACTACAAAATAAACATTCACACATTACCTTATATATAGAATCAAACTCCTTGAAAGTCTCAAGGTACCGAGGTCTTACAGTAAATCCATATGCATCCCTGTCCAAAGTAATTCATACATTAATAAAAAGTTACTAAATACATTTCTGCAACTAGTAACGTAATCATAACAATCAGTACTCGTGTAATCTGTGCAGGTGTGGTCATATATATTGGTCTAACTTCTGCACCTGATTAACTACACGATTATATCAAGCATTTATCTTGTCGTGTCCTCCCAATTTTAAGACATTGGTCTTGAAAGTATGGAGACCGGCTGGGTTTCAGGGTTTCAGCCCGTGGACCATCCAATGTTTAAGTGTTTAACTTTTTTTTTTCCACAAGAAAGGTAAATATTCACACATACACACACACACACTCATTTACAGTTTGTCCCTTTGGTTCTCTTGGTCTAATTTAAGTCTCCTATTCCATATCCTGGTAACCAAAAACACACAACTCATATATCTATGACTTCCACATTACATACTATAATGTCGCCACATTGCACAGATACAAGGCTATTTACGTATATAGATAAATAACAAGACAAAGAAAACTACTTATTGTGGATGTATATACCTGAAATCGGCACGCAGGGTTCTCTTACTCAACAAGGATAATAACATCCTTCGTAAAGACTACCAATCCTACTGCCCATATCGTTGTTTTCGCATCAATACATGAATGTGAACTTCACATTTCATACCACCATTCTAATATTATTTGCAATGTAAACTAAGATCTATTATTCCCAATCTATTCACAAAATCATCAAATATACTACCAAACTAACCATGTAATTCCCACTAATTAAAATAAATTAATCACCAAAATTAGATACCCTATAAATTCATTTATTTTTTATTCATCCTTTACCCTTATGATGCCATTATATTATACATCAACTTTTATTAATTTGGTATTTAAAACACAACATAATCAAAGAAATGAACACGATTTCTGAAAATTATAAAACAGATAACCCTAATTTTATGTATTGATCAAATGTTAATAGATCCCCTTCAGGTTAATTGTTAATGTGTGAAACAATTTTCCTAGAATTTCTGATATATATTATGTCCTAAAAATATGCAAGATCAAATGCTTATGTTTTTTATATTTTTATTTAATTAGTTATAAATCACGGAAATGGGTACGCGTGTTAATTTATATATAGCCATGGCATGCAAAATGTTCATAGATAATAATAAAATGCACAATGCATGTCCTTACAAAATAATTGTTAAAAATATATATTTATAAAAAAACGTTATTCAAAACAGAATAGGACTAAAAATTGCCATTTGATAAACCCAACAACATACGAGTGCATGTCAAGGTTATCTAGCTTCTTGGCCCCATCAATGCTTAGATCAAGCTCGTTCCATGTCCGGCAAGTTTGTTAACTGGTGAAGCCAAATAACCAGTTTATCGGGTCTACAAACCCAGCAAGGCAAAGGAAAAAAGACATTATTCTTAAAGCTAGTGGTTATAACTTGCGAGAAACAATATCAGAGAAGAGGTTAATTATAAATTTGCATGAGACGCCCAAAATTTTCATACAAGCTGTAAAGATACGCTAAAAGAATATCGGAATATTGATACTATGTGATCAGCAAAAACTTTGTTACCATTACCTGTCAGCCTCCCTATAACTGCTCTAGAATCACCCAGATTACCAACATACAACATCCCATTCCATATAAGCCCAACCAGACAACACGAACCAACTCTAGTTACATCAGGTCTCTGCGCACGTGCGTCTCGCACCAAGTCAATCCATGCATCTTCAGTGTCAGCAATAGCACCCTTAAGTATCCGCTCAGATACAACCATCAACCCCATAAACCTCTTTAGCCCAAAACATAAGCCCACAATCAAAAATACTTGGAAAACATTGTAGCCCAGCAGAAAAATCACACATCATCCAGAAAATCAAACAACAAATGCCCAGTATAAACAAAAACCAAAACCAGCACCTTAAGCATTCCAAATCAAAACCAAAATGCATTTTCATCAACAATTCAAATAAGATTTCACAGACCATAATTCTACCAATATTCCAAGCTACAGCTAAGTCATTTAAAACACTGTTCCACACAACACCTTTTCCCTCCACAGTTTCAAAACTCAGAATCACAGTTCTCCCTCCTTGAACCCAAACAATTAAATACCAATATAAATTTCCAAAACAGCTTATTCTAACTCTCAAAACAGCAACTACAACCCCATCACCATAAACAATGTAATACCTATAGAAAACAATGAATCTCCATAAATTGCAGCCTATCATAACTTCAGCCACCATAATAGAAGCACCCAAAACCCAAAAAACAAAACATCCATACACCTTAATATGCAGAACAACACTAAACAGATTCCCCATATCACTAACAATTATAGCAACCAAAGATAATCCAACTAATAACCAAACACCCACATAAAACTGCAGAAATAAGCCCAAAACCACCTCCAACAGCCAGCAACCAAGAACAACCCAAACCAAACCCCCCCAAATACAACACTGACACAACAAAAACAAGAGAGACAAACAGAAAGAGACTCTCATAACTGGATCTTCATCGCCACCAGAAATGGAATTGACAAAAACAGTAGTATTTTTGCCAAAACAAACACCTAACCCTACCAGAAACCAACCCTGACAGTTGGTAGACAAAGCTGAAAAGAAATAACAGAACATTCTGGTCCATGAGGGACCAAAATGTGACACAGAAGTCCATCCATTTACTCCACAAGAGTTAATAAGAATGCATATCCCATGCAGACTCCTAGTCCTACTCACCACTAATCCTATACTAACTTGGGCAAAGCTTTTTGACTCTGACACACAGCCTAAATAAGAGAAAAGGCTAGACACCAAAACTGAAATGACAAACCTCCATCTCCAAATGTCATTCAAAAAATGTTCAGAATTAAAAACCCAAGCTAGTACTAAACCATATACCCCCCTTATATCAACCATCCTAAAAAAAGCTAATGTGTCAGGTACGATTGACACTATTAACAATAAAACAATAACCCCGATCTACGGATAACAATACTTAAGTTGTATGCATTAAAAAAACACATTGGACAACATTCAACCCCTTTCACCCCTTTAACCCATTTGACTGATTCCCTTATATAAAAATTATTCTACTAGTTTGGACTTTGGAATTCACAAATCACAACCCAAACAGACACATTTAATACGTAAGTTGAAATCCACCTATACTATGTACAATGCGAAATCAGAATCCCCTTCACTAGTTCACAACTTCACACTTCCATCAATAAAATCAAATTACAAGATTCAAACACTTGGCCGTGCAACTTTGACAATTTTGGTCAACCAAGATTGTAAAGATGTAAATTTGACAATGTTGGTCAATTCAGATGGTAAAGACGACGATATACAAAATAATAATAAAAAATTACCAGGATTATGGTGGCGAAAACAAGAAGAGGGCCAGACCAGAGCACCGAGAGGAAGACTCCATGACGATCAAAATAATTCTGACCAGCAAAACTTTTCCAGTTATCCCTCAATACGGTGTTCAGTCGTTCAGCAAGATACACACCAGCCACTGCAAGAAGTTCATCACTCAGTATGATCGGTACAAATATACAACACAAACCATGTACATAAAATGATGAAGTTAGATTATGTGTCATGTGAATATGTGATTGAGTAATTGACACAAACTGAGATCAATTAGAAACAACTCCTTGTGTCCTATTAACTTCCTGTCTATTAGCTAAAAGTACCTATTTTCCATCACTACAAATGTTGATGATGCAAGTTATGAACTCAAGATTAAAGGGCAATTTAGACTAGAGACATTGGACCAAGAAACAAATTCCTCAACCTATACGTCTAAACAATTGTTAAAGCTTTTAATGAAATGGGAGTGACAGATAGCAAGAAACATGCCTAATATTGAATTCTTTACCAGATAACAGACTGAAACAATACAAGGGTGAATATCTCAACTCACAATCCCTAGCCGAATACACATTGTTTAAATCAGTCTGGAGACTCAAAAAGTATAATAAGCTATTAGAGGTGAAAATGTGAATCCTTTTTTATGATCAATATCGACTTACATTCAAACACAAAAGTCTTGACAGCAACTGTTAAAATAATCATACGATGGTTGGTCAAGGAATAGTAAACCTACATGACAGAAGAAATAGATACATCTGAAAGTTGATATTCTTCCTTGAAGCGATAATAGTTATTAGCACCATAAAGTGGAACACCATCAAACCCACCAACCAAGGTTCCTGACAGATACAAAAGACAGTAAACGAAATATCAGGGGATCTAAAACAGAAATTAATAATCATCAATGACATAGTACGCCCAAACTTTGAGTAATTTGGAATGCCTTTGGTTAGATAACCTATCCACGATTTAAACAACTTGAATTGTCTGTTTAACCCAAAGAAAAACTATGTAAGTAGAAATCCTATAAAACAGAAGGCCTATCTTTTAAATGAAAAACAGACCGGTCAAAATAAAAACTAATGACTTATAAAATTTTCTGAGGTTAGACTGGCATCAAAAAACATTGTTGTGGATAGTCGTATTTCTTAAGACTCGGCATAGATTCATGTTAAAAGGCGTACCTTCCAATCAATGGCATGAAAGAAGCCAACAAAGTTGTCCACAGCTGGCTGCATTCCAACTCGAAGCTCGGAAGAAATTTTCTCAACAATTTCTTGCATTTGATCCAAGTGGTCATTCATCGCCGTCTTCAGCTCATCCATTGTTTCAACTTTTTACTGCACAAAACTTTGAATGTTCCCTGCACCAGTAATGATAATAACCTGAATCAATATCGGAATAGGTAATACCCACTCCCTTGCATCATTAAGAAATGCCAAATGTGCAATAGATATACACCAAGAAATTGATTATGAGATCTTAGAGGCTGGACCTCGGTGATAACTACATTCTTATTGTCAAGCAAAAGTTGGAAAACGTTACATTCATAATTATATGACGGTACACTCCATATCTACTTAAGAAAAGAAACCGAATACTTTGCCCATGATTTTGTATAGACGAAAGAAAGTATATGGCGTCAAATTACTCACTAATTCTTGCATCCAAGAAACCTAACTAACAACTTTTTCAAACCTATTCTCAAAATTGATCCCATCCATTAAAGTAGACATGAAAGTCTCGATTATCTATATCTATATCTATATCCATCTATACTATATTATAAAGGAAAACTCATTTGTGTTGAATATTAAGTTTCAACAATTCATCAAAACCACATTACATCAATAACCTACACTACTCGACTCCACTGCCACCACCGCTACACACCGCACCAACCGCCGCCGCCGCCGCCATTACAACGCCACAACCGCTACCGTCGCGCGCCACCTACCACCCGTCACCGCCGCCGCCATTACACAGCCGCATCGTGCGGGCATAACTCTAGTCTTTTTAAGTGTCAATTTACTTTTGACAGCAGAAACTTAAGTTGCAGATTTGCAGCTAAAAATACTTGTAATTCTAAATTCGCTATCGATCTAATGATTTCGCATATGCTTTTCAAGCAGAATGATGTATCTAATGTTCCTATATAGATATGTGATTTATATAATAATTTATTTTTAAAAAAAGTGACATAAAATATATAACAGTTCATAAATAAATATAAAAAAAAAAAAACCTGAAGGAAGAGACGGAGTTTTACAGTACGCAGGAGATGACGGCGATGGTCAGAAGTAGGAGATCGCCGATTAAGTGTGTGAGCCGGTGATGTGAGATTTGAAAGCTGGACCCTTGTTCTAGAGATTTAAAGGTTTTATTTCTTGTTTTTTTTTAATATATTTGTGTTTTTTTTTATATTAACTATATTGGTTGTTTACTTGTTTATCACATTATGAATTGATAAAAGTATAAATATAAATATAAATTTATATATTAAAATTGTAGTTACAAACAAATTAAAAGAATATATTCTAAAATTTTGAACAATATATATTCTATTTCATCAATATATGTTTATATGCTTTGATGTGATATTTGTTTTTTATCATCACCTTAAAATACCTTTTGATTTAACACGAGATATATCGCAAGCATATAATTGTTCCTACTTAAAAACTGTACAGTGGAAGTGCAAACTATCTTATTTATTCACATGAACATTGTACTCTTTATTTATTCAATACAATGTATCAATTATTCAGTTTGTTAGAAAAAATTCAAATTTTGAAATTTAAAACTAAATATATTGATTAAAACAATATTTGAGATTCATGATCGAATTAAAAGATAAAGTTTGGATAAAATAAATGAAAATTGATATTAATTAGTGATTTAGTTAATAAAATTAAAAAAAAAGATATTAATTTAAAAATTATAGAATTATGTAAATCGTCGCTGACTTTTGCTCCTATATTGGGTCTAAAATAAAAACTACTCCGTATTTAGTAAAATCAAGAATTTTGATTGCTTACAGGTCGTTAAAACTCAAAGGCCAAAAACCAAGTTGAATTTTAGTGCATTAAACCCTTTTTTTTAATTGATATGTTTATATTAACATACTTCACTAAAACAACCTAGTTTTGAAATAATATATAATTAAGGCTAACACAACATTTATTTGTATGAAATTTTGATATTTTCCGGACAATAATGTTTCATCCACCCGACCTGGCATAAAACTACTTGTTTTACCGGGATCGATACCCACTTTTAGTTAATTTCGAGATCAGTACCGTGATATTAGGACTGGTATAAGACAGTACGAGTCTCATGTCCTTCTATAAGCAATGACGTGCTTTTTCTTTATTTAATTTGATAGCTAACACAACTCCTATTATATAAATAACTAATTTAGTTAACCAACTAAATGTATCAATACATTATATTTGCTAGCTAGGTACGTAATGTACCTATATATAATGTTGGTCATTGAACTAGATGACATAACTAAATTAAAAGAGAAATAATAATACAATTTCAAATCTTTTCTTCTAGATACATCTTGTGCCCATAAGGTTGTAGTGATCTATATATATATATATATATATATATATATATATATATATAGTGAAGGGATCAAGTGAGAACCAACATATATGGTGAGAACCGTGAGAACCATTGAAAAATCATCTCTAAGGGCTTTGCCCTTAGAATTAAGGGCTACGCCCGTACCGTAACAACCGTCACCATCTCTTGGATCGCCGCCCATCAAATCCATACCATTCTCATATGCGTCCGGTGACAACCCCTTTAGAACGGATGAGGGCAACGCCCGTACCGTATCCATACGTTTTCTTAACACGTAACCCATATGATTTTTTACAAAAAAAAAAAAAAATTTTTTTTTTTTTTGAATGGGTTTTTGTTAAAAGAAAATAAAAAACAAAAAAAAGTTTCAAAAAATAAAAATTAAAAAAATAAAAAACCACACAAAAAAGAAGAAAGAGGGAGGGAAACTAGTGGTTCTCACGGTTCTCTCCATATTTGTTGTTCTCACGTTAACCCTACCCTATATATATATATATATATATATATATATAGTTTGAGTAATATAGATATATATAATACATTTTCTCTCTCTCATTTATTTCCCTTCACAATAAGAGAAATAATAAACTTGAGATGAAGGAAAAAAATTCCTTTCTTTTGTGGGTGTGAGTTTGTTATTTTTGTTGTCGTGAGAGGAATGAAATGAGAGGGGGGAGTGTAATATATATAGATGGATGCAATACAACCCAATGTGCGAGGGATGTTTCTAAAAACGGATTTGAAATCGTATTATTATTTCTTTTTAAATTTGGATATGTAAACAAAAAGTGTTTTCCCTCTCATTTAAAATCCAAAAAATCTCAAGTTTCCAAAATATACCAAATATTTCCCTCAACATCTATTTCGCAATTGGCTAGCTATTTAGGGCATTTTCAATGGAGCTTTTTACAAAGATTTTTGTAAAGCTTTTTACTATTTCATCAAGCTTTCGGACAATTTTTACCATTGGAGTGAAAAGCTTTTTTAGAATAGGTTGAAGAATTTCAAGTCTTTGAAAGAATTTTACACACTCTCTCTTTTTTGTTTCATAATTAAAAAGTATTTAAAAGACTTTTTATGAGGTTTAACCATTGAAGCAATGACTTGATGAAAAGTTTTTTAAAAAAAACTTTTAACCAATAATTTGACCATTGGAGGTGCTCTTACAACCAAACTCATCATCCAGTTAATGGCCGACATAATATATACGTACGTACCTACCTAGCTAGCAAATTATAACGTGTTGATACATTTAGTGGGTAAACTAAAATTAAACTTTATCTATGTGATTCTTTTCAGTAATTAGCAACATGAATTCTAATAAATTAACAACACGTACATAACTCGTCATCGATCAAGTGTATTGTGATACCCTTATACGAACATGCTACAACAATTCTAAGTATTTATCGGCTACTAGTTAATTATATATCACGATCTGAATGAGAAGGAGGGGTTATTTGAGAACTCCTAAAAACAAAGAACTCAAGAACTCCTTTACACCTTTGGATCAAAAAAAATGGATGGACCAGATTAAAAATAAAAAACTCTTCTCAACACTAGAGGGGTATTTTTGTCAGCTCCTTTTTTTTTCTCTCTTATTTTAATAGAATTCTATCCAATTCACTAAAAAACTTTTATCTCACAAACCGTAAATCGTTAGACAAAAAGAAAAGCATGGGTAGTCTTAAAATTTCGTCCTCTTTCATTAGAGATGCAATTCGACATACTTTTGACGACTTTTTAAATTTAGTTTTTTTTTCATCACGTTCATCTTACACATGTGTAAGTTATTATTCTTTGATGTCCTACACATGTGTAGGACATGTCCTACACATGTGTAGGATGAGCCTTTCAGTAGTTTCCACTTGTCCTACACATGTGTAGAATGAACCTTTTAGTGGTTTCCACTTGTCCTACACATGTGTAGGATGAATCTTTTAGTGGTTTCCACTTGTCCTGCAGGGCGGAGCCCGTACGGCTAAGGGTTTTGCCCGTACCATATCCAACCACCACCATCTCATGGATCGCCGCCCATCAAATCCAAACAATTCCCAAATACGCCCGGCTTCCAACCACTTTATAAATGCCTCGAGGTAGCCTACCGAGAAGGGCGAAGCCCCCCTGATTGCCCGTTCGACTAAGGGCTACCGCCCGTACCGTATCCAACCACCACCATCTCATGTATCGCCGCCCATCAAATCCAAACCATTCCCAAATGCGTCCGGCTTCCAACCCCTTTATAAATGCCTCGAGGTAGCCTACCGAGAAGGGCGAAGCCCTCCTGAACGGGCAACGCCCGTTCGACTAAGGGCTACCGCCCGTACCGTATCCATCCGCCATCTGAATTAAAAAGTCGTCGAAAGTATTTATGATGACCACTCTAATGAAAGAGGACAAAATACTAAATGAACCTTTTTGTGATTTTCACTTGTCTACACATGTGTAGGATGAACCTTTTAGTGGTTTCTACTTGTCCTATACATGTGTAGGATGAACCTTTTAGTGGTTTCTACTTGTCCTACACATGTGTAGGATGAACGTGATGGAAAAAAAATGAAATTTAAAAAGTATTTAAAAGTATATCGAATTGCATCTCTAATGAAAGAGGACGAAATTTCAAGACTACCCATGTTTTTTTTTTCGTCTAACGATGTACGGTTTGTGAGATAAAAGTTTTTTAATGAATTAGATATTTTTTTTAATTTAATAAGAGGAGAGAGAAAGAGAGAGAGCTGGACAGGTTTTTCATAATGACAATCATGCCCTCCTGATCTTGATGAATGGAAGGCTGAGATTGGTTCTCGCGTTCTTTTTTTTTAGTGGTTCTCAAAATAACTCACCCCTCTGAATGAGTTATTAAAGAAAGAAAAAGTGTATCTTGTTTGGGGATGAGCATGAGAATGATACTATCCTATACGGGTACGGATATACCAACGACAACGATCACGAAATACCAACGACACCGATCCTGAAATTATCAAATTGGGTACCAATCTTGGTCAAAACGGGTAGTTTTGTGCCAGGTCGGCTTTACATGAAAACATTATTGTCCGAAAAATATTCAAATTCTATACAATAAAATAATGTGTAAGTCTTAATTAGATATGATTTCAAACTAGGTTATTTTAAATAATAATTTACTAATATAGACACAAAACAAAGGTTTCATAAATTAAGTCTTAATTAGATATGATTTCAAACTAGGTTATTTTAAATAATAATTTACTAATATAGACACAAAACAAAGGTTTCATAAATTAAAAAAGAAAAGAGATTTTACACACTAAAAATCAATCTCGCCTTTGAATTTTGACCAGTTTCTTTTTTTTAGCAGTTCATTGCTTTTAGGCACCTAGTGGCGGAGCTATGTGGTGGCCAAGGGTGGCCATAACAACCTCACAATATCTAATACTCTATTATTTCTAGTACTATTTTTATGTATATGTTTAATTTTAAAGGTAATTGGCAACCTCAGAATGATGTAAATTAATTTTGTAGTTTAATATTATGTTTGTTAGTATCATGAAACCTGTTCGGCAATCTCAGAATGAAAATCCTGACTCCCGTACTATAGTTATCCATCATAAACTAAAATATCCCGAAAAAGAAATTAGTGAAGTTTTACAAGCAAACTTGTTATTGAAGGCTTTGAACACTATACTAGTAGAGAAAATAAATGCATGTACTTTACTCCTTTTACGATTGGTTTTAAGCTAAGAAAATTAAATAATGCATATGACAAATAAATATAGCAAATAAACAACTAACAATATCAAAATAAAACGTAAGTGTTTGTCTATACGTAACTAACTCACTTAACAACGACCATGGTTGATCTAAATATAAGAATACAAAATGGTTGATCATTTTTGATTCGGAACATTAATTTTTACTTGAGAAATCATGTGATTGATTTTTACTTGAGAAATTATGTGACTTAAACATTCAACTTAATTGCCTAAACGGTCATCTACAACAGTGACTTTTGAAAACTATCAAAATAATGGAAACAAGCATTGGAGTCACAACTATTTTCCATTACCACTATTTTATTTGACTTCTCATGAGCGCGTTGTAAACCAAAATGTTTCTTTCTTATTTAGAGGTTCCTCTTGTAATAACAAATTTCAACTTTAGGCTTACTTATATTAACAAAGTTAAGTATAGGGTTCCTTAGTATTCCCTATTCCCTAACTTCATTAGTTGGACACTAAAAGCTCAAGAAAATTGGTATGAATCATGAGGTGGTTTCCCTTTCACTAGACTTAAACAAGACACAGGACGAAGACTTGGATATTATTAGCCGCAAGGATTTAACATATCTTTTATGGACAACAATTATTTGGTCTATGATTAATTGTAAAATTTTACTCTGATATAGCGAGCGAGTACAAAACTATTTGATTTGACATTTAACAATGCTCTAGGGACTTGGTGGGTGAAGACCGAATCCTTGACCTTAAAATAACTATTATTAGGTGAACGTAGCTAGAATCCCAGTATAATAAAAGGTTAAATGGTATATACAGGCTTAAATATAATCTTAATTGAGTGAATCAAATAAACAACCAACCACCAATGAATCTAATCTCACCCAATTGGTCAATGTGATAAGTTCATACCCTTCATTTATGCCAATCCCTTAGACTAGCTAAAAATTGACTCCAAAAATCAGTAGTTTGTAAACCAAAATTAACCAACAATCAACCATCGATTAAACATGTCATTATTAAGTAAGTTTCATACTAGTGCCTAGACAAACCCCCAAATCTGTTGAGATTTCATTGACTCTACAACTAATTTGTATTTATTTTCATCCTTTATAAAGATTGTAAAAATAATTTTCTTAAATCAAAAGGGTAAAAGTGTATATAATTAAAACCTTTAATTATATAAAAATTATCAAAAACATTTAATTAAATAAAAACCAATTAATTAGTCTAACTAAAGAAACATGAGCATTTTTAATTAATCTAATTTGTCAACAAGTAAATAAATTAATCTATACTAATTTAGCTCACTAATAAGTAATCTAATCTAATTGATTACATAAAACAAAAACAATTTAATAAAACAATAAAATTTCATGAGCCAAAATCTAACATACAATATAATTAACTAATAGAAAAGGAACAACTAATCTTGTTTGGCAACCACTTGGTCTTTAGATCAAGTGGCCACCTGGGCCCTCTTTGGGGATTTTTGGGGGAGAGAATGTTGGCTTGGAGACTAGGGATCGAATCTCAATTCCACATGATTTCGGGCATTTACATTTTCAGAAATCATATTTCAAAAGAGGAATACCAATATTACCTGTATTAGGTGACAAAGATCCAAGATCTAAGCAATACACGATCGATTTGGCTCCAAAACGAATAGATCCAAAGAGAAACTTGAGAGGGAAGGAAGGGGATCGGCTAGGGCTTTGTTTAGGGGAATAAAATCTGCAAATGCCAACCTAATGACACCCCTTAACTCCCTAACCCGTTTTTAACTTTCCTTCTATGTCAAAACTAGCCCCTAAGCTTCCTAATCCTTCATTATTGGTCACAAACTACTTTATTGACCATATACATCATTAATCCTTCATTAAATGTCACTACATAGACATTAATCTTCATATTACACACATTTATACTACATTAACTTTTAGGCTTACAAGCCTCACACATAACACACATTA
>CM067171.1:91965940-92002373 GCA_034093135.1 Erigeron breviscapus | reverse complement strand
ATCTATCTCTAACAATCCAGTCATGCACTCCAAAACGAAGCACATTGATCTCAGGTATCACTTCATTCGTGATCATATTATGAAAAACAACATTGAACTCCATTTTATTCCCACTGACAAACAACTCGCTGACATTTTTACTAAACCTCTGGATGTCAAAACTTTTGAATATCTTGTTGGTGAGTTGGGAATGTTAAACCCTTAAATCTGGGACTACTCAGATATTGAACGCCTTTGTTTACTATCTTTGCATAAATAGATTTCTGGATCAACATTCCAGGGGAAGACTTGAAAGATATTTTTGTTCTTAAAAATGTTTTAAGTTCAAGGGGAATCTATTAATTTATTTTCTCACTGGACAAATTCTTCAGAAAATATTACTGGTGCTTTGTAAATGTGTCCCTCTCACTGGTAATTGGACAGGTTGAAGTGCGTGTTTGAGGTGACTTTTGTCTCCTTGTAAATGTGTCCCTCTCATTTGTCTGTATTAGTTGACGTGCATGTTTGAGGTTACCAGTCTTTCAAAATGGTTTTCACTGGTACTTTACTGGAGTGTCTCTCCAGTGTACCATCAGTGCATACTTCACTGGACTAATCCACCAGTGATACTGGAGTGTCCAGTCAACCTCCAGATGCACTGAAATAAGTCATAATATTTTTTTTAATACTTGGTCATTGTGCGTGCCACGTAAGCAAACTTTTTAAAGATATTTATCTTATAATCCTACGTGGCATGTAAATTTTTCAACGTAATGATGGTATTTTTACCTTCGGAAGTCAAAAAGAGCAACTTGATACTGTTTGTGGGCTGTAAACCGTCACAAATTTATGTGTGATGTGATGTAATTAATGCGGATCTCAGAACCCGATCAAAATTTTATTTGATAATTTCAAATTAAACCGTTTGAGTTCCACATTCTCTCTCCTATAAATACCCACTTTCAATTTCATTTGCATTTACTTCGAACATATTTACTCCCAAATCTTTCAAATTCCTTCATTTACTTCTTCATTCATTTTCCAATCATCATCATCTCTCATATTTACTCCATTTCCATTCATTCCTTCATCAAATCTTCATCTAAACCTAAATACTCAATTTCATCTTCATCTATTCTTCATATAATGGCACCTAGACAATCTAAATCTCTTAAAAATCTGCTCGCTGCTGAATATGATCCAACTGAAAATGTTGACAAGGAACCCCATATCACTCTAGAGGCAAAAGCTATAAGAATAAACATGAACAACTGGATGGCCAGACTTTCACTTTCCAGTGTTCATGATGCCCAATCTGTTATTGGGAGATTAAACACATTTTTCTCTCATGCCCACTATATGGTGCGTTGACATTAAATCCAGGGAGGATGTACCACGATTACCTCTGTGAATTCTGGTACACTGCACATTATGATGATGAAACTTCATCAATTAATTACTCTCTGAAGCAAGGTACCAGATCCTTGGGTTTCACTGCTAGTCTACTCAGGTCTGTTCTTCAATTGAATTATTTTGAACAGAATGAGTTGCCCATCGAACTTCCTTCTGGTATCAATACAAGGGAAGTGTGCAGACTGATGGGGCACACAGATATAATGGATGAGCATGGCCAGCTATCCAGGAAGGGAACTATCTACATGAGCAAACTATCAGACTCATGGAGATACTTCTTCACCCACATTGTTGAATGTCTGGGAGGCAGTTCTGGAGGGTTAGACCAGATAAATCAAACTCATCTCCAGATTGCCTACTGCCTCTGGTTTGGTTATAGAGTGAATTTTGCTCAGATCCTGTTTGATGATCTGGTAGAGCGTCTTAAAGTGAAAGGTAGAAAAGCCTTTGTTCCTTATATCCGTTTTCTTTCACTCATATTTAAAAGAGCTCTTGGAGACCAGTATGATTTTGAAACTACTCACTTTTCTGTGAGTGAGTATATGAGGGATCTGACCAACCTAAGATCTCCACTGAATGAGGTAGATATTCCTCAGTCCATGCTCTCTTTTCAAAGAGAAGAAGTAGAAGTGGCTCCAGGTGTAACACCCATCGTTTATAAAATATGGATTTCCAAAAATTTTGCCTAACGGCGTCAAAACAAGCGGAAGCATTTAATAAAACGTTTACAATTCCTACTGGAATTGTTATGTAATAAAACTGGTGTTACGAATCTATACCATAGCAACAATAAAGGAAATCCACAAATGTCATCAACTACATAAATGACAAATAAGTCAATATATGGTCATGTCTTGTAAAACCCAAGACATTACTATAATCACAATAAAGGTTCATAAATGTCGTCTAAATAGGTGATGTCACTAGCAGGTAGCTAAGCATCTTTAAACGTCTACCCAACCTCACATGCATCTCACCAATCTTCAAACACTAACCTGGGAAACACAACATATTTCAACAAAACAAGGGTTAGCTTTAAAAGCTAAGTAAGATAACCACAGGTTGTATAAAGTGGTTGCTAGTTCAAACATCTTTTAAAACTATCATACGCATGTTAAGTAACACAACACAACAACAACAACAACAACAACAAGCATTAGGAATATCATATCCCTAAATGTGCCTAGCAACCTCATCAATCGACAATAAGCATCTCAACAAATCAACATCAGTTATGCCACAACAAAGCCAAGTAACGTATGTCACTTGTTATCGACAATATAAATTGTGTGAAGGCGGTCCATTGACCTTTAGGGAGCCTCACACCCGACATGATGGGTAGACCTTTCGGTGGTCCATCGGCGTCGTTACGGATAGCATAACCAATCCACGAGTAAACCGGCATCGACAAAAATGGCCAGCCCACGCCATCCGGTAAACCCCAACAACAGACTGAGTCGAATGGGGGTTATCATGATTACCCCAAGTGACAACGACAATAGCATACTAGCCAAGGCTAGCATGGATTAAGCTTAACACTTTCGACAATAATTATACTCGAGTATCATCATCAACAACAATACAACTTTTAGGGCCCTTAACGTGCGCGTGACATGGCAATCCTACCAAGTCTAGTGTACTAGATGTACAAGCCAACATGTATCCAACTAAACATCAATCTCAATCATTTCCAACATCTAAGCATGCATATCAAGTATAACGACAAATAAAAAGATCATTAGCATGCATAAACAACACCCAAGTGACCTCCCATGAGTTCCCATACCCAACATACGTACGAAAGGGCTTTAACAAACATTTATTATAAAAGTTAAGTTTTCGTTGTGTCCCTCGTGTCAAAAGGTAGTTATCTTACCTCTCAGAGCTTCTTAAACAACAAACAATGTGTTACCAACCAACCTTGGTATGTGTCGCCGACAACCTATGATCAATATATAATTAATAAATATCAAACATCTCTGATTATACAATTTAAATGATTTCCATGACGCCCAAACAGCATGGACTCACACATACGACTCCACAACAAAACTAGTCTAGACGAATTCAGCATTGCGCGTATGTGAAAACCATGTTTTTCACAAAACATTACCCAACCTATTAACAACTATTATAAGACATTAAACATATCTCTTTTATCTAACAATATCCTTTGAAATCACCTCAATACGATTTTTCATTGATTTTCTATGATTTTTTGAACATTGCCTTGTTGAACTCGTCTGGAATCTGACCACTTTTAGAAATCAGTGTTTTCGGAGAATTACGAAGCAAAATCAGGGAAAACTTTCTTCTGGACGAATTTAGGAGACACCTAGACCTTTCCAAATATGTAAGGAACGACCTCTATAGATTTATAATGAATTAGTTATGATTTTTGTAAAACAGATAAGATTTCAGCCCTACAAAACCCTTGTTTTCAAACAACTCGACCACCAAACGGATCCAACACCTCAACCCCGACTTTCAGAACCTATATACACATAATATATGACCTAATTGATGGTTTGAAACCATCTCTTGATCCATGGATCATATACATCTTGTATAGATCACATAAACCCCAATTATCGCTACAAAATCGAATCATGCTATCACCAATCACCCTCTTGGGTTATGGACCAGATATGAACCATAGAAACACTCAATAATAATCAGAAATAGATGTGTAAATCAATCCATACCTGAAAGGGATGATAAACGGATCAAAAGACAAGCAAAAACCCTTCTGAAATCACCCGAAATCGACTAGAAATTGAGGAATTGACCTAGGTTTTGTGTGAAGGATTTTTCTAGGGTTTTTAATCTGATTTCTCAGCCTTATGGTCGACCTCCATGCCCTATTTATGCTGGAGTAACTTTAAAAACTTTACATCTAGGCCCTCGTACTTCCTTACAACTCGTTTCGTCACTTAACTGCTCGTTTAACGCATACGGGAACACTTAACGACTCTTAAATCCTATCGGGAACACTAAATGACTTTATTAATCATTATAAACTTTATTTTCATCACTTTAATCACTTTAACACAATATCCCACGTTAATCATTTAATTCACACAAACACGTATAAATCACATATTAACTAACGGTCACTAACGACAAGTCAACGGTCAACGTCAAAAAGTTTTGGGATGTTACACCAGGTAGAGGTCAAGTTGGTGAAGGACCCTCTGGTGACCAAGATGTACAGATAATAGAAGTTGTACAACCCATTAGACAAGTTGCTCCTGAAGGTCAAGGACCAGAAATTGTTGAACCTTCCAGACGACCTAGAACAAACAGGCGTCTGATGAGAGCTGAGTTCAGGTGAATCCTGAAAGACATCCTGGTGATGTAATGAATTTGGATGGGTCTCCGATTTTTGAACTTGAAGAGAATGTAGAGGTTGTTGGGCAGGTGACTGATGAACAGATAGAAAATGCGGCCCAGATTATTGATCAGGTTGTTGAGCAAGTCGAACAAGATGTTCAGACTGATGAACATGTATCTGGTGAGCAAGAGGCTCAAATCGACTTGAATGTAGAGGCTGGTGAACAAGTTCATGAACAGGCTGGTGAATAGACTGGTGATCAGACAGTTGGGATGGCTCCAAATTGGGATGATGTAGATTCCCCAATGTCTGAAGGTTTTGATGTAAACATGAATTTCCTGGGTGATGAAGAAGAAAATATTGATACATCTGCTATTGATTCAGACACCCAACCAATTATATCTGCTGAAATGCCACCATCACCACCAGAATCAAATGAACCACCTCCACCAGAATCAAACATGCCCACCACCACCACCACCTTCAATTCCAAGAAATACTCAATACTTCACTCCTGCAACCTCTCAAACTTCACAATCTCAACCTCCACCACTTCAAACTCCAGTCAACGTAACTGAACCTCGTGCGCTGGACTCAACAGTTGTAACATCTGAAGCTGCAACTGAAGAGGTCTGGGCACAAGTACCTCTTATGACCAGATTGACTTCCAATCTTGAACCTCCCAGTGGTCTCTCCACTTCATCTTCTGCCGAGGTCCAAGGCCTTTTAAATAAGGTGGCGGACCTGGAGAGATCACTCCAGACTTCATCGCAGGTTATTTCAGACTTTAAATCTTTATTATCAAATAACCTTGCATCTGAGATGAATGTGTTTGCTGGGAATGAGAAGCTTGTTTATGAGAAGCTTGATGAACTGGTACTGGCCACAAACAACAATACTGAAAATTTCAAAGTGGCAGTCCAGGGATTGGAGACAAGGCTGGTGAACTCTGTTCAGACTGCAGTGAAAGGTGAACTTGTTCAACCACTGGCAGGTCTGAATGAAGAGGTTCAGAAGTTGGTTACCAGGATAAGTTCTCTGGAGAGTAGATCCACACTTGATCAGGATGCAGTTGTAAGTACGATTAGTGATGAATGTACAAAGAAGTTCAGAATCAGTATGCTGAAAGAATTATCTGAAGAAATTTCTGAGACTGTTCTTCGAACTCTTCAAGATGGGCTGTTACCCCAAGTGGAGAGGTTGATGGAAGAAAAATTGCCAAAGCACTTGCCTAAAGAAGTTGAAACTGTTAAAAAGGAAGTGCAGGCACTTAAGAAAGTTGTGACTGATACAACTCCAGTGGCAGGAAGAACCTTTGGTGCACTGGACAGACATATGCTAGAACAATTATGGAATGATCTCAAGTCCAGAACTGGTGATCATTCCAAGGGGGAAAAGTCGTCTGGTGACCAAAAACAAGTGACACTGAAGCACTTGGCACAAAGAGCATTTGGCACTGAAGCCACTATGCTGTCTGAAGAAGCTGCTGGTACTGAAGCCAGTGAGCCCCAGTTTGAGTCTTTCCCAGATATACCAACTACACTGAAGTCTGTTAAAGGAAAAGCACAATTGGTATCTGGTGAAGAAGAACAAACTGCTGAAGAATCATCAGAGTATCCTACTGCTGATGATGAAACCTCCAAGAAGCTAGAACAAGAATGCATAATGATAGAGATCTTTAAGAGAAATCAAAAAGATGAAATGCTGGCCCATCAAAGGGAGATGGCAACTATGGGGACTCTGGACTCTTACAATGCTGGCAGGTTAGGCATAAATATTGATGTGTACAAAAAGATGAAGGAAGACCCTAGAGTTCATCAATGTCTGAATGCATTGAATGATGTTCATGTACGCTCCTTTTACGCCGAAGAAGAACATGTTTATGATTCTATAATTTATGGCGTTAGTGTACCAGAACTCATCAGGCAGAGGAAGGAGGAACTGGTGATGCTCCAGAGGAAGATAAGGAAGAATGCTAGTGCTCTGGAGTTAGAGTACAGAAAGAAACTGACTGGCTTACCAAAACTGACTGCCAAACAGATCAAAGCTATTAAAGATGCTGATGTAAGCAGATTCTTTCCCCTGGACACTTCTCTGAAAATTAATCGTCAACAACTCCAGTCTGCTGTTGAGCAAAAGAGAGTGTCAAAGGAAACTGAAGCATTGATCCAGACAGCCAAATTGAAAGACAAGTATAATGAAATGTTAAATTTCAGGGCTGATGCTAGACGGATCACTTGTGCAGAAATCAAGCTTGCTGGTAATCATGAAGGTATGTCAAAGTTTGAAGTAAAGTTGACCAGGGAAGGTAACTTTACTGATGAAAGAAAGAGTACTTCAGTCCAAGCGTTTGGATGGAGTGAACTGAAAGAGATTGCTTTAACGTTCAGGGGGAAGACAAATGTGTCGACTGATGTTAAAGCATTTCTGAAGAGAATTGAGAAGGTATGGAGAAGAAAGCAACAGATGGAAGTTACAATGGGCATGAAATCGCCAGAATCAGTACCATCTTCTCCATCACCAAAGAGAAAGGCTTCTGAAGATGCTCCAGGACAGACATCGAAGAGAAGGGCCTGACTCTTATCATTTACTTATTGTAATTTATTGTTTAAAGAAAATTGTAACTATTTATCAGTTGATGTATGTAATATTAGTTGCAATTTTTGATTCATAAAAGTAAATGATCAGATTTAGTCTAAGTTAGAACTTAAAAGATGAAACTGAAAACACTCATGATCTATAAAGTGTTTTCCAGTAACTTAAGATTTTTTAGACTAAAATCAAAACTTGTGTTTTTCAAGCATACAAAATTGTATAGATTTAAGCTTGAAAACACTTGCATTATTTCTAAACAAATAGGGGGAATTTGTTAGGTCCAGATTTACTGGATTCGCTCCAGACTCGACTACTGGAGCCTTACTGAAGATCTGTCCAGAAACGTGTTCTACTGGACCTACTCCAGACTTGGAATCTGGAGTCCCTCTGAAGATTTGTCCAGAAATAATGGAAGACAGTGAGCAAATACTTGTATAGGAAATCTGAGTATTCTCCAGATTAGCTCACTGGACTTCACCCCAGTCCAGATCTACTCTACTGAAGACGTTCTCACTGAAGTCAAAGACTGAAGTCAGAATAAAGAAGAATGACAAATGGCGGAGTCCACTGGAAGTCTTACCAGATCTGTACACTGGAGGATTGTCAGTGTTCTAGACCTTACAAGTCTGAACACTGATATCGAGGAATTGACTTTTGCTTTACACACTTTCCAAAGAACAATCCACTTGTTCTTTACCAAAGTTTATACGTGTAAAGGTGGTTGGTTAAAGAATAAAATCATATCGATATGACTTTATCCTTGTACCATTAACCAATGCATTTAATGTTCTTGTCGGATCATTAAATGCATGCAACCATATTTGTTCGGCACAAAATTCACTGGTGAATTTTGTTGCCTATAAATACAAAGTCATTTCTTTGAGAAAAATACTTTTAAGCATACATTTTGCATTAGAGTGAATTTGTTTAAATACTCTCGATCTTAAACTGGGATACTTCACAACTTTAAGTATCTCGATCCAAAAGAGTTATTTGACAAATATAGATCATTTGTAATTCATAGGTTGTTAGGATACATACTTATTTGTATTATCTTGATTCCGCACAACCTTGTATTTTATTTAACATCATAAATAAAATACACCATTAAAAATACATAATGTTCCACTTTACTTGTTTATTGCTTTAAGTCTTGTATTACTTTGTTTATATATCTTGCATTTATTTACAAGTAATACTAGTCCATTCTAGTGATTATTAGACTTGTTGTATTTTACACTTTCTAGGTTAACCATCGTATTAAGGGACTCACACTACCAATGTCAATGGTGGCTCTGCCATCACAATCAGTTTTGTTTAAATTATCATCATTGGGTCCAGTGGACTCAACAATCACCTCAATCCTGTCAAAAAAATTGCATAACTCTTCATTAGAACAACCACTTGTACTCATTTTAAAAGGAAATATTTGTTCATAAAACTTCACATCTCTGGCAAACAAAATAGTTTTATCATCTAAACTGTACAGTTTATATCCCTTATTTAAATTTGAATAACCAAGTAAAACACATTTTTCAGCTCTCTTAGAAAACTTATTATCATTATTCAAAACAGTTGCATAACAAAGACAACCAAAATTTCTAAGATGAGATAAGGCAGGTTCAAAACCAAACACAAGTTCATAAGGAGATTTTCCTTTTAACACAGAAGAAGGAGTCCTATTAATTAAATAAACAGCAGTGTAAACACATTCAGGCCACATATATAGAGGAACCCTCCCTGAAAGAGAAGAGCCCTAGCCACATTCAACAAATGTCTATGCTTTCTTTCAGCCACCCCATTTTGTTGGGGTGTATAAGCACAAGTAGTTTGATGTATAATACCAAATTGTTTAAACATTTTATCCATGTTCCAGTTAACAAATTCAATCCCATTGTCAGACCTAATTATTTTAACCTTCTTTCCAAATTGTGTGTTAATCATCCTTATAAAAGAATTTATGTTTTCAAATACTTCAGTTTTATTTTTTAACATGTAAACCCAAACTGCTCTTGAAAAATCATCAACAATAGTTAAAAAATATTTGTATCCTTCTTTACTAGGTTTCCTATAAGGACCCCACACATCAAGATGTATTAAATCACCTACACTTAATGACTTGTGATCACTTAGAGGAAAAGGTTGTCTAGTTTGCTTAGCTTTATGACAAGTATCACATGGCAGAGAATCATCAATCATACCAAGTTTAAGTTTAGATTTTAACACATGCAGAACATTATAAGATGGATGACCTAATCTGGAATGCCACAAATCAGCAGACACATTGCAATTTGACACATAATTAATATTAACATTATTAGCACAAACCTTACCAAGATTTAACAAATATAGACCACCATGAACTCTACCAGTCCCCAAACTTCTCATTGTTCTCAAATCCTGTATATAGCATGCATATTCAGAGAAACCAAAGAACAGTTTATTGTCTCTATTTGCTTTGTGAACAGATAGAAGATTTACATTATATTCAGGTACAACAAGAACATCAAACAATGTAATATGATTTGTGATTCTTAAATCTCCAATTTTAGTAATTTGAGCAGATGTACCATTAGGATGATTCACAGTAAGATTTAAAGCAGATACATCAATCACATTAATCATATCTTTATCAGAAGCACACATGTGTTGGTTTGCACCAGAATCAATGATCCAATTAATTAAACTAATCAAAGTATCAAACTGAACATTTGAATTAAAATAAGTTGAAGACATAAAGGCATTAAAAATAGCACCTGCCATATTAGCTTGTGTCTTTCCTTTAGAATCCTGATTCTCATTTAACAAACTCATAAGCTTTGCAAGTTGTTCATTAGTGAAAGGTAAACCAGAATTAGTCACAGAAGAAGAATTAGAACCATTTTCAGAACCAGACAAGTTATTTTTATCACACCAATTACTGGTTTTATCATTCACAACATTATGACTAGTATAATTTCTGTTTTGATTTTGAAAATTAGACTTCTTCTTATAAGTATCTGGATAACCAACAAGTTTATAGCATTTATCAATAGTATGACCTTTTAAACCACATGCAGGATTAGCACAAACAAGATTATCATTTCTAACAAACTTCTTTTTAGGATCATGAAACTTTGACACAAAAGCAGAATTAGAAGGTTTAGCATGATTCAACGAACTTGTATTTCTATGTGATTCTTCTCTAGATATCAAAGCATAAGCAGATTTCACATCAGGCAAAGGATCCCTTGTAAGAATAGTACTTCTAACAGACATATACATCTCATCAAGACCCATAAGAAACTGCATTAACCTTATTAAATCATGATGTGCTTTAAATTCTTTAGCAGCTTTACAAGTACACACAGGCAATTTAACCATAGCATCAAACTGTTTCCAGAATGTATTTAACTTGTGATAATACTCTGACAAAGAAGAACCATTTTGACACAAAGTGTTAATTTTATGATGTAAATTGAACATAACAGAACCATCAACCTTGTCATAAGTTTCTTTTAAGTCTTTCCAAACTTCACTAGCTACTTTAGAAAATATCTGTCCCATATACAATTCTTGACTAACAGATCCTAAAATCCAAAAAAGAACCACAGAGTTGCACCTATCCCATTGTTTAGCAAGAACAGAATCATCTTCATTTTTTTCACATGTACCATCTATAAAACCTACTTTATTTTTAGTTTCCAAAGCAAGCAACATAGCACATGACCACACATTATAATTTTCAGTTCCAGTTAATTTGAAAGATAGAATAGGAGCACCACTAGTATCAGTCGGATGCAGATATAAAGGATCACCAAAATCTAGATTACTAACAGTAGTAGGTTTAGAACCACTACCAGCATCAGGAGCCATCAATAATAGATAACAAGTAAACACTTAACACCAAATATACTCAACAAAACAGATAATCAAGTAAATCACCAAAAAACACTTAATAATCAACCAAATAATCAAATAAGAATAGTAAAAATAAAAATATATTTATATATTTTTGAGAAATAAATCTGAATCTCACAAAGTGTGTCAGTGAAGGATTCCAATCCTCTCAAGGAGACCGGTCAAGTATTAACACAATTGATTTTGTGAGAATAGAATAAAAAAAAATAGAAGTAGAAGATCAACAATACAGTGCTTTCGGCTGGAAAAAAAAAGGAACCCTAATTTTCTTCTTGATTCACTTAGTCAAGAAGAACAATCAGGATCTGAATATGAAGAAACCCTAACTTCTTTTCTTGATTCACTTAGTCAAGAAGAAGTCAGATCTGAAACAATAAGCAGCGGAATCAACAAGATCGTAAAACAGAAAACCCCAAAAATTAGGGTTTCTTAGATCTAGGGTTTCGAAATCGAAATACGCCCTAAATCAAAAAACCTTAACCAGAAATCACCGATCAGAGTAAACCTGGCTCTGATACCATGAACGAAATCGAAGATCAACAATTATTATTATTATTGTTTGTTATTCAATTAAGAAATTAATCAGTCGACTGTATATACCGACTTATAGAGTTCGATTATTACAATAATATGATCAAGATGATCAGTCGAAAGATTGATTAAGATGAATCAATCTTAACTAGAATTACAGAAACAAATATGAGAGAAAAAATATCAAAGAGAACATATGTGTTTTGATATATTCGATGAATAATCAACTGAAACCCTAAACGGGTTATAACGATATATTTATACTCCAAGAAAGGTTGCACTACTCCTCCCTCCTCTTTTCCCTTTGTGCACAAACAGTCCTTCCAGTATCAACAATAGCATTCCTGCACAATACTCAACCCCGAAGTTAGAAAAATGTTCAAGTATAAGCCTAAAGTTTATATTAGACATATAATTTTAACAGAATAGTATGGGATGGTAAGCTAAATGTTGGATGATGATCGTACATTTAGTGCTGGAATAGTGAGCCGTGAAAGATGAGGCTACTTGGTCCTCTTCTAGCACTAATTTGGATGTATTCTGGAATTTATGAGCTGCTGGACTTAATAGGAATATTGCATATTACCTTTCTGATACTTTGATGTATAGCTAGTTAGAATTTGGGTGTTGTGTTAGTATGCTACTGAATTAGCTTATTGAATATTGATTTAGTACTTGGGGATGTCCAAGTTACTTGTAAATGTTAATTGTAAATATTTTTTGGATATTAATATAATTCACCTCTTGGTGATAAAAAGAAAATTTGTTGAAAGTGATGGGATTGTAAGCGACGGCTGAAGCTGAACAACTAATTAACACAAACTAAACATAGTACGAGTATATTCATTATGTATTTATGTACATAAGGCTACGAGAACCATTTATATGACTTGATTCTTTTTAACATTAACATATATATTTCTTTCACAATATAAATGGCTAACGTATTTTTATTTTAATGGAGAATGTAACAACCCTACTTTTTTTAAATATCATATATGAGCTAGTTATGTTGCCTATGATCTCGCAAGCCATAGTTACACTTAAAGCTAGTAGATAATGCCCCTAAGCTAGCAATCTAAAGCTATTGTTCAATACTAAATATGAATTATAAAGTACCATCGAACAAAAATTTATTTATGATCAATCGGATTATCTAAATAATAATGTGAGACTCACAAGTTGAGATATCAACCAAGAATTCTTATAAATGTCCAACAAATCAATCATCAAACCAATGTAAGTAAGTATAATGTGAGAATTAAGATTTCTATCTCAAAGTATATCTATAAACTAAAATGTACATAAAAGTGCTTAAGTAACAATAAGAATGTATATATATGCTTAAAATAAATACAAGTTTACAACTAAAGGCTTATGTAACAAATCAAAAATACAAAAATATATCCATACATGTACATATACACATGCTAGAATAAAGAGAATTTATACTACAAACAAATACCATTTAACCTTACAAATATTTATACACTTACACCTAACATATATACACCTTATATACATAATTTTTATAAAAAAAAAAAAGATGCCAAAAACCCTTCCCATACCCCTTTGAGGCCGGCCCCCTTCACCACACACACCCACACCCAAATTCAAATCACATACACTTATTTCTCCCTTGGAACTCCCCACTCCAACACACTCTTCACATTCTTTACACACACTCTTATTCTCTCAAGGCAAACTCTCTCTTCTCCCTCCTTTCTTCTTGATACCCACGGCCAAAAAGAGAGAAAGAAAAGGCAAACATCAATCCATATAAACATACAATAATAATAAGGGTTTAAGCTAGATTGTTAAGGGTTAATACAAGCAAGGTTCAAGGGTTATTTGAGGCTTAGATTAAGGGTTATTTGAGGGTTCAAGGGCCACGAAAATCTGCCCTATTTCATCATCCAAAATCAAGTTCAAGAGGGTATAATCTTCATCCTTTTTACTAGATCTAATCTCGTTTTTGTTTATATTCAAAGGTTTTATCAAAAACTCATACTTTCTTCTTGTTTTTTTTGTAATATACACTTAATGAGGGCAAAGTTGATAGGATCTTTCTTTCCATGCTCATGCATGTCGAATCTAATAAGAAAGATCAAGGATTCAACAAGTTTAAGACCCAAAAGTGTGGTTATAGATTCGTAGTTTTAAAGTGACTTTCTTGTTGATAGATCTATATGTTTTTGTATATTTTTGAAGAGTATATTCTGAGATTTTTCATATAAAAGATGTTTTTGTATTGATAAAAGTTAGATCTATAAAAGTTGATAGTAAAAAGTGTTGATTCGAATGCATATATGCTAGATTTAAGAAAGTTGGATCTTTTGTTGGATTATGAGATGGATATGGACTTGTTATAAGTGAAAAATATGTTAATATTAGTGTTAAAACTCTGGAAAAATTTATAAAATATCAAAGGTATAAAGCTTGAATCAAAACATGTTAAAAATAAGCTAGAAATCACAAACCGAAAACACGCAAAAATGCATTTTGAGCACACACATGCACCATAATCTTATGAACCAAGAAAATATGATAAACCTACTGGAAAAATGTTGAAATAAAAGCACAAAACTCAGATCTATTAGTTCACGACAACAACAAGCTCAAAAACCACCTTTTCGGGTCAAATAATCACTAACCGAAAGCACTAAATTGCACATATCACACCACCACCACTCTCACGATTTTGGACACCAAAATATGATGAACTTTCTGGAAATAATGAAACAAGAATGAAAATCCATTTTGAAGCACTTTAATTGCTTAAGAAATGAGGCTAAAATCACTATTCCGGTAAACGATTTTTAATCATAAAACCCTCAAAATAAGCAAGACACAAGAGAGGTTGAATTGATATGATTTTGTATGGATAAAAGTTGCCTAAAAGGCCTGAGATTTTTGACCAAAATGTTTGGTGATGATTTCTAAGAATTTCCATGAATTATTGAATTTAAATGGTAATTAAAAGACATAAAAATCAATAAATAAATTATGTAAATCAAGAATGAAGTTAAATCATCTTAACCATTGATAAAAATAACTAAAACCTACTGGAGAAAAATAGCTAAAAGGCAAGAGACATGTGTTACATAATTTAAAGATAAATAATTAAGTAAAAACAATTAATTAAATATTATTATTAAAATAAATGGAAAATACACAAATAAAAGTATAAATCATGAAATTATAAATTAAGAAGCTTATATATCAGAAGATAATTCAAATGAAATCATTCATAATTTATAAAGACAATTATGACACTTAAAAGTATTTTTAAGGATTTATTTAGCAAATAAATCAATAAAGTGAATAAATAAATAATTAAATATTATTAAATTAAATATATATTTACAAACCAAAAAATATACATAAAATATTTATATTATAAGACCACTAATGTCAAATATTATTACCAAGCAAAGTGTGCAATGGAAATCATATAAATCCAAGCCAAACTACCGAAATTCCAATAAACGTACAAAAACGTATAATGAGAAAACGACTCTTACCACCAAATCTCTTATACCCAAACAATGAGAACATCATAATGCACTTAAAATTCCATAATCTAATGACAACCAAATATGGGCAAGTCTACTAGTATACATCTCATGATCTAGCTCACTAGTTCATGTCACGCGAACTTACGCCGCGAAATATACGTTATGGTTTAGGCTTGCTTGAGGTGCAACAAATCTAAGCGGAGGAATCACGTTTGATCAGCCCCTATTCACTCTCTAATCAAGTGAGTCATAGCCCCCTTTCAAACTCTTTTATAAGTTTTACTTGCGGGGTGAAAAGCATGATTAATTAAAATGACTTTCTCTTATGAAATGATTCTTTGAAATAAGGATAATGATATGGGAATTATATTGTATGTTCAACGTGTTATATGTTGTATGATGAGCTTGAGTACTGTCAAACGGTGGTCCCCTGTACACTACTATTAACTCATTTGAGGCCTGTAGTTAGAGGGTTGCGCAACTAGGACTTGTCCCCTCATCCACTATCATAGGTAACGGTGGGATGTTGGTCTGCCTTGGTGGCCACCTTCATCGCCAGTCTGGCCTCGCGGTGCTCTAACTACTATATATTTATGGGCGTCTCCATGGCACGACCCTTGGTTATCTTTATGCACGTGATTGACAGCATGTGCTTATCATTATCTTATCATTTGGGACATTATATCTGATTATTGGGACATAACCGGTCTTAGTAGTGGCTCAAGAACCATCTCATCAAGTTATGTCATGGTAATCTTACCATTGACTCAGAGGTATTGATATTATATTATGGATGGAAATTGTGGATTGAACATACGGTTTGGGGATGGACAGTATGATGGAACTCTTGGAAATTTATGACTTATTCTTTCTTGAATTGGATTAAATATATGTGTGTTGTTAGCATAATCCTATGAAATCACTCAACTCTCGTAGTTGACACTTTTTCTTCATGCTTTTCAGGTCTAGGGCAGTAAGTTAGCTTTGGACCGCTCCTTGGACGATGTGTTTATTTGTTGCATGTTGGACTAGTAACGCAAACATTTGATATTTTGATTATGAATTTGGTTATGTAATGATTATTAAACGTCAACTTGAACTTGTTACCTTTTTAATTTGAATGGCATTGAAACTTTATGTTGATGTTTATTACTTAAATCTTTTGTACCATGTCGTTCTGTGGCATCTCGTGTTTCCGCTATAGTCGGGGTGTTACAATATGACCAGTGGGATACAATACATGTGTATTACAGTATTTCGTAGTAACTAAATATATACCATCATTAATATTTATCTACCTCTAATTAAGGCTATATGCACAATATATGACAATGCACTAGACTTTCAAGAATTTTTTTTTGGAACGGTCGTTTTTCAAAGGTGTTTTGTCAAACAAGTTTTCGGGAAAAAAAAAATTGTGCAACCGGGTAAACCGGTATTGGCACTACCGGTTTCAAATTTTTGAGTCCAACCCGGTATTAGCATTACCGGGTTCAGAAAAAGTAGTTTGAAGCCGGTATTAGCATTACCGGTTTTGAAGTTCGTACGCACTTTTTCAGATGAACAGTGTAGCATGCAGTATGATGGGACAAGACACTCGAACCCGGTATTGCCAAAACCGGGTTCACAAGTCGCGACAAAAGATTATGTTGCAGTCCATAACAAGTTGCAGTCCATCACTTATACCTTCTGATATGAATTCTTATATTTGGGTCATGTAAATTGTTTGTGTTTGTGTTGTGTGTTTGTCCCACATTGGAAGAAGATGAAACTATAAGTGTGTTTATAAGTCATTGTTTGATTAAAGTATTAAATAGTATAAAATCTATTATGGAGGGAAACTTTAAATCTAGATGTATACTAGTTATTGACCCCGCGCGTTGGCGCGGAGTACGTTTTTTACACAATAAAGTTTTGGTAAATTTATGTCAAATATTTGAACCCAAACTTTAAAAATGACAACTAACTATCTAGCAATAACAATAAAAATATTGTAAAAGAATAATAAGTTGTATAAAAACACAAACAATAACTATGAATGTAAGACGTAATCATGATGAAAGTTATTATTTATTAAAAACGTTATGTATATGTATAAAAACGGAAGAAAATAATCAAAAACCAAATCTTTAAAAGTAAAACCATAACTGTGTGCAAGTTGTATGATGAAAACCTGAGAACCCAAAAGTTTAGTGTCAATAAAAATGAAAACGAAAACTTTGATGTGGGTAAAAGTTAAAAGATGAAAACTTTCATTAAAAAAACAACTAAACATGTAGCAATACAATAAAAAAATGTAAAAGAATATTAAGATGTATAAAAACATAAACAATAACTATATTAATGTTTTAAATGTAACATGAATGTAAGACGTAACGATGATAAAAGTTATTGTATAATGAAAACGCTATATGTATAAAAAGACGGATGAAAATAATCAAAGATCAAATGTTTAAAAGTAAAACCGTAACTGTGTGAAAGTTGTTTGATGAAAACATGAGAACCTAAAAGTTTAGTGTCACGAAAATGAAAACGAAAACTTTAATGTGGAGTAAAAGTTAAAAAATAGAAATTTTAGGGGTTAAAACGAAATTTGGTTAAAATTTAGGGGGTTAAAAAGAAATTTGGTTAAAATTTAGGGGGTTAAAAAGAAATTTGGTTAAGATTAGTATGTGCTTTAAAAGCTTGTACCTTTCATGCTTAAAAGACTTGTACATTGTACATTGCTTGTGAGTAAAAGTTAAAAAATAGAAATGTTAGGGGGTTAAAACGAAATTTGGTTAAAATTTAGGGGGTTAAAAAGAAATTTGGTTAAGATTAGTATGTGCTTTAAAAGCTTGTACCTTTCATGCTTAAAAGACTTGTACATTGTACATTGCTTGTGAGTAAAAGTTAAAAAATAGAAATGTTAGGGGGTTAAAACGAAATTTGGTTAAAATTTAGGGGGTTAAAAAGAAATTTGGTTAAGATTAGTATGTGCTTTAAAAGCTTGTACTGTAACACCCCAACAAGGCGGAATCATGAGGGTTACATAATAAGCACAGCACGACATGGAAATTATGTAGAGTGAATCTAAATGCATAAAAAGGATCAAGTAATCCATACGAACCATTCAATAATGCAAGTATCCGGATCACACATAAGCATAACCCCTAATCGGGAAATGAATCACGGATCCAAGAGGTCCAAGTCCAAGTCTAGCCTGATCAAGCAATCAATCATCCAATACGACTTTGAGCTAACCTGTTCACCTGAAAGGTGTACTAAAACGAGTCAACATAAAGTTGGTGAGTTCGTAGGGACATGTAATAGGAATCAAGTGTCGGGATAACAACCGTTAATGATATACGAGGATTAGAATACCTAATCACGTTCCAATGAAACCTTAAAAGGTTTCACGTTATCACAAATCAATACAAGTCAACGTTTACGTTCAATCATAGTTATAATGGCACGACTTACATAATAAATAATGCGCGATAAACCGGCACGACTTACATACATACATACATACATACATACATACATACATACATACATACATACATACATACATACATACATACATACATACATACATACATACATACATACATACATACATACATACATACATACATACATACATACATACATACATACATACATACATACATACATACATACATACATACATACATACATACATACATACATACATACATACATACATACATACATACATACATACATACATACATACATACATACATACATACATACATACATACATACATACATACATACATACATACATACATACATACATACATACATACATACATACATACATACATACATACATACATACATACATACATACATACATACATACATACATACATACATACATACATACATACATACATACATACATACATACATACATACATACATACATACATACATACATACATACATACATACATACATACATACATACATACATACATACATACATACATACATACATACATACATACATACATACATACATACATACATACATACATACATACATACATACATACATACATACATACATACATACATACATACATACATACATACATACATACATACATACATACATACATACATACATACATACATACATACATACATACATACATACATACATACATACATACATACATACATACATACATACATACATACATACATACATACATACATACATACATACATACATACATACATACATACATACATACATACATACATACATACATACATACATACATACATACATACATACATACATACATACATACATACATACATACATACATACATACATACATACATACATACATACATACATACATACATACATACATACATACATACATACATACATACATACATACATACATACATACATACATACATACATACATACATACATACATACATACATACATACATACATACATACATACATACATACATACATACATACATACATACATACATACATACATACATACATACATACATACATACATACATACATACATACATACATACATACATACATACATACATACATACATACATACATACATACATACATACATACATACATACATACATACATACATACATACATACATACATACATACATACATACATACATACATACATACATACATACATACATACATACATACATACATACATACATACATACATACATACATACATACATACATACATACATACATACATACATACATACATACATACATACATACATACATACATACATACATACATACATACATACATACATACATACATACATACATACATACATACATACATACATACATACATACATACATACATACATACATACATACATACATACATACATACATACATACATACATACATACATACATACATACATACATACATACATACATACATACATACATACATACATACATACATACATACATACATACATACATACATACATACATACATACATACATACATATATGATTCAAGATTTCCGACATAATTTAAGGTTTCTCGTCTTTAGACTCTTCCTAAGGCTAGACATAACACCCCAAGAATCCCAAGAGATGAGTTAACCATAAGCTAGAATTGATCCAAATGATAATAACTCGAAACGACAATACACTTTTAGTTATAAGTATGTACCATAATTTAAAAGTTTAATTAGAAGGAAAGTTATATAAGTATGTATATATATATGTATTTTTATATGACACATTTTCCTTATATTGTTACAAAATTTTGCTTGACATTGGGCTTGGAACACACTGGACCACCGATTTGGATACTACTTGGGCTGAGGGACGACCCAAATAGAGAGAGTTGGCCCAGCTATAACATAGAATAAGAGGGGAAAAGGCTGGATCGTGAATATGTGTATTTATATATATATTTATATCTGAAGTGCTTTCTTCCTGCACACAACAATCGTTTTAGGGTTTCCCCTTGCCATACCCAACAGAAAATGACTCAAACAGACCAAGAGGACCCCACACGAACCAGGGTTCAACGCAAGAAGAAGAAAGGAAGCTAGAAGAAATTCTGGAAAACCGAAATAAGCACACCACCGTAAGGTACGGTGGTGGCGGCGTAGGCTACGGTGGAGAAACACAAAAAGGGCGTAAGGTACGGCATATGAGGCGTAAGGGACGGTGGGCAGGTGGCTTCTGGGCGTAGGTTACGGTGGGGAGAGGCGTAACTTACGGTGGCCTGTAATCAAGCTTTTTGGCGTCTGGTTCTCCATTTTCAAGCGTAAACAGACCAATATTGGCGTAAGGTCCAAATGGATGTTTCAGAGCGGCGTAAGCTACGCCCCCTGGGACGTATCTTACGGGGGGCAGGGAGCAAGGACGATCTGGGCAAGAGGGATGAAGAATAACACAGTTTGACTTTTTGAGTCAAACTTTGACCCACGATTTCAACCCTAATTCGAGCCATAAAATCGATTTGAGATGGAATCAAAGCATGTTTTGTGCAATCCTAAAGGAGGTGAACCTGAATAACCACAACCCTCATCCAATTCGTCCATAGATCAAAGGTTTTATAACTAAATTGTTTTTAACCAACTTTTTATCCATGAAAACCCTAATTCGGGTTTCATGGATTTTTGACCCGAAATTTTACAAGTTTTTGGTTATACAAGCTCAATAAACATGATTGCAAACATAACCCTCCCAAGATTTGATCCATAACATAATTTAGCCCGAAAATTTGGTTCTTGACCCAATTAGTAATTAAAAACCCTAATTTATAATAAAAACGATTTTGACTCATCTTTTGACCCAAAATCTCTTGCATATGACTAAAAACATAATTATAAATATAAAGTAATGCTTTTGAGTTAGGTTTACCTTACAACAATCACCTCCAAGATCAAAACCCGAATTTGAGCTATTTAAGAAGATTTCTTGGACTTTGGCTTTCCAATTTTTGAGAGGATGATTACTTGATGTTAAAGATGATGAATTTATTACAAGTATAACTAGAACAATATTTAATGGTGATATTGATGATGAATCTAACCCAACTTTATCTTGAATCAACAATAGAGAGATAAGGAAAGAGTTGGAATGGATGGTGAAATGGAAGACATGGATAGGGTGTTAGGATAAGGTTGGGTCTCAATTGGTGGTTCATGGGTCATGGGTCGACCCATGGGTCACCCATGGGTCACCTGATTAAGTTTCTAGTTTAATTAAACGTCACGTTACGTCATATACCGACTTAATACTGTAATATAACCTCGACTAGTATAATACACGTCATGAAATCGTCAATAGCATTTAAATCATATCATTATCCAAGAATGAATTAAATTAGCACACGTCAAGTCAACGGGTCAATTTAAACAAAATTTCACTAAACTGTGAAATCAGTTTACGTTTAATCACGTTTAATACAAGTCAAAAATCACGAATGTTACATGTACATTTCATGCTTAAAAGACTTGTACATTGTACATTGCTTCTGAGTAAAAGTTAAAAAATAGAAATTTTAGAGGGTTAAAACGAAATTTGGTTAAAATTTAGGGGGTTAAAAAGAAATTTGGTTAAGATTAGTATGTGCTTTAAAAGCTTGTACCTTTCATGCTTAAAAGACTTGTACATTGTACATTGCTTGTGAGTAAAAGTTAAAAAAATATAAATTTTAGGGGGTTAAAAAGAAATTTGGTTAAGATTAGTATGTGCTTTAAAAGCTTGTACCTTTCATGCTTAAAAGACTTGTACATTGTACATTGCTTGTGAGTAAAAGTTAAAAAATAGAAATTTTAGGGGTTAAAACGAAATTTGGTTAAAATTTAGGGGGTTAAAAAGAAATTTGGTTAAGATTAGTATGTGCTTTAAAAGCTTGTACCTTTCATGCTTAAAAAGACTTGTACATTGTACATTGCTTGTGAGTAAAAGTTAAAAAATAGAAATTTTAGGGGTTAAAACGAAATTTGGTTAAAATTTAGGGGGTTAAAAAGAAATTTGGTTAAGATTAGTATGTGCTTTAAAAGCTTGTACCTTTCATGCTTAAAAGACTTGTACATAGCATATTGGTTTTTAGTATATATATAAAATATAATATATATTTTGACAAACTTAGTTTGCATTGCATCCTAAAAAATCAAATACGTTTTTTTTACTTATATGGCCAACCGAAATTAAAAGATAGGAGTACCTTTGTGTATACACAAAGATCATGTTACATCTTTAATTAACCTTTTAAGCTCCAAGTGTTTCCAGCGAGGAAGCTAAGAAAATGTTCCCCAATGGTTTTAAGACTGCTGATCTTCCATCTAAGAAGGATTACCTGCGTTTCACTCATGTTTGATTGATCCATCCATCAGCAGCTACTAGTATTTTAATTTGTCAAGATATATGTAGACAGTCACTAAGTTTATTTGTTACAAATGGTTAAAGGAAAACCACAACAACAACAACAACAACAACAAAGACCCAATCCCTAGACGGGGTACGAGGAAGGTTAGCTATAGACAGTCTTACCCCTACCCAAAGGTAGAGAGACTGCTTCCATAAGGACCTCCGGCCACAAAGAGGTGAAAGTCAAAAAGTGTAAAGAGTTTAGTTATCATACCTGTCGGTCGCCGATAGCAAAGAAGGAAATACATGTCTGTAAGCGTGGGGGGAGTAGCAAGCATGCAACCTAACATACTTTAGCACAAGTTCGACAATACCTATACACTAGCCAACATGAGATAAGGAAACAACAATGCATACATGCATATAAAAATGCAACCTAACATACTTTAGCACAAGTTCGGTTAAAGGAAAACCGAATTATATATATATACACGATTCGAAACCGGTTTTGGCAATACCGGTTTCGAGTATTGTGCAAGAGGCCACTGTAGCTAGTCAATGAGTCACATCGTGTTGTCACTTCATCTGCAAAAAAGCTGGATTTTCACTGTTAACTCTGAAACTGGTAATGCTAATACCGGGTTCGAGCCAAAAATTTGAAACCGGTATTAGCATTACCGGTTTACCTTGTTTCACAATTTTTTTTCCCGAAAACTTGTTTGACAAAACACCCTTGAAATACGACCGTTTCAAAAAAAAATTCAGACTTCCAAGTTCAAATAATTAATGTGGATTCACCAATTCATTCATCTACATAAAATATGTATATGTATTGTTTGTTTATGATTTCTATCCCCCTCTTTGAAAATATAGATTGAAAGAAGCTTATTATATTTTTATATATATTCACATCCAATCTGTTTTTTTTTCTCACTACAAGTTGATATGTATAAGGCGTTGGTGGTGTAGGCCGACAATGTATTGTATGAGGTGGGGAAGGTGCACCAAGGGTGGTGGTGGTGTTGGTGTTGGTTGATGTTGGTGGGTTTCAGTGGGATGGGGTTTTGGTGGTTACCGATGGTTGTGGCGAGATGTGTAGCATGTGAAGCCGTGAAGGTTATCGTGGTGGCAGGTGATGGTGACGTTTGGTGGTGGTTTCTGGAGGCACAATGGTCACAAGAAAAAAAGAGATGAGAATAAAACCTGTTTTTGACTTTCTGTATCAGATGTGTATGTTTTATGCATGTGTAAACGATGTTATATTTCACGTAAGCAACAATTAGTGACTCGGCTAGTCAAATTGAAGTGGTAACCGGCTAAGCATAGAACCTATCATCGAATATAATGATTTAATAAAATAACGAGTTACATATATATAATAAACATCCATATATTTCATTATATACCATAAATATTTACACGATTCATTACGTAATGAAACTATAACCTTTTTTTGTTTTAGTAAAACCTTTGATTTCACAAATAACTTGATACAACTATTTAAAGAAACAGGTCGCGTTTGGTTCGCATATTCTGATGGAATCTGATGGAATTGGAATTGAAATTTCATTCCTTAGTGCGTTTGGTTGTTCAATGATGAAGGAATAATATCATTCCGTTGGAATGTTAACATTCCCTCATTTGATGGAATCTCCATTCCATGGGATGGGGAAAGGAATCTCATTCATTCCGTCACTTAAATCTTCAAAAAATAAAAAACATTCAATCAAATTCCATTCCATCAGATTCCAATTCCTTTAACAGATTTCATTTCTTCCAAAAATATTTTGTGAAACAAACGTGCTAGAGGGGTACTAAAAACATTCTCCAGAATAGTCAAGAAAGAAAAGAAGAATGAAGAAAAAAAATACGAGTAACACTAAAAGTCCTCAAGAATATTCCATCCAAAATTTACCAAAAAACCCCAACTATTTTTGTAATTTCCACCAATTTTTGAGGCCCATTAACATTTGACTAATTATTAACACCTATATAAATCCTTTTTAGTCAATGTATACCATCTCAAGAAATCCCAATTCCGACACTCAACAACACAAAGTCCAAACTTGAAGCCATTTCTTTATTTAAAAACATTTTATTTACATACACAAAAATATATATAAAAATACAAAATAATATCTTAGATAACATCGCCCTGTATCTCTATACCAACTCAAAAACACTTGCTTATAGGAAGAAGATAATCAAGAAAGAAAAGCTACTTGATTTGGAGTTGATTTTTTAAAGTCAAATTATGCAAGTTTGACTAATCTTCATATGTAAGTCAACAGTTTTCAATATGGGTTTCTTGATTTTTTTTTAATTTTAAAGATCTTATTATTAGTTTTTATTGATTTATTGTTTGTTGTTAGTTCAATTTATTAAAGTTTAGATTTTTATTTTTGTGGGTTATAATTTAAGTTGGAATGTGTGTTGTTTGATGTATTATATGTTTGTTTTAATGTTTCTTGCATTATTGAATTGTTTTTTTTTTTTTAAAATTGTTTTTGAAGTTGGTATCTTTAGATATTAGAGCCAATCAACTAAAGTTCTTGTTTTTAGGGCTTAAATTTTGTGTTTTTTGATCATATTATATATGTATTAATGTTTCCCTCCTTTTTGCTGTTAATTTATATGTATTTTGTATGTATATGCAAGTAACTTCAATTGATAAGTTTGTTAAAGATCATATAATTATTTCAGAAATTTGTTTTGTGTGCAGAAGTCTTGATCCTGACAGTTTTCTGAATAATCTGAATTGGTTTTTGAGACTATTTATTTGAATTTGGAAAGATATTCTTTTTGGGTGGTTTATCCTGTGGTTAATGGTCAAAACTTTTGACGATTTTGTTTTTGAAGAACCGAAATTAAGATTCAAGAGTTATTTCGGTATCTAGTTTTGAGCAAGAAAAGGCCAGATGATTAGTAGAGTCGGAAGTTACCTTTCTCAAAGTGTATATTCCGTTGCCACCCCTTTTCATCCGTTTGGTGGTGCTGTTGACATAATTGTTGTCCAACAACAAGATGGATCTTTTAGAAGTACGCCTTGGTATGTTAGGTTTGGGAAATTTCAGGGTGTGCTTAAAGGGGCGGAAAAAATTGTAAAAATAGAAGTAAATGGTGTAGTAGCTGATTTCCATATGTATCTTGATAATTCGGGTGAAGCTTACTTCATTAAAGAAGTTGTCCCCGAGAAGGATATTGATGTCAAAGGTGCTAGAGAAGATGATTTTGCACCTGAGAAAAAAAATAATGCCGAGGTTCAGTTTCAAGATGAACATGCAGAGAGTACAGAATCCGATAGTGAAAAAAGATTTTATGAATTTCAAGATGAACAAACCCAATCGTTAGATGGGTCAATTGAGTTGTCGGATTTTGGATCTAATCGTTATGATAATCTAGAAGGTGATTTGGAATCAACAAGTTCAGAGGTGGTTTTGTTCAGCATTGATGGTCAAATATTGTCAGCTCCGATAACATCGATGGAGCAAAATACAGAAAATGTGCAACTGAGCACACCGCAGTTTCATTTGGGACCTATGGAAGGACCCGAATTTGAAGGTGATCTGGATTTAAGCAATCAATCTACTTGGGCTCAATATTTAAGTGATTTCAACATATCAAAAGATAAAGGTACCGAAACTCGGAATGTAGTGAACCTAGAGCGGGAATCATCTATAAAAAGTGTCGCTGAAGATACACCAAGTGATACAAAGAAAGAGGATGTTTTTAAGAGCTGTTTGGCATTAAATGATTTGGGAAAGCTAGAAGATGGCGGAGAATGTGAAGTAGGTGTTGAAGAATTACAAGTAGGCAATGAATGTGAAGGGGCTGAAAATGTCGAATCCTTGAAGTCAAAGGCTGAAACTGCGTCTACAGGAGTGACTTCGCAGGATATGGAACAGAAACTTTCTGACGTTGCAATTCTTAGTAATCAAGATCGTGAAGAAATTGTAGGGGTTGAAGACGCCGAATCTGTTAAGTTAGAGGTTGAAACTGAGTCTACTCTGGTGAATTTACTTAATATTGAACAAACACATTCTGATGTTGCTATTGTTAGTAATCAAGATCATGAAGAATCTGAAAGGATCGAAAATAGTCCAAAAGGATCAGAAAGTAGAGATGAGTCCACCATCTGTGTAACTGAGGAGCCTCAACCGTATTCTGATGATAATGAAAAATTTGATAGATCAAGACCAACAAGTAAGTGATTCTGTATTAAATGGAATTACAAGTAACTGGTCAAAATGGATCGAGTTGCCCGACACACTTTTTGCCAAAAATGAATATTGCATTATAAATAGTATTTCAAGAGTAATATGGTTTTTGGAATAAAACGATCAGAAAGTTATGAAATTTGAAGTTACACTTTACCGAGTTTTGATCGGTTTTTACTGGCCCATAGACACGTTTCTGTTTATGCTAGTTTTTCGGATTAATAATCAAATTCCTAAATCAAGAAATACACATTAGCAAACTGTGGGCTGGTCTGGGTTTGGTCATTGATTGAGGAACCTGTTCGTGAGATAGTAGGAAATTCCTATCCTATAATCAACGGCTTTTGCGAAACATATACCCTTAATTAAACTTCAGAAAACTCGTCGACCACATTCAAACCCACCAGTATCTCGTTACTTGTCACAGGTAAATAGGTAAATATAGGAAGGATCTTCCCTGAATATTTTCACCAAGTTAGGTATTTCATAGGTAATTAGGTAAATTTAGTATTGTCTGTTGATGATATCTAACATGGTTCAATGTAATTTCATGGATGTTACAGGGATAGAGATATCTCTTTGTGGGAACTTGCTTCGTCCTGGTATGGGGTTGAGTACTGCTTCTGAAACGTTTAACGCCCACCGAATACCCGAGGAAGAATTTAGAATTTCTGCAGCATCGATTATTAAAAATGACAGCTTAATAGTCAGAATTGAAGATAAATACTTTACATGGGAAAAAGCTGCTCATATTGTTCTTGGGGTGGCTGTATATGGGTTAGAAATGCATGCTGATCCCACAGATGCGATTCCTGTGGAGTGGAGTGGGCCCAATGGTGACTCCGGGCTTCCAACAACTCCATCTGGCCGTAGATGGAGGCTTTGGCCCATTGCCTTTAGAAGAACTAAGACACTCGACCATAATACTAGTAATCTTTCGGGTGAAGATGTTTTTCTTGACTCGGAATCGGTTTTTGACTCCCCACAACCTGTAGAAGCGTCTCCGACATCATCCCAATCCCCCCAGAAGCAATTTCTAAGGACACAAGTTCCCACTAGTGAGCAAATATCATCGTTAAATTTAAAAGATGGGCAGAACATGGTGTCATTTATTTTTTCGACCAGAATGTTAGGAGTTCAAAAGGTATGTTTTTATATTTTCTAAAGTTATCTTCTATGCTTCAATTCCTGCTCATTATGCATAATTTGCTAATAATCATTGTAGGTTGATGCTCATATATACTTGTGGAAGTGGAATGCAAGAATTGTGATATCAGATGTTGATGGGACGATAACAAAGTAAGATCTATTGAGGATGTGTGGTTTGAATGTGATTCTATTATATTGTATAATCGAATATGATAACCAACTTAATTAAAATTGACTCTTGGATATAATGTTTGGATGTGCATCTGCTCGTCGAATTTCTGATAAAGTGATAAGTATACATTTTGTTTTTATTTTTAAAGTGTTTTAACAACTTCTATTTACTTTAGACTTCAGTAACCACTAGATAAGGGACATTAAATAAAAACTTGAGTAACGCCAGCTGTATAGGCTATTATGGTTATTGATCCAGGGTTTATATGTTCTTTACATTACTTACTATTATACCATTCAATGTTATATCATGTCTTGCAGGTCTGATGTTCTTGGTCAGTTTATGCCTTTAGTAGGGAAAGATTGGACTCAATCTGGGGTAGCCCGACTCTTCTCTGCAATTAAGGTATTTTGCATGTTTAAAAAAATCTTTCGATGGATGACTATGGGCCAGGAAAGTCAGAATTGACTCGAAACATTTTATAGTCTCTTCTTTAGTACAAAATATATAACTTCGCCATAATAATACTCCAATATATATGTTATTAAAATGGATCATGATTCTAAAGATATTTTGAATGTTCTTTGGCCGGCTTTCAGAAACTCAAAAAGTTTACCAATTGACTTGCTAGAGAACAAATAATATCCCAAATGGGACCCATTTACTCTTTGCATTGCGGTATAGCATATTTTGATTTTTTCCTTTTTACTAACTTGCAGGAAAACGGATATCAATTATTGTTTCTAAGTGCACGTGCGATTGTTCAAGCATATCTCACAAGAAGTTTTCTCCTTAATCTCAAGCAGGTACTCAATGCTCTCCTTTATATTTTTAGATGACTAGTCGGGCGTACAGTTCCGGATTTGTGGATATTTTGTTACGGTTTAGATTCTCCACATTATACATTTTTTCATTGTTTTGGCTTCCCATCCATAAGTGGCATTCAGGTGGTTTTGGATCGAACAGAACTGCTGAAAAAACTCAAAAAGATTTCATTATAAAATAGATGAGTTTAAAGCCTTTACTCCTATATACTAATGAAAAAAGATTTCATTATAAACTGCTGAAACGATGGACTTTCTGTGAGTAATGGGAGCTTCTTTTTATAGGCTAGATGTACCTATTCACTCACTAGTAACAACTTACAAAATATTGACAACATTAATTTTAATCAAAAATCTATTATGTGGCAGTTAAGGTATAATTCACCTATCTACTTATAGTCAAACACATCATTGAAATGCTATGCAACAAGTCAAACATAAGGGAGGTAATGTGTTCAGACTTTGCAAGTCGTTGATTCATTGATGATCAAAGGGTATGGCTGATAGGAAAACGTTAAATGGGGTCAGAATGTCAGAGTTGGTTGATATAATTTCCATTCTTGTATGTCATTACTAGACATCTCTTGTTGTTCATTGCTGAAGATTACTTATAGATACTTCAACACTAGTCAAAATCTTGTAGTTCTAGATGACCTGTTTATGTATCACAAAAGATTCTTGTCATAGTTACTATTTAAAAACATCAAAATGTGCCACTAATTAATTCATCAAACATATGATTTCTACAGGACGGGAAAGCTTTACCCAATGGGCCGGTCGTCATTTCACCTGATGGCTTATTTCCATCATTGTTTCGTGAAGGTGAGTTGCTTACCACAATTAACTTGGTCAAAATGAGCTGGTCACACACATTGATCAAATCCCAAGAGATGATTTTGATTTGTTATGCACTGTGTAAACTATGATACTTGTTTGTTTCCTTGCTGTGGCAGTTATTAGAAGAGCACCTCATGAGTTCAAGATTGCGTGTCTAGAAGTAAGTACTGTATAATGGATTGAATGAATATCTTCGTTTCAGCTGTGACCTGGTTATATTGTTTTTAAGTTGCAATGTTTTAATGTTATCTGCAGGATATCAAAGCTCTTTTCCCATCTGATTACAATCCGTTTTATGCGGGTTTCGGGAACAGAGACACTGATGAGCTTAGTTACAGAAAAATAGGTATTCCAAAGGGCAAAATCTTCATAATTAACCCTAAGGTATTTATTTCTTGTCTTACAAATCAGGTAGTGAAAACTAGGATCCGTGCATACGATTTCTAGCTGGAAAGTTCACTCATTCGCTCATGAATGTTTCTGGACATAAGTGTTACTTTAATTTAACCCGACGTGGCACGAAAACTACCTGTTTTGACCCAAATCATTTTGAAAAATTACCTACCCATTGGACTTGGCTATTTTCCACCTCTAAAAAAGGGTGAGAAGATGAACTGCAAAAATGACCATTTTGTTGGCTTTTGGCCGGTCAGGAAGTTAGAACTTGAGCAAGGGCAGTTTGGTCAAATTATATTTGCTTTTTCCTTGACACTAGTTTGACACTAGTTATAACTTGAAATAAAATGGCAGGGTGAGGTAGCCATTAGTCATCGTATGGACATGAAGGGGAAGTCTTACACCTCTTTGCACACATTAGTCAACGACATGTTCCCCCCGACATCAATGGTTGAGCAGGTATGACTTATGTCAAATTCATGGCTCAAAAAAAACTTTTAGTTCTTTATAATGCAAGCAATTGATTTGGGTACTCTTTGCAGGAAGATTATAACTCATGGAATTACTGGAGAGTGCCATTGCCAGATGTCGACTTGTAGTAGTTTTTCACACTGAAAAGATCCTTGTTAAGCTATCTTCATTGGTAGATTCATCGTAGTTAACATGGGCAGGCGTCATTCATGAGTATATAGCCGTAACTTGTGAGTGATGGATCGAGTTTTTGGTTTACTATCAAGCTCTCGGTTTTTTTCGCATCCTTACTGGTGTAGTTATGACATCATGGTGTCGAGCATTGATTCATATGTTACTGGTGTAGTTATGACATCATGGTGTCGAGCATTGATTCATATGTTACTGGTGTAGTTATGACATCATGGTGTCGAGCATTGATTCATATGTTACTGGTGTAGTTATGACATCATGGTGTCGAGCATTGATTCATATGTTACTGGTGTAGTTATGACATCATGGTGTCGAGCATTGATTCATATGTTACTGGTGTAGTTATGACATCATGGTGTCGAGCATTGATTCATATGTTACTGGTGTAGTTATGACATCATGGTGTCGAGCATTGATTCATATGTTACTGGTGTAGTTATGACATCATGGTGTCGAGCATTGATTCATATGTTACTGGTGTAGTTATGACATCATGGTGTCGAGCATTGATTCATATGTTACTGGTGTAGTTATGACATCATGGTGTCGAGCATTGATTCATATGTTACTGGTGTAGTTATGACATCATGGTGTCGAGCATTGATTCATATGTTACTGGTGTAGTTATGACATCATGGTGTCGAGCATTGATTCATATGTTACTGGTGTAGTTATGACATCATGGTGTCGAGCATTGATTCATATGTTACTGGTGTAGTTATGACATCATGGTGTCGAGCATTGATTCATATGTTACTGGTGTAGTTATGACATCATGGTGTCGAGCATTGATTCATATGTTACTGGTGTAGTTATGACATCATGGTGTCGAGCATTGATTCATATGTTACTGGTGTAGTTATGACATCATGGTGTCGAGCATTGATTCATATGTTACTGGTGTAGTTATGACATCATGGTGTCGAGCATTGATTCATATGTTACTGGTGTAGTTATGACATCATGGTGTCGAGCATTGATTCATATGTTACTGGTGTAGTTATGACATCATGGTGTCGAGCATTGATTCATATGCTAAATCTTTTTTGTTGGAATATTATATTCTTAAAGAGATCATATAAAATGTGATTTACATGTTATGCTAAATTTATAAAAAAAACTTTCATTTAAATATTATTGTTTTTTTTTACTGTTTTTTTTTGTAACTATATTATATATAAACCTTACAAACTTTACTTACATATGACTTTTATTCAAAATATTTAGAAAGAATTGTATGGATTTTTTACAAATACATATAACAGATCCTCTAAATAAAAACCTCACACCTTATGTTCTAATCTATATAAAAATCAGAATAAACAAAAAATACCATAAGCAAACCTTAAGCATTGTTCGTTTTTATAATTTATTTAGTGGCTAAATACAAAGACGTTTTTCAAAAGAAGAAAGTTTAGTCCAATTTTTTATATTTTCTAAATCACACGTTAATTCGTTATATGTAATATTTTTGAATCAGATAGTAGACAACATGAAAAATAAAGTGTTGATTACATCAAAATGGGTTATAAGTTGTTTTTTTTTTGTAACTATATTATATATAAACCTTACAAACTTTACTTACATATGACTTTTATTCAAAATATTTAGAAAGAATTGTATGGATTTTTTACAAATACATATAACAGATCCTCTAAATAAAAACCTCACACCTTATGTTCTAATCTATATAAAAATAAATAAACAAAAAATTGATAATTAATAGACTTTATTCATACTCGTAATATACACTTATAAATTGTAAAAGATCAGCATGCTTCTACTTTTGAGATAAGTGTTTTTATGGTTTGATATCTAATACACTAATTGCTTATATTATATATAAACCTTACAAACTTTACTTACATATGACTTTTATTCAAAATATTTATAAAGAATTGTATGGATTTTTTACAAATACATATAACAGATCCTCTAAATAAAAACCTCACACCTTATGTTCTAATCTATATAAAAATAAATAAACAAAAAATTGATAATTAATAGACTTTATTCATACTCGTAATATACACTTATAAATTGTAAAAGATCAGCATGCTTCTACTTTTGAGATAAGTGTTTTTATGGTTTGATATCTAATACACTAATTGCTTAAGCATTGTTCGTTTTTATCATATCTAATACACTAATTGCTTAAGCATTGTTCGTTTTTATCATATCTAATACACTAATTGCTTATATTATAAATTGCTAGAGATATGGTTTGATAATTATTAGAAATGCTTAAGCATTGTTGTTTTTATGATATCTAATACACTAATTGCTTAAGCATTGTTCGTTTTTATCATATCTAATACACTAATTGCTTAAGCATTGTTCGTTTTTATCATATCTAATACACTAATTGCTTAAGCATTGTTCGTTTTTATGATATCTAATACACTAATTGCTTAAGCATTGTTCGTTTTTATCATATCTAATACACTAATTGCTTAAATTGTTCGTTTTTTATATTATAACTAACTATATTATATATAAACCTTACAAACTTTACTTACATATGACTTTTATTCAAAATATTTATAAAGAATTGTATGGATTTTTTACAAATACATATAACAGATCCTCTAAATAAAAACCTCACACCTTATGTTCTAATCTATATAAAAATAAATAAACAAAAAATTGATAATTAATAGACTTTATTCATACTCGTAATATACACTTATAAATTGTAAAAGATCAGCATGCTTCTACTTTTGAGATAAGTGTTTTTATGGTTTGATATCTAATACACTAATTGCTTAAGCATTGTTCGTTTTTATCATATCTAATAACTATATTATATATAAACCTTACAAACTTTACTTACATATGACTTTTATTCAAAATATTTAGAAAGAATTGTATGGATTTTTTACAAATACATATAACAGATCCTCTAAATAAAAACCTCACACCTTATGTTCTAATCTATATAAAAATTATACCCCTATGTTGAAAAGTTTACAATTTTGGGACATACGAAATTACCATTTTACCCTTAATTAATTAACTTACACAATCATTTCATAATCTTTTAAAAATATTCACTATCCCTAAAAATCAAATATCTTTGTATCAATTACCTACACCAGTTGACGCCGACGTCATCATCATCCGTCGATGACACCACATTGCAACTAATGTCATCGCCGCCGCATTACGCGGGTACCATGCTCGTTTAATTTAAACGTATGAGTATAATACTATTAGCATTTCAGTTTGTGAGAAGTTAAAATTCGATGTGATGTAATTTGTTGTGGTAATAATTCACTGTTAATATGAACTCTAACATAACCACACTAAAATATATTTTATTTAGCCACTATATTTCAATCCCATAAAATTCAAGTGTTACATTACGATAATTTATGAACACTTAGAAAGTTAGAAGCAGTTTTTGTAATACATTGTTAGTTAATTAACCACACTAAAATATATGATCTATAAACATAAAAAATAAGTTTCCATATTCAGTGGGTTTAGTTTCAATATCACATGTATGATATACACGTATACAAATCTTTCGCTACATGTTTAAGTATGGCAGAATATACAACATGATGAAGAAAAAAAAGTTTATTACATCTATAAAGATAGACAAAATATCAAACGAAAGACCCCCTAAAATTACTATATCTCAAAATATAGATAGTAGAATAACTAAACCCAAATACGTATTGAAGAATGATGAAAGAAATGGCGTCACAACATTTTATTCACCATCTTCATCAAAGATTTGATACATTCGGTTTTGACCTTGATTTTATTTTTTCTTGCGCTGTTTAATCTCTTCAATTAGAATTTCATCATCAACAATAAAAATCACCTATATAGCATAACAGGAAAGTTAAAACACGTAGAACAAAAAGACGAGCAAATATTGTAAATACAAATTACTTGATTAAGATTATCTTCATGATGATGAACATCATTCAAGAGAACAATGTCATCCAAGTATTTTGGTGAAGCAAAAGGTAAACGAAACATAAATCTACATAATTTTGAAAAAACACTAATCATTAAATCAAAACGAAACAAAAAGTAAATATACCAGACAATTTTGAAGGAGCTCGTGTGTTATTGAAGCATAAATCTGCACACAATAGATTAGATATATGCATTAAAAGAAACACAATAACCGATATGAATCACCAGATTAGAGTTAAAAATTTGCAAACAAAATAAAACACATAGGCACACTAAAATAGTCAAATCGGCTTTATAAAGGCAAATTAGGTAGAATTGCATAAACTGGAAAAGTAAAAAAGCTTGACTTATTAAGCCACTTAAATAGGTAAACATACTACTAACAAAAGCATTATATGATATTAATCAATTTCAAAAGTTACTCCTTAAACCAGCCATTTCGCTTGAAGCTCGGTCAACACCCTTGGACTTTTTCCAGTCCTAATTATTTAACAACCTAAATACAGTACTAATTAAGCACGTTCCATTATCTTTTTAACTATCAATATCCATTGATTCCTCTCACACTCGGAATATATGCAAATTAGGTATCCCCCTGTGTTTCTTAACACGTAGTGTTACACCAAAAGTATTATCAACTATCCATTTATAGAGTAGAGCTTTACTGAAAAAATGGGATTTAGTTAAGTTTAAATATTACTCGTAATTAAATAAATGGTATTTTGACCGAGTATAGTAGATTAAGTCCAATGTTGACCGAGTATGTTGGAGTCCACGTTTGATTTGCTGAAAATGGGACAACAACAACAACAACAACAAGGTACAATCCCGACATAAGTCGGGCTATGAGGGAGGTATGATGTAGACAGACCTTACCCCTACACAAAGGTAGGGAGGCTGCTTCCAGATCCACCGAGGTGGAAGGGACCTCCGGCCCGGGGTGAAAAAAATAGGGTTAGATCCACCGGAGTGGAAGACTTAACCGGAAAAATCTCGATCTCAGATCTACTCTCGATCTCAAAGAGAAGCCGGAGAAACCTCTCAACGGCTCTCTAGAGAGAGAGAAGAGAGGAGAG
>CM067171.1:91885478-91964940 GCA_034093135.1 Erigeron breviscapus | reverse complement strand
TTTTTTTTTTTTTTTTTTTTTTTTTTTTTTTTTTTTTTTTTTTTTTTTTTTTTTTTTTTTTTTTTTTTTTTTGTTTTTTTTTTTTTTGTTTTGTTAAGATCTTGATAACAAAACTAAGTTTGTTGGGATTTTTTTTTCTTTGATGATAATATATTTATATAGATACAAGAGTTTATGTTTTCGATTTATGTTTGAGAAATAAATTTATTAAATTGAGTGAAAGAGATGATAGATCTAGGTTGTTCTACTACAAATCTGGATTTGATGATCTAGATAATACTATTTGAATGAAAATGACATAATTACCCCTCACATGTGTGGCACATGCCATACTAACGAAGAAAAATTAACGGTCCGTCAGTTTTGAGCCAAGAATGCAACTGGTGTGATATCACAGGGACGACGAACGCCACTTTGCACAAGTTTGTATGAAACTTGCAATTCGTGTGATAACACATGGACCAAAAATGCAATTCGTTCCTAATTATTTTTTTTTGATAGAATGTTATGTGTGTAATATAACTATACCACTTTCATATTTTTAAGATCTGAGATAGATATGGTCTGACAACCATCAAAAATATCCAACTGTAGTGAAGAGTCGTATTTGCATTCACAAACAGATGAACCCACACTCCCGAAACGTAACATAAGCCTGCATAAAATCACAGTATTATGTGCAGTGCTGATATGTTGGTGTTATAAAACATGTATTTGATAATAAAATTGTTATAAATACCTATCTCGTGTGTCAATCGGTCCGAAATGATCAGAAAACGTGAACACTTTACTTGCTTTGTCACTGGCCTTTATAACAGGAACGCCTAACCAATTCATAAAGATTAGTCAATGCAATTTTTTTTCACATGGGTTATTCAAAATAAAAATTTCAATACATAATTATATATACCATTATGTTTGCTTATAGAAGCCAGTTGATAACATATGATTTTGATGATGAAATTAGGTATGTAGACATTTGTTTTGCCATATCATCAAACAAAATGCATTTAATCCTTAGTCCACTGTGTAAAGAAACATATTAAAGTAAATAACAAATATAAAGGGTAAAATAAACACAAATACGTGATAAATGTAGTGCACTGTTATATGCACTGTTAAGTTCCTGAAATACATCAAATAACATCTTACGTGAACTTAAACATGATACAAATTAAATAAAATAAAACTAATTTATCATTTACATACCATCTCAATCATCGATAACTTATAAAAAGCCTTAAACATCATGTCATTATCAGTCATGCGAGATACAGTATAAACTTGGTAGTTGTGGTTCAGATTATAGTTCGTTACAGGAAACTTCACCATAACCTTCTTCCCAAGCATAGCATCCAAGTCATCCGGATACGATTCCACACCAGCACATTTATCAACCAAACTATGAGCAGTTTTCATAATTAGCTTAATGACATCACGATCAAAGAAGACCAAAGATGTTTCACCAGAATCGTCATTCACTTTCGCTTGGACCTTGAACCTGTGAACCATATAATAGACATATATGACACACATTTCAATCTTAACTATTATTTTTAACAAACAAACATAGGTATTAACAAAACCTAGGAATTATTGGAACATCCGGCCCACACTCAGGACAGTCATGAATAGATCGAGTCCTTCTGCTGGAAGAAGCAACATCTTGGTCAACCTCAGCAGGATTATGGGTAACAACTTTTTTGTTACATTTTCGGCATGCAATATAGTACCAAGGCTGGTCTGTTTCAATTTCTTTGATAGTTACAACAACAACACACGAAGTAGGCTGAAAAAAACAATATCGAATGACGAACAATAAACATATCCAATTTTTGTTATAAAACATAATACGTAACTTATGAAGATGTGAACAAAGTACCTCATATATAACATCTAGATAATCAAGCCTTATGCAACTTGAGTTGCTAAAGAAAGCTTCAGTCGCAGGATCGCCTAAAGATTTAACTTTAAGCCTAGCAGTTTCGTCTCCAAAAGCCTCAACAAATCTGATTTGCAAACATATATAATTAGAAATGCACATAGAAATTATAATATGAAATATAAACTTAACAACTTATTATTCATTATAATTTAAATCAACCTTAGTTTGAAATTGTTGATTTCAGGTATATCACTGTTTAGCATAAGCCTTGCAACATTAAATCCATGCGAAAGAGAAAAATTGCCTGACAAAAGTAATACAAATCTTAACTCTATACTAAACAAAAATTAAAACTGAATTCAAAACAAAAATAAAAATTAACCACTGTAATGTATATAAAACTTACCTCTCCATTCACGTAACTTCCCAAACTGAACCACTATAACATTGATATCACAATTTTCTTTCTCAAACATCGACTTGAACTCATCGGCATAAGAATCCCAAAATGTGCATTTAAGTTTAAGACCACTTGTAATAATAGAAAACAAAAATCAAGTGTCACCAAAAGTATACATGAGATATCAATTTAACGAACAATAAAATTATTAAATTATTTGTAAATGAGGTATTACTCCAAGTCCTGTAACTGAACATCGAGCCTCTTATTGGGATGGCCGTTTTTTTCGCCAACAACAACATCTGAACATCCACTGACATGTCCTATAACATCTGCAAGTTTTACAAATACCAATACCGATCGTTTATATACATATGAAATACATAATATAATCCATTGAAACTTAACCAATATATATGAATAAGATAAACAAATACCGATTGTTTGGTTATTTTCCACTCTACCATCCAAAATATCACGGAAACGCACGAACATGAACCCATGAAGTGGACCATCAAAGTTATCAAACACCTTAATCGAACTCAATTTATGTAGCATGATCTTGACCGAATTGTCCAGTATTTTGTACGAACCAACATTCTCATTCACAAAAAAATTTGTAAACCGCCTGGTCTCACCTTCGGTTAACAAAGGCTCAAAAGTTTTCATCAAATTTTTTCGCACCGACGCCTGAACACGATCTCCCTGTATTAAAAAGTGAGAAAAACCGTTATAATAATACATCTGATAGTCTATAATCAATAAAGAAGATAAGTTCAGCAAAATTGAACACGGACCTGTTCGTCCATCAGAATCATTTCAATACTCGAAATATTATTAACATCGCCATATGTAGGCTGCTTCCATAGCCGTAAAATCCTAACCGTTATCGTGCATGGCTTCATATTTGTGGTCAGATTTCTTATTGCAACATGGTTGGTCGAAGCCATGATGACAGTTATGTTGTGTGTTTTAGTTTTGAGATGATTTTGTAATGACTGGGGTTGGCTTTATACAGACATACACAATGTAACTTCCACATCAAACATACACGAACAGTTATACTTATAAATTTGAAAATGAAACTAACCGCCGTGTGATGTTGTAGTCGAGTAACCGCTGCTCCAAAAGTTACTTTTAAATTTGAAAAATGAAACTAACCGCCATGTGATGTTGTAGTCGAGTAACCGCTGCTCCAAAAGTTTTTGGAGATGCCACATCAGATTTCATAGTGTTTTTTGCATTCTAAACATTGCCACATAGGCATTTTAACTAACTTGGAAAACCTTTCATTTATATAGTATTTAGATAGAGATGTGAATTTGGGTTTCATATCGTTTTGGGGGAAAAAAGAAACCCTCGATTCTTGAAACCCTCGACTCTTAAACGGAACGATGGATGATGAACAAGGATCTCTTCTGGCTGCATCGCCATCTTCATCGCCGCCACCATCACCAAAGCGACTCGAGCGCTATCATCACCATCTTCATCGCCAACACTTGGATTTGGGTTTTAACCAAAACGATATGAAACCCAAATTCACATTTACATTATATTATGTCACATCCGTCCTTGTTAATTACAGAAGTCGTCCCTAGGTATCCAAGCTTGCGGGTTTCATCCCTAACTTTCAAATATTACAGTTTTAGTACAAAAAACTCAACAGTTTTAGTCCTGGCCATAAACGTCCGTTTAAAACCAGGTCACGTGATTCGCACTTCTCGTAAATTGGCTTATTAATACCCAGAGTTGATTACAAAAGTCATTCTTGTTGTGGATCGTCACTTGTAACTTTCATCCCTAACTTTCAAAAGTTACAATTTTGATCCAAAATTCCAAATGAAAGTTAAACACCAAAATCATTTGGAATTGTAATTCATAACATATATCACATATACAATCCCAAATCCAAGATCAAACACAAAATCTAATCCAAAATTAATAACAACAAATCTAATGAGAATTAAATTCAAATTTCATCACTTTCATATTAATACATTATCTGTATACAAACATTATATACAATTATCACTTTCGCCATTTTTTTATAACATACAAGACATGGGGGCCGAAACATTTATTCAAAATATTAAAAAATTAGTATGTGAGGGGTTTTTCACCTAAGTTAGATGTATAACAGCCTCATACTCACTTTTTTCATATATATATATATATATATATATATCCATCACAAACAAAATGGGTTAACAAAAATTGGGCTAACTATCTTGGGCTAAACATTTTGTTATATACACTTTATTGGATTAAATTGAAATATGATTTATGAAATTTGATATAACAAAAAATTAAACAATATGCATTAAAAATTTTGAAATATAATATTTTGGAAAAACCATTTCCCTCCTCTACTAAAGGAACAATAGCGCTAGCGTCACATAAGAGATCCTGTCAATTAGAGGCTCTGTGCACGTGACTTTTTCTGATGTCATTTGATGATGAAATTGGTAGATTTTCATGGTGTTTATAATATTTTGAATTTTATTATATATGTTGATATATGCTTAAAATTTAAAATTGGAAAGAAAGGTGTGTTATGTGAGAATGGATATATAAAGATTAAAAGCCTGTTAATTTCATACCTCTTTATTTTAATCGATTGTACAGCTATATCTATTATTTTTATGAATATTAGTTGTGTATATCGATAAGATGTTGGTGATATGAGATATGGTTTTTCATCATCAACTATTTTTATTTGTTCTCGGGTTTTGTTGAGAACAATTTCAATGTTTTTCCTTTATTCCACCCGTGTTTAACACGAGATTTAAATCTAGCATCTACACTAAAAACCAACTTGAAATTTACAAGTCCTTAAGCATATTGTACAATACTTCTTTGGGATTATGGCACTGGAGTGTAACCAACTATGACTCAATGGTTATGTAATGTAGTGACCTTTCAAATTGGCTATCTGATGTAAGTATCTTTTATTTTTGTTCTTTTAATGTACTGATTGACCTGTTGTACCGGTAGCCGGTAACAATGTTAATTTTACTTTGAGATTATGGCACTGGAGTGTAACCAACTATGATTGAATGGTTATGTTATGTAGTAATCTTTAAAACCTATCTGATGTAAGAACCTCTCATTTTTGTTCTTTTCATGTACCGGTTGAGCTGTTGTACGGTCATGGTTAGGGTTGTGGGTTGTGAACTCTGACGAGATGGATGGTGGATGGTCTTAGACTCTGACGAGGTTGTAGTGGGTGGTCTCGGTCTCATTTTTTCTTCTATTCAAGAGGTGCGACCATCTCTCCACCGTCTCCACTTCCGGACACGTGCCACCACTGACTGCCACAAATAAAATAAACAAATGTCAGCCGCCACCCAGACAACCACCGTCATCATCCTCTGTCAAAATCACCCCCTTTTACCCCATTGTAAACCAACGTTGCTAAATCTTGATGGTGGTGGGGATGGGATGGCCGAATCTTTATGATTAACGATGATGGGGTGATCATAACACAATTCAATTTGGGGATTAGGGTTTGTCACCATCAAAAAGTGAAAGATGGAAAAATGATTGCCATTATCATTAACACTTTTGCATACATCGAGTGAAATAAAAGAACAAAAATGAGAGGTTCTTACATCAGATAGCCAATTTTAAAGATTACTACATAACATACCATTCAATCATAGTTGGTTACACTCCACTGTCATAATCTCAAAGTAAAATTAACATTGTTACCGGCTACCGGTACAACAGGTCAATCAGTACATTAAAAGAACAAAAATAAAAGATACTTACATCAGATAGCCAATTTGAAAGGTCACTACATTACATAACCATTGAGTCATAGTTGGTTACACTCCAGTACCATAATCCCAAAAAAGTATTGTACAATATGCTTAAGGACTTGTAAATTTCAAGTTGGTTTTTAGTGTAGATGCTAGATTTAAATCTCGTGTTAAACACGGGTGGAATAAAGAAAAAACATTGAAATTGTTCTCAACAAAACCCGAGAACAAATAAAAATAGTTGATGATGAAAAACCATCTCTCATATCACCACATAGCCAATTTTCATTTTCACCCTTAAGTTTTTTATTTTATCTTTAATTTACAAAACCTTTTTGGCTTTTGCTCTTATTCAGTTTTACCCCCTAAAGTTTTTATCTTTATCAATTTCCATGTCACACCCCCAAAATGCGGAATCGAAGGTGTGAACATATTTGTAAACAAATCACACATTATAACAAACGACCTCTAAAATGAGACGTTTTTAGAATATATCCGAAAGATTTTCTTTATTGATCACAAAGTGATAACTGAGTTCATAACTAGTACAAATGAGATTCTTTAAACATGATAATATAAACTAAGACATCTCCATAAGTTTTCTTGTAGTATGCAATTGTGACTCCAAAAATATGCATCTATCTTATGCGTCATCTAGCTCAAGTACCTGAGAAATACACATTTTAAAGTTTCGTCAACATAAAGTTGGTGAGTTCATAGAGTTTATAATAAGGATTTACCTTTGGATCACAAGATTTATATAAGATATCGTATGCACACGAATATCAAACAACCATGGTTAATTTCAACCAAGTTTATCACATGCTTATACCTTGGAAACCGAATACCTTAACCATACAATTCATGTATAATACCCCTCATGTGATGCTAATGCTTAACGCAATCACGATTTAGTTCAAATATTAATTATCCGTTGTCCGGTTAGCGCTACTAACCCGGATAGGGGTGTCAACCCAATAGTACTATTATTAATATTCGCGCTCCATTTATCGGTCCAAGTTCCATATAGGGGATTTCATACCAAGCATTGTAACAAAAATATAAGCATGGATCATTCAAACAATTGTGTCCATAAAACAAAACAGTTTGTGTATTCTCTGCCTTGAAAAAGTAAATAGGGATCCATGAAACTCACCTTAATTCGTAGGTGATTTAAAGATCAAAGATCGATGAAAGATGATGATGATGAGCTTGTACGTTTTCCTAACATAATAGACTTGATTTAATTTCTTTGTTTTCCATTAATTTAACTATATAGTTATTCATTAATACGCTTGTCAACGTAATTGATTTTGAGTTATTTCAATAATCTTTGAAACATATACTTGAAATCTTTATAAATGAAATCTCATTTATTTTTATTGAAACCTTTAAAATTCTATTTTGAAATACCATAAATAAGCTAATAAAAAAGAAATGTATTAATCATGTATTGAAGAGATACTTTGAATAGTATAACTAATACAAAGAATGTATTAATTTTTGTAACGAATAGATGCTTTCAATAGCAGAGATATGAAAGATACCTTGAATGGTATGTATTATAATCAATACAAAATGTATTGATTACAATTGAAGAGATACCTTAAATGGCAGGAAAAACCAGCATTTTATTTCCAAGTTGTGTTAGGGTTGGCCTTGGGTCGTGAAGAATATCGGGGCGAATTAAGTTGCTTAGTGAATGCTTATGCAAACTTTTCGCGAACTACCTTCCATTCCTCCGATATAAGCCTAAGAGGCCCAAGGTGCAATCACTTTCGGAAACATTGTGCGGTTAAAAGCGTATCAATGATATATTCTATCCATAAATCAAACAATTCGAAAATACGAAATAATTCACAGATGGTGAATAGTAATTATATGAATTAGGATAGTTAGGTATATAACTATGCCTTTGTTTATATACCATAATAAGTATTTAAAATGATTTAATAAAAGTTTTACGATTTCTCGTACTTTCGCTTATAATTCATTTTTCGCAATAGTAACCTTATAATTCAATATTTGAATAAAAGCGATTATAACCGTATTTAAATGCAACTACATATTCCATATGTATAAAAATAAGTTGACAAGCATTTCAATACATAACATATAGTACTAAAATCATATAGCAAAATATAGTAAGGTTTCATAAAAACACTTACAAGAAAGGAGAGTTTTTGAACTCTATGATCAAGATTTCGACGCTACGAAGAACACGATTTCCGATTCTAATGAAATTTGCCCAAGACTTGGATTTGTTTACTGAGTAATTGAAGATTATTTCCAACCCAAATTGGGTATTATAACATCCGCGAATTTTGACCCGTTGACTCTTGTGTAATTTGACTAACAAACTTATTGAATGAAGTAATTTGGGCCCATTTATGATTTTATGACTAAGTGGTATGTGAGTCGAGTCGAAAATATGTCGTTTGGCGTTTAGTAGTGTAAGTGATTGTTTATATGGCTTGTGGGAGAAACGGGTCGGCCCGTGGGTAGTCCATGACCCACCAAGCCCCCAAGACCCATCTTTTCCCCCTTATCCTTTTCCTCCCTCTCATTTCTATCTATCTTCTTCCCCTTTCTCTCTCAAGTAAAAGAACCATTTCAATCTCTCCACATTTTCTTGCATCAAACTAGTAGTGGGTCGATTATAACACAAGAATCATTACCGTCTATACCTCATTTTCGTCATATTGAAGAATCAAGATAGAAGTTCTTGCATTTTTGGCCCATTTTGACCTAATTTCGGATTTGAGCACTAGGAAGAGTTTTGGTAAGTCTAAATCAACCCATTTACTTCTATTTATGTTCATTTACTTGTTTCTAGCTAATTTGGTGCAGTTGCAAGCCTTGAATCGAGTCGAATGGCGATTTTGGGTAATTAGGGTTTTATTTAGGGTTGGGACGATTCGGCATGATTTTGATGTTAATGGGCGGATTTATGGTATGGGTTAAGTGTGGTTATGTGTAGAAATGCTTATTGATGCTTCAAATTATGTTGCAAACGCTTACAAATCGTTTTGGGTTGTTTTTGGGGGTGTTTGGGTTCGTTTCTGCTGCACTTGCAGCTGCTGGTCCTGGAGTGCAGGTTGTCCCACTGCGGCGCAGTGGGAGGGCATAGTCCCCACTGCGGCGCAGTGGATTTCCTCGGCCATTTTGCTTCTTAGCCCACTGCGGCGCAGTGGGCATGGTCCTTGCCCACTGCGGCGCAGTGCTTTGTCTCGGGTCCTGGTTCAGTTTAGCCACTGCGGCGCAGTGGGCATAGTTCTGGCCCACTGCGGCGCAGTGGATGGTCGTTGTGTTTATGTGTGTTGATAAGAATGTATATGATCCATAATTAGGTGTTGGACGCGAGGTGAACTTCGTTCGGAGATAACTTAACTTTATAGCGATCTTATCTTTCATAACCAATCAAGGTGAGTTTCGTATCTCCCTACCCGCTTGGGATTCGGGCTGAAAAGTGTAAACCTGGCGTGTTTACTTGTACTTATTGATGTATTGATTGTTTGACATGATTGTTGGATTGATGTGACGTGTCTTGTCGTTTGTTTGACTTGGATTGTGCTTTCGTTAAGTGTTACTTATATATTAGGATAGACGTACATACATGGAAGTCGGTTATGCCTTCCTTTGGGTTTTAGATGTGGTGGGAAGGTTGCGGGTGACCCTATACATAAGCATCTGGGACTTGAAGAAAGTAGAATCCTCTGAAATATATGTACGTATAGTTGGTTTATATGGTGATTAATGATTAATTTTGATTGATGCATATGTTGTGTATATGTCCCACTGTTAGGGGATTTGACTTATGTATATTGAGATACGGCCTTGTCCCTCTGTTGACAAGTGTGCCCGTTACGATTATTGATTGTTGATTCATGTTTGTCGAATGTTGATTATTGGTTTATGGTTGACGGTTATTGATTGTCGGTTTATGATTATGCATTTACATTTGATTGTAAGCATTGCATACATTGTTGATGAGCCCTCAGCAGGGGATTGCCGGCATCCTGGTGCATAGATGTATGCACCCATTTTGGATGTAGTCCTGACCCCGAGTATATAGACATATATATCTCGATGTTTTTGAGATACAGCCCTGACCATGGCGATGGCAGAGGGGTATCGTTGCATACGTGATTGAAGGTCACGCTTGGGATAGGCATATTTGCTTATTCATTCATTCGGCATTTGCATTGATGCATACATCATTTATGCATCCTCATTACACTCTCTTTTCCTTTGTGTAATCTTGTTGTTGGACGATATTGTGTTGCTTAGAGGCTCGCTGTAAGTCATGTCTAGCCTCTATTCTTATATTGTGATTATTGATGCTGGTTCGTTACGAACCATTACTACGAACTCACCAACCTTGTGTTGACTATGCTTAGTACACTTTTCAGGTAATCAGGTACTCCCCGGACGTGGTGTTTAGTTGCTTGCTTGCTGTCTAACCCGGACTCGGACTCATGGATCAAGGATTCATTGACCCTCCTTTTGCATTATTCCTAGGATTGTTTGCCATCCTTGGATGTGTTATGTTAACATTAATGACTATTTGCTCCTGTTGTATTTGGTTACTTGTATTGCTATGTTTTGGATTCACCGAATCATTAATTGCATTTAGTTGTTCTATTGTAATTCCACCGGGTGCTGTATGATTTCCGTGACATTTTGAGCTCCGGCTTGGGGTGTTACAGAATGGTGGCCCATGCGTGGTCGTAGAGAATTAGGTGGTTTGACCTAGACTACGGCTTAAGTTAAAACTCTTCATATAGCATGCATGGTTAGGAAATTCGTGTGCAATATGAATTTTGTGAATCCCCGTGTGAGTTCGTAGTTAAGACCATTTGTGTGATAGCTTGATTTCAATGTGATGAATATGGTTCTATGATTTGTTGTTGCTAATTGTTGGAACTAATGTGATGATTTAGGGCAAAATGAAGGGATGCCATTAACTTAGTATAATATTGTGACAACCCTAAAAGAACCCGATCAACTCTTTTATGGTTACCCGATACTATAGCAAGTTCGTGACATCGTGGATTGCGCACGTGTGGCTTAAAGTATAATAAGGAACCGATATGCTTAATGGAAGTTGATTTGGGTGGAAGGTTAGCCGTTGGTACACCTTGTATACATACCCGGTCAATAACTAGAGAGCATATCGAATTCGGATTATACCTTGAATCATTCGTGTTAGTTGTTTAATGACATGATGAAATGAACATGAGTACTTAATTTAATGATAAAATATGGTAATAGATGCAACGTGATGATATGACATGTGAAAACCCCCTTATGATCCTAACACTACTGCCTTAGCATAACATTATGTAATGTGTATGTGGTACCGATATGAGGGCATTGACTACTTGTGTGACTAACATGCGAGCATTTGAGACTAACTCTCGGGTCAACGTGTTACTTGTTTTATAGAAATGGAAAGACCAAGGAGAGTACGAACAAACTATAGGACTGAAGAAGAAGAGCCTCAACCGGAAGCTCAACCGGAAGTACAGGGAGGTAGAGGCCGTGGTAGAGGCCGTGGTAGAGGCCGTGGTAGAGGCCGTGGTAGGGGTCGTGGTGAAGCCCCTGAGCCAAACTTGGCTGAGGTAATCGCTCAAACGGTTGCCGGCATCATGCCAACCATCATTGCTCAAGTCACGGCAAGTCTTGGGCAAAATAATGGGCCCCAAAACAATGAAGCCCCAGAAAATGAAAATAATGAAGATGCTCAACATTATGCCGAAGATAATGAAGAAGAGGAACCCGTGGGTGTTGGTATCGGTATGCCTATGAATAATCAATATGGTGGGTACCGCCAAGGGTGTATATTTAAGGATTTTAAAAGTTGTGGGGCACCGGAGTTTGATGGGAAGGGTGGTCCCACGGAATGTATAAGGTGGTTCGAGGCAATAGAGGCGGTGATAGAAAGGAGCCATTGCACCTACGAAGACCGGATTTCCTATGCATCCGGCATGTTTAGACATGACGCCTTGAGTTGGTGGAACCAGGAAATAACTCTAGGGCGGACTCGAAATTTGGAGTGGGTTGACTTCAAAGAAAAAGTAAAGGCTAAGTTTTGTCCTCCGTACGAGCTACAAAATTTAACAATCGAATTTGCAAATCTCAGCATGGAAGGAGCCGATTACAAGGGCTATGTGAGACGATTCCAAGAGTTGTCTACCCTCATTCCTCACTTGGTGGGCACCGAGACACAGGCCATCCAGAAGTTTGTATTAGGCTTGAATCCTCAAGTCCGATCATATGTAAACTCTAACATGCCTACTTCCTTGGCTAATGCGGTTAACCAAGCCGGGAGTGTGACTGAAGATTTGTTGAGGAGTGGTGTTTTGAGCAAGTCCTCAACGAACAAAAGGAAGGAAGTGGGGGAGTCAAGTGGGGTAAGGAAAGCGGGAAGGTTTGATCCCAAGAATGCTTATAGGGTAGGGTGATGGCGGCGGTAGAACCGGCTAGGAGGCCTTATACCGGGCCTCATCCTTTCTGTGGGAGGTGCAACAGGCACCATCCCGCCACCACTCCATGTGGTGCATGCTACAATTGCCACCAAGTTGGGCACGCCTCCAAGAACTGTAGGGCTCCAAGAACGGGCCCAATGAATGCGGCTCCTATTCGGGCCGTTCCTCCTCAAGGTAACCAAAGAAGGGGCGAGTGTTTTGAATGTGGTAGCCGTGACCACTATCGTAATGATTGTCCTCGATGGGTGGGACAACAAGTTCAAGTGGCCGTTCATCCCAATCAACTCCAAATGGTTGGGCCTAATCAAAACCGGGGGCAACAAGGCCACCAAGTGCAACCACGCGGCCGAGCTTTTGCGGCCAATGTAAATGAAGCCCGAAATGATCCTAACGTTGTAGCAGGTACTTTTCTCCTTAATGGTCTCTATGCCACCGTTTTATTTGATTCCGGGGCCGATTATAGCCTCGTGTCTTCTAATTTTGTTCCTTTGATTGATGTGCATCCTTGTGCTCTAAACTATGTGCTTGACATTGAAATGGTGAACGGGTCACTAACTAGAATTAGCCAAATACTCCGTGATTGTGTTTTGACCTTGGAAGACGTTGACTTCTTCATTGACCTTATGCCTCTTGACATTGGTAGTTTTGATATCATAGTGGGTATGGATTGGTTAGCGGCGGTTAATGCGACGATTGATTGTGGTGAGAGAGTTGTTAAGATACCTTTGGCCAACGGTAAAATTCTTAGGGTTCAAGGCGAAATCTCCGATTCCTCAAATTCTAAAGTCTTTAGTGCTACCACCACAAAGGTAGAATTGAAGACCGTTCCTATTGTTTGTGATTTCCCCGATGTTTTTCCGGATGACTTACCGGGATTACCTCCAACTCGTGCGCTTGATTTTCGTATTAGTCTTATTCCTGAAGCCGCGCCCGTAGCAAAAGCTCCTTATAGACTAGCTCTAACCGAAATGCAAGAGCTACAAACTCAACTCAAGGAACTCCAAGAGAAGGGTTTCATTCGCCCTAGTCAATCTCCTTGGGGTGCTCCTGTTCTCTTCGTCAAAAAGAAAGACGGATCCTTCCGAATGTGTATTGATTATCGGGAATTGAACAAGCTCACCGTGAAGAACCGATATCCTCTCCCTAGAATTGATGACTTGTTTGATCAACTTCAAGGAGCTAAGCACTTCTCAAAGATCGATCTTCGCTCGGGTTATCATCAACTCCGGGTACATGAAGATGACATTCCCAAGACGGCTTTTCGCACACGGTATGGCCATTTTGAATTCACCGTGATGCCATTTGGTTGACCAATGCACCGGCGGTGTTCATGGACTTGATGAACCGGGTGTGTCAACCATATTTAGACAAGTCCGTTATTGTGTTCATTGATGACATACTTGTATACTCGAAGACGAAGGAGGAGCATGTTAAGCACTTGCGCGAAGTGCTTGAATTACTAAGGAGGGAGAAGTTGTATGCAAAATTTTCCAAGTGTGAGTTTTGGTTGGAAGAGGTCCACTTCCTTGGTCACGTTGTGAGCAAGGATGGTATTCATGTGGACCCAAGCAAGATTGAAGCGGTTAAGAATTGGAGAAGACCCGAAACGCCATCCGAGATCCGCCAATTCCTTGGATTGGCGGGTTACTATAGAAGGTTTATTGAAAATTTCTCCCGTATCGCACAACCACTCACTCTCTTGACTCAAAAAGATAGAAACTTCGAATGGGGCGAAAGACAAGAGAACGCCTTCCAAACCCTTAAGGATATGTTATGTGATGCTCCTATTTTGACGCTACCGGATGGGATAGAAGATTTTGTGGTTTATTGTGATGCTTCGGGGCAAGGGTTGGGTTGCGTTCTTATGCAAAGGGTAAAGTCATTGCTTATGCCTCTCGTCAATTGAAGGTGCATGAGAAGAACTACCCGACACATGATTTGGAATTGGGGGCGGTTGTGTTTGCTTTGAAGTGTTGGAGGCATTACCTCTATGGCACCAAATGTGTGATTTATACCGATCACAAAAGTCTCCAACACATCTTCAACCAAAGTGAATTGAACATGAGGCAAAGGCGTTGGTTAGAGCTATTTAGTGATTATGATTGCGACATCCGTTATCACCCGGGCAAGGCAAATGTAGTGGCCGATGCCTTAAGCCGAAAGGAGAGAGTGAAACCAAGACGGGCTCGAGCTATGAGTCTCACGGTAGGGCCAAGTATTCGTGATCGGATTATTGAAGCCCAAATTCAAGCGACCCTACCGGAAAACTTTGGAAACGAAAACCTAGATGGCATGGAACAACTATTTGACCGAAAGAATGATAATGGGCTTTACATGGTGGAAAGACTTTGGATTCCTATATTCGGCGATTTAAGAACGCTTATTATGAATGAAGCCCACCTATCACCTTATTCGGTCCATCCCGGGTCGGATAAGATGTACTTTGACTTGAAGGAATTGTATTGGTGGCCGGGCATGAAGCGTGATGTGGCAAGGTATGTGAGTGAGTGTCTTACTTGCTTACAAGTCAAAGCCGATCACAAGAAGCCACCCGGATTGTTGGTACAACCGGTGATGCCCGAATGGAAGTGGGAGCATATTTCAATGGACTTCATTACTAAGCTACCGAAGACAAGAAGCGGCCGTGACACGATTTGGGTGATAGTAGATCGGTTAACGAAATCGGCTCACTTTTTAGCCATTCGTGAAACCGATAAATTTGACACTTTAGCTCGTTTGTACATCAAGGAAATCATATCTAAGCATGGAGTGCCGGTTTCTATCATTTCCGATAGAGATGCCCGTTTTAAATCAAAATTTTGGGAAGCCTTTCAAAAAGCCATGGGTACTCGACTTGACATGAGCACGGCATTTCACCCTCAAACGGATGGACAAACCGAGAGGACCATTCAAACACTTGAAGACATGTTAAGGGCGTGTGCAATCGATTTTGGTGGAAGTTGGGAAGACCATTTGCCGCTAGTAGAGTTCTCATACAACAATAGCTACCATGCTACCATTCAAATGGCACCCTTTAAGGCCTTGTATGGTAGAGTGTGCCGTTCTCCTTTAGCTTGGGCGGAAATTGGAGAGAGTCAACTTATCGGGCCGGAAATTGTGATTGAAACTACTAAGGTGATATCTCAAATCAAGGAGAAGTTGCAATTGGCCCGTGAGCGTCAAAAGAAGTATGCCGATGTGAGGCGAAGACCGTTGGAGTTTGAAGTTGGTGAATTTGTACTTTTGAAAGTGTCACCTTGGAAGGGCGTTGTACGATTTGTGAAGCGGGGAAAACTTGCACCAAGGTATGTTGGTCCTTTCAAGATTCTTGAACGGGTTGGGAAAGTTGCTTATCGGCTAGAATTGCCTCAAGAGCTTAGCGGTGTGCATGATGTGTTCCATATTTGTAACTTGCGCAAGTGTTTGGCGGATCCTACACATCATGTGCCTATGGACGAAATTAGGGTTGATTCGAGCCTAAACTTTGTGGAAGAACCGGTAGAGATCATGGACCGTCAAGAGAAGAAACTCAAGAAGAAGCGCTACACCATTGTGAAGGTAAGATGGAACGCTAGACGTGGAGCCGAGTTCACTTGGGAGAGAGAAGACCATAAGAAGTCCAAGTATCCGCATTTATTTAATTAGGGTTTTGTTGAATTTCGGGACGAAATTCTTTAAAAAAGAAAAAAAAAAATGATCATCATTGTGAAAAAAGAGAAAGAGTAAGAGTGGTTCAATAATAGAAAAAAGAGAAAAGTGAAAGATTAAAAAAAAAAAAAAAAAAAAAAAAAAAAAAAAAAAAACTGGGGAATAATGTAACATCCGCGAATTTTGACCCGTTGACTCTTGTGTAATTTGACTAACAAACTTATTGAATGAAGTAATTTGGGCCCATTTATGATTTTATGACTAAGTGGTATGTGAGTCGAGTCGAAAATATGTCGTTTGGCGTTTAGTAGTGTAAGTGATTGTTTATATGGCTTGTGGGAGAAACGGGTCGGCCCGTGGGTAGTCCATGACCCACCAAGCCCCCAAGACCCATCTTTTCCCCCTTATCCTTTTCCTCCCTCTCATTTCTATCTATCTTCTTCCCCTTTCTCTCTCAAGTAAAAGAACCATTTCAATCTCTCCACATTTTCTTGCATCAAACTAGTAGTGGGTCGATTATAACACAAGAATCATTACCGTCTATACCTCATTTTCGTCATATTGAAGAATCAAGATAGAAGTTCTTGCATTTTTGGCCCATTTTGACCTAATTTCGGATTTGAGCACTAGGAAGAGTTTTGGTAAGTCTAAATCAACCCATTTACTTCTATTTATGTTCATTTACTTGTTTCTAGCTAATTTGGTGCAGTTGCAAGCCTTGAATCGAGTCGAATGGCGATTTTGGGTAATTAGGGTTTTATTTAGGGTTGGGACGATTCGGCATGATTTTGATGTTAATGGGCGGATTTATGGTATGGGTTAAGTGTGGTTATGTGTAGAAATGCTTATTGATGCTTCAAATTATGTTGCAAACGCTTACAAATCGTTTTGGGTTGTTTTTGGGGGTGTTTGGGTTCGTTTCTGCTGCACTTGCAGCTGCTGGTCCTGGAGTGCAGGTTGTCCCACTGCGGCGCAGTGGGAGGGCATAGTCCCCACTGCGGCGCAGTGGATTTCCTCGGCCATTTTTGCTTCTTAGCCCACTGCGGCGCAGTGGGCATAGTCCTTGCTCACTGCGGCGCAGTGCTTTGTCTCGGGTCCTGGTTCAGTTTAGCCACTGCGGCGCAGTGGGCATAGTTCTGGCCCACTGCGGCGCAGTGGATGGTCGTTGTGTTTATGTGTGTTGATAAGAATGTATATGATCCATAATTAGGTGTTGGACGCGAGGTGAACTTCGTTCGGAGATAACTTAACTTTATAGCGATCTTATCTTTCATAACCAATCAAGGTGAGTTTCGTATCTCCCTACCCGCTTGGGATTCGGGCTGAAAAGTGTAAACCTGGCGTGTTTACTTGTACTTATTGATGTATTGATTGTTTGACATGATTGTTGGATTGATGTGACGTGTCTTGTCGTTTGTTTGACTTGGATTGTGCTTTCGTTAAGTGTTACTTATATATTAGGATAGACGTACATACATGGAAGTCGGTTATGCCTTCCTTTGGGTTTTAGATGTGGTGGGAAGGCTGCGGGTGACCCTATACATAAGCATCTAGGACTTGAAGAAAGTAGAATCCTCTGAAATATATGTACGTATAGTTGGTTTATATGGTGATTAATGATTAATTTTGATTGATGCATATGTTGTGTATATGTCCCACTGTTAGGGGATTGACTTATGTATATTGAGATACGGCCTTGTCCCTCTGTTGACAAGTGTGCCCCGTTACGATTATTGATTGTTGGTTCATGTTGTCGAATGTTGATTATTGGTTTATGGTTGACGGTTATTGATTGTCGGTTGTGATTATGCATTTACATTTGATTGTAAGCATTGCATACATTGTTGATGAGCCCTCGGCAGGGGATTGCCGGCATCCTGGTGCATAGATGTATGCACCCCATTTTGGATGTAGTCCTGACCCCGAGTATATAGACATATATATCTCGATGTTTTTGAGATACAGCCCTGACCATGGCGATGGCAGAGGGGTATCGTTGCATACGTGATTGAAGGTCACGCTTGGGATAGGCATATTTGCTTATTCATTCATTCGGCATTTGCATTGATGCATACATCATTTATGCATCCTCATTACACTCTCATTTCCCTTTGTGTAATCTTGTTGTTGGACGATATTGTGTTGCTTAGAGGCTCGCTGTAAGTCATGTCTAGCCTCTATTCTTATATTGTGATTATTGATGCTGGTTCGTTACGAACCATTACTACGAACTCACCAACCTTGTGTTGACTATGCTTAGTACACTTTTCAGGTAATCAGGTACTCCCCGGACGTGGTGTTTAGTTGCTTGCTTGCTGTCTAACCCGGACTCGGACTCATGGATCAAGGATTCATTGACCCTCCTTTTGCATTATTCCTAGGATTGTTTGCCATCCTTGGATGTGTTATGTTAACATTAATGACTATTTGCTCCTGTTGTATTTGGTTACTTGTATTGCTATGTTTTGGATTCACCGAATCATTAATTGCATTTAGTTGTTCTATTGTAATTCCACCGGGTGCTGTATGATTTCCGTGACATTTTGAGCTCCGGCTTGGGGTGTTACAGTATTACAACTGGATTTTTAAAGATCTTTAGAAAGAATTGTTGATAACAACTTCTTATGACGATTTTTGGCGCACTTTAAGATCAAAGCGACTTTGCTTATACTAGAACAATCAAGTGTTCTTTGAAACTTATAACAAGAATGGGGAAGATGATTTTAGACTTATAGAATGCTAAATTGAGAGAGAATGAAGTTTAAGGTGTGAGTTTTTAATGAGAACTTAAGGCTAGTATTTATAGTAAATGAAATGGAGTTTAATATAATAAAATTTATGCATATACATCATCCATGACCTATATGAACGAATTTGGACAAGGAAATACAGCTAAGAATCAATCAAATATGTGGTGAAATGAAGTATCAAGTTGTAGGATAAGATTGTGAAGTCATGGAAGTTAAAAGACTTAAAGACTTTATCATGTAATTTCTTGGAAATTACTATATACAAATTGACATTTTTACTATTCATGGGCTGAATTTTTATAAATTTTTCAAGTGTTATTTTGTGAAATTTAAAACCATATTAAGGTATCTTAAATCTAGACTTAAGGTTCTAGCAAGTTTGAGGCGAAACCGGAAGAGAAACGATCGAAAAACCAACGTTTTACAAACTTTCATGAACTTTTCTTCTTTATATGTTTTAATTGCTCATCATCAATGTTTTTGATCTTTGTTTTGATATTTTAAGTTGTACATTGATTAGTTACATAATCAATAAGAAAGCTTAACACATACTCATATACTTAATCATGCCCTAACTTAGCTTAAAATGCTCTAAACTAGCATATATAACATATTTGTTCAATATATGGTTTAACTAGTTGCTATGAAATTTGACAATTGTCACATGCCACCCATCAAAAATTTCGTTTTCAATTTTTGGACAAAAAAACTTTTGGATTCTCATGCTTCAATCAAACAACTTTTACACATTTACGAGATTTTTATTAGTTTTCTCCGTTTCATTATATAATATATAATAACTTTCATCATCGTTACGTTTTACGTTTATGTAACATATAAACCAAGAGTGTATATTACATCACCGTCGTCAGAGTGTCATTATTTGCATTAATATTTATATTGTTTTGTTTTATAATTTATAATCTTATTATTCTTTTTGTTTTTACACGTATGTTTATTATAGCTACATATTTTGCTACTTTTTTAAAATCTAGGTTTAAAGATTTGAAGTATATGTATTTATGTTACACTAATAATACTATGTATGGTTTGTATCTAAAATTTTATTGTGTGAAAAATGTGTTCCGCAACAACGTACGGGTAAAATGACTAGTTAACTTACTAGTTTTGAAAAAGAAAAACAACTGAACAAAATCAATGGTCCGAGTCTCAACATTAATAAATAAATATTTTTCCTCTTATTAAGAAAATCATTAGTTCAAAAATAAAATTAAAATATTTCTAGTTATATTTTATTCAAAAACAATAACATCAAAAAAAAAAAGTAATTGGATGGAAAACTCCTGATCCCATGTACCATTTGGTACCCACTAATCCCTCGTAACTGTGTATTCATATTTCATAGCGTCACCCATGATAAATAATTTTATCAAGATCTAGACTTCTTGAATGATGTGAATTTCTATTATATATCTATAACAAAAGCCGATCAAAATTATACATGTATAACAACAATATAAAACCTTTCATGTATCGACATATTCATTAAGTTGATGATAGTTGTTCTACGGTTTAAGATTGAAAAGCAATCACATATCGTTATCAGTACGTGAGTTTGAGAGAGAAAAAAAATGACCAATCGAAACATATTAAATACATACACTTTAATTCTAAAATATCGGGATCATATAAGAAAAACTTAAAGTTATACCTTAATTGACGAATTGAACGACAGATAATTTAACCTTAATCAACGGCAATGGAAAATAATTCCAATGTTTTTATAGACTGCTATCCTCCTTAATTGTCAACCTAACTCAAAATTGTAAAAGCCCAAACTTTTGTCGTACCTTAAATCATGAGTTAAAACAGTAATTTAACCTTGAAAATCCAAAATAACTTATATTAATTCACTCTGCTATCTACCAATAAACTAAAACATCTACCAATAAACTAAAACATGATTGTAACTTTTATTTAACGACATGTGGCACTTTATCAAAACGACAAGTATCTTTTTAATCATATACATTAAAAATACTTTTTAAATAATAATTAAATAATATATAATATACAAATTAATATATCCGTATTAAAATAAATAAATTACTATATCCGTATAAAGAATAATTTATTTAAAATATATACATATCCGTAGATAAACACTTCCATCTGTGTCATTCTCCAATTCATATGTTTTTTTTTCTTATTATTATTCTCCAACCACTTCCCTTATTTTGATTAATGATTGATAATAATATTTTAATACCCTATATACAGATTCTTCGAAAGCCTTATATATACTTTCAAGGGGATTAAGCTTACGATCAATAATCAATTTCGAATCAATGTTTTTAAAGGTTTTAAAGGGGTAAAACAATCATCACTTCATCCAGAGGTAAACTAACTGTATTATGTTGTTTCATTGTTTTTCAATATACTATTAATCATATACTTATATGTTTGATGTTAAATTACATTGCAATCAATCCCAAGTCAATGATAATCATAGCTTTTTAAATATATTACGTACTGTATATACATTTAGGTAAATACTGGAAAATATTCAATATAGATATCACATAAAAAAAGTGGCATCATCAGGCCATTTCACAGCATAAACTGACTAATATTGTCACGAATCAAGGAGCATTCAAGCCATAGCAAGAGGTTACCTCATATAACATGCATCAATAACTAGACTAGCACGTGTGATTAAAATCACAGAGGTTTCATTATACTAGTTAGTGAAACGAGTGGTGTGCGACTACAACTACATGTCTTTTTAGCGGCATGTTTAAAGTAACAAATGACCAGGTTGTTTTTACAACCTCAAACAACTTATTTCGGTAGACAATCAGGGCTACATGATGCTAACTAGAGCCAAAGACTTACATAAATTTAGCATATAGAGGCTTAGAGCTAGAGTATCATTTTAGCACTTCACAAATAAGCCCACAGTTACCAATTCTCGATGGTATATATAAAGATGAGAAAACCGTTGTATCCACGTCATGTTACCGTGAACAAGTCACCGGGTTGCAGAAGTTGAAGTGCTAATAAAATCATGAAAGCTTCATTGAGACATTTTATCATAAAATCATGAAAGCTTCATTGAGACATTTTATCAAACAGTTGGTGTACCAGAAAGAATTTAAGAAATCAAATACTTTTTATGACTGATTGGAGCCTCTTTATTTTTCCTACACTCTTAAACGAGTTGAATTGCCATCTCAAAAGGTAATCACAGTCATGCCAAGTTGACTTCTACCCTATGCTCCTTTATATAATAACGAGTTTTAAACCTCAAATCCAGTTGTTTTTGCATACAACTGATTTTACACACAATTATGTGGGCTTTTCAGTACGAATAATGAGTAAATGAATGCCACAAATATAGATTCTCATCCTTTATTTACTTAGTGGGCTGCTGATGCAATAGCCATAATAAAACGACTAATAATTGCATATTTTGAAGATTTGAGAAAACATGAAAGTGTGATGAAAGCTTACAGAAAACCATCTTTTGTTTGTTCATTGAATGGTGATGAAGACACGAGGCGTACGTTGCTCGGTCCCACGGATGGCGCCAATGTTTGAGCATGGATTGTTAAGCTCAATCACGAATGGATTTAACCACGAAAATCATCATAATCTCCTACTATGTAGTGCAAACCTAATAAATTCTTCGCGAATCTAAGGTGAATGATGATTTTCCCAAAGAGATGTATCGATCTCTGGAGGATATTATGTGTGTGTTTCTATGACTGAATGAATGATTGATTGAATGTGAGCACGAATGATTTCTTGTGTGTTGTGACTTGTGCCTGTAATCCCCTTCTTGTTCTCTGATAAGAGAGATATATTGTATGAAGTTATATATTGTATGAAGTGAATGTCCTCCAACTCAGATGGGAAGACCGTTTATGAGGCCAAAGAGTTGGGCTTTTATATCGGTAAGGCTAGAGAGTTGGGCTTTTTCATTGTCAACCCAAACTTGTAATAAGCATATGTATATATTTATAACATATATAGTCGACTTGGCTAGTTACCGATATATAATGACTTCTTGTCATTATTTGGCCTACATAAATAAACTTAAATATTTCATGCACACAAAATATATTTTAATAAGGTACATATACTGTAACACCCCAATGCAAGGCTCGGAATGTCACGGAAATCATACAGCACCAGGTGGAATTACAATAGAACAACTAAATGCAATTAACGATTCGGTGAATCCAAAACATAGCAAACAAGTAACAAAATACAACAGGAGCAAATAGCCATCAAAGTTAACATAATACATCCAAAGATGGCAAACGATCCTAAGTATAATGCAAAAGGAGGGTCAATGAATCCTTGATCCATGTGGTCCAAGTCCGGGTTAGACAGCAAGCAAGCAACTAAACACCACGTCCGGGGAGAACCTGATTACCTGAAAAGTGTACTAAGCATAGTCAACACAAGGTTGGTGAGTTCGTAGAAATGGTTCGTAAAGAACCAACATCAATCATCACAATATAAGAATAGAGGCTAGACATGACTTACAGCGAGCCTCTAAGCAACACAATATCGTCCAACAACAAGATTACACAAAAGAAATGAGAGTGTAATGAGGATGCACAATGATGTATGTATCAATGCAAGTGCCAAATGTATGAATAAGCAAATATGCCTATCCCAAGCGTGACCTTCAATCACGTATGCAACGATACCCTTCTGCCATCGCAATGGACAAGGCTGTATCTCAAAAACATCGAGATATATATGTCTATATACTCGGGGTCAGGTCTACATCCAAAAATGGGTGCATACATCTATGCACCAGGATGCCGGCAATCCCCTGCCGAGGGTCCAACAATAATGTATGCAATGCTTACAAACAAATGTAAATGCATACTTCATAAACCAACAACCAATATACGATAACCTGTGCCAACAATCAATATTCCTCAAACATAACCCAGAATCAATGTATGATAACCACAAGCCAACGATCAATAATCAACAAAACATGAGCCACAATCACAATATAAACCAACTATACGTACATATACTTCAGAGGATTCTACTTTCTTCAAGTCCCAGATGCTTATGTATAGGGTCACCCGCAGCCTTCCCACCACATCTAAAACCCAAAGGAAGGCATAACCGACTTCCATGTATGTACATCTATCCTAATGTATAAGTAATACTTAACGAAAACACAACCCAAGTCAATCAACGAAAAGATACGTCACATCAATCCAACAATCAAGTCAAACAAACAATACATCAATAAATACAAGTAAACACGCCAGGTTTACACTTTTCAGCCCGAATCCCAAGCGGGTAGGGAGATACGAAACTCACCTTGATCGGCAAAGAAGTTAGTAAAAGATTACAAACGGGTAAAAGGGTCCACACCACCACAACCTATAATTATACAACAATATACTGGAATGTCAATTATACAACCTCAACAATTTGAAATTCAACACACATAAAAATCACAGTGACTATCCACTGCGCCGCAGTGGAGCAGAACTATGCCCACTGCGCCGCAGTGGCTAAACTGGACGAGGACCAGAAACAATGCACTGCGCCGCAGTGGGCAAGAACTATGCCCACTGCGCCGCAGTGGCTAAACTGGCCCAGAACCAGTAGAAAAGCACTGCGCCGCAGTGAGCAAAGGTGAGCTCACTGCGCCGCAGTGACCACCTTCTGCAGCCAGCACCAGCAGCCTCAACAAGCAACACGAACCCAAAACCCCCAAAATCGACCCAAACCAACCCAAATCGATTTGTAAAGACTTTTAACCTGCTTTGAAGCATAACTTAGCATCATTGAACATAAATACACATAACCCAACCCACAATTCCGACCAAAACATCAAAATCACTCACAAATCATTCAAACCCTAACCCTAACCCTAATTTCCATTTTTACCATAAACATGTCTTGAAATCCCATAAAAACGACTAGAAATATTTGAACAAGTATAAATAGAAGTAAATGGGATGAATTTGACTTACCAAAACGTCTCCTTGAGCTAGAACCCGAAATTAGGTCAAATGGATAAAATGGTAAGAACTTGACTTTGATTCTTCGATATGAAGCAAACGAGGTTAAGATGGCTAAGATTCTTGTGTTACAAGAGTTCTAATCACTAAGTTGATGCAAGAATGGGGTGAAGATTTAAGTGGTTCTTTTGCTTAGTTCTAGAGAGAAAGAGAGAAAGAGGATGGAGATAGATAGATAGAATGAGAAGGAAAGAAAGGATAAGGGGGGGAAAATGGGTCATTGGGGCTGGTGGGTCATGGACTACCCACGGGCCGACCCGTTTCTCCCACAAGCCATAAAACAATCGATTACACTACTAAACGCAAAACAACAAATTAACGACTCGACTAACATACCACATAGTCATAAAATCATAAATGGGCCCAAATTACTTCATTCAATAAGTTTGTTAGTCAAATTACACAAAAGTCAACGGTCAAAATTCACGGGTGTTACATATACAATTCTTGTTAACGTATATATAAATACATACGTCATCAGTATAGTACTAGATTTTAGGTCCGTGTCTAATACACGAGGTTAACAGCGTTATCAATATTATATGTTAATTTATTATAGTTTAAACTTTAATATACTATTTTGAGTAATAAAAAATTGATCTATATATCAACACTTTGAGTTTTATATAAAATTTTTTTTAAAATATGTTCATTGAAGTTGTTTATTGTTACATACTTAGCAATATTTGGATATTACAAAATATAATATGTTTATCAAAGTTGTAAACTGTGACATATTTAGCGATATTTGACCATTAAAAAATCATAATAGGTCATTATCATTTTATTTGCTTTATTGTTACACATGGTATATTACATTCTTATTTTACACTATTAAAATAATATCTTATCTTTAGATGAAAGATATCTTAAATATTTCAATTATAATATGACAATGTTATATGTTTTTCCTATAATGAATTATATTTTTATATGCTTTATTTTTCTTATATGCGTCATGACAATTACTAAACACTTTAATAAAAAATAATAGTATAGTTACTCTTAAAATCTTAATATATTTACATTAAATTTTATCTATTTTGAATTAATTAATTTTATACTTATATGATAAAACATATTATTGGATATATATTAGTTATTATTCTATTGGATATATATCAGTTATTATTCTAGTGGATAAATATTAGCTATTATTCTATCGGATATATATTAGCTATTATTATTTATTTATTATATTAAAATTATTGGGTAAAAGTGTAAATTTGTGATGGAAAACAAAAAAGTGTAAATTAAAGTCAAAATTGAAAATAAAAGCCAACTTTAAAAAATCGAGAGCAACTGTGCTTTAGTATAATAAAATATTATAGTATATATACATATGATTATGATGAGATTTATTATTAGTATATGCTATATTGAACCAGAGTTAATAAATGTTGATCATTACCACTTTAATGTTTTTGAAAAAATTGCACATATGCGTATAGTATATATGCATATTCATATGATGGGATTTATCATTAGTAACTACATGTAAAATAGGGTGGAGATTCCTTCAAGTTATTTCTAACTTGATGTAACAACCGTCCTAGAAATGTTCTAAATAAGCTCTTTAAAAAGTACTTTCGCCATTAGAACGGCTAGACAGTTCAATTTAAGTAAGTTCTTGACGTGCTTTAGACCTAAATTATGTGCTTATATGAAGGTCGATTCGATCTTAAATCATGATTTATATGACGAATTTATGATTAAGTTCGATAAAATACTAAAGTGCAGTACGTAAACGTTCGTGTTCATAAAAGTTCTAGTTCAAAAATGTTCGCAATTAGTCCTTGCATTTATGAAGTTCATTAATTATGGAAAAGGTATAAAAAGAAAGAGATGGAAACCCTAGTGAAAAAAAAAACATCACTGTTCATCTTCTTCCTTTCTTCACTTCTCTCACTAAAACACACACTTGCAGCCATAAAACACACACTAGAGCATCTCTTGATTTTGGATTGTTTAATCAAAATCGTTTGTACTTTTAGCATCCTTGGGTCAATCAAAACACATTTCTGGAATCAAATCTCAGGTAACAACAACAAATTATGGGTTTTTGATCAAATTAAAAGTGTACTTTTTCAAGTTTATGTTCTTGATGATTTGGTCCAATTCTTGAATGAAAATCGTGTTAAAAGTTAATGGGTTTGTGTCTAAATGTGTTTAACAACATTTTTATGAACAAATTTGGGTCATAACGTACTCTAATCTCAAAACCCATTTTTGAAAAATGAAGAAAGTGTGTTCTTGAGTGCCATGACTTGTTTATGTTATGTTTGATCTTGGAAACCAGTAAAAGTGATATAAAATGATGTTATTGTATATATATGTACTAGTGCCATGTTCTAACAAGTCCTGAAATCGATCTAGACCTTTGTATTGTGTACTTGTTCTTATTCAGACCCGTGTGGTACTTGGGACGATCCTGAGTGGGACGATCTTGGTCCCAAGATCGTCCTAGGCAGCCAACTTGGTACCTTGTGCTTGTTCGTCGATCTTGTGTGGTGTTGTGATGTTGTTGGTACGTTTATTGGGTAACTAATCCTTTGGATCGGTTTTGCTCAAACATTCGTTCTTAAACTAGAAGCGACCTTGTTCTTGTCCTTGGAAATGGGACGATCTTGGCCTCAAGTGTCCTTGAAGCGATCTTGAACCCAAGTCCATCAGACGATCTTGACCCAGAACGATTCTGACCTAGACGATCTTGACCCAGACGACCTTGGTTTAAAACGACCTTGAACCAAATACATGAAACGACCTTGTGCTAATCACCTAGGACGATCTTGTACTTGAAACACCTAAGACGATCTTGAGCTAGAAGAAGCATGAAACGATCTTGGCTTGGCAATTAAGACGATCTTGAATCTGGTCCAGTAAGACGATCTTGACTTAATGCACCTAAAACGATCTTGAGCCTTAATACTTGAAACGATCTTGGCTATCCAGTGGGACGATCTTGAAGTTCCAAAACCCTAATTAAGTACATTTAAGACATGTTCTATCTAGATGAACAAAGTACGAGTTCTACGAACAGTTAAATCAAATTCTAAATGGCTAAAGTTCATCATTAAAGACACGTTCAACTCATTAACACGATAAGTACTTATGTGTGAGTTCTCAGACGTTCAGTTCGAGTCCAGTTCATGTACTTAAAGTTCATTTAAACTCATTTTGAGTCAAAACGTTCAAAGATCATTAAGGACCAAATCATCAGTTCATCAAGGACATTTCAGTAATTAATTAGTCATTTGAACTAATATGTGTGCATATCTATGAACAATAACTTGTACTTAGGCATCCATCAAGACGCACTTGGATTTCGATAGATATAACTTATCTATCGCGGTGCTTGTTCTCTGTGCTATAAATTGTGCTTGTACCAGATCACTGTGAGTTCACTAATCCCCCTTTCGTACATTTTGTTCAAGTTCTTTTATCGGGGACTGAAAAGCATGAAAACTACTTTGTACTTGTACATATGTTCTTGAACTACTTTACGTACTATATTATAATCTTGAACTATTTCACGTACTATTTTATGATCTTACGAGGTACGTATGATATGATTCCTAATTATTTAAAAGGGTATTTAAGTCTTGAATGGGCAGGATCTTAAATACATTTATACTGTTTAAGGGAGTATTTAAGTCTTGAATGGGCAGGATCTTAAATACATTTATACTGTTTAAGGGAGTATTTAAGTCTTGAATGGGCAGGATCTTAAATACCTCCATACTACTATATTGATCTTTAACATGTTCTAGTTCGTACTTGTACTTGTTCAGTTCTTATTCACTGCTATCAATTCATATCCCACAGTTTAGGGATTGAACCGTAGATAATTATGGACAGCGCTGTTTAGGGTAGGCCCACCCTCATTCTCCGTAGTTCTGGAGGATGCATATTATCTGTTCTTGTTCTGATTTAGATCTTCGTGAAGTACTTGATTATTATGTGCATAAGTTCATTACAGTTCAGTTCTGGCCAATCGGGTTAGCAGTGACAACTCATTTAAAGTTCATTATATGTTCTTGTACTGTTCTTATCACAAAGCACTTTTGTTAAACGTACAGATCTTATGACTTGTTCTTACTCTACATATTATTATGTATACGTACTAGTACTTTATGTGAATCTCACCAACTACTTTTGTAGTTGACCTTTGAACTTACATGCTTTTCAGGCTAGGCTAGTAGATCTCTTAGCATAGGAGTCTTCCTCTTTAAAGCTCATTTCTTTTGGCGATTGTTCGTACGTTCAAGACCGGAAGCCGTGAAGATCTCCCTTTGTTTATCCAGTTCAGACTCCAGTACTTCAAGACAATTGTTCTGTCTTTTGATTATTAACTATTCTGGGTATATCCCAAGTGCTGTAATAACTTTCATACTTATTCTCTTTTATGTTATTGGCTGTGTTGGAACTTGTACTGTGTGCTTTTGTGCTTGTCTGTACATCCCGTATATTCCGCTGCGCGGGGTGTTACAGTTGGTATCAGAGCCATGGTTATAGTGAACACCGAGCTTATACGACTATAGGTCCTTATCATGCGACCGACGACTGTTCTTGTTCATATATTGTGCTAACGACGATCTTTTATTAACGTACTACGTACTTGGAGCTTTAGACTTGTGCGAAACGTAATCGAGTTCATATTTCTATCTTATTTAGGGGCATAAGGAAGAATGCCGCCTAAACGTGGACGAAAAGCTAAGACCGCACCAGCTGTTGAACCTACTCAACCTGGTATTAATGCGAATGTCAACTTTACCTTGAATGATGTAGCAGACCTCATCACTGACCGCATGAATGCGATGATGCCAAATCTTGCTACTCAAGTTGCTCAGATGCTGGAAATTCCACTAACTGAAGGTACTAGAACTACTAGAACAACTCAGAATAGGAGGACTCAAGAAGAACCCGAACAGACGCAGGAAGTGAACAGTGATTCGGATGGGGCTAGTCATAACAACACTCGAGCTACCGCTGAAGGCAGAGTCAGCCAAAGCAGAGGGTGTTCATTTAAGACCTTCACTCAGTGCAAACCCCCAGTCTACACAGGGGAGAAAGGAGCTGCAGAACTATTGATGTGGTTCGAGAATATGGAAGAGGCCTTGTACCACACTCAAACCTCTGAGGACAAGATGGTGGAGCATGCGACCAGTCAATTTGATGGTGCTGCTAGGTCTTGGTGGACTGGCATCGTCACCACTGTTGGCCGGAAGACCGCCTATGCTCACACTTGGGAAGAACTTCAGAAGATGATGAGAACAGAATTCTGTACTAAGGATGCATTGCAAGAGTTGGAACAAGAGTTTTGGGATCTGAAGATGGAAGGTGTGGAGATTGAGAAGTACATTTTGAGGTTTAATGAGCTTGCTAGACTTGTGCCGCATTTAGCTTCTACTGAAGAGAAGAAGATTGATCGCTTTATTTGGGGTTTGATTTCTGAGATCCGCCGTGACCTCACCAGTAAAGGCCCCAAGACCATGTCAAGAGCCACTGTACTGGCTAAGACCTTGACCAAAGATATTATCTGGTCAGGAGGTTTGACTGAGAATGCTGATAAGGGGAAGAGGAAGGCTGAAGAAGTGGTGGAAAAGAAGGTTGAACCCCCAAGTAAGAAGGGGAAGATCTTGAGGAACTATGCGGTGACCGCAGTGCCTGAACCAACAAGATATTCTGGAGCTTATCCAAAGTGTGCCCGTTGTAACCTTCATCACACTGGTGCTTGTCCTGTTTGCTATAAGTGCCAAGGAATTGGGCACATGGCAAAGTACTGTAATGCTGGCTCAGTGAACTTGATCAGAACCAACCCCCCGCCAGTCAACAGAAATCCACCAATGAGAAATGCCAGACCTCCGCTACCACCTGCCGTACCAGTCCAAAGGAACCAGAACCAGAACGCCCAAGTTCAGCGTGTTGCTTATCCACGCGGGCCAAGGAACCAGAACCAGAACCAGCAGAACAACCAGCAACAGCAAAACCAACAAGGCCCTGCTAACGCCCGTGTTTTTGCTCTGAACGCTGAGGAAGCTCGTCAGAACCCTCGGGTTGTGACAGGTACTTTTCTTCTGAACGATCATTATGCTTCTGTACTATTTGACTCCGGTGCCGAACGTAGCTTTGTTGCACTAGACTTTAAAGCTAAGACTAACATGATAACTGGCAAACTAAATGATAAATATGTGGTAGAGTATGCAAATGGCCAAAAGTACGGTACCAACGAAATCGCTCTAGATTGTCCTTTGACCTTAGTAGACAAGAACTTTACAATTGATCTAATCCCTGTTGAGATTAGTAGCTTTGACGTTATCGTGGGAATGGATTGGCTATCCGAACATCACGCGACTATCTGTTGTCACGAGAAATCAGTCATATACCACTTCCGAACGGCGAGATCTTGATCGTACAAGGCGATAAGTCCACGAACGAACTTAAAATCGTCTCAGCCATGAAATTCCGTAAGTACTTGGACAAGAAAGATCATCTTGTGTACCTAGCTCACGTCATTGATAAAAGTGCTAAAGAACCAAAAGTTCAAGACATTCCCATTGTTCGGGACTTCCCAGATGTCTTCCCTGACGACTTACCAGGCATCCCACCTGTTAGACAAGTCGAGTTCAATATTGATCTAGTTCCTGGTGCAGCACCAGTCGCTAAAGCACCGTATCGCTTAGCTCCTCCTGAAATGCAAGAACTGTCCAACCAATTACAGGAACTTTTGAGCAAAGGCTTTATCCGTCCTAGTTCATCCCCTTGGGGAGCGCCGATCTTGTTCGTTAAAAAGAAAGATGGCTCCATGAGAATGTGCATAGACTATCGTGAACTGAACAAATTAACCGTTAAGAACCGGTATCCCTACCTCGCATAGACGATCTGTTTGATCAATTACAAGGTGCTTCGTACTTCTCTAAAATTGATCTACGTTCAGGTTATCACCAGATCCGTGTTCAGGATGGTGACGTTCCAAAGACAGCTTTTCGTACTCGTTATGGCCACTACGAATTTCTCGTTATGCCATTTGGTCTGACTAATGCTCCAGCGATTTTTATGGACTTAATGAACCGTGTCTGTCGTCCGTTCTTAGACAAATTTGTTATTGTGTTCATCGACGACATACTCGTGTACTCTCGGAACAAAACGGATCATGAACAACATTTACGTTCCATTCTTCAACTTCTTCGAGAAGAAGAGTTGTACGCTAAGTTCTCTAAGTGCGAGTTCTGGCTTCGCCAAGTACAGTTCCTCGGCCACGTCGTAAACGAACAAGGCATTCATGTCGACCCGGCCAAAATTGAAGCCATCAAAAAGTGGGAGGCTCCGAAAGCTCCTACTGAAGTTCGTAGTTTTCTTGGACTAGCTGGTTATTATCGTCGTTTTATCGAGAACTTTTCTAAGATCGCACTACCTTTGACTCAACTGACTCAAAAGACCAAAGACTTTATTTGGGGTGAACAACAAGAACGAGCATTCCAAACCCTAAAAGACAGACTGTGTGAAGCACCTGTTCTAGCTTTACCAGAAGGCACCGAAGACTTCGTCGTGTACTGTGATGCTTCACATCAAGGACTAGGCTGCGTACTGATGCAAAGAGGCAAAGTAATCGCCTACGCATCCAGACAACTCAAAGTGCATGAGAAGAATTACACCACCCATGATCTAGAACTTGGAGCAGTTGTTTTTGCCCTAAAGATTTGGAGGCACTACTTGTACGGAACTAAATGTATTATCTTCACCGATCATAAGAGCTTGCAACACGTGTATAATCAGAAAGAGCTGAATATGAGACAAAGGCACTGGGTGGAGTTACTAAGTGATTACGATTGTGACATCAAGTATCATCCCGGAAAGGCGAATGTAGTAGCTGACGCTCTAAGCAGAAAAGAACGAGTCAAAATCTTGTCTATCAAGGAGGCCGATCGTACAGACTTGAAACAACGTGTGATCGCAGGTCAAGAGATCGGATTGGAGTCAAAAGAAAACATAAAGGCAGAACGGTTAGGCCCAATCACTCAAGAACTGGAAATTGATGACGAAGGAGTCAAGAAGTTCAAAAACCGAGTTTGGATCCCTGCAGTTAATGGTGTTAGAGAGATCATCATGCAGGAAGCTCACAGTTCAAGGTACTCGATTCATCCGGGCGCAGACAAGATGTACAAGAACTTGAAGCAAGACTACTGGTGACCTGGGATGAAGAGAGAGATCTTTGAGTACGTTAGTAGATGTCTGACATGTTCTAAAGTTAAGATCGAACATCAGAAACCTTCCGGTTTATTGAAACAATTAGAAGTTCCAGTGTGGAAGTGGGAAGATATTACCATGGATTTCATCATGAAACTACCTCGTACGAAAGACAACCATAACTCTATTTGGGTTATCGTAGACAGACTGACGAAATCAGCTCGTTTTCTTCCAATTCGTGATGACTACTCACTGGAGAGACTCGCTGAGATCTATATAGACGATATTGTGACCAAGTACGGTGTCCCTTTATCAATAGTGTCCGATCGGGATCCTCGCTTCACATCTGACTTTTGGCAGTCACTTCAAGAAGCGTTAGGTACTAGACTTAACTTGAGCACCGCTTATCACCCCCAGACGGACGGGCAAAGCGAACGTACTATTTAGACCTTGGAGGACATGCTCCGTTCTTGTGCATTAGAGTTCAGAGGAAGTTGGGATAAACATCTTCCATTGATCGAGTTCTCGCACAACAACAGCTATCACACTAGTATTCAGTGTGCACCGTTCGAAGCCTTATATGGGCGTAAGTGCAGATCACCACTTTGTTGGCTAGACACCGGCGAAAGAAGCTGGATGAAGCTCCCAGTCGTGCAGTTCACTATTGACAAAATCGTTGTTATCAAAGAAAAGCTTAAGGCTGCCCAAGACAGACAAAAGTCCTACGCTGACAAACGTCGTAAACCTTTAGAGTTTCAAGTAGGCGATAAAGTTCTATTAAAAGTTTCCCCATGGAAAGGTACTGCCCGTTTCGGCAAGAAAGGCAAATTGGCGCCTCGGTACATCGGACCTTATAAGATCATTAACGGATTGGACCAGTTGCGTACAAACTGGAACTACCCCTAGAACTTGGCAATGTTCATGACACATTCCACGTGTCCAATTTAAAGAAGTGCTTGGCTGACGACCCAACCGTCATCCCTGTTAAGGATGTTCATATCGACGAAGGGCTTGAGTTCACTGAGGAGCCCATCGGGATCATTGATAGAGATGCTAAACAGACTAGACAGAGCAGAGTACCACTAGTTCGTGTACGTTGGAGTGCTAGACATGGATATAATGACACATGGGAACGCGAGGACTTCATTAAGAAGAAGTGAGAGAGTGAGAAAACATGAGGAACAACAATAAGGAAAAAATAGCCCATAGAAAAAAAGAATAGGGGAAACGAAGACAACAGCACAAAACGGGAACTGGGGCGGGAGTATGACAGAATATGTGCTTATATGAAGGTCGATTCGATCTTAAATCATGATTTATATGACGAATTTATGATTAAGTTCGATAAAATACTAAAGTGCAGTACGTAAACGTTCATGTTCATAAAAGTTCTAGTTCAAAAATGTTCGCAATTAGTCCTTGCATTTATGAAGTTCATTAATTATGGGAAAGGTATAAAAAGAAAGAGATGGAAACCCTAGTGAAAAAAAAAACATCACTGTTCATCTTCTTCCTTTCTTCACTTCTCTCACTAAAACACACACTTGCAGCCATAAAACACACACTAGAGCATCTCTTGATTTTGGATTGTTTAATCAAAATCGTTTGTACTTTTAGCATCCTTGGGATCAATCAAAACACATTTCTGGAATCAAATCTCAGGTAACAACAACAAATTATGGGTTTTTGATCAAATTAAAAGTGTACTTTTTCAAGTTTATGTTCTTGATGATTTGGTCCAATTCTTGAATGAAAATCGTGTTAAAGTTAATGGGTTTGTGTCTAAATGTGTTTAACAACATTTTTATGAACAAATTTGGGTCATAACGTACTCTAATCTCAAAACCCATTTTTGAAAAATGAAGAAAGTGTGTTCTTGAGTGCCATGACTTGTTTATGTTATGTTTGATCTTGGAAACCAGTAAAAGTGATATAAAATGATGTTATTGTATATATATGTACTAGTGCCATGTTCTAACAAGTCCTGAAATCGATCTAGACCTTTGTATTGTGTACTTGTTCTTATTCAGACCCGTGTGGTACTTGGGACGATCCTGAGTGGGACGATCTTGGTCCCAAGATCGTCCTAGGCAGCCACCTTGGTACCTTGTGCTTGTTCGTCGATCTTGTATGGTGTTGTGATGTTGTTGGTACGTTTATTGGGTAACTAATCCTTTGGATCGGTTTTGCTCAAACATTCGTTCTTAAACTAGAAGCGACCTTGTTCTTGTCCTTGGAAATGGGACGATCTTGGCCTCAAGTGTCCTTGAAGCGATCTTGAACCCAAGTCCATCAGACGATCTTGACCCAGAACGATTCTGACCTAGACGATCTTGACCCAGACGACCTTGGTTTAAAACGACCTTGAACCAAATACATGAAACGACCTTGTGCTAATCACCTAGGACGATCTTGTACTTGAAACACCTAAGACGATCTTGAGCTAGAAGAAGCATGAAACGATCTTGGCTTGGCAATTAAGACGATCTTGAATCTGGTCCAGTAAGACGATCTTGACTTAATGCACCTAAAACGATCTTGAGCCTTAATACTTGAAACGATCTTGGCTATCCAGTGGGACGATCTTGAAGTTCCAAAACCCTAATTAAGTACATTTAAGACATGTTCTATCTAGATGAACAAAGTACGAGTTCTATGAACAGTTAAATCAAATTCTAAATGCTAAAGTTCATCATTAAAGACACGTTCAACTCATTAACACGATAAGTACTTATGTGTGAGTTCTCAGACGTTCAGTTCGAGTCCAGTTCATGTACTTAAAGTTCATTTAAACTCATTTTGAGTCAAAACGTTCAAAGATCATTAAGGACCAAATCATCAGTTCATCAAGGACATTTCAGTAATTAATTAGTCATTTGAACTAATATGTGTGCATATCTATGAACAATAACTTGTACTTAGGCATCCATCAAGACGCACTTGGATTTCGATAGATATAACTTATCTATCGCGGTGCTTGTTTTCTGTGCTATAAATTGTGCTTGTACCAGATCACTGTGAGTTCACTAATCCCCCTTTCGTACATTTTGTTCAAGTTCTTTTATCGGGGACTGAAAAGCATGAAAACTACTTTGTACTTGTACATATGTTCTTGAACTACTTTACGTACTATATTATAATCTTGAACTATTTCACGTACTATTTTATGATCTTACGAGGTACGTATGATATGATTCCTAATTATTTAAAAGGGTATTTAAGTCTTGAATGGGCAGGATCTTAAATACATTTATACTGTTTAAGGGAGTATTTAAGTCTTGAATGGGCAGGATCTTAAATACCTCCATACTACTATATTGATCTTTAACATGTTCTAGTTCGTACTTGTACTTGTTCAGTTCTTATTCACTGCTATCAATTCATATCCCACAGTTCAGGGATTGAACCGTAGATAATTATGGACAGCGCTGTTTAGGGTAGGCCCACCCTCATTCTCCGCAGTTCTGGAGGATGCATATTATCTGTTCTTGTTCTGATTTAGATCTTCGTGAAGTACTTGATTATTATGTGCATAAGTTCATTACAGTTCAGTTCTGGCCAATCGGGTTAGCAGTGACAACTCATTTAAAGTTCATTATATGTTCCTGTACTGTTCTTATCACAAAGCACTTTGTTAAACGTACAGATCTTATGACTTGTTCTTACTCTACATATTATTATATGTATACGTACTAGTACTTTATGTGAATCTCACCAACTACTTTTGTAGTTGACCTTTGAACTTACATGCTTTTCAGGCTAGGCTAGTAGATCTCTTAGCATAGGAGTCTTCCTCTTTAAAGCTCATTTCTTTTGGCGATTGTTCGTACGTTCAAGACCGGAAGCCGTGAAGATCTCCCTTTGTTTATCCAGTTCAGACTCCAGTACTTCAAGACAATTGTTCTGTCTTTTGATTATTAACTATTCTGGGTATATCCCAAGTGCTGTAATAACTTTCATACTTATTCTCTTTTATGTTATTGGCTGTGTTGGAACTTGTACTGTGTGCTTTTGTGCTTGTCTGTACATCCCGTATATTCCGCTGCGCGGGGTGTTACACTTGAGGGGTTAAGTTATAAGTATCTTGGATCTTAGATGAAAATCAAGGGCCACGATTCAAAGATAATCTTTCAATCTTAGCCCTTGATTTTCTTTCAAGGGTCAAGATTTTTCCCAACTTGACTCAAGTTAGGAAATCAACTTGAGAGAATCCTCACCCGTTAAAATATTTGTTACCACGAGACATAATGACTGTCACTGAAAACACCATGTTTATTACCGACATGTTGATAAAAGATATCACTCCCGAAGCAAATGATCCTCTTGTTTACACATAATTAGAAGATGGGAAACACCTTTTTTTCCAATCCATTGTTGTCCCAAATATTTGAAATTTTGTTGATCAAAAGGTTTACATTACATACTTTTAAAATAAAAATATACATAGTAATAAGTCGAACGTGCAACGCGCAGGGGTTGCACACAGAAACTACAAATAATTTCGTTGAATAATTACTAATACGCATATTCAGTGAATTTTTCAAGATAATATCTAGCACATAGTAGATAGTTTAGACATGATTAGTCATAAATTTTGGTATATGTATAGTAGTTTTTAAAATTAGTAACAATGTAGTATGTGTATGTATCAGGTAGGTTGTCATTTGGTATGTGTAGTAGGTTGACAGCAGTTTTTTGTCCAGCACTTGGGCTGTTTTGACAGCAGTTTGCTGCTGTTTTTTGCTCAGCTAATAGGCTGTTTTGACTACAACTTTTTGCTGTTTTTTTTTGCCCAGCACTCGGTTTGTTTCGACATCATTTTTTTGCTGATTTATCATGGCTATTATAGCTCATTTGTTGTTTCCCGTGCTCTAGTTATGCATTTTCTTGTATCATTATGTGCTTGCCTTTCCCTTGTCCTCTTCCTTGATAAATCAGTTGTCACCTAATAAATCAGCATACATATGTAATAACTAATTAAAGAATTGTACGATATATAAAAGAGTGACAACCAAACAATAAACTGGAATCACTAGTCCATACTGGGAGAGTGGTTGGTACTGGCTAGCTGCTTCCGCATTTCCATGTACTTGTGCAGTTGTTGACGTGTTAGCTGCTAAAATTTTTTTAATATGAACAACGAATGAAATTGATTCCACAAATTTCCAACTTAATAGCAGTTCACTTTCAGTAATCATACATTGTATGAAGGCGGAGGAGCTAGTGAGCAACATGCGTGCCACTCTGACCGGGCATATAACCATTAGGTGTTGGAACCACATACTGAATTATATATAGTAGCTTTAAACCACTTAATGTCACAAAGTTTTATCATACTATATACCCTTATCATATACTCGTATATAGGTTTTATCATGATGCAACTAACAAATCTAGATGAATTGTTAGTGATTTTACCTTTCACATAACTAGAATGTATAATTTGTTTATCAAATTATATGATTCAATACATAATATGTCTTGGTTTGGAAATTTTTTTTACTAAGGAACGTATATAATGCAACTAGAGAGTATGCATATCCCCCCTTTCATACTAAAGAACACAACATAAGTGACATCACTTATGTGTGTTGTCAAGCAAACAATGGTTCCACATTGGAACTATGATGTCAAATGGTGTGTAGTTTATGGTGTATTTGGTGTGTGTGGGGGAGTGGGAATCACGCAGGTTTTAGAATGGGCGGGATTTTAATTTTTGAAATTGAAAAGAAAGAGAGAGGAGGGAGAATGGAGAGAGAAAAGTAAAGAGGGTATAATATGTGTGTTTTTTCATTTGTTGTAAAGTCTTCCTTTCTGGCTTTCTCTCTCAAAAAAATAACACCCGTTTCACATTTATATAATTTTTCATCTTCGATTGGATTCTAGCAGGAATTGTAGCAGGAATTGGTAAGTTAATTAATATCTTTATGTGAATCACTTTCCATTAAAATCACTTTCTATAAAAAGATTTTAATTATGGGTTTATAAAATTATGTGTGATCTGGGTTAAATCTTGAGATTTGATATGGGTTTTTAAATATAGATCTTTTTATAGATTTGGGTCATATATATTTTAGTAGCTTTTTAATCTATATTTGATGTGATGTTTATCAAAAAATATAGTTGGTTACGATTTTTAAAAAAATCGGTTATGTGATGTTTATCAAAAAAAAAAAAGGAAAAAAGTTATAATATATATAAACACATAATATATTGGATATAAACACAAATTAATTAGATCTGTTCGGTTTTGAAGATTGAAGATCAGGCTGAAGATGGATGAAAAAGTAGAAATATCTTAGCTATGGTTTGATTTTGTTTACTACTTCATATCACAGCTTGAAGAAGATGATTATGACGATAATGATGATGATGATGATGATGATGATGATGATGATGATGATGATGATGATGGAAAGGTATATGAGTTTAGCTTTTGATGGATTTATGGATTTTGATATGTTTATTTTGGTATATTTTGAAGCAGAAGAACATGGTTGTATAAACTTTTTTCTGATGATGAAGAAAAGGTGTGTGCAAGTACTTGCCATTTTTAACATTGAAGGTACTCATATGCATTACAAGTGTTTGACATAAAGTAATGAACCACAATCAGTGGAGTTCTTGGGGTTTTGGTCAAATCAAATGACAAGGAAGAAAAGGGTGCAGGTTTCACATATCAAAAGGTTAGTAAAAGTCTAATTAAAGGTTTCTTGCATATTGAGTTAGTAATATGTTCTGTTCTATAAATCATAATTCGAGTTTTTGATTATTTTTGAAATTATATATGCAAGTTAATAGGAAGATAGACTTGGTATATGGTGGTGAAGTGTTGGTTTAATGGGTTGATAACTAAAAGAGTTTTTGATGGAGGTCATCAATAGTGTGGAGACAAACATAAAGAGAATTAGGGTTCAATGGTCTATTTTCCATTCCAAGTGGTTTCATGTCAAAATGAGAAATCAAAATTTGTCAAAACAGCTTTGCATGGTCTAGGCTGAGTTTTGAGCAGAAAGTTTGAGTCAACTTTGAAATATCATAGCACACTGGATTCACTATAGTTATGAGCTGAAACTGTTTCTGGAACAAACTTGATGTGTTATGAGCTTAGAATAGATGGGAATTTCATCTTGCATATAAAGTGCAAGATGAAATGTCTAAAAGAAATTTGGAGTTGTTTATCAATTTATTAGTGACCCTTACGGTGTTTTATGGTGTTTGTGGTGTTTGATTTGATATATGGTGTCTTAGATTGGGTTTTTTATATCCTCCGTGATTATTGATAAGTTTTTGGTTTTAAATTAATTTAGCCACTCGTGATAGAGGGTTGGTCATCATTGTGTTCTTTCATGATATTTGTTTTCGATTAGTTCATTTGAAGATGCAATACTCATTTTTTATGTTTGGATGAACAGATCAATTTAAACTGTTTTGTGCAGCTTTAGAGGCTGATTTGAGGCTGATTTTGCTGTTGTTTTCACTGTTTTTTATTTTGCAGATTTGGACGCTTATTTTGCTATTGTTTTGGGCAGATTTGGAGGTTGTTTTCAAGCTATCTTGCTGCCGTTTTGGCTGCTCATAAGTCATCAAGTAAGTTTTTTTGCCCCCACTTACTCTAATTCCTGGATCCCCTCATTGTGGGTTAATGTTCTGAAGTATACAACTTTGATTACCAGTTAATATATAGAAGTCATCAAGTACATTCCTTAAAAGTATAATTATTCTTAATAATTATTAACAACTTTTGTAGGTTGAAGTCTCTTTTGAGAAATCTACATGTGAGTCAATGTGTTTAAGATTTTAATCTAATTGTTTAAGCTTTACTGAAGAGCGTCAGACAAGAATACTACATAAGTAGAAAAAATATACAAACATCGATTTATGAGGCTATTAACCAGTTTATTTGTATTCTAATCACAATATTGTATTATAATTTTTGGCAAAGGATGGTACACTTTTTGATATATATTGCTGTCTAAGAGTCATCAGGGTACGAGTCATCAGATATGTATGGGTACGTATATGATGCTAATTCTGGAGCAGAGACTTTATATAATTTAAAAGCTTACATTTGGATTCTGTTTTGGTTGAATAAAATCTGAGCCAAAATTGTTTTAGTCTAATGCTATTAATATTTATATCATCAGGATGTGCATTCTAGACTCAAAGATCTTTTGTTGGTCAATGTTGGTAATATAGTTTAGAAGTTCATATTCCTTGAGCTTATTAACCTGCTTACTTGCAATGTGCTCATCAAAATGGGGCATGTTGATGCTGGGAAAACGAAGTTGCTTGATTTCATTCGCAAGACTAATGTCCAAAAAGGTGAGGCCGGAGGAATCACCCAACAGATTGGTGCCACTTATATTCCAGCTGACAACATTCGTGAGAGAACTTATAAGTTGAAAGCTGATGCAAAGCTCGACGTCCCTGGTCTGTTGGTTATTGATACACCTGGACACGATTCGTTCAAGAACGTAAGGTCTCGTGGTTCTGGCTTATGTGATACAACCACAAACCATTGAATCTCTCAATTTATTGAGAATGAGGAACACAGACTTCATTGTGGCCCTAAATAAGGTGACACGAGACTCTATATTCTATGAACTTTACTCTATTATTAATATTATTATTCTGCTGCCTAATTTATCTACATTTTATTGTTTGATTTGTAGGTTGACACTATAAACGGGTGGGTAACTTATCCGAACATACCAATGAGGGACGCATTGAAGCGACAGTGCCAGGAATTTCAAGATCATTTCAATGATAGGGTCACTCAGGTCATTACAGCCCCCGTATCTTTGTTTCTCTCTGCTGAACTTGGATGCACCACCACCTTAAATCTGAGTTTTTTTTTAATTATTGGCTTTGTCATGATTTTTTTTTTAATTCTTTTTGCAACTTCAGATAAAAACACAATTTATGGAGCAAGGTTTGAATACGGAAATATACTACAAAAACAAAGACAGGGGAGAAACCTATAGTATTGTACCGACTAGCTCTATCAGGTAAATCTATTTTCTTATCCGTTGTTAACCAAACTCACCCTGAGTTTGTTACTCAAATATTGTGTTGGGTCTTTAACCTAATTCTGTATTTTTTTTTGCTTTATGTTGATTTGAGTCTGATATATATGAGCTTTTGATGGCAAAGGCGATCCCACTATGCTTGCTGTTAAGAAACTCAACAGATGGTTTTCAGATATGACTATTTAAACTTGGTATTATTATTGGTTTGATTTATATATTTAGGGTGATCAATGTAATGTTTTTTCAGTTTCAAGAAAGGCTGAAACTAATGGGGTTAAATATTAAGACTTCTAATAATTCTATTGAGGCTGCAAAGGTTTGGAATTTTTGTTTACAAAAAAGTTTTAGTGCAAAGGGAAGAAATGTTGGACTGGGAAGTTAACTGATATTTTTGATGTAAAAGGTGATATGTCGTTTATAGATTTTCAGAGTGTGATTTTTGATTGTACATATGAGATAGTCAATAGTAGTTTTATCCGTAAACAGGTCTCCAAATGAAAATATTGGACTTGGTGCTTAAGAACATGGGAATTTTTTATATTCAAAAGTGACAGTATATATAGGAATTTTCAAATTATAGTTTTTGTACACAGTAGTTAGATAATGTACATATATAACTTTTGGCAACTTCACAAATGATAGAATTATAATTTGACAAAAGATACAATGTGGATTGCATTGAGTACAGGTGCATGTGGGTCAGCTCTTGGATCATCCCAACCTTCATGTAGACCACGGGAAAGGGGTGATCTTCTAAAACGATTATCCACATTTAGACCTGCATATTGTTTTGGGAAGCCTGAGGTTTCAAATCAGTTAATTTAATGTTTAATTTATTTTGTAGTTGTCACACTTATGGTGCCTTTCATCTTAATGTCATTTATGCAGGCTGCTAGCTTGCTTGCCTGTGCTAGGAGAGGCTGCGTGAATGTGAATGTAGATACGATTCAATGCGAGTCTTGTGGCTCCAACCTGAAGTATAATGCACCAGAATCATGGACCTCCACAGAAGGTAAGTGCTTATTTTGTGAATGGTTAAAGTTTCAATCCTTAGAGGAAATCATAAGTGACTTCCGAGTTCTTAATGAAAACTTCTGTCACTTGAATGATTAATAAAGTTTTTGAAAGTAATTTTGGCTATGAACAGGCAGTGAGGGTGCAGATGATGATAAAGTTAACTATGCCGTCCCCCCAAGGCTGAAAACATTTTCTGATTGGCTTCTTAAAACTATGGTTGTTGGTAATTTGGAAGATATATTCTCAGCTGCCACACACGAGTACGCAAAGTTGAAGAACTATGGAATCATCCTGCCATGCATGCCAAGAAGAGGCAAAATGAATTAGAAACACTCCTCGGTGTTACCAAAAGGTTGCATTGTTGATCAAATGCAAGCACTAGCCAGTGTCGATCTTTTCTATGTCGTTTTATCTAAAGATGTGAACTTTTGTCTCTAAGGATTGTTGAGTTAAAAGTATTGTTATCGTTATGTATTCTTTAAGATCTTTATGAACTTTTGTATTGTTAACCACTTAAGAATCTTTATTGAGGTATTCGTTAAGTCTTTACTAAAATGTCCATATAATTATTTATAGTCTTTCACGGTATCCGGTCTAAACATAATCAACTAAATACATTTACTTAACATAATCAACTAATAAATAACTAATTATATTTAGTTTTTTTTAAAAATTATCCGGCTTTTTGGCGGGATAAAAATCTAGTATGAAATCCAGAGTTGTAATCAGGTGTTTATGTGAAAACGAAAGGAAGAATATGAGCCTTTGGATCAAGTGAGATGTAAGGTGCAGATTGGTCAAAAATTAACACTGGAAGGGTAATTTGGTCATCTTGTAAACCCCAAAGAAACACGTTGCGATGATGACACATCGCAACCGGGAAATAACACACACTAATCGGAAAAACGATTCTGTCATCTCAACCGCCGTATCACAATCGAAAGAACAATATATTCTTCATCGTTTTCGTTAATCATAAGTTTGTAATCTTCATCTCCGTCGTCAATCATAGCAATTTTTGAAACTAATCGGAAAAACAACCTCGCCGGAGATAAAAATAAGTCATTTTCGCCATCAATCACACTGTTTATAACTTTCTCCGTCGTTATTATTCATCATCGTTATCATATCAGCCGCCAACACCAAATTATTGAAGAAGAAAAGCAACCAACTCGAACTGGTTACTGGTATGTTGATTATGCTATTATTATGTCTGCTTGATTTGTGTTTGAATCAGTTGGTGATTGTATATCTGAATCATGTGGTGAGTCGGTTTGTTAGTTTCACATTTGCTAGTTGTTTTGATAATTCCCGGTTCTGTATTCACCTAGTTTCTCCAGTGATTAGCTAGTTTCTTTATTTTACTTAGTTAATAATTGCTTAGCTTAGTTGTTTTTAGGTTTTAATTGTAGCTCGGTATTGATTAGTATTGCTTTTAGCTTAGTACAACAGTTAGTTCTTTTGTGATGAGTAAATAATATTGGCTTAGAAAAGTCAATCCGTGTAATCAACTAAGTTCTGTTAGAGTGTTTGTTTGAAATCAAGTTTACTAATGAAAGGTTCTTGTTTGTGAGAAATCTAACTTAGTACCTGTTCATATATGCTCGGTGTTTTGTTACCAAGTAGTTAGTCAATTCTCATTTCGATTGATGCTTGCTTCTAGACTTAGTATCATTTGTTAGTTGCTTTGGTTAGTTATTTTGTTATATTTTTATTGCTCTTATAATTTTCTAGTACATTTTTAGGGTTTATGGAATGTGAGTAATTTTTGTTCATAATGAATGCAAATTGCAATATAGTTCAGATAATGCTGATCATCATAAAAAGATAGTTAGATTTAGACCCTATGTTTTGTAGATAACTGACGGTGTTGGTTGAGGTGACTGGTTCTGGTTCTCTTCTCTTGTAGCGTCTTTCTGTCGACTATCGTGTCTTTCCGTTCACTACTGTCGTTGAGAACGAGACAAGTGTGTTATCTATTCACTCTCTCTTGGAACACACATCACTGATGTGGCTATTATTCTTGACAACAGAGCTATCTATGACGTCTGCAGGGCGCTCACTTGATATCGAGTACCAACCTTAACCGTCTTGTATCTCGCGTTATCTCATCGATTTACATCTACAAGGTTTAAAACTTTAAATGGATTCTGAATGTTGATGTGACCGAGTTCCAGACCAACTTAGATCCATACTCCAGAATCTAGTTCATGCTTTCGTTCTATGCTCTGCATATCAGCTGAGAAGACTTACCATAGTAAACTCTTAGAGTTGCTGAGATCACCAACAATGCATTTTTTACATGATGGCTAAATTTGACCCATTCATGGGAAGTACACGAAATACTGCCTCACGTATGGTGGTGATGACATCCTTAAGGACGTAAATGCTATTGTTGCAATTATCACGACTAAGAGAACCATCCAGTTTGTAGACTTGTGTCCCACTGGGTTCAAGTCTTGTATCAATTACCAGCCACCAACTATTGTACCTGGAGGGTACATACTTGGCGAAGATGCAAAGTGCAGTTTGTACAATATCCATGTCAACCAGTGTTGCAAACGTGTTTGCTCACATTGACCACAAGTTTGATCTTAATGTATACTAATCGTGTCTTTGTTAAATTGAAAATAGATTGTAACTTGAACCAGCCCATCTCAGACTGTTTTTTGTTGTATCGAAGTTGTAGCTTTAATCGATGTAAGTCTATAGTAAAAAATAAAACAAAATGGTGCCTTTGTTCACTAGTATGTTGGTGAGGAAATAGAGGAAGGAGATTTCTCCGAGGCTCGTGAAGATATCGCTGCTCTGGAAAAGGATTATGAAGAGGTTGGTGGAGGGTACCGAGGACAAGGGTGATAAAGAAGACGAGTATTAAAACATTATATGTTTTGTGTGGTCATTTGATATTTTGTTTGACGAAACTATGGACCTGTGTTTGTTATATTTCTCTTCTATGTATTTGGTCATATAGCTAATGACTATCTTGTAATCCATGTGATAGAACCCAGAAATTAAATAAGAACAAGTGATTTATTTAATTGCTGGACACTGAAATATTACAAGATAGATGACCCAATTCGAGATGGGTTAATCTCCAAGACCCAATTCGAGATGGGTTAATCTCCAGGAACAAAGGTTTATCACCCTAATTTTATATAAAACATCCACCCCTAAAACAAATGAAAAACAAGAAATATATAATGTAAACTCTGAGGCAGTTTCTAGGCAGTTTCTCTTCCTATCTTTCAGCACCCATAACCGACTAAAACTCCCTGTTAATTCCAGCCTCTTTTATTGGGTTAAATGGGTAAGGTTGGGGCCCATTTAGGTAAGGTTCGTATCAATACATCTCGCCCCGAAAATCGACTTGTCCTCAAGTCGAGTGGATGAAAAATGTTGTGCCAGGCAATAAGCCATTCAATGTCAGCACTAGGGGCTATCCTCTTTGATCTGATCCGGTGGTGAGTAGTGAAGCGTTTTCATGAATGCTATGTTTTCCTTCAGATGTGATTCCAAAGCATCAAGCCTAGCATCTTCGTGAAGAAGTATTTCCCTCACAAACAAAACCTTTTCAACTAAATTGAAGGAAATAATCTGCTTAATTTCCTGGTACTGAACTTCATGCCTGTTCCCTTCCTCTCGATTTTCCCCATGGCTTTCTTTGGCAATTTCTTCTCCATGTTTTTCACATTCTTGGACTCTGGGCATGGAATTGTCACTGTTATTGCACCTCTCAGCATGTATCGCTGCTATATTCTTCAACAATACCCCCATTGACTTTAGTTGGTCTTCGATCCTTGTCCATGTAATAGCCTCCGAATCCCTTTCTTCTTCTTCTTCACTGTTCCGGGTATTAACCATCATGGAATTTCCCGGCAATGGAACCAAATGATAGAACCCAGAAATTAAATAAGAACAAGTGATTTATTTAATTGCTGGACACTGAAATATTACAAGATAGATGACCCAATTCGAGATGGGTTAATCTCCAAGACCCAATTCGAGATGGGTTAATCTCCAGGAACAAAGGTTTATCACCCTAATTTTATATAAAACATCCACCCCTAAAACAAATGAAAAACAAGAAATATATAATGTAAACTCTGAGGCAGTTTCTAGGCAGTTTCTCTTCCTATCTTTCAGCACCCATAACCGACTAAAACTCCCTGTTAATTCCAGCCTCTTTTATTGGGTTAAATGGGTAAGGTTGGGGCCCATTTAGGTAAGGTTCGTATCACCATGTTACTAATTTCGAGCTCATTTGCTGTTCAAAAGTACAAATATAATACAAAATTAAAAATTATGGGTGCCTTTCAGTTTGCATGTGTGTGTGTGTGTGCTTATTCATTTGTTAAACTAAACTAACAATCGAAAGAAGTTGATAAGTTATGTTAGATAAATAAGTATTACATGATAAAGTGCGTTCCCTAGTCTTTGTTTTCGACATGTTTATTTAATCCTAATGTTAAGTATGCAGTTTTTGATTAGATATTTACTATTTGTAGCGAGATAGCAGTTCATACTCTTCACTGTTATCGTTCACTGTAACAGTACTGTGACTAAACTCATGGCTTTAGGTGCAGAGATGGATGATCCTATCAAATATGAGGTCCAGGAAAGGTAATACTACTGCGATTCTACCACTTGTTCGACTTGTGCTCATTGCATATGGTTAATTTCTTAGTCTCTGGCTTACAACCTTTGGTTCATGACATTTAGAGTTATTTCAGAGAGATCAAAAATCATACGTCCACTGTCATTTGTCTAAGTAGACAGTAATTCTTAAGCAATGAAAGCGCTAGGTCTGTATACAATCACTTAAATCAATAGTCCTCAAGCGGGTTGATTGATATCAAATTGGGAAATTATTTGTATGCATCAATAGCGGTCCCAGGTTTGTTGACCCGTAAAACTCTTTTCCCTTTTATTATGAACATTTTTTTATCTGTAATTTTTTATGTCAAAAATATTATCACGCAAGATATATTATCAAAAGAATGATCTTGTTTTTGTAATAATGCGGACGTTCATACTTAAACTATTATCAGATATACTTGGGGTCAGTTTTGATGTATTGGACTTGCTTCCTTTTGCTATTTTTTTCTCGTTTGTCACGTTAGACATAAGAAGAATTGGAGTTCTATAAATATATTGTACGACTACGTTAAGGAGAATAGGAGATACAAGCGATATATATAGACTAGTTAGCCTAATCAAAGCACAATATATAAATATGTATGTTTGACCCATTTATATATAGAACGTAACCCAAATCGACCATTCATATGTAAACAGGTAGAAATGGACACCTTTACTTTAGAATGCAAAAATTTTAAAAATTGTAATGACATTAAACATGTCAAACGTGATATGAGATCTGGTGCATCAGAAGTAAAATCAAGTTTTTCTTCCATAACCACACTTAGTGTGTATGTTGGTAATATAGCACTGTTCAGAATTGGCAGGGGAGAGCCTACCGAATTTTAGGCACGTTATCTACTAAGGCCCAAGATTTCATACTCAATTCTTGCTAGTAAATCCAAACGAGCGGCCTACTGCTTCTGGACCACCCATTTTTGAAGAAACCACCTTCTATGAACTCAGCCCTTGCTTCCCCACCCTACAGCGGTCCATAGTCATAGCAGCTTTTAATAACCTCCCAAAAATATAGGTTAGCCTCCCGTTTTATTAATAGTTTATGCTAGTTAGATATTTCATTTTAGCAAAGTTAAAAACAGTAATTTGATATGATAGGCATATATGTGACAAAATGGTCGGGTTGGGTAATGGGTTATAAAGCTGATATCTAGTGGTAAAATTGTTGCAGTGTTTGTTGAACCTATTAAGAGGAAGGTGGAATTTACAGTGCTACGAAAGAGTTTTTGAAATCTTTGCGTGCTGCATGTGATAAAGCTGAATCTTTACTGGTTTTTGACGAGGTAAAGTACTAGTGCAGTAGTGACTGATTGGTAATGGCACGAAATCTTATGATCCTGTATCAATGAAATGCAAATTTTGTGTCTAATTGTTGGCTCAATGTGGGTTAGGTCGGACCAATTATCTTTGGGCACATGAAGCTTATGATGTAACTCTTGCTGGAGGTTTGCCAATAGGAGCTACACTAGTGACTGAAAGAGTGAATGCGGTTATCAAATATTGTTGGAATCGAGTTGGATGTGTCTGCAACACCACTTGTAGATGCTTGCCGGCTGGTCTTTTCATATTAACTGCAGGAAAAGGAGACATAGTTGGCTTCCCGGTTTGTACTTGCACAAGTCTTTTAGCATAGCTCACTTACTAGTTGGTTTGATAGTGCAGTTTGCTTGGTATAACACTTTGACACCAAATCAGTTCTGCTCGGTATTGCTGGTTCGATTTTAGTTGTTAGGCAATCTCGTTTGCAAGTTTGTTTGCTGATATAGTATAAACTATTTCATCCCATTTTAAGGTAAATAGATGGAGATTGACACATTGTGTTATTTAAAGATGACATTAATGTAATGTGCAGATCTTGGATAAGAGGAGTAAAAGAAGGGATCTAACTACTCTTAAAAGAAACGTATTCAAACAAACTCTAGAGATCACCGTATCACCATATCACTAGTGTAATGTACTACATGTAATTAATCTAATACATGTTTGTACCCCTTTTAAAAAATTCACTGCAATATCCGTAGGATCAAGTTTAGCTAACAGTTCGACAACTACTTGTAATTGTAGTTTTATTTCTTACAAATTGAACATCGATGTGTATGGTTGGATGATACTATTTTCTAAGTTTTATTCATAAATCATAATCTAAGGTGTTAACGAAATTTATTCATAAATCGTCACCACCACCACCCGGCAGCCTCTGGCTCTACCATACCGTCTTTGCATCGCGCGGGCATCCATCTAGTATATTTTTTCCCATTTGGCTTTCGGTAGATTTTTTTCTTGAATTTATGACATTTGATAACTTGATAGTTCTCTTTACCACTTTACTTTAACGGGTGTCTATTCTTGGTAGTCTTACATTCAAAATCAAAATATTAAAGTTTTCTCATTAAAGGCAGCAAAACGGGTGGGTGGGTAATGAGTCAAAGTAGGTAACTCCGTGGGTTGGGTAATGAGTCAAAGCAGGTAACTCTTAGTGCAGGTTAACTAAACTGGATCAAGGCCCCTATGAACTTTTTCCCCACACTTGACAGACTGAGCAAGTTGAATAATTGGTCAGGTCATTTCAATCTTTTAATAAGATCAGTTTTCTTGTTGAAAATATTAGGCTTGGTTCGTAATATGTGTTAAAATAGAATTTAGAGAGAATATGAATATCTGAATCGATAACTGCCTTTGTAATATGCAAGCATATATCTACAGACTACAGTTACCTGAAACTGAAATCTAACTAACTACTATAAAAATCAAACTTCCAGAATCACAGGTTTTGAGACACAATTACAAGAATATTCTTATAAAACCTGAAATGGTGATAAAATTCATGACTAATAAAGTAGCAAGACCAATGGATTAAACAAGAGAAATTAGATTTTTCAATTTAAAGAGGCAAGTATTCTCATGACAACAAAAAATTAAGGGAGCAGAGCTTAAGTGCGCAGACATGTAATAAGCATAGCTTATTGCAAACAACTGTATTCCTTCTCCATATAACTCAAAATAGGTTCCAGACGATTAAATTCACGCACTTCATATGACAACTGTTGCAGCATAACCATATCTTCTCTGAGCCTGCTCATGCACACACACACACAGTTAATGTATACATTCAAGACTCGGGTCACCTTTGTTTAAACTCGGCCCATCGGTCAAAAACTCAGCCGGATCAGTCAAGACTCGGGTCAACTTTGGTCAATTTCTTTTCTTTAAAAACAAATTGCTTTAAGTTTATATATCTAAACAATTAAGCTTGAACTTAGGAGTGTTATGTTAAAGTTTCTAAACAATTATGTTTTACGTTTGAAGTTTATTACATATAATTTCAAAAATTATAAATTTTCTATATAAAAACCCGATCCGGGTTCTTTCCGATTCCAATCCGAGTTTCCATGAACTATGGACCCCCTCGCCGATCCGATCCCGAGTTCTCCAATCTTGCTCGGTGATGATCAACATAAAAATGATATTATATCATGTATAACTAACCTCGGCCATTCCCCAGCTGCCTTCGCTCTAACTTTTACAGCTTTAGAGAGCCGGTCAAGAGAATACATAATTAAACCATGGCCCGCCTCTGCACAGATTGAGAAAAGACACAAAGAGTGAAACCTAAAAGCAAACCAAGCAAGCAAGAAAAAGAATAAAAAATAGTAAACTCTAACAAATACGTCTTTTCACTATATCCTACCAAATGGTAAAGTTTAATATAGAATAAAAGAAATAGCAAACTTTACCAAATACGTCTTTTCACTATATTCTACCAAACAGTAAACTTTACAAAATAGTAAACTTTACCACATCCAATAGCCGATTTTGCGGTATATGCATACACTGCTTAATCGCTTTCCTCACTTGTTTAAATAGCGCGTTGTTTTGACGTCTCTCTTCGCATTCAGCAATAGCAATCTGAAAAAAAGAATCATGAGTTCATAGTTGGATTGCCACTACCAGGGAACAGGTTTTGCATTATACTAGTAACAATCAAGAGAAACAATAGCTGATCATTAGATTGTGCTAAAACGTATCAAATTTATGCATTGAACTGGTAACAGATGTTTGGAACTTGGATACAATCTTTTGATTCCATTAAAGCAAATTCAACTCATTTAACAAAAAAAACTTGTTTCTCCTTTTCGAAAGCCACAAACTCATACCAACAATATGGTTTGAGCCAAAACGGGAAGTAGAAAAATCAATTGAGAGCCAAGTAAAGATAACGATGTTTCATGTCTAACTATCCATGACCCATCTTGTCGGCCTCAGACTAATTTATGATCAAAAATGGCAAGTGGTCCAAAAACATTACACCTAATCATGATTTAGAAGACAAATATATGTGAACTCAAGAAATAGGTGTGCACGTTCCACCTCGACGACACATGACATGTATATGAGAATTAGTAAGAAATATCTACGACACAAATAGGGGATGACTTTATAAGAGTTTAGCCGATATCACCACTACAGAGATGTTAGAGCCGTTATCGGTCCTCCAACTAAATATCAGTTCAGATTGCGGTCAGAATATCGGACCGCTATTATTTGCGCTAATTTACCAATATCGGTGCTATGGCGGGTCTATATAGCGCTGTTATAGCCTTTTTTTGCCCAAACTTACTACTTTTTCAGTTTTTCTGAGTATTGACACTAATGTTTCGAATGTTCACTTTTAAGCTTGACTTTTGATACATCTATTAAGTATTAATTTTAAGTGAAGGTGGGGTTGTCTCACACCCAACTTGGGTGAAAAACCCCTCACATCTTGATTATTTAATCCATAAAAATCATGGGGGCCCAATCATTTATTTATTATACAAAAAATATTTAAAAAATAGTATGTGAGGGGTTTTTCACCTAAGTTGGGTGTGTGACAACTCCACACTCATTTTTCTCATATATATATATATATATAAATATTTATTTTATATATATATAGATATTGCATAGTAATAAAAAGACTATAATCTCACCGCGATAACCGATGTCTCAAATATCGGTCCTTGACCACTATTTGATTCTGGACTATAACTACATAGCTTTATAAGCAAAGGAAGAATAAAGAAAGCAAAAAAAAACTTCCATGTCGTAAACACTGATGCGGTTCGAGTCGGATGTATATGTGTGACAGGGAGTGTGATCCTTTAACAAGAATTCAAATCAAACTATAACACCATGCAGAGTAGCTAAACAGTTATAATATATCACCTGTTTATTGATACACGCACGTAATTTGGCAAGCAAATGAACTGGAAGATAAATTGTGGGTAAAGTCCAAATGAAGGCATAACTAAGTTCATTGGGATTCACTACTTTATGGTTCATATAAACTCCTGCCCTGGTTGTCAATAAGGAAGTGTAAATAACATAATCAGTAAGGATTTAATAAATTCTGACTTGCTTTTAAGACTTGGTTGTTTCAAATTACCGTTCAAATTCGAGCTTTAGCCTTTGCACCTGTAAAAGAGGAAAAGAAAGAAAAAAAAAACGGCAAACATAGTTTTAAATGATTATTAGAGTAAAAAAGAAAAGTGAGAGTGGTCATTTTTTACCTGTATTATAGTTAATTCAGTAAGATCTCCAAAGAGAAGATTCCTAAGTGGGTACTTTACTTGCTTCACGAACCTACATCAACGTCAATACATAAACTCGTTAGGAGAACAAAAATGTAATCCGTTTTAGTTAGAAGTTCCTTGTATAATAGGTATGGTGAACAACAAAAAGGGAAGTACCCATACCTGTCCATTGCAGTGTCAAACACTTGCTTGTCCAGGGACTCTTGACCTGTAGTCCGCAAACTCAACTTTAACAACAATCTGCCAAAAATATTGAATATAAATATTAGAACTTTTGTCCACCTTCTAAAAGAACCACGCCATGAAAACATGTTTTCCCCTTATAGGCGCCTAATCTGACTTGCAGTAAATTTTGTCGTATACAAGCACACATGTTGGAACATGATATCTCAAACTGTCACGATAGGTCCAGAAGTTAATTCACTCATCTTTGAGATCATGTTTGTGTATGTTATATTGTTTTGTATTCTACATTGTATTTCCATCAATCTTCCAGATTAGATGGAGGCAGACTTTGATATTATTATTATTTATATTACAAAATCTAAATACATTAAACACACATGTGCAAACTATACTGTGTACTAGAATCAATCCCAAAGATTTTTCTTTTTTTTTTTGGTAGTATTGTGTATGCTAGTAATAATGGTGTGGAAAGGAGGTGTTTGTCGAAGGAAATGGAAGTTCAGAAGCAATTTATAGGGAGGTATCCTTGGGTCTTGATGGGGTATTTTAATGTCACACTGAATGTGACAGAGCATTCTGCTGGTGGTTCAGTTAAAACTATGTATATGCAAGAATTTCAGAATGCCATAAATAGAGTAGAAATTGAAGACATTTGTAGTTGTGGCTTCAATTTTACATGATAAAAAAACCTTTCAGAATAAACAATACTCTAAAGAAACTAGACAAAATTATGGTTAATGAAGAGTCTATAAAATGCTTTCAAAAGGCTTATGAAATTTTCCTACCATATTCAGTTTCTGATCATAGCCCATTAGCCCTACAGAGTTGATTATCAAGGATATTTTCCGTCAAAACACAAGATCTTTCAGGTTCTCTAACTTCATAGCTGATAAAGTAGAGTTTAAAGTGTTGATCAACAAGGAATGGAATGATGGCATTCATAGATGCCATATGTCCAAGTTTTCTTTTTGTTATTTGTAAATATTTTCATTATTAATATAAGTCACCTTTAAAGAAATACGTGTAATTTGAATGTAAGGTCTTCAACTTACTTGTGCAGCAAATTTGATGTTTCTTCCACTTGTTTAATTTGCATTATTTGTTGTTCCTCCTTCTTAAAAAGTTCATCTCTTAGTGTTGAAATCTGGCATACCAAATATGTAAATCATCAGCAAGTTGAACATACAAATGATAAGAATCAGAGACAAGAGATATGTATGAATGTATAAGAGATAAAAATGATGCCTTCACAACTGAAATCATGCCTCATTTTTAATTCTTATAGAATCTTGCGTTAAAAAATGTACTAGAAATGATTTAGTGATAAAATAATTACATAAATAAACATTTCGAAAGTTATACCGGTTGCACTACATAACAACGGAAGAAGGGAGTGATTTGCTCAAGAATTTGTTTGAAACTGATGTTTGAATGTCTTACAACCCATATCGCCAATATTGAAAAAGCCATTGCCCCAAATGCACATGGATACGATATACACTGCTGATCTTTATTCCTTGGCTTACTGCACTTAGCGAGCTAGAACAGAACAACAGCAGATAAAATCAAGCTTAGCAAATGGCCTTTGCATACATAGCTGATGCTCGTAATCTTACCACAAATGTTAGGAATTTATCCAGACGTCTTTGCTTTGACAATATCATGTTGACTGATGCATGCATATCAAAATCAGTCATAGGAGGTGAACGACCATCAAGAGTATAGCCAAGTGACAATGCTTCCCTCTGTAGATTCAAGTGTTCCATCCACTAAGCTAGGATAGACTTGTTTGGATTTTTATTAAACTATTGAAGAGTACTTACCATGAATTCTGAGGGCGTGCAAGCAGATATTGATCTTTCCAAGTAAAGAAAAGACTCACCTAGACCCAATAATAAGGCCTTTTTAGCTGTCACAGACGAAACTTTTTTTCCGTACTCGTCTATCTCAACGTACACCTAAAAAACTCAAAAGATAAATAACGATTGTAAGTACCATGTGTCGCACACATCTATCCACTCAGATTAAGTTATTTGAAGACTACTACAAAGAATCAAATAGACTAAAATAATAGTGACAAATACTCTTGTGTTTTTACTTTATCCATTTATCATATGACCACTCATTTCCACATGCATATAACTATAAGCCATCTTATATACCAAGATAATAATAAAAATATAAAAAGAATAAAAGATTAATGACGGACCATGGATAAAAATGTTGCTAAGGCGAATTTTAGTTCATCCAAGATATCTATGTTGAGACCGGATATAGGGTCGGTCTCTACAATGGAATTGTGACAGAATATAGGGGGGGTCGCTTCAATGGAATCCTGAAACTCCATATTGGAGACCACTACCGAATGACCACCCTTTGTGGACTGCCGCCAACAACGTAAATTGTTTTGCACACAGTGTAGATGGAGCAATGTACTTTGAACTACTTTTTCTGTAACTGGATACAAGTCTCCCATTCTGGATCAAAAAATATGCAATCATACGTTAAATCAACAAAAGACTAGATCTATAATACATAGTGTACTACATATCGTCAAGGATATATTAAAAAGTTAATTAAAAGTCTTTGTTAACAAACATACTAAGCACATAACGTAGGGAGAAAAAAATAAGTATTAAAATCTTACCTTTTTTATTAAGTTACTAAAGGTGCAAATCCTAGATAATATTGATGCATATACTAACATTTTGTAAGGTATGTAAGTATGCTATGTTCTTTACTACTTGCATATTTTGATATACATATGGAGTTTTTGACTAAGGTGTTTATCAAGCCAAAAAAACTGCGATAAGTGTCCAAGCAAAAAACCCGATAATTCTATGAAATTTTTTTTCTTGGAATACTCTGTTACAAATTTCTGGATCTGACACTATACATACTCCACTATCTACATCTAGATATATATATATATATATATATATATATTGTCCTAACTGCAGCAACTGGTGTTAAAGTATTTATTAAAAAAAAAAATCTAAATATTATTATACTAGTACATAATAATTTCAAACAAAATAAAAAAATAATAATAATAAAAATAATCCAAATATACATACACCATGATGTTAACGGTGGGAGGGAGTGGAAGACCAGAATCAATTCTACTTCTTGAACAAGAGTTTATAATTCCGTTAAAATACGAAAAAATTGCAGCAACAATGCGGGATGAGACCGCGCACGGAAGCGCTAATATGCGAGCGGAGGCGCCGTCGCCGTCGTCGGCAGGCTGGTCAGCCATTAATGCGAGTGTGGGAAAGACCAAACGGTGTAGGTTTATTTCTTCTAGAAAATAAATCGGGGATTGGGTTTGGATTAGTGAAAATAGGGTTATTCTACATATTTCAAGCAGGATATTTTACACTCTCACGTTCACTCAATAACACAAGGGTTCTCTCAAATTAATTCCCAAATTTAAGTAATGAAAAACGCAAAATTTAAAGATTATTTTTGAATTTTTATCTTGATTTTCATCAGAGGATAAGATTACTCTAACATGACTAGTCAGGTTAAAATAATTCGAAAGAATCCCCTCGGCTCCCATAACATCCACCACCTTTTTTGTTTTTACAACTCTTTAACCTTCTCAATTAACCTCCCTATCCAATTTTTAGATTTTTAACTCTTCTAATTTACTACTTTTTTTATTAAAAAATAATTTAAACTAAACAATTTAATATAAAAAACATAACATTACATTTATAATTATTAATATTACTTAATATAACAAAGCATGAAGATCGCTCACCCTCACATTTCACTGTAGAGAGTACTGTAGCGGCTACAGTACAACTCCATAACGTAATTAGGCATCACATATTTATTTGATTTGAGAATAAGGAAACAAAGTAGGCATCTGGTGGAGTGGTCCGCGCGCGACTTTATGTGTGAGAGGCCGGGGGTTCGAAACCCGGCTCTCCTTTTTTTATTTTTTTTGGTCTTTTTTTGGGATTTTCTATTTACACTTTCCACCCTCATAAGTTTTCTTTTCCCCCCTCCAGTTTTTTCCCTTGCTTCCTGCCCCCTCCTGTTTTCTATTGTGCTTTTCTTTTACTTTTATTCTTTTGTATGTATATTTTGTACTTTGTAGTTAGCTTTTGTAATATTTTGTTAATTTTCTATTTTGTACTATTTTTAACATCTTTGTTTTCCTTTTAGTTTTTTCCCTACTTTGCTTTTTGGGTTATATATTTTGTAACTTTTTGGTTTTTAATAAAAAAATTTTGGTTTTTTTTATACTTTTCCTTTTTTAATTTTTTGTTTGTTAGTTTTTTTGTCATTTGTTTTACAGATTTTTTTAACGTTTACTTTCGAACTAAACAAGAATATGTCGTTGTGTTTATGATAATACCCTTAAAATAAAGTCTATTGTACTATTGTTATGAAGAAGAGAGTCAACTTCTAAAGTTTTTTTAATGTATCTTAAAAATGCTAAATTTTTTAATTGTTTAGTTTAAAGGTTCTAACAAATAGTTAACCACCGACTAACAAATAGAGTATCATATATTGTTTCCATTGTACGTTTTATGTATCGTTATCTATACCGGGGCATCGCCCGGGTTCAAATTCTCGTTAAAAACATAACATTACATTAAAAACTAAAAAAATAAATACATTGCAACATTTTTTTTAAAATTAAAAAACTACATAATACCAAATTAAGTCTTCAATCGGTAGTGATTAAGCCGCTCAATCATCGAGGTTTGTCAATTCTAAACTCGCAACATGCTTCATAAGATCATACCAGAGACGATGATGGATGTTTACGTTCTGTAACTCATGTAGCATTCTTGGGTCATAAACTATCGGCATCGGTGGGTGCATTATATGAACCAGTGATATTGTCTTCCATTCGTCTTTTATGATCATGTTGTGCAATATACAACACGTTTCGACGACTTTTCCTATCCTCTCTTTATCGAAAAACCGGAGAGGACGTTCCAAAATCATCCATTTTCCCTTAAAAACACCAAAAGCTTGTTCGATATCTTTTCTTGCCGCCTCTTGTACTCTTTTGAATTTCTTTTCCTTCGTATCAACTAGATGTGGATACGCTTTAACAAACGTAGACCACTTAGGATATATTTCATTGATAAGCAAAGTAAATGAAGTGTCTAGCGTCGTTCCAATTCTGGTAGTAGGATACAACGACGATGGATTCAACACATTGATTTCGTTGTTTGATCCGGGAGGACCAAAAAAACGAATGCCAAATCCACAGATCTTGCCAAGCGACAGCTTCAATCATAATAATCGGCACTTTATGATCCCCTCGCATGTGTTGGCCTTTCAATTGCCTAGGAAAATTCCTCCATTCGACATGTGTACAATCAAGGCTACCAAGCATCCCTGGAATATGAAGTCTTTCTTCATGCACATTGTAGAACGCTTACAATCGGTGCAACGTTGGCCTACGTAAATACTCCCAATGATATAAATGAATGAACGCGTCACAAAAATATGTAAGGCACTCGAGTGATGTTATTTCGGCAGACATAAATATTCATCAAAGTTATCGGAAGGTTAACCCTTTGAGAGTTGTTTAATTGCCGACGTGCATTTTGTTATTGGCGTGAAGTTTTTTTCCTTCCTCGCGTCAATGTCACGAACAATTTTCAAATACAACCTCTGATTCATACACCGATGTCGAAATAAATGCTCCCCAAACTTTGGGTCTTCAACGAAATAGTTACACATTAGTTTGTTGTTAGTTCTTCATAGTGCCGTTCAATATAATTTTGGGTATTATTAGAGCTTCTCGAGTCTTCAAGCTCTTCAAGCTTCGCTAACGCGTCTCGAAAAAGGCAAATGAACTACTTGTGGATGAATTGGGAAGCGTAGGTGGGAGGATGATTTCGTTGGAAGGAGATGAATTAGACATTTCTTGGTTGATTTGGAAGATGTATAATTGATGAAAGTGTTGTTGTAATTGTTGATTGGGTTAAAATGGTGAAAAGTAAGTTAAATGTATAGAAAACAAAAAAAAGGGAATTTTTTTTCTTCAATCCTAACGGCTTGGAATTTGCTTGTGGCCCCCTCTCCAACGATCACATGTCTCCTTCTCTCTATTTATGCTCCGGGGCTATAAAGTTATAGCCTTTAAACATACAATTATCAAATATATACATATAAACATGCTGACCGGAAAATTCCAGCAGCTTCACGACCAGTTTAGTCCTATTTTCAGTTTGAATCAGCCTTCGACAGAACTACAAAGTTGTAGCCCTATGAGTCGTGCATCTACAGTCCAAAGGACAGCTCCTAACTCATTACGGTTGATTTTATATGAATTTTTTAGTGAACAGGTGTCAAACAGGAAAAATCACACGAAAAATTCACATAGTCACACAATTATCAAATAATTAACCCTAATTATTGGACCATTAAACTAAGCAATTCATATCAATATATCTAAGTAATAATCAAAAAAAATTTGCATGAATTTTTTATGATTTTTACTTCTATTTAACAACATTAAATTAAAGATACATAAAACATGCAATTTATCACATAAACATGTTCACATAATCAAAACTTGCATAGAGGGTTTAATTTAACCATTAACATTAAGTAGGTTGAATTAATAATAAAAAACAAAACCCTAATTTTATTTTTTATGATTTTTATTAATAAAATAAATAAAAACAATTTTAATTATTATTAAATAAATCAAACCAACCCTAAACCCCCCTTCAAGTTTTGAACTTTGTAACTAATATATCACATATTAGGCTCGTGATACCACTGTTAGGATTTATAACTATTATCATAAACATATTCACGAGTATGCTGCGGAAAGAATCATATATGCAATATAATAATTAACAAAGTATAGAATTGAATATGTACCTTTTAGCTTAGCTTCCAATAAAATTAATTAATAATAAGATTATTATTATTTAGGGTTTAAAGTAAAACCCCTCTACGATCGCACACTTGACACCCCTATGTATGTATGCTAGTACCCGATCACGAACTTACAACCCTTTGTGTTTTCCCCTTGAAGTCGAAAACCAAGAAACCAAAACCCTTTTTCTTTTTTGTTGATGTCGACCGAAAAGAACAAGAGAGAAAGAGAGGAGAATTATTTAGGGTTTTCAAATCTAATTGACTTGAAAGAATGAATAAACCCTTTAGTCTTAACCCCTATATATAAGGATTAATTGTAAGGGTTTTAAACTTGGTGAACAAGTTTAGTCAAGGCCTTAAAAAGCATTGAAAAATTCGGCCCCTATTAGTGATATTAGGAAGTTTCCTTAATTCCTAATTTTCACTCAAATCCTCCTCTTTTCAATATATTTAATTAATAAACGTATATTTAACTTTTAACGATCGTTTATTAATTATTTCGTGAACATATTATTAATTAATATATTACATTAACATATTAATTAATTACATAGAGTATACGTGTAATTTCGTGTGACCCCGTAGGCTTAAATACTTTCCAGACATGCATTTATTTAACGTGATCATATTTCAACAGTTAAGATTACAGGTCTCGGAAGATTTGGCAAATGCTAGCGTTAGATTTGGCGAATGCTAGTGTTGGGCCTATACTACTTTTACAAATCATCTAAGTCAAACATACGTATTACACCATTGACCATACATCTAAAAATTCATATCATCCAATCATCCATACAAAAAAGTCACAAAGATAAACTGATTACGCACCAATTTCTTCTCCATTTCCATAGTATGTTGCCCCATTTATCCTTTTTTTTCGCCCCATTCTCCATCATTAATTCTCTTCTACCAAATGTCTCGTTATTGGTATAAGCATTGAGTGAGCTTATGATTCCGCTGGTGGAAGCAACCCTTTTCCCGGTCTTCCCATTCTAAAATGACTTTTAGCTTTAGCAAAGTCCGAACATCCGGCTTCCCCAAAGTAATAATATCATCTCTCAACCTGGTCATAATGAAACCGAAAAAATTCAGCCAGCAACACGAAGAATCATCATCAAGAGTATAGCTAACCAGAGATATTTAGATACAGTTCTATTTGCACTCTATTAAGTTCAACTAAAACTGAAACTGATGAAATACGAGTCACTCATTAATATCTGCGTTACAATTGTAGTGATGATCAGACCAATTGGTTATGAAAGGATTTCAATTAGATTACGAGAGGCCCGAGAGCCATATAGTAGCCACAAAGTAATAGTCAGGCCGGAGTCAAGATCACAACCTTTGAAGTCTATAACTCACTTGCGATGTCCAACACTCGGGTTTCAATTAGATTACGAGAGCCATATAGCAGCCACAAAGTAATAGCCAGGCCAGTGTTGGGGATATACAGTATAACGAACAAAACTGGATATGTAATTCAATCTCTGAAGGCGTGTAACACTATCAGATTGAATCAATTCGGTGGTTCACCCCAAATTACTCAATCGGATACAATCAGAGATTAGAGAATTTTCTGTATGATTTGTGTTTGAGTATGTATGTGAAAAACGGGAGAGAATTCTGAAAGAATTCGTATGTATAAGAATGAGGATTCCAGGCCATTAACTGCCTTAAAAGCAGTTGAAATCGAAGTTTGCAGGATTGGCAAAATCAGTCCCTCAAGTTCCGAAAATTAATTTTCTGAGACGTTTTTGCTATAGCAATTCGACCCCAGCCAGGGGCTCTGCCCCTTGGACCCCGCCAGGGGCTGCCGCCCCTTGGACCCCGCTCCCGGGGGCGCTGCCCCCGGACCCCCGTTCCTTAGGGGCTTCGCCCCTAAGATCATAATAAATTCATATAAGCGTGCACTCCGCACCACCAAACTTATATGATGTATTATTATGATTAAATTACCAATTAACCCAATTACACTAAAATATCCAACAGCCAGCTCATACAGACGTACTACACAAAGATATGTGAAAAATTGATACTCTAATAAACAAAATAAGAGTAGTTTGTATATCTACTACAAGAAGAAAAAGAAGTAAACTTATTGCCAGTCAATAATCTATATGAGATGTAGCAATAGTATAAGACCACAAACTATTTAATATATAGCGCATTCAGAAAACACATTAGAAGAAAAAAAAGGAGTAAAAGTATGGGCCTTATGAGTTCCAAAATGTAAACTTTTCCAACTAACCTCCGTAGCATATCAGAAGTTAATTGTTGTTCTTGTTCCATCACTCTCTTGTGTGTATCTATGCATGTTTGACAAGTCCGTCTGATCTTATAGCTGTAAGCTGAGATGAATTGATGTCATAACTCATACTCATACATAAGAGGATCGTGCATATTTGTGTATGTGTATGTGCACGTGTCAGTAAGGTACAAAGGGGCGAAGGAATACATTCGCAATATAAGGTATGCTAGCCTACATCATGTGTTGCATCTTAGTTCTTAAATTGAAACTTCCCTCAAAGACATGTAACTGAAATGATTTAACACTAAAGCGAAGCAATTTTTCATAAAATTCGAAAACATTGGTAGCCCTGACTACAAAAGTAAAAATTAACGCACCATACCGGTTGCACTACATGATCATTCAAAAACCGAGACATTGATTCTTTTGCCATAAGAACCCAATTGTGAACGATGACTGAAAGTCTACTATGACGTAGAAGCCAAACTGAAAGTACTGAGATTCCTATAGCCCCAAAAGTGTAGTGCATCCAGCGCCAACCTTGTTTCATTGGCTCACCATACTTGGTGACCTGATACAAAACAACATGTGCAATCCTAATATTGAAAACTAAATACAAATAAGCTAATTCTATAAAGAGACAAGCAAAGTCTATGGTACACTTTATAGAAGAAATGTAATTTCCTTTGCCCCCATCAACAAAAAACAAGAAATTCATATTAATTAGGTAAGATAATATTCTTTTTACAAATTTAGTATTCACATAAACACCGTAATTACGATTCACTTCAAGTTTAAAGGATCATGAAAGGCCCCTGTAAGCATATGTAGCAGAGAAAACTAAACATAACTATAACCCTATATATAATTAAAAATTCATAGATATCGAATGTATGTATTCGATACAAGGAGTGAAAGAGACACCGATACATATACACAAAATAACTAATCTAAATTAAACTCTACAAGTATTGAGAATATTCCTAAAATTACAACCTAAAAGTCCAGCTTACGGGGGTAAGAAGACACAATGAAAAGCCTTCCAAAAAAAGACATAATGAAAAGTCCCGATGTAGGCACAAGGATATCGATGGTGCAGAAGTGGGGAGAGGAGAGACGTCGGGACCTGCTTATTCCAAAAATAAATGTTCCTACTGGCAACCCAAACATAGAGTGCGTGCTTGGTCTCGTGGAGTTCAAAATGCTAATTACAGGTTAAAAGGGTTCGATCTGAATAACCTGCTCCCCATTATTAAAAATGTAAAAGGAGCACGACATGAGGGCCATCATGAGTATAGGAGAGTAAGAAACCCGGCGCCATTCAGACAAAAATCCCACTCTTCCATAGAAGATATAGGCCCGTCTAAGCAACAGCTTGATCCCATTGGTCTTAAAGTTTGGAAGTCAAGATAACCATTCTGGGGGGTCAATAAGATTGAAGGAAACACAATGCAAATATAAACTGAGAACGACTGTTAAAATTATCAAATTAATTGCTTATTAAGTTGTTGTTTTGTAGGTTTAAGGACTTGCGGTGATACATCAAGATACAAGAGGGACTGAAGCTGTACAATCTGATGAAGATTGAAGAAAGGAACCAGAATGAAGAAAAGAAGAACTGTAGGGACTTGATGTGTAAATTCTCATACGGTTCGTGTATATAACCGAACCCTATGCCACTGTAGCAGTCACCTCTTTGATGCAGCCTCTTTTTTACCGTTGAGAAAACCCTAAAACTATTTCGATATAATCGATTATCTTCTTTGTTTCTGCTTGTAATTAAACCCTGTTTAATGATGATTTGTTCATTCCCTACTTGCTGCGTTAAAGAGTGTCTATATTACATATTTATCTATATTTTTCTACATGGTATCAGAGCTTAGGCTCATAAATATATATTTCAATCGTTTTTTTTACAGTTCTTCATCGTTATATACAAAATATATACATATATCTTGTAACACCCGACGTTTAAAAATATGGGTTTTCAAAAATCTTTCACCTAACGGTGTTAAATTGCGGAAGTAAAGACCGTAAAAGTCAAAACCGATAAAACATTTCGGTTTCTGCGTTTAGTTGGTGTTACATGCCATATCAAACATTAGTTCAAATGAAAACCCAACGGTTGCCCAACATTAAACAACCGTTCACACATTATTACACAAATTCGACATCAAAATGAAATGTAATCTAAAGTCTCCATAATAAGCAACTATGGGTAGCTAAGGCTCCTTCATTGCATCTACCCAAGCTCATAAGTCATGCGTCACTAGTCCATCAAGCTAAACCTGAGGGAACAACCACATTAAAGAAACAAGTGTTAGCTATAAGAATAGCTAAGTAAGATCACACTTAATTTAAAAGCATTTGTCCAATTAAAACATTCTTCATTATTAGACAAGCTCATTAGGCACAACACACAACACACAAATCTGCATATCAACTTCATATCAAATAGGATGGATCACCCTAAATGTGCCTATCCTGCATTACTTCATTACACACGTTTAACCACATAACTGCTTTCTACATTGACTGCTTTACTACGTTTTAACTGCTTTACTACATTAACTGCTTTACTACGTTATTAACTGCGTTAATGTGTAACATAAGTTACACCCGACTAGATGACAAACCCCACACGGTTGTACATCAAGCGTCGTTAAGGAATGGCAAGCCAATCCAAGAGAAATCCGTATGTGGAGGTTGGTCAAACCCCTCGTATTACTCGCCCTGCATTATAAAGACCATGTTGCAAGGAGCCAACCAAGCAACAACTACGTCAACGCACTTAGCCGGGCTAGGGCAAGTACGGGTTAAGCTTAACACTTTCCTGCATCAAAGTTTAACGAGCTCGACACTGCATTATTTAGTCTAAGTGACTGCATTACCTAAATATTTACTACGTTTACTGCTTTTACGTTTTGGGCCCTTTTAAGCGCACGTGTCATGGCAACTTAACAAGTCTAGTGAACTAGATGAGCAAGCCATAAAATCATGCACATATCAACAATCAACAACATACACTACATCTCAAAGCATCACAAGCTACTTCGTAATACTACATAAACTGCATAACAATATACTACATTAAGCAATACTTCATTTCACTACGATAGGGTCTGCATTTCAGGTCTCATGGTCAACTACATATCCCATAATGCCTCCCGTGTAACCCGAGATACCCACATATATCATAAGTTACCGTTAAGGAAGTTATAAGTATGAAACCTTTGCTTGTTGAACCCTCAGCGTGACAAAAGTAGTGTATCTTACCTTTTGAAAGCGTAAAAGCAATATAACTTGCTAGCAACCTTGAGTCGTGTTCTTAATCACCACTAAAGAGGGAGAATGGATCGGCCTATGAAACGAGTGAAAATCACCTCCAAAAACCCTATGTCGAGCGATCGGTGGTGCTGTTTTCTTTTGATCGGCCTAGACCTAATCCACGGCCCTATGTGTGTGTTTTGTGAGTATTTTGGCCAAGTAAAGGATACCTTAGATATGTAGTTGCACAAAACCGATCACACGAGTATATAATATGTTAAATCCAACCTTAGACAAGTTGAATTAGGTCCTTACACACAACATGTAACCCAAGATTTGCACAACAATTAATCCAAGATATGATTCACCTAGATGTTCTTGATGAAGATTCTGGGATTTTCAAAGAGAACCTTAGAGAGAGAAGTTATGTGTGTAAAACTCTTTGAAGAAATGAAAGATCAACATATATATAGGCATGAATATGGTTTGGTCGAACTTAATCAGGTCGAATTCGACCAGTTCGACCCCAACCAGGTCGAATTCCATTATTTGGAAACTAGACTCTTTTACAAAAATGTGGCCGCTTGAATCGTCAAAAACGGAGTTACGGTTCAAAAGTTATGGTCAAAACAAATTAGCAGCGTTTAGTAAGGTCGAACTCGACCTTGGTCGAACTCGACCCAGCTGGTCGAACTCGACCACTTGGAACATATCTTTCTATTGGAAAATAGACTCTTTTATGAAGAAGTGGCGATTTGAATCGTCAAAAACGGAGTTACGGATTGAAAGTTATGGCCAAAACAAAATCAGTACGTTTTTCTGTTGTCGACTTGACTATACTACATTCATATAACTTTACACATTATGCCCTTATATTATCTTTAAGGCATTAAAGCCTCTCACATATAGCATATTAAACACACGTAAGCATTAACTCGTTTAGATACTTAACGGTAGCGAAGTGTTGACTTAACGACTCAAGTCAACCGTTACACAAAAAGTTTGGGATGTTACAATTACCTCCCCCTTAAGAGGATTCCGTCCCCGGAATCACTTCAACATCAAAAAGGTGGGGATAGGTCTCCCGCATTACAGACTCGGTCTCCCAAGTCATACTTTCGCCGTGATTGTGTTTCCACTTTATGAGAACTAGAAAAATGGGGTTGCAAGTCATACTTTCGCCGTGATTATGTTTCCACTTAATCAACACAAGGTCAATCACTTTTCGGCATAACTTCTTTCCATGGTAACTCTTTCAGCATCACTAAGTCACCTACACTAACTCCATTGGTCTCCTTTTTCTTATCTGCATAAGTTTTCTGCCTTTCTCTAGCCACACGTAAATCTTCTTTAGCCACATTGACTTTTTTTTTTTAGCCGTAACTTCATCAATTTCAGGACCGGTCAACTGCTTTTCACCGGGTTCCATCCAACAACTTGGAGTCCTACACTTTCTACCACACAACATTTAACGGAACTCCCTACTTACATCATCTATATACAAGATGGCAAGCTTCACCACACACGCATACTCATGAGTGACGAGAAAAGAAGCATTTTTATCAGCTAGACTACACCACTCGTATCACATCATTGCCCCAAAGGGACATATACCACTTTGTCACATAATCCATAGTCGTCATATGAATACATTTCTGCTTCGAAATAACCGGTTGTTGCATCTCTTCAAATTGCACTCGGTGCTCGGATTTGACTTGTGTACAAGTCACACATTTTTGTACACACACTATCTCCTTCGTTATTTAGCCATCACAAAATGGGTTTCAAATCACCACCCTTGTACTACTTGGATGAATATACTATCAGGACCTATGGTCTCTTCAACTTAGCATGTCCAACTCATTGAACTTCTTACATAGTCTTTCCTTTTTCACTTTACATTTCATCCGTTTCGGCATTTCTTTGATTCAATCTTTAAATCAAATCAGGTATCCCCCATTTTACATTTAGCAAAGACTATTCATTTGAAGGATAAGACCTTCCTGCCCATACCAACATAGACTTACCACTTAAACGTAACTTCATATCACATTTTGGCATATCGCACATAAACTTGTCACACGTATTTATATTAGCACATGCAGAGTATATACTCCTAATTATGCCTTTCAACGATACATCATACTTATCCTCACGTCTTACATCTTTATCAACATATTCTTACAACTTACATATTACGCACTAGCTTTACCACTAGCATGATTTCTCACGTCTTACGCACTAGCACTAAGGCTAGGACGATTTTTCCCACATTTCACACTTTACTTTAACATTAGGTATGTATATAATACCTAACTAGTCCCACATCTACTTTAACATTTAATCCCACTAACGTGCACAGCTCATAACAATTCCTACATGTATCTAGTGAACTAGATACTCCACACCTAAGCCCCACACATTAAGTCATCACACAACAATCATTTCATGGCGGCATATTATAATCGACATACTACATATACATATAACCACTTTACTTTAAACGTCATCATTTCATAGTAAGCCACTTCATTCTTCATACATCCCACATAACCTCCCGCATAACTCGGAAAACCCAACACACATAAGATAATCCAGTTAAGAGGTTAATTAAAGAAAACTACTTTTGTTGTGGCTCTAACGTGATAAAAGACAAGTCTCTTCCTACACCTCGTATCATAATAGATGTTATCACATTACTGACGACATTCAAATGAGCATGTCACCACGGTTCACAAGTCTCCTTAAGTACCACTTTTGGTCATTTCGTTTTCGGATACAGAAATCTTACTTTTAAACGTATTGCTTCATGATGGTTCGTCTCACCTCTTCTGACTATGCTTCATTTCTACTACATTCTTGTCTCAAAGAACATTACCTTGAGCTGATTTGCCGTAGTCAAGCACTCACCATAGCCTCACAACCACGGATTTAGCCATTAAATAAAACTTTGCTCCTTTCAACATAACATGTCAGCTGCTCATCTAACTTTTACTCACTTTTGACGAATTTAAAACTAAGCCTCTTCGCGTTGAAATTCGTAATCACACTCTCTACACAAATATGATGTCCTACATCATTTTTAGACTAGGCAATATTGTCATCACTAACATGACGACTGAGCGATCTAGAGAATACTCCAAACTTGATTCCTTAACTTCATACACAAGGACTTTCGTTATCATAAAGCATTTTCAGAACTCAATAGGGTCGTCATAATGAGCGTATGCATAACTTCATCGGAACTTTCATTATCAACAATGGGTAGCAACATTGTAAATCCATCTTATAAGATAAATAGATCCCACAATCGGAAACAATAACTTCTTCCTATAACGGAGAACCAAAATGGAAGATGCATTTGCACGAAAGTAACACTAGACATACATCACTTGAAGGCTCTACCTCACGATCGCAACGAAACCGAGAACCTTAAAGAACGTCTCAAAACTACGAGTAGGCTCGACTTTAGAAGTATAATCTTTGCCTTGCATTAGTGGATCACTTCGAAATCAAATACTCTTGAAAGCTTTTACTTCATATGCTTTAGGAAGCTATAAATGTTCCCATCATTATACTTTTTACTCCTTTCTTAAGGGAAAACTCTTCATCTTAAGAAACAGTCATACATAAGATTCCGTACAAATACAGGATATCAACATCACTTATACTTTCATGTAATAAGGAAGAATCTCCCCCGTAGTAGGTACTCGTCTCAATTGTCACACATCGTCCCGTAACAAAATCAAAACTAAACGAGTCGTAATTCCCAAAATAATCCAAAGTATGCGCCACATCTTTCATCAAATTTCATCCTCTAATTGAATTCCATACGAACTCAAACCTTCAATCTTATCCCAAGCACTACTTTCACATTTAGCAGCTCGAATAAAACCTCACATCATATCATAGTGCTCTTGGAATGGATGAGTTTCATGTTTAAGGGTTGAATTCACCATAGATTTGACTTCTTTACTTGCCTCAACTTCGTCCTCCTTTACTGCATTCGTACGTATCTACTCTTCACATGGCTAAATGGGATACCATTCAATGGTTCCACCATTGTCATCTTCACTTCATTGGGATCAACACAGACACAGTATCACAAACACACATGTCGTGATACATTTACAATTACGTTCGCGACCGGAATTGTAACTATATCCTTTCATACGTGTGCCCGGTAACCCTTCTGTGCATCACCTACTTATCACCTTTCAAATGTCCATCATTAACTCTACTTCGTCACGGGTTAGGACCAAGGATATGGGCTCCCATGTACCGTTCACAAATTACCTGACACCTCCAGTTATGCTCTCCTTCCCTTTCTCCCCGAAAGGAGGGGCAGGACCGGAATTGAACTATTACGTGTGCCCGGTAACTCTTCTGTGCATCACCTACTTATCACCCTTCAAATATCCAGCATTAACTCTACTTGTTAGGTTCAAGTCCATGTTCCCATGAACTAGTAGACTCAACATCATTGTCCACCAATCACTTCACTCTTCACCGACTTTTAAACTTCATTTAACTTCATGTACTTCATAATCATCGTACACATTTAACCGGCTATAACTTTTCATTGATCTTCACATACTTCTACACACACGAGACATCAACGTCATTTAAGTTGTTATACGATGTTTATTTTCGACACTAAAAGGTTCACTACATAGAAACCTCTCCAACTTCATTACTTTGCACACCGGTCAACACAAGTACGACTATACAAACACGTTCGTGTCGTGATACGCTTGCAATTATGTTCCGGACCATAATTGTAATTGTATCCTTTCACTCGCATGTTCGTTACCGCATTTGTGTATCGCCCTCTCATCACCAACTACATTCACGCAAACATCTTCACACATATACATCTCACTTCTTTTACGATCCATGTCACGAACCCCATGGGTTGGACATTAATGGATTACCATTTTATCAACTTCTCCAACATTCCTTCATTTCCAACACTTCACACATAAACTACATCGCACACTTATCAAATTCAGTTGGAAAAATGGCATATCACCTCGTGGACCTTCTATCGTAGCAATAGGATAACTAGCGACGGAGGAGCGAGAAACGGATGAATAAAGGCTAAAACACATATCCACATATCAATAAACACACATCAAATAGCCTTAATCCTACACTCTCACTCAATCCCAACCCGTCCTAGAGTAAATCATCTCAAAGCTAGGCATCCTACTTAAGCCTAACACGGTCTTCGTCGGTCTAAGTCCAAAATCCTACGGCATAAGTCGAATTTTGGTTCACTTAAACCAATGCTTTGATACCAACTTGTAACACCCGACGTTTAAAAATATGGGTTTTCAAAAATCTTTCACCTAACGGTGTTAAATTGCGGAAGTAAAGACCGTAAAAGTCAAAACCGATAAAAACATTTCGGTTTCTGCGTTTAGTTGGTGTTACTTGCCATATCAAACATTAGTTCAAATGAAAACCCAACGGTTGCCCAACATTAAACAACCGTTCACACCTTATTACATAAATTCGACATCAAAATGAAATGTAATCAAAAGTCTCCATAATAAGCAACTATGGGTAGCTAAGGCTCCTTCATTGCATCTACCCAAGCTCATAAATCCTGCGTCACTAGTCCATCAAGCTAACCTGAGGGGACAACCACATTAAAGAAACAAGTGTTAGCTATAAGAATAGCTAAGTAAGATCACACTTAATTTAAAAGCATTTGTCCAATTAAAACATTTCTTCATTATTAGACAACTCATTAGGCACAACACACAACACACAAATCTGCATATCAACTTCATATCAAATAGGATGGATCACCCTAAATGTGCCTATCCTGCATTACTTCATTACACACGTTTAACCACATAACTGCTTTCTACATTGACTGCTTTACTACGTTTGCTTTACTACGTTAACTGCTTTACTACGTTATTAACTGCGTTAATGTGTAACATAAGTTACACCCGACTAGATGACAACCCCACACGGTTGTACATCAAGCGTCGTTAAGGAATGGCAAGCCAATCCAAGAGTAATCCGTATGTGGAGGTTGGTCAAACCCCTCGTATTACTCGCCCTGCATTATAAAGACCATGTTGCAAGGAGCCACCCAAGCAACAACTACGTCAACGCACTTAGCCGGGCTAGGGCAAGTACGGGTTAAGCTTAACACTTTCCTGCATCAAAGTTTAACGAGCTCGATCCTGCATTATTTAGTTTAGGTGACTGCATTACCTAAACATTTACTACGTTTACTGCTTTTACGTTTGGCCCTTAAACGTGCACGTGTCATGGCAACTTAACGAGTCTAGTGTACTAGTTGAGCAAGCCATACAATCATGCACATATCAACAATCAACAACATACACTACATCTCAAAGCATCACAAGCTACTTCGTAATACTACATAATCTGCATAACAATATACTACATTAAGCAATACTTCATTTCACTACGATAGGGTCTGCATTTCAGGTCTCATGGTCAACTACATATCCCATAATGCCTCCCGTGTAACCCGAGATACCCACATATATCATAAGTTACCGTTAAGGAAGTTATAAGTATGAAACCGTTGCTTGTTGAACCCTCAGCGTGACAAAAGTAGTGTATCTTACCTTGATACAGCTTAACAACAAGCTATAACTTGCTAGCAACCTGAGTCGTGTTCTTAATCACCACTAAAGAGGGAGAATGGATCGGCCTATGAAACGAGTGAAAATCACCTCCAAAAACCCTATGTCGAGCGATCGGTGGTGCTGTTTTCTTTTGATCGGCCTAGACCTAATCCACGGCCCTATGTGTGTGTTTTGTGAGTATTTTGGCCAAGTAAAGGATACCTTAGATATGTAGTTGCACAAAACCGATCACACGAGTATATAATATGTTAAATCCAACCTTAGACAAGTCGAATTAGGTCCTTACACACAACATGTAACCCAAGATTTGCACAACAATTAATCCAAGATATGATTCACCTAGATGTTCTTGATGAAGATTCTGGGATTTTCAAAGAGAACCTTAGAGAGAGAAGTTATGTGTGTAAAACTCTTTGAAGAAATGAAAGATCAACATATATATAGGCATGAATATGGTTTGGTCGAACTTAATCAGGTCGAATTCGACCAGTTCGACCTCAACCAGGTCTAACTAGACCAATATATGGAAACTAGACTCTCTTACAAAATTGTGGCCGTTTGAATCGTCAAAAACGGAGTTACGGTTCAAAAGTTATGGTCAAAACAAGTTAGCAGCGTTTAGTAAGGTCGAACTCGACCTTGGTCGAACTCGACCCAGCTGGTCGAACTCGACCACTTGGAACATATCTTTCTATTGGAAAATAGACTCTTTTATGAAGAAGTGGCGATTTGAATCGTCAAAAACGGAGTTACGGATTGAAAGTTATGGCCAAAACAAAATCAGTACGTTTTTCTGTTGTCGACTTGACTATACTACATTCATATAACTTTACACATTATGCCCTTATATTATCTTTAAGGCATTAAAGCCTCTCACATATAGCATATTAAACACACGTAAGCATTAACTCGTTTAGATACTTAACGGTAGCGAAGTGTTGACTTAACGACTCAAGTCAACCGTTACACAAAAAGTTTATACATATATCTATTTATATTTTATATCGAAATCTTTTTTGATAAATATTTATTACTTATTATTTAAATCTTTTTCTTATCTGCTTGTGTTAGGGCTCAGATCTTTATAGATCTTGGATCTTGACACTTGTTGCTGTCTTTGGACAAAAACAGATCTAATCTCTTTAGATTAAGGGGGGGAATTTTTTTTTTTTAGGGGAGGGGTTGTTTGTTTGACACATCTCTCCTTCTTCATCTATCGATCCTTGTTAGGGTTGGTATTTGATTTTATTGGAAGTATATTGTTGCCTTGTTTATGTTCATCCTCTGGATGTTGGAATTACTGTTGGCGACCCCTCTGTAAGCCTTCTCTCCTACCCTTCTAGTAGCAAACCGTTTCTCACTCGGAGTGCTCTGAGTGGGAAAGGCTTGGCCTATCAGTTGGGATCTCTCTTGTTTGTGTATTTCTTGTTAATCAGTGTTATTTGTCTGCAAGATGAGTATTTCTGTCTATTGTGAGATTGTTATTGAATCTTCTCGAGTTGTGATAAAATTTTATGTGAGTTTTAATTAATATTTGATCTGTCTCTAACCCTTCTTTTTGGTAGAAGAGAGGATTCTTGAACATACCTGTCAAGACACTTGAGTGTTCTTGAATCTGGCCTCTGTTCCTGCAATCTTTTAGGTTTTTTTGTTTCTACTTCTTGGTTCTTTATTATTATCTGCTTAAAGCTGTGTTCTCTGATTGGTTTGTTATAATGGATGGATATGTGGATGATAATATTAGACCTCCTGATACTGAATTTGAAAATGGTGTCAATGTGTTTGGTACTCTTATTAGCAGTCTTGATTTTGGTGATCCTCGTATATTTGCATGCTAGTGACACATCTGGTGTCCCTTTGATTAGTTTGAAATTAAAAGGGACTGAAAATTATAAAATATGGGCTTGTGCCATGGAACTTGCTTTGGAAACTAAAAACAAACTTGGTTTTATTGATGGAACTTGTGAAAAACCAACTGATAATGACATTCTTGCTAAACAATGGGATAGATGTAATTCTGTTGTGCTTTCATGGATTCTTGGTTCTCTGTCTGATGATGTTTACTTGGGTCAAGTCTTTTCTAAAGAAGCTTTTTTGGTTTGGGAAGAACTTAAAGAAACATATGATAAAGTTGATGGCTCTATAACATTTAACCTTCATCATAAAATCAACTCTCTTACTCAAAATGGTAGCACACTTGCTGATTATTATCATAAATTGAATGCTTTGTGGAGACAATTTGATTCTTTGATTCAATTACCTGTTTGTACTTGCAATGCTGCCAAAGGAATTCAGGAACATCATCAGTTAATTAAACTTATGCAGTTTCTAATGGGCTTGGATGAAATCTATTTGCCCATTAAAAGCAATATTTTGACAAGAGATCCTCTTCCTAGTGTCAAAACAGCCTTTGCAATTATTTCAAGGGAAGAATCTCATAGGTTTACACCTGTTGAGGTTCATCCTAAACCACAAAATTCTGCTTTCATTGCTAAATCTTTTGAAAATAAAAGAAGATCTTTTGATAACAGAAACTTTGACACTAGAAGGGGACCAAATCCTAACCTGAAATGTTCTAAGTGTCATAGAATTGGTCATACTATTGAAAAATGTTATGAAGTGGTTGGTTATCCTCCTGGTTATGGTGGCAATTCTTATAGACCTAATGGTGGTTTTGTTAAGAGAAATTCCTTCTCTCATTTTGTGAAAAATCCTTCTAGTAATCATGCTGCAGAGTTTCAAAATTCTGGTTCTTATCCACCATCTTCCAGTTCTGTTGCTGCCAACCCTGTTTCTTCTGCTCCCTTTACTCCTGGGCAGATTAACCAACTGTTGAAAATGATTAATGAAAATTCTTTGCATAATTCTCCTCAGGCTAATATGGCAGGTAGTTTTACTTTCTTCAACTCAAATGCTTTTTTCAACTCAAATTTTGAAAAGTTTTTTTGTTCTAATCATGTAAACACTTCTCATAAAACTGCCAAGGGTTGGATATCTGACTTTGGTGCTAATCAACATATGACAAACTCTGATAAAAACATGTTTAATATTGTTGATGTTTCCAATCTTGGTTTATATGTTGGTCACCCAAATGGCACTAAAGCTAAAGTTATTAAAATAGGTGACTTGAGACTGACTGCTCACATTGTTGTTTAGTGTGCTTGTTGTTCCTGAATATTGTGCCAATCTAATTAATTAATGAGAAATAAACCGAACAATAAGTTTTGAAATGTAAACTAACTAGTATATTTGTCCGCGCGTTGCTGCGGGGCATGCTTTTCACACGATAAAGTGTTGGATGTAAACATGATAAAGTCATCAACAAACATAACTTGTAATCGTTATACACATAAAATAGGTAATCAGTACTTTCAAGGAAGATAAACACAATTTCAACAAACACACCAGATATTGACGTAACTATATACTATAATGTCCCAAAGTGATATAATAAGAACACATCTCAAAGTGACTATACAAAAAAAATGAAAGAGTTAAAAATGTAAGAAAGGACAGGAAAAAAAATCGTGTCAAAAAGCAAAAACTAAAAAGTTTTGTGCTAAAATGATAGAGTTAAAGATAAAAGAAAGGGTAAAAAATTATGTAAAAAAGCAAAAACTTAAAAGTTTGATTAAAGACTTTACTGTACTGAAGGTTGGGTTAAAATGTAATATATAATAATTAATTAATCAGAAAATCTGATTTTACCTTTGTCCTAAAAATCCATATTATTCTTATACCAAATCCTTTTCTCTCTCTCTTTCTCACTCGCTTCTATTACCAAATTGAAAATAAATAGAAAAGGGAAAAAGAAAAGGAAAGAAAAGACTTCCTTTTATAGTAACAAAAACTGCCACCTGATACAAAAACTACACCGTTTTGACGCCGATTATCATCATCTACCGGTATTAATGGCTGAGCATCCCGCCGACGACGGCGCCGTTGTAGCTGACACATCCCGCCGTCAGGCCATCGTTAACGCAATATTGAACTCACTTTCCGTACCTTCTACTTTCAATGTTTCTGGCATTCCACTCCCTTCCATTAACGCCGTTGATATGCCAGAGTATGGATTCGTACTACATTTATTAATTTTTATCACTTTTTTCTTATTTTATTTCAAATGTGTGATGATATTATATATCATTGTGTATGTATGTATACGCTTGCTTACTAGTAGAGGAAAGGTTTTCTGTCAACCTTTCCCAAACACCGTCGAGTTGCTGGGGCCCAAAACCCGTGGAAGACGGCAATGGGTTGTTCCTTTTCTTTTCTTTCTATGTATTCTTTTCTAAACAATAGTACATTACTATTCCAATGAATGACAATCCTTGTCTTGCAAATATATGGTAATAATATTTTTATTATATATTTATACTTGCTGTATATATATATATCGAGTGTGTGGATTTTGAATTACTACAACAAACCGTTATTTTGGATAGGTTTTTGGTTTTAAAATATCAAAAAAAAATACACAACATTACCTTTGGGTTTCGGTTTTGGGCCAAAGCCAACCCAAGTTTATCCCTAAACAAGGGTCTAAAATATATGTGTTTTTCGGTTGTTACAAAAAATAATAACAGGCTTGTATAAATAGACTTGCAATTTTTACTTGTTTATAGTTGGTGTTTGTGTATTTAGGACTCATATACTTGTGTAATATAGTTTTTTTCCTACTTTAGTTCTATATGAGTTACTTTTATGTTATACAATATCACTTAATTATATATCTTAGTTTCAAGATGTTGCGCAAAGTATTGTACATGTTGTGTAGATTATATATTTATAAGTATATATATATAGTTAATGGTGTTTAAAGGCACGGTTATTTTTCAAGTCTTAGGTGATTTCCACGGGTGGTTCAATGGTAGAGAAGGTAACGTGAACTGTTAGTTTGAATCAAAAATAATAATGAACCTCTTTGTCTTCTTGAAAATATACAGTGATAATAATTTTAAAGTGTTCATATATATTGTTGTTTTTACTTGTCAAAGATTTATGATTAACTTTTTATATAGACTTGATATAGACTTGGGTGCTGCTGTGGATGATCTTCACAGAGATAGGGTGAATATGATTCAAAAATTGATTGTTCATTGGGAAGGCTAATCCATTTCTGATGCTTTTTGGGGGTTCTTGGAGGATCTCCAACTCAGGTTTCCAGAATTTGACTTTTGAGGACAAAAGTCATATTAAGGAGGGAGTATTGTTACGTGTCAAATCTAGTTTTAGTAGATTTGGTATGCAATTGTTACTTGTTCATAGTTTAGGGACTAAAATAGTAATACGTGAAGTAAGAGGGGGGAGAGTGTGTCACAAAACGGTTATAGTTGCCGTGTGTTTGAATTTGTATAAATACCGCTCATATATACATTTCAACATAGTTTTGGTATAAATACAAATCTCTTCTCCTAAATCTATTTCTCCTTCATCAATAAGGGCCTCTACCAAAAACATCAATCCCCATGTGCACATCAAGCTTTCTATTCCCAGCAACGGCAGCCGATAACCTTAGATAATCTTCCTTTCACGAGTAGTTCATAAAAATGCCATCACATATGTTATACAAACCACTCGTCATCGTCATTTAATTGATTTGCCATATGAGATGACCCTCAAGTGTTTTGCTGTCATACCAGATAATTACAGATCCGGGCATTGAAGAATGCAGAACCTGGGTTAAATGACTGACACCAAATTTCTTTAGAATAGGAATCTATTTGATGTCCAAACTGACCTCTATATTTACAGCCACCCATCAAGGCCCAAAGCAGCTGCTAGGTTTAGAGAAACGCTCATCATACATCTCAGGAAATGTAGTTCCACGAAACTGCACTGCAATCAAATTTCCTTCTTCCCAATCTACTTATAAATTTTCTGACACCTTCTTTAGCTCCCTGCCCGAGTCACCATGAACAGTTTTGGCACTGAAACCTTCCTTGCAATGGCTTTATGCTGCCCTAATTTTGCAAGTTCCTTGAGCAACTTCTGTGATTCAGTTTTCTGCCAAGATTCAACCAAAGCCTTCCCTTGAAGTTGTTGCAGCACATCCCTCAACTCTCTTTGGAAAATGATCAAACAAAGTAGGATAATGAGTATACGCTTTCAAATACACCAACTCTAATCCGTACACGCTTTCAAACAGACATAAAAACTTTTCCCACTACTTACAACAAAAGTTCACTTGACCCCCCTATATTATAGACAATTTACACCTATGACCCAAACTGATACAATTATTAAATAAATGTGCAGGTCAGCATTTTGAAGTTTGACAAATGGAGTGGCGATCCTCATGATGATCTACTGATGTGGATGTCAAGCAATGAGTGCAGACTTGATAACTTCTTGACATCGGTGGTAAGAGTTTTTTAAACGGTTTTGTTACATGTGTATGATTGTAAAAGGTATTTTCTAAATTTGCCATATTCATTTTTGTTTTATTTAAGCTTGCTAGATACCGTAAGCAGAGGAATTCTAGCTATCTAGTCTGTGCAGTTGGTACCTCACTGATAGCAGCGTTGTGGATGATAAAGAGGTACTTCAACCTCGGGCAAATTAATGAGGCTATAAATGCTTTCGTGAATAATGTCGTTGTGAAACCGGTAAGAGCTTTTTGTTTAGGCTAGTTTCTATAATATTTTAATATAAGACCAGGCACACACAAGGTTCTGAGGGATTTTTATCTTTACTTTCTAGATAACATACCTGAGAGATGAACTGCTCAAAACATCAGATAAGGAGGAAGAACTGATGGAACTTTGTGATGTTAAGGCAACCTCCAATTTAATGCACAAGTAAGTTCATTATCCATCCACTTT
>CM067171.1:91849846-91878513 GCA_034093135.1 Erigeron breviscapus | reverse complement strand
CGTCTTTGTGGACATTCCTCATCTTGGCGTCTGCGATCGTGGCTTTGATGAAAATCAGTCCATTGGATGGTGTTATCTGCCCCAGTGGTGGGAACTGATAATTCTGTTCCAGTGGGTGATCTCTATACAACATTAGTCCTTCATTAGATGTCACTACATAGACATAAACCTTCATATTTCACACATTTATACTACATTAATATTTAGGCTTCCAAGTCTCACACATAACACACATTAACTACGTATATGCATATATTCACACTAGACTTTTCGACACACACAAAGTTGACTTAACGGCGTTAGTCAAATCTTAAAGAAAAGTTTCTGGATCTTTCAGGGGGAAAGACTCAAAATAATTTTTTGACTAAAATTCGTTTTTGTTTGAAAATGGCAACTGGAGAACTCTTCAGTTGGAAACTGGTACTGGACTGATCCTCCAGTGACCAGATTCAGTCTTGTCTTATTTTTATAACGTTAGAAATACTTGGTCAATATTTGTGACACGTGATGGTACTCGAGTGTTTTAAACCACTTGGTATCGTGATCTGACGTGTTTAAAGCCATTTTAGTACTTGACAACTGTTTGTATTGGGAAAATAAAAAGTGAGTGGGCGCGTGGGTAACATAAGCCGTCGTAGCATTTAATGCTGACATGGTAGCATTTAATGTTGACATGGCAAATTATGATTTTATTTCAAAATTCAAACTTCTTTTGTTAAAATATCTACAAAGCTGTTTTGGTTAAATAAAGTATAATTTTTGTATTTCATTGGGATCATGAATCCCTTATAAATACCCTTATTTACTCCGAACTCATTTACTTCCTTCTACATTCTTTCATTTACTTCGCAATCATCAAAATTGCTTCGTTTCTCTCTCTACTTCACAAATCAAGAACCCTAATTCCCAAATTTCAATTTCATTTTCCAATGGCTCCTAGATCATCCCGTTCAAGAGATGTAAATCTCTTGACTGTTCCATATGCTCCCTCACCAGATGTCAAACCGGCACCTGGTGCTCCTAGTAATGCTTCGGTCATCAAACTCAATCCTAATAATCCGATGGCAAGCTTACAAGGATCTCAAGGGTGCAATACCCTTATTGGTAGAATCCAAATTTTTTTGAAGGATTCTCCAATAGGATCCTCATTCTCTCTAAACCCACGCAAGTTGTTTCACAACTACTTGTGTGAGTTTTGGTACACTGCCACTCTTTCTTCCGATTGTTCCTCCATCAGTTTCACATTAAAGGATGGAACAATCCAGTGTACCTTGTCCGCTGACGTATTGAGGGATGCCTTACACCTCAATTACTGGAGAGAGGGTGAATCTCCAGTCGTCTTACCCTCAAATGTTAATTTTCGCCAAGTCCTCCTTGAAATGGGACACAAGGAGTGCTTGGAGAATGGAGTTTTGAAGACGAAGGGTGCGATGACCATGAAGGGTCTTACACTTTCATGGATGTACTTTTTCATCCACCTGGTGGAGAGTATGGGTGGGAGTTCTGGTGGTCTTGACCAGATCAACTCCTCACAAGCAGAAATGGCTTACTGCTTATGGAATGGATTGAGAGTAGACTTTGCAGATATCTTGTTTAGAAGCCTAGTACAAAAGCTGAAGGGCACCAGGGGTGTTTGTATCCCCTTCTTAAGGTTTCTCTCTCTCTGTTTTAAACATATTCTGGGCAGAGAAGCATACTTAAGTACAGATTCACCGTACACTGCTCCAGATATGTTGAGGAATTTAGACTCTCTGGTATCTGAAGCTGGAGAGGTCGAAATTCCAGAACGAATGCAACTGGAATTCGCTTCAACTGATGCACCAATTGAAGGTGAGTCAGAAAGACAACTAGGCGGGCCTCAAAATAATGAGGGACCCTCCAGTTTGTCTAATGTTGTAGTTGAGGATAGAGCAACCATAACTGAAGCAACTCCAATCACATCTATCCCTGGTGAAGATACTTCGGTATCTGATCCTCCAACAGATGCACCCATCCAGGAAACTGGGAAGGTCATCTGGAGACTGACCCTTCTGGTCAGCCCTCAGTTACATTCATGGATCTGGACATGAATGTTAATGACGAGGAAATCCTTATTGAATCTTCGGATTCAGAAGGTACTGAAACAGACTTGGAGATTTTTGATTCTGCTGTACCAGATCAAAACCCTTCATCTCCAGTCTCGCTTCCAGATGCATCAATTTCACTTTCACCATCCCAACAAAATGTGCATACTGAAATACCATTCCCAACTTATACCGCTCCTTCACCAACTGGGCAATTCTCACTTGCTCGAGAAATGCCACCCCCACCGCCGCCGTTGTTCACACCTGAGCATTCTCAGCATGAACAACACATTGTTTTTCCAGTCCTTTCTTCTACCACCACTCCTACTATTTCTTCAACTGCTGGTATGACAACTGGGGAGATTTCTCTTAGTTTGCCTCCTCCAGTTGCTCCAGTAGTAACTGCTACTGGTCCAGTGACACCTTCTCATTCATCACTGGACAGTCAAGTTGTCTCTTTACAAGCCGATCTCCAAAACCTTCTTACCAGGGTGGAGGAGATTCAAAAGACACTTGACAAAAACACCAAGTCTTTCTCCAGATACCACAAGGATCACTTGACCAACATTAAAGTGGTTGATCTGGGGATTAACAAGTTTTCATCTAATGAAGACTTGGTGTTCAATAAGCTAAATGAGTTGGTCACTGGCTGTAACACTCTAGCAACATCTTTGAAGGAAGCCTTTGACCTTACTCAGTCCAAGGTTACAACCTCAATCTCCAATCTGCTTGGCAACACTGTTAGAACATCTGAAGTAGATTTGAGGGAGATTGAAAGGCAGGTAAAGGAATTGATTGAAAAACCTGGCCTAAATGTGATTGAACTTGGAGAGCAGTTGATGACTTCAGTTGGTCAGAAGATAGAGGATACGCTGGGTGCAAGAGAACAACAATTGATTGAAAGGGTGATGTCTGAGATCACCAAGCTGGCAAAAAAAAAAAAAAAAAAAAAAAAAAAAAAAAAAAAAAAAAAAAAAAAAAAAAAAAAAAAAAAACAAAAAAAAAAAAAAAAAAAAAAAAAAAAAAAAAAAAAAAAAAAAAAAAAAAAAAAAAAAAAAAAAAAAAAAAAAAAAAAAAAAAAAAAAAAAAAAAAAAAAAAAAAAAAAAAAAAAAAAAAAAAAAAAAAAAAAAAAAAAAAAAAAAAAAAAAAAAAAAAAAAAAAAAAAAAAAAAAAAAAAAAAAAAAAAAAAAAAAAAAAAAAAAAAAAAAAAAAAAAAAAAAAAAAAAAAAAAAAAAAAAAAAAAAAAAAAAAAAAAAAAAAAAAAAAAAAAAAAAAAAAAAAAAAAAAAAAAAAAAAAAAAAAAAAAAAAAAAAAAAAAAAAAAAAAAAAAAAAAAAAAAAAAAAAAAAAAAAAAAAAAAAAAAAAAAAAAAAAAAAAAAAAAAAAAAAAAAAAAAAAAAAAAAAAAAAAAAAAAAAAAAAAAAAAAAAAAAAAAAAAAAAAAAAAAAAAAAAAAAAAAAAAAAAAAAAAAAAAAAAAAAAAAAAAAAAAAAAAAAAAAAAAAAAAAAAAAAAAAAAAAAAAAAAAAAAAAAAAAAAAAAAAAAAAAAAAAAAAAAAAAAAAAAAAAAAAAAAAAAAAAAAAAAAAAAAAAAAAAAAAAAAAAAAAAAAAAAAAAAAAAAAAAAAAAAAAAAAAAAAAAAAAAAAAAAAAAAAAAAAAAAAAAAAAAAAAAAAAAAAAAAAAAAAAAAAAAAAAAAAAAAAAAAAAAAAAAAAAAAAAAAAAAAAAAAAAAAAAAAAAAAAAAAAAAAAAAAAAAAAAAAAAAAAAAAAAAAAAAAAAAAAAAAAAAAAAAAAAAAAAAAAAAAAAAAAAAAAAAAAAAAAAAAAAAAAAAAAAAAAAAAAAAAAAAAAAAAAAAAAAAAAAAAAAAAAAAAAAAAAAAAAAAAAAAAAAAAAAAAAAAAAAAAAAAAAAAAAAAAAAAAAAAAAAAAAAAAAAAAAAAAAAAAAAAAAAAAAAAAAAAAAAAAAAAAAAAAAAAAAAAAAAAAAAAAAAAAAAAAAAAAAAAAAAAAAAAAAAAAAAAAAAAAAAAAAAAAAAAAAAAAAAAAAAAAAAAAAAAAAAAAAAAAAAAAAAAAAAAAAAAAAAAAAAAAAAAAAAAAAAAAAAAAAAAAAAAAAAAAAAAAAAAAAAAAAAAAAAAAAAAAAAAAAAAAAAAAAAAAAAAAAAAAAAAAAAAAAAAAAAAAAAAAAAAAAAAAAAAAAAAAAAAAAAAAAAAAAAAAAAAAAAAAAAAAAAAAAAAAAAAAAAAAAAAAAAAAAAAAAAAAAAAAAAAAAAAAAAAAAAAAAAAAAAAAAAAAAAAAAAAAAAAAAAAAAAAAAAAAAAAAAAAAAAAAAAAAAAAAAAAAAAAAAAAAAAAAAAAAAAGGATGAAAGTGAAGGAAAAGGTTGTATCTGGTTTGGATGAAGACTCCAAAATCTTAAATGAATTAAAAACTGGTCAAGAACAGGTTACTGCAAATGTTTTGACCCAGTCAAAGGAGACCAACCATTTGTGGAGGTCTTTCAGGATGATGTGTGGGATTTTCAAGGAGTGCAAGGACATACAAACATGGCAGCCTCTTGACCGGTTGCCATCTCACCCTTCTGAATGGGAAGTTATTAGGGCAGGTCTAGATGCTGCCAAGGGGGAAAGAAGTGCAGTCCTTCCACCAGTTGCACCTGAAAGAACTCCATCTGGAAGTCAAGCTGGTAGGGAAATGGTTGTAGCTACCAGTACTGAAGCTAGTGAGCAAACTGGTGATATGGGTGATAGGGGGAATGTTGTTGATAAGGGCAAAGGTTTAGCTGTTGATGCATCTGCCCAGGCGGCCACTGATATTCCTATGTTAGAAACTGGCAATGCTGATGTACTTCCTCCAGTATCAGATAGTGATAGCAGAAGATTGGCTAGACTTGGCAATGATATTAAAGAAAGAAAGAAAATGAAACAAAGAAACCAAGTTGAAGCCAGAGCACATCTTGCACAGATCAAACTGCTTGATATGAGTGATGCTAATCTTTTGGGAATCACTAAGGAGGAGTATGCCAGAATTAAGAATGATCCCAGGATAGTTGACCAGTTGAAAGAAATGCTTGATGTTGAACTGGACAGACAGTATCCTGATGATGAAGCTGAATTCGATGCCAAAAGTTTGAACATATCAGTGGAGAAGGCTAAGGAGAATAGGGCCAATGGGATTCTAAAAAGAATTGCAAATGTTAAGAAGGTTGTGAAAAAGGTATTGAATCCACCAAGAAGGATTCCTCAACCAAGAAGACCACTGACCAGAGATGCTGACCTTAGCACATTTGTTGAACCAACTGGCGAGGTATCTAATGAAGACATCAAGTCCGCTGTACTGGCTGCTGGTGCTGGGAGTATAAAAATAACAAATGAATCTGAAGTAAGAAGCTATTACTCCCAGATCATGTCAACCAGAAGACATAGTGGTACTATCAATGGTGTTAATGTAACAATCAAGCCAGGCACCAAAGTCTTTCGTTGAAGTTAGTTATACCAGAGGGCCACTGGTTAAAACTGACAATCCTGGTGCAATGCAGTATGTGTTCAGTGAATGGGTTGAAATGGTGAATGTGTTGGATGCAAAGGCACAAAAGAATAGGTTTGAGAAAGCATGGGTGAACTTCTTAAGGGGCAAGATTCAACATAAAGAAAACCTGGAGCAAAAGCTGAATATTGACCCTGAAGACTCACAACCTATCTCTTCAGTGACCAAGAGAAGAAGAACTGGCGAAGGGCCATCTCATTAAGTTCTTTCTTTTCAGTTATCTACTTGTATTTTGTTTTACATTCTATGTAACTTGTATAAATTTCATTTCCTTGTATAAATGAAGTTACCAGTCTGTAACCACAAGGTAGATAATAGATTAAAATCTAACAAACCTAAAAGAAAAACCTAAGGCATTTATTGATCTATAAAAATGCCTTGAAAAACTTAGATAGATTTAAATCAAACAAGTCCTTTCAGTTCACACTTGTACAGATACAAGAACTAGAAAAAGACTTGGCAATATTTCTAGACAAATAGGGGGAATTTGTTAGGACCAGTTCACCTGGTAAACTGGCCAGTCTCCAGTTGCACCTGGAGACCCAGTGAAACTGGAGACCCAGGATGATTTGTCCAGAAATATATTGAAGTCCAGTTGCACCGTACAGTCAACGCAACTGAAGACTTCCTCCAGTTGAGAACTGACCAGTTAAAGAATCATTCCAGTTGAAGTCAAAGACAACAAATGGAAGATAGAGAATGACAATGGCAGCGAAGCCCAGCTGACATTCTAGTCAGTTACAAACTGGAGACCATCAGTGGAAAGCTCTTACAAAGCTTTACACTGATGTAGGTCCTTGTGGACTGATCGTCAACGAGAACGCTTATAGTTATGACGAGAGTGCGGAATCCTCTCGTGATAACCTGTTTGCTTAATTATATTATCGTCTTTCGTTGTTGAAACAACCTAAGACCTTAAACGCGCGCGAGTTTGCAATTGGACAGAGTTTCGACGTATTATCTTAATTAACTGTTATAAAATACGTATTATGTGTGTGTATTTATACTATACTGTTCATAAACGCGTGCTAATATGGACCGTATATCTTAAAGCCCATAGCCCATTAACAAACGCGTGTTAATATGTAAACACGTGATGACCACGTGTTTAGGCAAACTCGTGTTACTGTAGCACGAGTTTAGGCAAACTCGTGTTACTGTAGCACGAGTTTGTACACACTTCCTTTTGTCATCTTTTAAGTATACTTTAATTACTTAAAACGTGACTAGTTTATCACTTGTATCTGTATGTTATTTATAATCGCATTCATACAAGTCGTAAACATTAAATCATACCAAAACTCTGATCAATATGTAATCATTCACATTACTTAAGTCCAAATAACAAGTTTAAACATAACATAAGTCTATGATTACATATTACAAAAACATAAACATATACTGATAAAATCGCTGTTGCTGTTGTCAACAGAATCATGCACTTACAGTCTCCCCCTTGACATCAGCTACACGATTTCTTCAGTCTTGTAGAAACACTATCCATCAATTAACAATCTCCTGCTATTTGCATGAATATTAGCATGTAAACAAATACGCAAAATCTTCCTATATCTACTTTCCTCAGTGGTCCATGAAGGTCTAAACAGACATTCAGTGTCATATAACCTTCTCTGATCATCTCTGGAAAGGTTCACAATCTGCATAGGATCAAATACACGTAACAAAATAACTCTCTTATCTCTATCTCCATACATCAATGCTTCACCAGTGTCCTTGTGAATCTCCCAGTGATCAAGTGTACTCAAAACATCTTGAGGCCATTTCTTGACTGGAACCTTCAGTACACGCTTTATTGATCTTTGAGTAAATTCTATTGTACCATCATCCTTTGTAACTTTCTTCAAGGATCTTGGCGTTATGTACACACTGGTTTTATCAAAATTATCATAGAACCTTTTCCTATAATCGTCTTGCAACTTTCTACTCCAGTAAGTTGCATAACCATTACCACTCGGATTAACAAGCCTTTTCCTTCCTAAATCCATTAAATCGGATTCACTAAGGCTTTTAAAATGTTTCTTCATAGGCTTTAAGTACTGACAACCATCATCTCTTTTAATAATAAACAATTTCAGCTCATCATCGAAAAACCAACTCAAAATAGTAGTAACATACTTATGAGCATCTCTATCACTAACAAAATCCCAAAAGATAGATGGTTTCATACTTTCTCCTACCAATCCTCTTGCCGGTATTCTTCTATCAATTTGATGTAGATGATCTTCATCCCTACTTGGCACTGGATACTCTGTCACATCAAATTCCTTAGAATCTTCAATACTCCAGCTTAGAGTAATTCCATCTTCATCATCTCCAACTTTGGCAAAAACCGTAAAGTGTAGAGTTCTTGAACTTGGAATAAAAACTCGTTCAGCTTGAACCTCTTGTTGATCATCTGGAACTTGTTGATCTTGAGCTTGTGCTTGTTGTTGCACAAAATCATCATCTTGAACAACATTAGTCCAGTCCAAATCAGGAATCATTTCACCTTCTTCCAAACTTTCATCATCTTCAGAATCATCAGATTGAACCTTAGATGTACCTGTACCTATCTTTTGAAGCTTATCTGAAATTTAAAAGTTCAAATATGCAAAGACAAACAACATCAAGACATAAAAGATAGCATAAATACAATAAACTATATCATAAATATAATGTAACAATTAAGTACACCAATATTTATCTTATAATTTTTATCTTATTTACATCTAAAGTACACAAATCATTAAGCTCTTAAGGTTCAAAATCCAAATCTGAATCCGAATCCGACTCTGACTCTGAGGGTGTAAGAGTTAACCCTAACTGCTCTTTCATTTGATCCTTATATGATCCTGGATCATAATAATCATCAGGATCCATAAAATCTGCCATAGCTCTCAAATGAGCTTGTGGATCATATCCCAATCTCCTCTTTAGTCTATGCACTATTAATGGGTGCAAATCTGACTCTGAAGACTTATTGGTAGTAGAATCAGAATTGGAGTTACCTGAATTGGAATCTCTATCATCATCATCAGCAATAACTATATCTGGAACAACCATCACAGCTTTTCCTTTATCTTTCTGAGTCCCAGACGTACTAGCACCAGCTGTACCAGCAATCTCTGACTCTCTCTGTCTTGGTGTCTCCCCCTGAGTCGTTGCTTCTGCTTGAGCTTCAGTTCTTGGCTCACCATCAGCATTTGCATCATCATCATGATCTTCATCCTCTTTCCTCTTCAACTCTGTCTCCCTACAACCATCTCCCCCTTGAGCCAACAACTGCCTAAGCTTTTCTCTTAGTTCAGCACTTTGACGCTTTTCGTCTGCTAAATCAGCAACTAACGTCCCTACTAACCCTTGCATTGCCTTCATTTGAGCTTCCAATGTCATAACTCTTGTCTCCAAACGATTCATCTTGAATTGAGGCAACATAATCTGCGCAGGTTCAGAAGTAGACGCAACTGTTGGTCTAAAGTGTGCAACTCCAGAGGTTCTGGTAGGAGGTCTTGGAGGAAATTGAGAACTGCCGATCAACGGCGATTGAAGTGGACGAAGAAGTGTCGTAAACGCAGTGCTTACAGGAACAACAGATCTAATCAAAGCACTCTGCGTATGTTGAGGAATTGACACTTGACTTGATTCAGCTTGAGTAACTGCAACTGAAGGTCGACGAAATTTTTTTCTTCTATAAAGCAGAGTACCCTGTGTAGATGACGCAGACACAGTAGCAACAACAGGTACCTCTGATTGTACAGGTTCATCAGCAACTGAACTTTCTGTCACCTCAGTTCTCTCAGACTCCTCTTGTTGTCTGTGTTTCTCAAACGCTTCAGCCAAATGAGCAGGTAAAACCTTTCCCGACCTAGGCGCTTTCTTTCGTCTTTGCAAAGGAATCTCCTCTTCCTGTGGTTCATAAGTAGGATCACTCTCATCTTCAGTGCGAAACCTCTTCAAAGCTCTTTCAACAGGAGAAGTATCACTTGCACGACCCGTTATATCAACATCTGAATCACTCTCTGTAGCATCTGGGTCAACAGCCTTTCCCCTTGAACTTTCTGCAGCAGCACTAGCAACATCAGCCCTAGCAGAGTTCAGAGGATCATCTACATCCTCCAATAATCTATCCAACTCTTGATCTCTTTCAGCATTTGATTCTACAAACAACTCTAAGTTATCCAACGCTTGAAAATTATCCACTTGCGCAATCACATCATTCGGATTTAACGCAGCATTCACAAAAGCTTCACCAATATCAGGATTAGCACACGCAGCCCGATCTAACAAGTCTTCCATTGCTTCATTATCTGCCCGAACGTCTTCAGCAGCAGCTTGTACTGGCTGAACTTCAGGTTGAGCCTGCGGTTGGACTCGAGGTCGAACTCGTCGTTGTCGTTGAACCTGAATTTGAACTTGAACTTGAGGTCCCGGTGGTGGTGGAGGTGGTGCATCATTATTTCCACCTCTTGCGACTTCATCGTCATCTTCCCATCCAACTGCTGGAGCTCTATAGTTTGGATTTATCAAGTGTCCAAACAGTGGAACAATCTGTGGATTTGGATAATTGTCTTTAAATTTCATCATCATTGACCAAATTCTATTCGGTGGAGAAACAATCACATACACATCTTCCAATACTGGCAAATTCTGTACAAAATGATGAATAATCGCCATCGTTAACCTTGGCAAAATCATAAACCTCTGTGACCCTGTCTGAGTGATCTGGGTCCTCAAAATATCGAAAAAATAGTTCGAGAATGAGTATGGCCTATTCAAGGTCAAAGCCACCATCTGCGAACCGACTTGTTTATTCAGCTGATCAAACCCTGCATGACGATTACTAATCGCCACAATCAAAACATGAGCCAGAAACCTCCAATTGCCATAGAATCCTGCCTTAGCAATCGGCCACTTTGCATGTGGCATAGCATGTCCCATACGTCCAAAACAGCCTCTAACCAACGGTTCATCAAGCTCTATCGGACCATTTTCTTCTTCGATGCTCCCTAAATGCAGTATTTCCCTTAAATCAGCAGCAGTAAATGAAAACGTGTGATCAGCAACAGTCGTCTGAAATCTAACATTTCGAGGGACGGCAGGTCTATCTTGTCGTGCAGGCTGTGCTTGAACCACAATTATCGATGCATTAGTCCAGAATTGATGTAAATAGCTTTGAAAGAGTACTGGATTGTGAGTAAGAACAAAGTGAATACGAGACCGTTCCAGATAATCAAACAAAACATGAAAATCACTATTTCTTTCATTTCTCGTAAAATCGATCCACTGATTATGCGTCGAGAAAAAATTCCTTGGATTGCCTGCCATTTCTGTAAAACAAAAAACAATGTAATAACAGAAATTAAATAAAAACAAAATAATAAAATAATAAAAAAAATTTCTTAAACGCGTGTGTAAATCTCAAACGCGTGAAATCTGCAATAGAAACTAAATACGTGGACCAATCTTCAAACGCGTGAGCCTATGGTAAACGCGTGTGATTAAAGGTAAACACGTGGAATTAGGGTTTCTAAACGCGTGATTGCCAAACGCGTGGAATACCAAAAGAGTTGTATTTTAATTTCAAAATTCCAAACGCGTGTTTTTTTTTTTTTTTTTTTTTTTTTTTTTTTTTTTTTTTTTTTTTTTTTTTTTTTTTTTTTTTTTTTTTTTTTTTTTTTTTTTTTTTTTTTTTTTTTTTTTTTTTTTTTTTTTTTTTTTTTTTTTTTTTTTTTTTTTTTTTTTTTTTTTTTTTTTTTTTTTTTTTTTTTTTTTTTTTTTTTTTTTTTTTTTTTTTTTTTTTTTTTTTTTTTTTTTTTTTTTTTTTTTTTTTTTTTTTTTTTTTTTTTTTTTTTTTTTTTTTTTTTTTTTTTTTTTTTTTTTTTTTTTTTTTTTTTTTTTTTTTTTTTTTTTTTTTTTTTTTTTTTTTTTTTTTTTTTTTTTTTTTTTTTTTTTTTTTTTTTTTTTTTTTTTTTTTTTTTTTTTTTTTTTTTTTTTTTTTTTTTTTTTTTTTTTTTTTTTTTTTTTTTTTTTTTTTTTTTTTTTTTTTTTTTTTTTTTTTTTTTTTTTTTTTTTTTTTTTTTTTTTTTTTTTTTTTTTTTTTTTTTTTTTTTTTTTTTTTTTTTTTTTTTTTTTTTTTTTTTTTTTTTTTTTTTTTTTTTTTTTTTTTTTTTTTTTTTTTTTTTTTTTTTTTTTTTTTTTTTTTTTTTTTTTTTTTTTTTTTTTTTTTTTTTTTTTTTTTTTTTTTTTTTTTTTTTTTTTTTTTTTTTTTTTTTTTTTTTTTTTTTTTTTTTTTTTTTTTTTTTTTTTTTTTTTTTTTTTTTTTTTTTTTTTTTTTTTTTTTTTTTTTTTTTTTTTTTTTTTTTTTTTTTTTTTTTTTTTTTTTTTTTTTTTTTTTTTTTTTTTTTTTTTTTTTTTTTTTTTTTTTTTTTTTTTTTTTTTTTTTTTTTTTTTTTTTTTTTTTTTTTTTTTTTTTTTTTTTTTTTTTTTTTTTTTTTTTTTTTTTTTTTTTTTTTTTTTTTTTTTTTTTTTTTTTTTTTTTTTTTTTTTTTTTTTTTTTTTTTTTTTTTTTTTTTTTTTTTTTTTTTTTTTTTTTTTTTTTTTTTTTTTTTTTTTTTTTTTTTTTTTTTTTTTTTTTTTTTTTTTTTTTTTTTTTTTTTTTTTTTTTTTTTTTTTTTTTTTTTTTTTTTTTTTTTTTTTTTTTTTTTTTTTTTTTTTTTTTTTTTTTTTTTTTTTTTTTTTTTTTTTTTTTTTTTTTTTTTTTTTTTTTTTTTTTTTTTTTTTTTTTTTTTTTTTTTTTTTTTTTTTTTTTTTTTTTTTTTTTTTTTTTTTTTTTTTTTTTTTTTTTTTTTTTTTTTTTTTTTTTTTTTTTTTTTTTTTTTTTTTTTTTTTTTTTTTTTTTTTTTTTTTTTTTTTTTTTTTTTTTTTTTTTTTTTTTTTTTTTTTTTTTTTTTTTTTTTTTTTTTTTTTTTTTTTTTTTTTTTTTTTTTTTTTTTTTTTTTTTTTTTTTTTTTTTTTTTTTTTTTTTTTTTTTTTTTTTTTTTTTTTTTTTTTTTTTTTTTTTTTTTTTTTTTTTTTTTTTTTTTTTTTTTTTTTTTTTTTTTTTTTTTTTTTTTTTTTTTTTTTTTTTTTTTTTTTTTTTTTTTTTTTTTTTTTTTTTTTTTTTTTTTTTTTTTTTTTTTTTTTTTTTTTTTTTTTTTTTTTTTTTTTTTTTTTTTTTTTTTTTTTTTTTTTTTTTTTTTTTTTTTTTTTTTTTTTTTTTTTTTTTTTTTTTTTTTTTTTTTTTTTTTTTTTTTTTTTTTTTTTTTTAAATTTTTTTTTTGAAAATGGTGAATAATGAACGAGTTTGATCATGGTATATATATACCCGTGACCCAAACGCGTTTAAATTAGGTCAAACACGTGGTCCAAAGCCAAACGCGTGGTCTAAATCCAAATGCGTGGTAAACGCGTGATAAAGCCAAACGCGTGGTATAAGGTCAAACACGTGGTAGTCACCCAAACACGTGAAGAAAACTCCAAACACGTGGTATAATCCAAACGCGTGAAATTTTAACCAAACACGTGGAGTAGGTTACCACATGCTTAAACGCGTGTGTATAATCCAAACGCGTGAAATTTTAACCAAACACGTGGAGTAGGTTACCACATGCTTAAACGCGTGTTTCCTGTAGCATCAAACACATTTTCAAACTACACTTAGATAAATTTCATACACTTTACCTTCAAACCTGAATAACCAGCTAATACACAGGAAAGAGATAACCTGTATGAATCTCAATGATTTAACCCCCTGAAAATCAAGTCATCATTAGCAGATAAAATTTTAACAATCAAACCTGATAATCGTGACTTTATTATATACCTGGATCAACTGAAAAACCGTTTCAGAAACTTTGGTAAACTTACACAACAAGTTAATGTGATGTATAAAACCATAAACTAACGGACATTTCAAACATAGATACCAGGTGAGATACTATTTAACAAATTTGGAAAAACACAAAATTCCAATATCGAAAGTCCTGCACACTTAAAAGAAACTCATCAATGCATCAATATCAACAGATAACATTATTTTAAGCGTGCAAAGAAGGTATCTAATTAAAGACCTATGGTCAGTCAATTATCATCGTCAAGCATATCTTTTCACCAAAAACAAATTGAAATCTCAAAAATATATCAAACAAATTCTGACTATATTTTGACTTTTCCAAAACAACAAAATTCAGAAAGATCATTTCCTTAAACTTAAACAAATTAATGTCCATATCAGAAAACAATCTTTTAACATAATACTTCAAGCAATAAAGACTCATATAATCCAGTTAAGGACCATATAGCTGAACAATAGAATCATTAGATGCTTATCAACTCTCTCGTGCAATTAGAACTAGTTTTGACACAACTACTTGACACATAAGATGGAAGTACAAAAATAAAAATAAAATAAAATAAAATAAAATAAAATAAAATAAAATAAAATAAAAAAAATAAAAATAAAATAAAATAAAAACTTTAAATTTAAACCACATTATTTATTTACAAGAAATTCTAAGTTTCTGCGGATTAGATCAGATTAGCAATTACATAAGCCTGCAAGTGAGAAATATTTCTCTTATTATTAGTTATGAACAGTGATCCAAAAACGATTACCAATATGTTTGTCCTCTTAAACACTCGGTACTTCCAGTTTCCTTTGGTTTTGTGGCACTTTCGTATTACTTGAGCCAAGGACAGTCACCATGTAACCTAGTAAGTTACTCATGCCACAATTTTAGTTTGCGAACTTATGTGCCCCATATTCAGATATACTCTCACAATTGACACAAGCACTAAGATTAAGACATTTGGTGAGTAAAGTGAGAAAGTCTTTAAGAATCAAGTCAGCGGTGACAGGTCGGTGATTCCTCACGCGCAAAGCGACTTAACTTGACTCACGTACGGAAATATACTCAACATTGCATAATGCCAAGTACTTGCATATTTGTGACATTATTTTAAGCACTTATGAAAACCCGTGACTTTCGATGAGATAAAATAAAATAAAATAAAATAAAATAAAATAAAATAAAATAAAATAAAATAAAATAAAATAAAATAAAATAAAATAAAATAAAATAAAATAAAATAAAATAAAATAAAATAAAATAAAATAAAATAAAATAAAATAAAATAAAATAAAATAAAATAAAATAAAATAAAATAAAATAAAATAAAATAAAATAAAATAAAATAAAATAAAATAAAATAAAATAAAATAAAATAAAATAAAATAAAATAAAATAAAATAAAATAAAATAAAATAAAATAAAATAAAATAAAATAAAATAAAATAAAATAAAATAAAATAAAATAAAATAAAATAAAATAAAATAAAATAAAATAAAATAAAATAAAATAAAATAAAATAAAATAAAATAAAATAAAATAAAATAAAATAAAATAAAATAAAATAAAATAAAATAAAATAAAATAAAATAAAATAAAATAAAATAAAATAAAATAAAATAAAATAAAATAAAATAAAATAAAATAAAATAAAATAAAATAAAATAAAATAAAATAAAATAAAATAAAATAAAATAAAATAAAATAAAATAAAATAAAATAAAATAAAATAAAATAAAATAAAATAAAATAAAATAAAATAAAATAAAATAAAATAAAATAAAATAAAATAAAATAAAATAAAATAAAATAAAATAAAATAAAATAAAATAAAATAAAATAAAATAAAATAAAATAAAATAAAATAAAATAAAATAAAATAAAATAAAATAAAATAAAATAAAATAAAATAAAATAAAATAAAATAAAATAAAATAAAATAAAATAAAATAAAATAAAATAAAATAAAATAAAATAAAATAAAATAAAATAAAATAAAATAAAATAAAATAAAATAAAATAAAATAAAATAAAATAAAATAAAATAAAATAAAATAAAATAAAATAAAATAAAATAAAATAAAATAAAATAAAATAAAATAAAATAAAATAAAATAAAATAAAATAAAATATTTTAAATAAATTAGCTTAAGCATTATTAATCATACTCAAAACCCATTCAAAAAAAATAAAATAAAATAAAAAAAATAAAATAAAATAAAATATACAAGAAAAATAGTTCTTTGAGAGATCTAATATGAATCAGCATTCTTCATACCATTTAGAAGAATCAGCTTTTCAAAGCGAGTCTTATCAAATGCTTTAGTATACAAATCAGCTAGATTATCATCAGTTATAACTTTTTCCAAATGACTTAACTTGACTCACGTACGGAAATATACTCAACATTGCATAATGCCAAGTACTTGCATATTTGTGACATTATTTTTAAGCACTTATGAAAACCCGTGACTTTCGATGAGACCCGTGTAGCGAACTTTCTGACAACCTATCCCAAGTTGGAAGCTTTAGGTAGGCTAGGTATACAAAGACACCCCAAGGACTTACTTGTTCAAATCTCAAAGGCCACATTAGCTTCATATTTTCAACAGATTTAATTTGATATTTGCATATCTTGTCACAAATATACATCCGAAAAAGCAATACATACACATATATGTACCCGAGACCTTCTATATAAAGACCAAATATACCTAATTACAATGCAAGATCTTTCATAAGATTTAAAGGACTTGTCTATTTTAAGAACAAGTATTCTCAGCCATATATCTGAATACGTTTCCCATAAGAACATTGTATACATTTAAGTTCAGATTATAAGGAAACCTTGGTACTTTGTGCCTATCGATACATCATATAATGGTATCACTGAACTGAGCATTTTAAAGTACAATTAAGTAGGCTTAAAAGCTAAAGTATCGTCACGTCTAATCGTCTTAAAGCATCAACTTAAAACTCTATCTTATTTATTTTGTTTTTTTTTTTTTTTTTTTTTTTTTTTAAGACACTAAGAACTCTTTTTGTATTTTTATGACTCTAGCTATTTACAGAATTAAACTAGACACAAATAAAATAAAATAAAATATACAAGAAAAATAGTTCTTTGAGAGATCTAATATGAATCAAAATAAAATAAAATAAAATAAAATAAAATAAAATAAAATAAAATAAAATTTAATTGCGTAACAAATTGTAACTTATGTAAGATAAAATAAAATAAAATAAAATAAAATAAAATAAAATAAAATAAAATAAAATAAAATAAAATAAAATAAAATAAAATAAAATAAAATAAAATATTTTAAATAAATTAGCTTAAGCATTATTAATCATACTCAAAACCCATTCAAAATAAAATAAAAAAAATAAACTAGACACAAATAAAATAAAATAAAATATACAAGAAAAATAGTTCTTTGAGAGATCTAATATGAATCAGCATTCTTCATACCATTTAGAAGAATCAGCTTTTCAAAGCGAGTCTTATCAAATGCTTTAGTATACAAATCAGCTAGATTATCATCAGTTATAACTTTTTCCAAATGAATTAACTTCTTTTGGGCACAGTCACGCAAAAAATGATGTCTAATGTCAATATGCTTGGTGACTTTATGCAAGACAGGGTTATTAGTTATATCTATAGCTGACTTATTATCAATCTTAATAGGAGTATCAAGAAAATCCATACCGTAGTCTCGAAGTTGTTGCTGAATCCATAATACCTGGGAACAGCAGCTTCCAGCAGCCATGTACTCTGCCTCACAAGTAGACTGAGCTACCGATGTCTGCTTCTTACATTGCCACGATACAAGTCTCCCTCCTAAGAATTGACATCCGCCAGTTGTAGACTTCCTATCATTGTTACAACCTCCATAATCCGAATCAGTGTAAGCAACAAACTCAAACGTTCCTCCCAACGGATACCATAGACCAAGTCCTTGGTTTCCCTTTAAATATCTGAGGATCCGTTTTGCAGCCGTTAAATGTGACTCTTTCGGATTAGCTTGAAATCTAGCACACAGACAAACAGCAAACATGATATCTGGACGCGAAGCAGTTAAATACATCAATGAGCCGATGATCGCCCGATAATAAGTAGCATCCACAAGTGTATCGTTAGAATTAGGAACTCCTAGACCATGATTCAACTGAATAGGAGTACCATAAGTCTTGGATTCTAACATTTGAAACCTTTCCAAGATGTCATTGACATACTTAGTCTGGTGAATGAAAAAACCATCTTTTCGTTGATCAACTTGCAGTCCAAGGAAAAATTTTAATTCCCCCATAGCACTCATTTCAAATTCCTTCTTCATACTCATTTCAAAATCCTTGCACATCTTAATGTCAGATGAACCAAAAATGATATCATCCACATAAACTTGCACAATTATATAATCTTGCTTCTGCCATTTGATAAACAACGTGCTGTCTATCGATCCTCTTGTAAATCCATTTGTCAACAAATGTGTTGACAACTTCTCATACCACACTCTTGGTGCTTGATGTAATCCATAAAGAGCCTTATCCAGTCGATATGCCCTTCTTGGATAATTTGGATCTTCAAACCCCGGTGGTTGACGAACGTACACTACTTCCTTAACTTCACCATACAAGAAGGCACTCTTGACATCCAACTGATACACCTTTATTCCTTTGAAACTAGCATAAGCTAAAAATAGTCTTATAGCTTCAATCCGAGCAACTGGTGCAAAAGTTTCATTGTAGTCATATTTTTTTTTTTTTTTTTTTTTTTTTTTTTTTTTTTTTTTTTTTTTTTTTTTTTTTTTTTTTTTTTTTTTTTTTTTTTTTTTTTTTTTTTTTTTTTTTTTTTTTTTTTTTTTTTTTTTTTTTTTTTTTTTTTTTTTTTTTTTTTTTTTTTTTTTTTTTTTTTTTTTTTTTTTTTTTTTTTTTTTTTTTTTTTTTTTTTTTTTTTTTTTTTTTTTTTTTTTTTTTTTTTTTTTTTTTTTTTTTTTTTTTTTTTTTTTTTTTTTTTTTTTTTTTTTTTTTTTTTTTTTTTTTTTTTTTTTTTTTTTTTTTTTTTTTTTTTTTTTTTTTTTTTTTTTTTTTTTTTTTTTTTTTTTTTTTTTTTTTTTTTTTTTTTTTTTTTTTTTTTTTTTTTTTTTTTTTTTTTTTTTTTTTTTTTTTTTTTTTTTTTTTTTTTTTTTTTTTTTTTTTTTTTTTTTTTTTTTTTTTTTTTTTTTTTTTTTTTTTTTTTTTTTTTTTTTTTTTTTTTTTTTTTTTTTTTTTTTTTTTTTTTTTTTTTTTTTTTTTTTTTTTTTTTTTTTTTTTTTTTTTTTTTTTTTTTTTTTTTTTTTTTTTTTTTTTTTTTTTTTTTTTTTTTTTTTTTTTTTTTTTTTTTTTTTTTTTTTTTTTTTTTTTTTTTTTTTTTTTTTTTTTTTTTTTTTTTTTTTTTTTTTTTTTTTTTTTTTTTTTTTTTTTTTTTTTTTTTTTTTTTTTTTTTTTTTTTTTTTTTTTTTTTTTTTTTTTTTTTTTTTTTTTTTTTTTTTTTTTTTTTTTTTTTTTTTTTTTTTTTTTTTTTTTTTTTTTTTTTTTTTTTTTTTTTTTTTTTTTTTTTTTTTTTTTTTTTTTTTTTTTTTTTTTTTTTTTTTTTTTTTTTTTTTTTTTTTTTTTTTTTTTTCTTTTTTTTTTTTTTTTTTTTTTTTTTTTTTTTTTTTTTTTTTTAAGACACTAAGAACTCTTTTTGTATTTTTATGACTCTAGCTATTTACAGAATTAAACTAGACACAAATAAAATAAAATAAAATATACAAGAAAAATAGTTCTTTGAGAGATCTAATATGAATCAGCATTCTTCATACCATAAAATAAAATAAAATAAAATAAAATAAAATAAAATAAAATAAAATAAAATAAAATAAAATAAAATAAAATAAAATAAAATAAAATAAAATAAAATAAAATAAAATAAAATAAAATAAAATAAAATAAAATAAAATAAAATAAAATAAAATAAAATAAAATAAAATAAAATAAAATAAAATAAAATAAAATAAAATAAAATAAAATAAAATAAAATAAAATAAAATAAAATAAAATAAAATAAAATAAAATAAAATAAAATAAAATAAAATAAAATAAAATAAAATAAAATAAAATAAAATAAAATAAAATAAAATAAAATAAAATAAAATAAAATAAAATAAAATAAAATAAAATAAAATAAAATAAAATAAAATAAAATAAAATAAAATAAAATAAAATAAAATAAAATAAAATAAAATAAAATAAAATAAAATAAAATAAAATATTTTAAATCAAATTAGCTTAAGCATTATTAATCATACTCAAAACCCATTCAAAAAAAATAAACTAAAATAAAATAAAATAAAATAAAATAAAATATACAAGAAAAATAGTTCTTTGAGAGATCTAATATGAATCAGCATTCTTCATACCATTTAGAAGAATCAGCTTTTCAAAGCGAGTCTTATCAAATGCTTTAGTATACAAATCAGCTAGATTATCATCAGTTATAACTTTTTCCAAATGAATTAACTTCTTTTGGGCACAGTCACGCAAAAAATGATGTCTAATGTCAATATGCTTGGTGACTTTATGCAAGACAGGGTTATTAGTTATATCTATAGCTGACTTATTATCAATCTTAATAGGAGTATCAAGAAAATCCATACCGTAGTCTCGAAGTTGTTGCTGAATCCATAATACCTGGGAACAGCAGCTTCCAGCAGCCATGTACTCTGCCTCACAAGTAGACTGAGCTACCGATGTCTGCTTCTTACATTGCCACGATACAAGTCTCCCTCCTAAGAATTGACATCCGCCAGTTGTAGACTTCCTATCATTGTTACAACCTCCATAATCCGAATCAGTGTAAGCAACAAACTCAAACGTTCCTCCCAACGGATACCATAGACCAAGTCCTTGGTTTCCCTTTAAATATCTGAGGATCCGTTTTGCAGCCGTTAAATGTGACTCTTTCGGATTAGCTTGAAATCTAGCACACAGACAAACAGCAAACATGATATCTGGACGCGAAGCAGTTAAATCCATAAAGAGCCTTATCCAGTCGATATGCCCTTCTTGGATAATTTGGATCTTCAAACCCCGGTGGTTGACGAACGTACACTACTTCCTTAACTTCACCATACAAGAAGGCACTCTTGACATCCAACTGATACACCTTTATTCCTTTGAAACTAGCATAAGCTAAAAATAGTCTTATAGCTTCAATCCGAGCAACTGGTGCAAAAGTTTCATTATAGTCATAACCTTCTCGCTGTGCAAAACCCTGAACAACTAGACGTGCCTTATTTCTTGTAACAATCCCTTTGTCATCTCGTTTGCATTTAAATACCCAACGAGTTCCAATCGGTTCCTTACCTTTAGGCACATCAACTAATTCCCATACTCCAAGTTTTTCAAATTGAGCCAATTCTTCTTGCATAGCCTCAACCCAAAACGGATCTTGAAGTGCTATCTTAACATTCTTGGGTTCTTCTTGTGAAATAAAACATGAGTATAAACACTCAGTTATTAAACCTGTATCCTTCACTTCACAGAATAAACTAGTCATCTCCTTATTTAACTGATTTCTAGTTCGGACAGTTGCTGAAGCTTCACCAAGAATATTTTCAACTGGATGATCTTTAGTTGCTCTATGTTGAGGAGTTTTGTGACTTGGAAAATCATCACCCATATTCGGAACAATTTGGGTGGGAGACTCTCCATCAGGTTCAGAAGATGAAGAAGAAGATGAGTCAAGCGGGTCATCATCTGGTAGTGGAATATTAGTTGGATCACTTGAAGCACTGGATTGACCCACCTCAGTTGTAGAAACAACTCTGGTTGGAGGTACATCAGCAGTAATAGGTGCAACAGGAGCAACCTCAGAATCATAATTCAAGTGATCTCTAACAATAACAACATTTTCATCAATAGGAGTACCAGGAAAAGAAATTGGACCCTTAAGTGAAGTAAACACACTATCATAAGCAAAACTTGACTCAGAACCAGCATGAGCAGCAGGTTTATAACTTACAATCACGACATTAGTACCAAGATCGACTCTACCTGTCTGCGAATTGAAAACCCGACGAATGGGGGTTCCCGGTTTATATCCAAGAAAGAAACCTTCTTCAACTTTAGAATTAAACTTTGGTTGAGGAGAAGTTTTCAGAAAAGTACAAGGAACACCAAACGGTTCCAATCCAGACAAATCAGGTTTTCGTTTGTTGAGAAGTTCATAACAAGTCTTATTAAACCTTTTAACAGTTAGCACCCGATTTAACACATGACAAGCTGTGTTCACAGCTTCCGCCCAAAACATAGTTGGTAGCCCTGAATCAGCAAGCATAGTTCTGGCAGTCTCGATCAAGGTCCTATTCTTTCTCTCAGCAACTCCATTTTGCTGAGGTTCATACGGAGCACTAAATTGATGTTGAATTCCTTTAGACAAACAGAAAACATCCATCACCGAGTTTTTAAACTCCGTGCCATTGTCACTCCTGATTCGTTTGATCTTCGTGTTGTAGAGATTCTCAGCCTCAGTGAAAAAGTTAATTAGAATCTCCGTAGTCTCATCTTTGGTAGCTAAGAAGAAAACCCATGAAAACCTTGAATAATCATCAGTGACAACCAAGCAGTAGTACATTCCCCCTCTACTCCTAACATTTACTGGACCAAAGAGATCCATATGAAGTAACTCAAAAGGAGCGGCAATTGAATTTTGTGTCTTGGGCTTGTGAGGCTTTTTCTGTTGTTTGCCTTTCAAGCATGGAACACATCTATCTTCCAATTCAAACTTCTTTTTAGGAACACCTTGAACCAGATCATTCTTCACAATGTAATTCATCTTTCGGAAATGTAGATGTCCCATTCTTCTATGCCATAAGAGAGAATCACTTTCGCTTGCCTTAGACAACAAACAAACTTCCTTCTGTACATTCTTGGTTCCTAACATTAAACCATAAATATCTCTTTTACGAGGAGCAGTCAACAATATCCAATCATCTGGAATAACAAAACCCGGTTTCAAGACGAATGCTGCTTTGTCGTTGAAGAAAACTGAATTTCCTCGGTCACAAATTTGTGATACACTCATCAGATTATGAGTAAGTTCTTCCACGTAATTGACATTCTTTAAAGTAAGTTTTCCATCGACGACATCACCTTGTCCAGTGATTTGTCCGCCCTTGGAACCAGCAAAATTTACATGTGATCCTTTAATATTTACAAAATCAGACAGAAGTCTTCTGTCCCCTGTCATGTGCCTGGAGCAACCGCTATCAAGATACCAAATACTAATAGGAATTGGTGGTAGCCCCTGCACATGAAACAAAAACGGATCAGTTATCAAGGACAACCCAAGCCTTTATAGACTTGGGTTTACCATTCTCGTCCTTAACAAGCATTTCAGTCCAATATCCATTGCTCCCAATAGGTGCCTTGGATGTTTGCTGAGCATGCTGTAAAGGTATATTCTCAACCCTTGATTGAGACCTTTTAGGGGAAAATGGTCTATTAAAGAATGGTCTATTCACTTGTGGAACACGAGATGTGTTACGGTCATAGTAGTTCTGTCGATGATGCCCTGAATTTGCATTTTGTGATGACTGACCAGATCTATTTCTAGGGGAAACATATCTTGGTGAATCATTTCTTTTAGCCACAGGTGGAACAAATTTACCATAAGCTTGATTACCCATCCCATTAGAACTACTTGACACATTCTGTTGTTTACCATTCCCTCGTTCAAAGGAAACATGGGAATTAGGAGATAATCCTCTATTTTGATTTGACTTAACAGGGGAAACTGACTGTCTAGAGGACTTTCTAATTCGGTTGGGGCAACAACTATACACATGTCCAATTTCATAACAAGCAAAACAAGATCGTTGTGCTGACTTTCTAGAAGATTGTTGAGCTAATGGTTTAGATGGAGGGGTATTCAAGATATTCTTAATCTCCTGAGTCGCTATCTCTTCCACAGTAGGAGCCTTAGTCTCAGAAGTTGAGAATGATTTGGTAACACTAGGTTCAGGTTCAGTAACATACTTAACCTCAGTTGAATTAGTCTGAATTCCTTTCTTGACAAACTTCTTACTTAGCTGTGGTATATCATGGTTTTTGGTCCTCAGTTGTCTAGGAATGAATTTAAGTTGCTTAGGTTCAGTGGAGACGGATGACTTAGGATAGTCAGTAAGCACTGGTTTATCAGAATCAGACTCAGCCAAATCTGGATAAACAGGGTCTAAGTTGTTGTTAAAAGGAGGTCTTACATCAGCGTAATCAGCTCCTAGTCCTGTTTTATCCTTAGGATGTCTAGGTTTACCTAAAGAAGCTACCAGATCACTTCCTCTCCATTTAGCTAAAGTAGTCTCATGTTTAGTAATGGTAACCCTAGCATCAGCCAAATCCTTCTCTTTCTTACCGATTTCACTAGAAAGAAAAACTATCTTTTCATTTGCTAGATTTTCTTAAAAAACAAACAAACTTCCTTCTGTACATTCTTGGTTCCTAACATTAAACCATAAATATCTCTTTTACGAGGAGCAGTCAACAATATCCAATCATCTGGAATAACAAAACCCGGTTTCAAGACGAATGCTGCTTTGTCGTTGAAGAAAACTGAATTTCCTCGGTCACAAATTTGTGATACACTCATCAGATTATGAGTAAGTTCTTCCACGTAATTGACATTCTTTAAAGGAGGTCTTACATCAGCGTAATCAGCTCCTAGTCCTGTTTTATCCTTAGGATGTCTAGGTTTACCTAAAGAAGCTACCAGATCACTTCCTCTCCATTTAGCTAAAGTAGTCTCATGTTTAGTAATGGTAACCCTAGCATCAGCCAAATCTGGATAAACAGGGTCTAAATTGTTGTTAAAAGGAGGTCTTACATCAGCGTAATCAGCTCCTAGTCCTGTTTTATCCTTAGGATGTCTAGGTTTACCTAAAGAAGCTACCAGATCACTTCCTCTCCATTTAGCTAAAGTAGTCTCATGTTTAGTAATGGTAACCCTAGCATCAGCCAAATCTGGATAAACAGGGTCTAAATTGTTGTTAAAAGGAGGTCTTACATCAGCGTAATCAGCTCCTAGTCCTGTTTTATCCTTAGGATGTCTAGGTTTACCTAAAGAAGCTACCAGATCACTTCCTCTCCATTTAGCTAAAGTAGTCTCATGTTTAGTAATGGTAACCCTAGCATCAGCCAAATCCTTCTCTTTCTTACCGATTTCACTAGAAAGAAAAACTATCTTTTCATTTGCTAGATTTTCTCTAAAAATTGATTCTTTCAGTTTGTCTTTTAAGGCAGCATTATCATTGTCAAGTGACTTAATCCTACTCTTAAATTGACGTTCTTGATCAAGTAAAGCACTATTCTTAGAGAAAAATGAACTACGTTCCTTGCTGATAGTTTCATAGCTAGCGGCTAACTCTAAAGTCTTGGATGAGGCAATACTATGTTGTTGCATCAAATCTTTAACAAACATGCAAATACGATGAACAGTCAAATAAGAAAAAGTTACCTGTTTCTCTCGATCATCGCAGTCAGCCATATATGCAACAAAGTCTGATATTGTCATACCTTCAGGAATAGTAAAATCATCAGCTTCTGTAGAAATAGCCTTATCCAATTTTGCATTTGGGCTCATCGATTGATTATCACTCTGGCTGCTTGTCTTATCAGTAGATTCATCGATCTTCTTATCAGCCTTTTTAAGCTTCACTGCTTCATCTGCATCCTTTTCATCATCAGAAACTTTTAATGCAGCATCAGTAGCAGCAGCCTCTTCACTTGTATAAAGAGCATAATCAAACGCAGCACCTCCGTCATCAATCACATTAGCTACTTCATCATAAATCTCAGCTAGCAAAGCATTTTCAGGTTCATTCTCCTTTGTCCAAAGGTAAGTACCATCTTCCTGTCTTGCCACCATGGCATTTTCAGGATTTTGAACCTGATTTTCTGTAGGAAGTTCCTGAATGATCATTCCATCATGCTCTGTAGCTTTGGTTGATTTGATTTGATTTCCAGCTTGCACACCTCCCTGATTGTAATTCTGACGATTAGCTGTAGAATTATCAAAACGCTTTGGTCTTTGACATTCCTTAGCAAAATGACCAAAACCATCACAATTATAACACTTAACCTTCGACTTGTCAAATCCTCTATTCTTGTCAGATGCAAGATTTCTGCCAGTTCGTTGCATAAAACGACGAGCTTTTATAGTGAGCATAGCCATTTGCCACTTCAAGTCCATTTCCTCTAAATCATCAGGATCAACTTGTTCATAATCTTTATCAATCAAACTTGGATCTGAAATTTTGCCATTGATAAATGCCTCATGAGCAGAACACATTGCAGCATATACTTGCATACGTCCTTCAGCAGATTGCATACTCATTGGCATCGAGCGAACAGTTGTATTTCCACTGTTTCTTGATCCACTGCTATTCTTAGTTGTAGACGAATAGTCATAAACCATGTATCCAGCAATTCCATCTGGATCCATAACAGGATGAATGGTTTCAGTGGATAAAAGAGCAGTAGTTCCACTTCCAGAAGTAGAGGAAGATGAAGACAATAGATTATCAGTATTAGCATGATAAAGACTCGGATTTTGTTGAAAAACAGAAAGCTCATCTTTTGCTTTACGCTTCATTTCCCTGTTCTTTACTTTTGAGACAATCTCTGCCAAGGTATAAGATTCATAATTTTTCTCTTCTTGAAGACTATGTACAAAGTCATTCCATTTGTTCGGCAGAGAATCCAAAAATTTATCTACTAGTTTATTTTGTGTAAATGTAACTCCAAAATATCCCAGTTCAGTAATCAGATGATTAAAACGAGTTATTAAATCATCTAAACTTTCAGATTTCAAACCATTAAAGACTTCATATTGTCTGTTCAGCAGTTTAATTCTTCCCTTTTTCATCAACTCATCACCTTCACAGTGTGCGTTTAAAGCATCCCACAAACCTTTAGAGGTCTTATGTTCTCCGAGAAGATGAATTGCATCCCGAGGTAAACACATTTCTAAGTTCGACAAGGCCTTTCCTTCAACGGCATATTCTTTCTTTTCAGTTTTTTTTTTTTTTTTTTTTTTTTTTTATGATTGTATATTTTTATAGTTTCTTATTTTTACCACTTAACTTACTTTTTTTTTTTTTTTTTTTTTTTTTTTTTTTTTTTTTTTTTTTTAGTTTTAACTAGCGGTTAACTCTAAAGTCTTGGATGAGGCAATACTATGTTGTTGCATCAAATCTTTAACAAACATGCAAATACGATGAACAGTCAAATAAGAAAAAGTTACCTGTTTCTCTCGATCATCGCAGTCAGCCATATATGCAACAAAGTCTGATATTGTCATACCTTCAGGAATAGTAAAATCATCAGCTTCTGTAGAAATAGCCTTATCCAATTTTGCATTTGGGCTCATCGATTGATTATCACTCTGGCTGCTTGTCTTATCAGTAGATTCATCGATCTTCTTATCAGCCTTTTTAAGCTTCACTGCTTCATCTGCATCCTTTTCATCATCAGAAACTTTTAATGCAGCATCAGTAGCAGCAGCCTCTTCACTTGTATAAAGAGCATAATCAAACGCAGCACCTCCGTCATCAATCACATTAGCTACTTCATCATAAATCTCAGCTAGCAAAGCATTTTCAGGTTCATTCTCCTTTGTCCAAAGGTAAGTACCATCTTCCTGTCTTGCCACCATGGCATTTTCAGGATTTTGAACCTGATTTTCTGTAGGAAGTTCCTGAATGATCATTCCATCATGCTCTGTAGCTTTGGTTGATTTGATTTGATTTCCAGCTTGCACACCTCCCTGATTGTAATTCTGACGATTAGCTGTAGAATTATCAAAACGCTTTGGTCTTTGACATTCCTTAGCAAAATGACCAAAACCATCACAATTATAACACTTAACCTTCGACTTGTCAAATCCTCTATTCTTGTCAGATGCAAGATTTCTGCCAGTTCGTTGCATAAAACGACGAGCTTTTATAGTGAGCATAGCCATTTGCCACTTCAAGTCCATTTCCTCTAAATCATCAGGATCAACTTGTTCATAATCTTTATCAATCAAACTTGGATCTGAAATTTTGCCATTGATAAATGCCTCATGAGCAGAACACATTGCAGCATATACTTGCATACGTCCTTCAGCAGATTGCATACTCATTGGCATCGAGCGAACAGTTGTATTTCCACTGTTTCTTGATCCACTGCTATTCTTAGTTGTAGACGAATAGTCATAAACCATGTATCCAGCAATTCCATCTGGATCCATAACAGGATGAATGGTTTCAGTGGATAAAAGAGCAGTAGTTCCACTTCCAGAAGTAGAGGAAGATGAAGACAATAGATTATCAGTATTAGCATGATAAAGACTCGGATTTTGTTGAAAAACAGAAAGCTCATCTTTTGCTTTACGCTTCATTTCCCTGTTCTTTACTTTTGAGACAATCTCTGCCAAGGTATAAGATTCATAATTTTTCTCTTCTTGAAGACTATGTACAAAGTCATTCCATTTGTTCGGCAGAGAATCCAAAAATTTATCTACTAGTTTATTTTGTGTAAATGTAACTCCAAAATATCCCAGTTCAGTAATCAGATGATTAAAACGAGTTATTAAATCATCTAAACTTTCAGATTTCAAACCATTAAAGACTTCATATTGTCTGTTCAGCAGTTTAATTCTTCCCTTTTTCATCAACTCATCACCTTCACAGTGTGCGTTTAAAGCATCCCACAAACCTTTAGAGGTCTTATGTTCTCCGAGAAGATGAATTGCATCCCGAGGTAAACACATTTCTAAGTTCGACAAGGCCTTTCCTTCAACGGCATATTCTTTCTTCAACACTTCAGTCATATCCCCAAGCTTGTATTGGACCTCATTTCCATTAACATCTTCATGAGTTGGCCACTCATATCCTTCAGTAATCATCACCCATTGGTTGACATCAGTAAGGCGAATATAGGATTCAAAGCGTTTTTTCCAACTCCAGAAATTCTCAAGTTTTATTAATTTTGGAGGTGAATTGGTACGACCGACTTCATGATCGTGAAGAATTAATGCATTAATGTATTGAGCCTCTTTGGATGAAACTGCAGGTATTCCAGACATCATAGAAACACAACAAAGGAAAAACAAAAA
>CM067171.1:91769846-91844846 GCA_034093135.1 Erigeron breviscapus | reverse complement strand
AGGATATAAAAAAACAGCATATATAAAGTTGGTTTTTAAGTTCCAAATGTATGTTTATACCTCAGCCTCTTTTAAAAGCTCAGCTTGTGTGCGGCGTTCGTCAAGCATTTGTTGGACAGCTTGACCTTCAATGGACATGCGAACCCGGCGCGCCCTGACCCTGGCTTGTACACGGACCAGAGCCTGCATACACCGCAGGGTCACAGCAGCTTGTTTCCTGACTTGCCGCCCACGGACTAATGCTTGAATCCTTACCACTCCTTTCAATGCTCTTAGTGCTCTTCTTGCCTATATCAAACAATTCATAAAATTAGCAATATAGACACACACACACACACACTAGAAAACTGTTTTGTTTTTTGTCAGATGCTTAGTACTCAAATGCCTAAAATACACTCTAAAATCTAAATACAATTGAACACTTTAGACCCAAACAATTTCCTAAATAACTGGGAGCAAGGCTCCAGTATTTCTATTAGCCGGGGCACGTTAACTGTAAGTTTCTCATGCTGGTCCAGTATAGCTATTAGCTACTTTGTTATTTGCAACGGCCAAAATTAGCGATCACAATGTGAATGCTGATACCTAATTAAGCATGGTGCATTGTGATCTTATTATGTGTAATATATTGCAGTTGTGCATCAGGGTAACTGGGAATGGTAAAATTTAAATTTATAATATGTTTATTTTTGAAACAACGGAAGTATATATGGAGTGCATAGAGTATTAAGCTTACTTGAATGAAGGTCTGTGCAATAACTCTGCCCACTGAAGGAAGCCGTATAATAAACAAACAGCCTAAACGATTTGGGTAGTTTTCTTGCAGAGTAGCTGCACAGGATCTAAGTAGTTGCATGGGAAATCGTATAGACAATCCTTCACAATCCACCAATACCGTGACTTGAGGATTTTCAGCATCTACTAGATGTAGGATTCCGTATTCTACTTGAGATACTGTGATGGCAAACTGCTATCAAGATTAATTTCATCTAAAATATACATCAAACTGCTATCAAGATTAATTACTGAGCGGAAGTTTACAATATGCTTACATGCACATATAAATGCCAAAATGAGGAGAACTATTCAAAAACTTAAAATCATAATACAACGTGAACATACCAATTGCTTGTGCAAAGCGAGGTCTTTCACTAGGTGGCAACCTGATACAAGCAACAAGGCGAATGAAAAGACATGGGCGGTTCTTAACATCAAATCCATGCCAGAATACCATATTTGACCACATCTCAAGATCCTCTTCTGAGAGAAATCTGTAAGTCTCCCTCCAACGTATTGACTTCTTGACTAATGTGACTAAACATCAAAAATCACCGTTTGCGGCAGAATGGAATCTAGAAAGCTCATCTTCGTTTATTCTGCAACAAACATCAGTATGTCATGCTTGATGCTTTTCAGCAATTATGAGCTAGCCACTTGGGCCATTTTTCCCCTGCAAATATACTTTCTCCAAGTACCATTCCCATTTATATAGATAAATCAAATTCACAAAATGAAAAGTTGCATAATATTCCAAGAGCCCTGTCTATTGTTTCTCCATCTATCTTCTCCCATATCAAAGTTGCAGAACAAAACAATCATAACTAACTCATATTTTGGAATGCAACCCAGCCAATTTACGATTTTCAAATTATAAAATAAATGACCATCACATTGTAAATCTAACACAACAAACATTAGGCCATTCGACTAAACTCAAAAATTAACCTATTTGACACATAAACTTAAAACTATAGCTTCATATATATATATATATAGTCAAAACTGAAACTACATATATATATTATACTCCGTACTTAATTATATATTAATATTATGTATAATATATTATATATATATATTATATATATATATATTATATATATATATTATATATATATATATTATATATATATATATATATATATTATATATATATATATATATATTATATATATATATATATATATTATATATATATATTATATATATATATATATTCATCATCTACATCAAAAACCTAAATATATCTAGATATATTTTTGCATTCAATAAACTATAATCAATATATACATGTATTCATATACAAATAATATATAAACAAAAAGAGAGTGAAATTAAAATTACCCTTTTAACAGGAGGGAGGTAAAGGGCTTCGATTTTGACTGTAATGGGGCTTCGATTTGAACCTTTGGAGCTTTGATTTTGACTGTAATCGATCGATACAAACGACTATATCCATATATATTGAACCTTCAATCGATTTTGACTGTAATCGATCGATTTGAACCTTCAATCGATTGATATCTATATCTGTTGGGGTTCGATGTGGTTTTCGTTTTGGAGATTTAGGGGTTTTTTTTACCTTCAATCGATCGACATCAAGACTAGATTTTTGGGGGTTATTTTAGTTTTGGAGATTTTAGGGTTTTTTTTGGGTTAGCAGGAATATAAACAAAAATAATAAGAGGATTTCGTTCGACTTTGGGGTTTTTTGGTTTATTTTAGCGGTAAAGGCGATTTTGTATAATAAGAAGACACTGTAGCCCCGTGTTACTCTACCTTTTTTTATGACACTAAAAAATGCGTGTCATAAATCCTTCAGATTTTACAAATTATGACAGTATTGTTATGACTTCTCACTTTGCGCGTCATCTATTAGCGTGGGTCATAAAAAGCGGGTCAAGGATAGCCCTGTTTCTAGTAGTGTCTTATTATTTAAGTAATAAAAGGTACATAAAGCTGGTTGAATAAAGTTGCTTTATACTGCAACTTTACACTGCATTTTAAGGAATTAAATGCTATTTCTTAAATGCTCTCAACCACATTTGTACGGCCAAAGTTAACATCCCAATGTTAACTTTGCCTATAAATACAAGTCATTGCACAACAAGAATATTACTTCTTCGAATACATTTCGATAGATTTCACACTTTGCATACCTGCAATATTCTTGGTGAACTTGTGCAATATTCTCTCAATCGTAAAAAGGAACATTTCACAACTTTAAGTGTTTCGATTGTTTAGAGAAATTCCGAGTGTAGATCAATTGTAGTTCATAGGTTGTTAGGATATTTACATTCTTGTATTATCTTGGTTCCGCAACAACCTTGTAATTTATTTAACATCAATAAATAAATTACACTTGAAAATTACATATTGTCTCATCAATTTATTTTACAAGTATTTTGTATTATTGCATTGTTCTTTACTTATTGTCTTTTAAATAAGTAATCTATCTAGAACTTGGTATATACACACTGCAACTGGTCGTCTCCAGTTCAGTGCATATATTGCAAAGTAACTCCACCATCGACATAGAGGTGTCTTCAGTAGTACCATCTATTGAGTTGGGACTTACAAAACACGAACAATATATGAATAATCGGAGCCTTGTATTACTTCAGTAATAACGATTACAAGTAAGACACGAGCTCTACTAAATGAAAAACACGAAAACAAAAGCCAGAGAGATTCACCTTAAACATAAGACTTAATCTCCTATTTATACTAAACATATTGGTCGACCTCAACCTTGCAAGGTCGAACTAGACCACCTTTGGTCGAACTAGACCACATAAGGTCGAACTAGACCACCTTTGGTCGAACTAGACCACATAAGGTCGAACTAGACCACCTTTAGTCGAACTAGACCACATAAGGTCGAACTAGACCACATAAGGTCGAACTAGACCACCTTTGGTCGAACTTGACCTCCCATGGTCGAACTCGGCCTGGTTGAGTTCGACCTGGTCAACCCTATGGTTGACTTGGTCGTGTTTGACCTTATTCCGTGCAAAAACAAACCGTTTAATAAATTACATATACAAACGACTCAAGACAAACTTCTATAATGATGTTGTCACCCGGAAATGCACCAACAAACTCCCCCTTGACACCAGCATTTAGAAGTTTTCTTCGATCTTCAAAGTCTTCACTTAAAGATCAAACTATACCCTTTACCACACTCCTAAAAAAAATTTAGAGCATAGTACCTTAATAAACATCTTTAAATTCCATACTTAAAAAAAACCACTAATAATTAAACCAAAGCTTACAATTTTTCTAGTTCAAATTATACACAATAAATAACTTAGAAAAGACTAGCAAGCTTGTAATCAATTAAAACTAAAACATCAGCCAAAATGTCAACGACATGATTAAAGTCAGGTTCTTATCCAAATATAGCACCCAAGGCAAACTTAATCCATACTAAACGCAAAGAAAAAATAGTTCAGTAACAAGATTAGTGTAAGAATTTACTTAGACTAAGATACTAGAATTCGACCTAAAGGTTATGTCAAGTTCGACTTGACAGCAATACTAGAACTTAGTCACCAGCAAGAGCAAAACACAAAATGCATGCCTTATATATCAAGACCAAGAGTCTACGTTGACTTTGTATGAATCAAAAATTGACCATGCAAAAGACAAGTCGACGTTCATGAAAAATTGACCATGCAAGACTCTAGTTCTAATAATCCTAATGCATATAACATAACAATTAACATAACGAAGTCGAACACCACTCATCAGACTAATCAAATTAGCAATCCTTAGATCGAGACAAAAACAAGTTACACATATATCGCATACATGAACAAGTTATCAATCAGTCAAGTCATGAAGTGGCTGAGTTCAACATCCTCACGAGTCCTTAAAATCAAATCACAGCAAATAATTCAAATACGGCAAGCCATATTTCAAATCATAAGAGGTAAAAAGATTTCAAAGGCAAAACCATTTCGGTCAAACGATGAAGAGGTCGAAATCGACCCTCGTAGTCAAGGGCGAAGATGACATTTATATGCAACATATAAGCAATTTCGCATAACAAGAACAAGCCACGTGAACCCATTTTGCACATAAAACTAAATGTCATTATAAGTGACTAGTTCCAAAGAATGCATACCATAACTCCATCTATCAAAATTTGTGAAGTCGAATTCAAGACAACGTAGTCTATGTAGAACTCGACTCAAATCCGAAAACCAAATTACAAGTCAGAAGATAAAAATAAGGCAAAGACCAAATTCAAAATTTCAAACAGTTTAAATTCGACTAAGCCAAATTCAAACTATCCAAAAATTCAAATAAGGTGTGCCACAATTCAAATCTTAAGACAAATAATAAGGTTTCCAAGAACACAACTCATAATATTCGAATGGAGGGGAAGTCGAACCCGACCGAGCAAGTCAAGGTCGATCTGGACACCTTCATTAAAAAAAAAACTTTGTGCAAGTTGTCATAGTAAAATAAGAAATAATCAGAAGTAACATAAGGATATGAAAAAAATATAAGAACTTCTAATTTTGTTTAAGTTTTAGTTTGAACTTGTTTGAGATTGAACGTGTAACACTCGTTGTGTTGAGTTTGATCTCTGTCAATCAAGTTTTTGAACTAGTAAACTTGAATAATCTTTGGGTTCTTACTAACGATCATCGAAAAAAAAAAAAAAAAAAAAAAAAAAAAAAAAAAAAAAAAAAAAAAAAAAAAAAAAAAAAAAAAAAAAAAAAAAAAAAAAAAAAAAAAAAAAAAAAAAAAAAAAAAAAAAAAAAAAAAAAAAAAAAAAAAAAAAAAAAAAAAAAAAAAAAAAAAAAAAAAAAAAAAAAAAAAAAAAAAAAAAAAAAAAAAAAAAAAAAAAAAAAAAAAAAAAAAAAAAAAAAAAAAAAAAAAAAAAAAAAAAAAAAAAAAAAAAAAAAAAAAAAAAAAAAAAAAAAAAAAAAAAAAAAAAAAAAAAAAAAAAAAAAAAAAAAAAAAAAAAAAAAAAAAAAAAAAAAAAAAAAAAAAAAAAAAAAAAAAAAAAAAAAAAAAAAAAAAAAAAAAAAAAAAAAAAAAAAAAAAAAAAAAAAAAAAAAAAAAAAAAAAAAAAAAAAAAAAAAAAAAAAAAAAAAAAAAAAAAAAAAAAAAAAAAAAAAAAAAAAAAAAAAAAAAAAAAAAAAAAAAAAAAAAAAAAAAAAAAAAAAAAAAAAAAAAAAAAAAAAAAAAAAAAAAAAAAAAAAAAAAAAAAAAAAAAAAAAAAAAAAAAAAAAAAAAAAAAAAAAAAAAAAAAAAAAAAAAAAAAAAAAAAAAAAAAAAAAAAAAAAAAAAAAAAAAAAAAAAAAAAAAAAAAAAAAAAAAAAAAAAAAAAAAAAAAAAAAAAAAAAAAAAAAAAAAAAAAAAAAAAAAAAAAAAAAAAAAAAAAAAAAAAAAAAAAAAAAAAAAAAAAAAAAAAAAAAAAAAAAAAAAAAAAAAAAAAAAAAAAAAAAAAAAAAAAAAAAAAAAAAAAAAAAAAAAAAAAAAAAAAAAAAAAAAAAAAAAAAAAAAAAAAAAAAAAAAAAAAAAAAAAAAAAAAAAAAAAAAAAAAAAAAAAAAAAAAAAAAAAAAAAAAAAAAAAAAAAAAAAAAAAAAAAAAAAAAAAAAAAAAAAAAAAAAAAAAAAAAAAAAAAAAAAAAAAAAAAAAAAAAAAAAAAAAAAAAAAAAAAAAAAAAAAAAAAAAAAAAAAAAAAAAAAAAAAAAAAAAAAAAAAAAAAAAAAAAAAAAAAAAAAAAAAAAAAAAAAAAAAAAAAAAAAAAAAAAAAAAAAAAAAAAAAAAAAAAAAAAAAAAAAAAAAAAAAAAAAAAAAAAAAAAAAAAAAAAAAAAAAAAAAAAAAAAAAAAAAAAAAAAAAAAAAAAAAAAAAAAAAAAAAAAAAAAAAAAAAAAAAAAAAAAAAAAAAAAAAAAAAAAAAAAAAAAAAAAAAAAAAAAAAAAAAAAAAAAAAAAAAAAAAAAAAAAAAAAAAAAAAAAAAAAAAAAAAAAAAAAAAAAAAAAAAAAAAAAAAAAAAAAAAAAAAAAAAAAAAAAAAAAAAAAAAAAAAAAAAAAAAAAAAAAAAAAAAAAAAAAAAAAAAAAAAAAAAAAAAAAAAAAAAAAAAAAAAAAAAAAAAAAAAAAAAAAAAAAAAAAAAAAAAAAAAAAAAAAAAAAAAAAAAAAAAAAAAAAAAAAAAAAAAAAAAAAAAAAAAAAAAAAAAAAAAAAAAAAAAAAAAAAAAAAAAAAAAAAAAAAAAAAAAAAAAAAAAACCCGAAAAAAAAAAACTCTTTTGAGTTTTGGTTTGAGTTCTATTAATCTTTGGACTAGAACCTTGAGCAATTCTTAAGTTCTTTAATTTAATCGATGGATCAAAAAGTATTAAGCCGTTTAATGGAGATGGAACATGTTGTGGGTAAATCCACATCTCCTCCGAAATTGCTAAGTATTGAGGACTATCCATCATGGAAGACTCGTTTTGAAAACTATCTAAGATGGACGGATGTACATATGCTGATTTGCATTAAGGATGGTTTTAGTCAAGCGGCTGTGAGTTTTGCTGATGTCAAAGAGAAGGCTAAATGGACTGCACTTTCTGATGATGACAAACGGATGTTCGAGGCCGAACATAAGGCATATGGTTGTATTACTATGTGTCTGCCAGAGGACATGTTGCACACTTTTGAGCAAGAATCATACACTACGTCGAAGAAACTTTGGGATGCCTTAGCTAATAGGTATGAAGGGGATGATGTAGTGAAGAAGGGAAAAAAGGATCTTCTGAAAGCTCAGCACTTGGTTTTCAAGGCGATGAAGAATGAGACACTTGATGAGTTAGTGAATAGGTATTACCATCTCATGACGGAGATGAGAAATCATGCAGTGCCGCTAACGACCGCTGAAAAGAATGAGAAATTCCTAGATGCTTTACCATCTCATTGGGATTTTTATTCGGTGTTGATCAAACGTGATCCTACGTATGCTCAGATGAGTCTTGATACGGTGATAGCCCATTTGAGGGGATTTGAGTTAAATATTAAGAAGCGTGAAACTCAAACTGATGTCATGCAAAATCCAGAGATTTATCGAGCTAAGAAGCCAAATACGGCTGAACCATCTGGATCAAGAGCAAATGCTTTTCTTTCAAATTCTGGTGATAAAGTTGAGCTGTTAGGTGATGGTGAAACTGGTTATTGTTTTGTTGCTGCATCGGCTGAGAAGAAGGAGGTTTTATCAGATTTAGCTGGAGGTTCACAAAGGACTCTTAAGACTATGCCTCTGAGTGTCAAATCAGCTGAAAGTCATATCAGTTTGTTGGCTGCTTTCATGACATCTTACGAGTCATTGATCTTTGGAAATCTGATACATCCGGAGTTGGCTGATCTCGAGTATGAGCAATTGGACCCAGATGATCTTGAAGAAATGGATCTCAAATGGCAGCTGGCCATGGTAGCTCGTAGAGCTAGAAGATTCATGGGACGTACTGGAAGAGACTTGACGAATGGAAAGGTAAAATACGATAAATCTAAGGTTAAGTGCTATAATTGCAATGGTTTCGGTCATTTTGATAGAGAGTGTCATCGACCGAAACAAGACGCAACCACTAGTTTCTCGAAGCCAAATCTAATTGCTGGGAATCAACATTCTGGGGCTTCTACTGGATCTAAAGCTTTGGTTGCACAAGAAAAATCTGAAAAGTTCGATTGGAGTACTTTTGTGGATGAGTCGGGAAATTCAGCCAATGCTTTTAAGGCTGAAATTGTTGATCATGTGGCATCAGCTGAAGAAGAGGCACCTAATTCGACAGAAACAGAATCTTCTTCTGAAAATAAGGTTGTTGAAAGTACCAGTGAAAAGAATGGTGGTGGAGAAGTCTTTAAGTTGAATATCGTTGAAGGATTAAAGATCGAAGAAGCCATTGGCTATATGGCTCGAGTCTCTGCTCCAGAAAATCAAAAGGTACATTTCAATTTTAACTTTATTGCTGATATTTGTGCCATGTATATAAATCTGTCTAAGAGAAATGAGGGCTTAGCTAGACTCAATGATGAATATGCGTTAGGAATGCAAGCTATTCATAGTTTACAAGAAGAAAACTCTATGTTTCGAGAAAGAATTAAAGATTTAAAATCAAAAATGAAAGAAGATGAAAAAGATCGAACTGTTTTAAAAGCTAAAGTTTGTGAGCAAGGTCAAATTATTGATCTAGCTACAATAACTTTTGAAAATAAAGTTGTAGAATTAAGCACAGCCCAAAAGGATTTAGTTGAGGCATGTTAGAAATATAAAATGGTGTTAAATTGTAAATATTCAATAGTGGAAGGAGTATTAGTTATAATTGAGATTAGAGTATAAATACTCCTTCCCCATGTAATTCTCACTAACCAATGTAACCTCTTACCCATTTTATGCTATCTAATCTTCCCTGCCATCACTACTTTCTCTCACTACTTTCTCTCACATCAAACCTGATACGTCTCACGGTGTATTAATATACCAAAGTATATTGTACACAGGATAGTTGTAGAGGGGGGTGAATACAACTTTTCTCGAACTTTACAAACTTTTAAGCAACGTTTTAAGACTCAAAATACTTATGATACGTCCCACGGTGTATCAATATACCAAAGTATATTGTACACAGGATAGTTGTAGAGGGGGGTGAATACAACTTTTCTCGAACTTTACAAACTTTTAAGCAACGTTTTAAGACTCAAAATACTTAATGCATGTAAAGAACAAGAATCATTAAAACAGTAAAGCAGTAGAAAATAAAAGCATTCTTGAACACAGATTGCGGTTTTCAAATGTAACTCTTTATTAAGAAATAATCTATACAAAGAATTACAGGGTTGTTGCGGAATAAAGATAGCCTACAAATATCTAAACAACCCTATGAAATGACAAACAACAATCAATAAGTTTCAGCTCAAGAGAGTCAGCCCAAGCTGATCTCGTACAGACTAAGCTGTGTATAAGAGCAGAGAAACTTTGTGTGAAGAATGATTCTCAGGAAAATGCCACACATATGCATACAAGGAGTGTTGCTTTTATAGGCGAAAGCTCCTCGTCACTTGGTGTCCAAATCAACCACGTAGTCTTCTTGTATTGGACGATCAGAAGAATAAACAATCGTGCCTTCATCGTACTTGTGGTCCCCCACGTACAGCTGCACATTCTTCATCGTCCAATAAGAGTGTGAACACGCATATGTAAACAACCACCAACCTGGATACTAGGAATATTCCTAGTCACGTCATAGTCCTTATCTTCAATCCAGGTTGTTATCTTCACTTTGATTGTTGACACAGATTGGGCGGTTTGTCACGGCACCAATCTGCCTAAGTGTTTCCAAGCTGACTGCTAGTTCCAATCTGTCTTCCACTAACAGTTTGGTCCTCTATCTTCAATCCTCCTCTTCGACTTGGATTGAATGCTTTAATGTTGTTGATGCAGCTTGAATAACACTTGCTTCCATATAGTATTACAATTATGAACATGAAGCGTGATCTGGGTCAGTTACATATCGCAAGCTGTGTCAGCTTAGTCTGACCCAGATCAGATTACAAGAACCAAAAGATTACTAAGTGTTTATAGGTCAGATTTGTCATCATTAAATTTACAACAAACATTGGGACTCAACAATCTCCCCCTATTTGATGATGACAAAACCTAACTACACTTTTAACATACAGCTTACAAAGAATCAAAGAAAAATATGACTAACAGTTTGTGACCCTTTGAATCTTTTGGGTTCTTTTCAATCTGATATGAAATTCTAACAAGACAACTGAATTTGTACAACTACTTGTATATTAGAGAAATACAAAGTGTTACAATAAGACTCTATTCCCCAATTAATTCTACAGTTTCTTGTTTAACTTCAAAAGATGGAGCAATCGTCACATCTACCTTCCTATCTAGTCCTTCATTAATAAGGAACTGCTCATACCCATTACCTTGTTCATTGAAAGCAAAACAAAATCTGTACAAGGTAAAAAGGTGCATAGTTGGTACCTCGTTTAGCTCAGCAGTTCTTTGGAATACAAGATTCCCTTTTGTATCCACAAAATACATGCCATGTTCAGGTTCAGTAATATGCATTCCACTTCTTGCATTTTCCACACCAGCAGGTAGAGACAGATTAAGATGACTTAGAAGTCTGTCTAGAGCATCAGTAGATAATAACCCAAGAAACTCTGAAGGGTTCAAATTTCTGAGGAAGTCTGTGTGATCACCTTCAGGAGCTTCGAGCCTAACATTTCTTTTCCTCTTCTTCTTGAGTGGCTCTTCTGACTCATCTTCATCATCCAAATCATATGCTCTTGGTCTTGGAAGACCAGTGATATCAATTTTGTATTTCACAATAGCAGCCAACTTCTTCTCAATGGCTTCCAAGACAGCCTCTTTGTGGATTCCAGGCATACCAGTGATGTGGTCATGCAACTCAACCCATTCTGTATAACCTAGATCAAGCAGCTTGTCAAGATCATAGGTTTCCCAGTTAGATTCAAAACCTTTCCTTGTAAGCCTTATGCTTGGAATGCTTTTTCCTTTTCAACTTCTTCATTCACATTCTTTGTACCACCAGACTCAGATTCTGGTATTTTTATCTCTTCTTCCTTACCAACCACATTAGAACCATACACAATTATCCTCCTATCAGCCTGGTTATTTCTTTGTCTCACCCTTTCAAAATAACCTGATGGATTGGTTCTGGATGCCTTCTATAATGGATATTTTCAGTTACCTGTCTTTTCTCCAAGGCATCAAACCAACTATGGGCTTTCACACTCTGCCCCACATCTCTAACTTTCTGTGATGGTTTTGAGTGAACCACCATTTTCCTCTTTTCTTTGCCTTTGCTTACAACTTTCTTTTTAGTACCAATGGCTGCAAGATCTTCTTCATCTTCTTTATTCAATTGTTCTTGAACAGCCTTGGCAATTTCAGAATCAGACTTAGTTGCAGCAACTCTTTCTCTTTCTAGTCTGTCTTCCACTACCAACTTATAAGCCTGTTTAAGTGTCATTTTGAGTCCAGGTGCATTTTGAGCAGCCAGCTCCCAATCTTTTTCTTCTTGGGTCAAGACTTTCAAACCACTTGACCCAGCTTCAGTTTTCCTTTTCTTCAATTGAAACTGAGACAGAGTGACTGTGTCATCACTTGAAGAAGATTCAATGTTTACTTCTTTGGGAGCTGTGTCAGTTTGCACAGCTTGTTCAGGCACAGCTTGCACAGGGTCAGCTTGGATAGACTTCATCTTTCTTTTCAATTTTTCAACTCCAACATCCTTCCTTATATCTTTTTCAACCACAACTTCCTTCCTTATTCCTCCAGTTACTTTTTCAACACCATCAGTGGTCTCCCCCTCAATTGTATCACTCTCCTTTTCAACTTCTTCATTCACATTCTTTGTACCACCAGACTCAGATTCTGGTATTTTTATCTCTTCTTCCTTACCAACCACATTAGAACCATACACAATTATCCTCCTATCAGCCTGGTTATTTCTTTGTCTCACCCTTTCAAAATAAGCTTCAATGTCCTTGTCCACCTCAGCTCTTTGCCTTTCAATTTCTGCTTTATTCATTTCACTTCTCTTTTTCTTAGAAGTGGAGCCCTTCTCCCCCTTGGTATGATCCTTCTCCCCCTTGGTATGATCCTTCTCCCCCTTTTTGTCATCATCACCAGGAAAAGAACTCACAGGAGTGGCAAAGAAGTCTGGAATTCGATTGTTAAGGACATCAATCTTTACATTTGTAAGACAGCAGGCTCTTCTCAATTCAGCAAAATCATTATGGAGGAGTGCAACCTTGTTCTTGAAACTAGTTGAGGCTTCAATCAAATCCTTCTTGAAATCTGCCTGTGACTTATTAGCAGCTTGAAGCTCAACAGTTACTTTCCTTGTGAATCTGGTTGCAGCATTTTCGATCTGACCCAGAGTCCCTTTGTTCCTTTCCATTTCTTCATTGATTTTCTTAGTTAGACTTTCAAGGGACTCTGTCAGCTTCTCTTGGTTCTTTTGCATAAGGTCAACTGCTTTCACAACACTCTCTTTAAGTGCAGTCTGTTCCTTAGACATTTTATCCACCTTCTTATCCGTCAATTCTTGATCCTTTTGGATCTTTTCCAAGCATTCAGTCAGCTTTGAGTTCTCAACCTTGTGAGTTGATATGACCTCAGTGAGCTGACCCACCACATCTGAAAATGAGAATGTGGGAGCTTGGGAAGGACTTGCAGTTGGCTTAAAAGCCACTGACTCTGGAAAGAGCAGCCTGCAATCCTTAATTTGGTCAATTGGGGAATATAGAAGGGGGTGGAGGTGTAAGGAGTCTTGGAACATTTGCTCATGAGAGTGAGTCTCATGAGTGGATCTGTCAGAATTGATAATGAGTTGATCAGCCTGAGAAAGATTGACATTTGATTCAGGCTGATGGCTAATGGGAATTGGTTGATCTTGATGATGATCAACCCCTCCACTAGCAACTTCCATCAGATCATCCCTTGAGGATGGATGGGCAAACTCATCATCGAATGAAGAGTCACTTCCGGAGATAGTGACTATGTTCTCATTGACATCGTGAGGACCATCAATGGTTCCCTTTGCTGCACAAGGGGCTGACATGACTGCCTTAAAGACAGCCAAGTAACCTACAGAGTCCCTCTGTCCAAGGACAGATGCAGACACAGACTTTGCAGGTGTAATGTTAAGGGTAGAGGATTGCCCTTCAACAATGGTGTGTTGTTGCACCAAAGTATCATGAGGGAGAATTGTGGCCTGTACCTCTTCTTGTGACATAGAAGAGGCATTGGCAGCCAGTGCAGACTCAGAGTGTATTAAGAGAGTCTGATCATCTTTGGGAAGAGCAGCAGTGTCACCTTGGCGTTCGATACTACTCTCCTTTGTCTGACCATCCTCAGATTGTACGTGCACAGACTCTGACTCTTGGATCTGGGCTAGATCCATTGTTATCCCTTTAATGATATCATCAACCTTTTGGGAGGCTGATGATGGCGATTTCGGCACAGACTCAGTATGACCTTGGGAGGAGGTCTTTGTTTCAATACCTTCACCCTGTTTGGAGGGTTGGGTAGATACGGTTGTCCCTTTTATCTCGTCTACACCCTTTTGGGAGAGTGTAGATGGGCGAGGTGAATTCGGTATGTCAGCTTGGGTATCAGGGACAGCTTCGGAACGTTCCTCAGCTTCCACTGAACCAGGTGGGACTTCTAATGGTTTTGGAGTTGAAATTTTACCCACCAAAGCTGACACAGATTTCCTTGTGGATCTTTTCTTTTTCACAATGCGAGGCACTAAGTCCTCAACACTGGGTTGTTTTGAAGCTGATTTGAATTGGAGTGAGGGTGCGGCTAGAGTGGCTGATGATGTGGCCAACCCTTCACCCTCTTTTGAAGGAGAAGAATGCATAGATCCAGAAGAGTTTGAGGGTTCAGAAGCATGTGTACCTGGGTCCCCCTGATTGGCAGATTGAGTGTCAGACCCAGATCGCGTCGAAGAAGGGACAGCTTCCCTTAATGCTTCTTGTTCCTCCTCTCTTCTCCTGCAAAAATCAAGGTAAATCTGCATTGCTCGGGTTAGACCCTGCACAGATACCTTAGGACTGTTGAAAATGTTAGAATTTATGGACTTGCACTCTACAGTCTGACCAGTTGCCAGGCTGTAATCATTATCAAGGATAGCTTCAATAATGAGTGCAAGAATCCTACCATAGGGTATGGTAAGACTCTTTTTATTTACACGCTCAACAAGGTCCTTAAAGATTAAAGCAGCAAAATCTATTTTGGTCATAGTGACCATTGCATGAAAAATTTGCAACTCTAGGACATTAGGCTGATCAAAGCTGCCTGCCTTTACTTGTAAAGTTTTTGAAATTGTGCTCAATAAGTAATTCCAAATACCAGTTAAATGTTTCATTTTAACAACTGAAGCCAGTGGACCAGTATATCCAACTTCTTGTAAAACATTTTTGGCTTCAGCATGAGACACAACAGGATCATATTCATCATCAGGCATATATGACAGCTCAAATGCAGACTTAAGCCTTTCGTAAGAAATGTATACCTTTTTCTTACCGTTTAGGACTGAGCCATAGATTGCAGCATCTCCCTTCTTGTTTTGTTTCACAACACAGCTTGCCCAAAATTCACACAGGAGATCTTGAAACACCCAATCTGGTTTCTCAATCATTACTTTCCCAAACGGATGATACCACATGAAAGTAACAATCTCATCATATCCTTTTGCCCATGAGGGAGGATGAATATTAGCATAAACCAGACTTCCAATCTTGATTTTACCAGTATCAAGATCGGAGGGAACAACAACTACCTTATCTCCAATCACATAAGGAGATAACTTATTTGCACTGATTGGAGTTGGAAAATGATTTTCAGATTCAGAAGAAGATTGAGAATTATTTGATGATGATGCCATTTTGAAAACAAATTTAGAAGAAAGTAAATTTAATAAAACAGTAATTAGATTAGAGAGAAAAAGAATTGATTTTATGAAAATATGAATAAGTGATTTGAAATTTAGGTTAGATTGATTGTTTTATTCAAACCCAAAATATCTGATTTGGAAATAGTGGAGAGAGAAAGATTTTGATTGGATGAACAACAAGTAGTGGTGGTACTTTTTCAGTAACCGGTATGGTCCACTACACGTGTCGCATCCCAATAGGATCAATACGTAAGCTAAATAAAATAATGAAACAAATTAAACGCACTGAGATATTTAATAACAAAAGTAACGACGAAGCTGGGTCAGACTCAGCTTACTCACTTTTACTTGATAAACATCAAGTATAAAAGAGTAGTCTGTGTCAGACACAGCTTGCCCTCAAAATTTTAGTAAAACTCTAAGGGGTCAGATTTGCTATTACTTAGCTCACTACATTTTACAAATTAAGCATACCTAGCTTACTTATAAGGTAGTTAAACCTTGATTCATCCAATGGCTTTGTGAACAAGTCAGCAAGCTGATTGTCTGTTGGAATGAAATGGAGTTCAACATCTTCTTTCATCACATGATCCCTAATGAAATGATATCTTATATCAATGTGCTTGGTCCTTGAATGAAGTACAGGATTGTTTGAGATTGCTATGGCACTGGTACTGTCACAAAAGATTGGAGTTTTTGTTGCAGTGACACCATAGTCTTGAAGCTGATATTGCATCCAAAGGATTTGAGAGCAACAGCTTCCAGCAGCAACATACTCAGCTTCTGCAGTAGAAATGGAAACTGAATGCTGCTTCTTACTGGACCAGCTTACAAGTCTATTACCTAGCATTTGACAAGCTCCTGAAGTACTTTTTCTATCAATCTTGCAGCCTGCAAAGTCAGAATCTGAATAGCCAATTAGATCAAACCCTGAGTCTTTGGGATACCAAAGACCCAGATTGGGACTACCTTTAAGGTATCTAAAGATTCTCTTTACAGCCTTAAGATGAGATTCCTTAGGACTAGCCTGATATCTTGCACAAAGACATGTAGCAAACATAATATCTGGTCTACTAGCAGTTAAATAAAGTAATGATCCTATCATACCCCTATAAGCTGTGATGTCAACAGATTTTCCATTTTTATCTTCATCCAGCTTTTCACCAGTTCCCATAGGAGTTTTCATAGGTGAGCAATCACTAAAACCAAATTTGTTTAAGAGATCTTTAACATACTTTCCTTGGTTTATAAAAATTCCATTTTTAGTCTGTTTAACTTGTAAACCCAGAAAATAGTTTAGTTCTCCCATCATGCTCATTTCATACTTTTTAGACATTAATTCTGAAAACTTTTTGCAAAGTCTTTCACTGCTAGAACCAAATATTATATCATCTACATATATTTGTACCAGCAGAATATCACCATTATACTTTCTCACAAACAAAGTCTTGTCAACATTACCTCTTTTGAATTTATTAGCCAGTAAGAATTTAGACAAAGTATCATACCATGCCCTTGGAGCTTGCTTTAACCCATAGAGAGCCTTGTCAAGCTTGAATACATGGTCAGGAAACTTTGAATTTTCAAAACCTGGAGGCTGTTCAACATAGACTTCTTCTTCCAACTTTCCATTAAGAAAAGCACTCTTCACATCCATTTGATAGACCTTGAAACCCTTGTGAGCAGAGAAGGCCAAAAACATTCTGATTGCCTCTAATCTTGCCACTGGTGCAAAAGTCTCATCATAATCAATTCCATCCTCTTGTCTGTAACCAAGAGCTACCAATCTTGCTTTGTTTCTGGTCACAACTCCCCTTTCATCCATTTTGTTTCTGTAGACCCACTTGGTTCCAATCACAGTCTTGTGATGAGGTCTTGGAACAAGTTCCCAAACCTTGTTTCTTTCAAACTGTGTTAGCTCATCTTGCATTGCATTAACCCAAGAGGGATCTTCCAGAGCTTCATCAACCTCAGTTGGTTCCACTTTGCTTACAAAGTTGACAAACATGCAGAAGTTGCCTGTTGCCTTTCTTCTTGTTTTCACACCAGAGAGTGGATCACCAATGATTTGGTCAATTGGATGACTCTTTGTCCATCTAGTAACAGGGACAATGGACTGATTCAGATTTGATGGTCCAGCATGATCAGTTTGAGGAAGAGGCTGATCAGCTTGGACAGGAATGGAGGAGTCTGAACCAGTTGAAGAGTCATTAAATGGATTCTGAACTATGACTTCAGTAGGAGTAGGATCAGTTTGAGCATCTTCAAAGATTGGAACTTCTTCTTCTTCTTCTTCTTCTTCTTCTTCTTCTTCTTCTTCTTCTTCTTCTTCTTCTTCTTCTTCTTCTTCTTCTTCTTCTTCTTCTTCTTCTTCTTCTTCTTCTTCTTCTTCTTCTTCTTCTTCTTCTTCTTCTTCTTCTTCTTCTTCTTCTTCTTCTTCTTCTTCTTCTTCTTCTTCTTCTTCTTCTTCTTCTTCTTCTTCTTCTTCTTCTTCTTCTTCTTCTTCTTCTTCTTCTTCTTCTTCTTCTTCTTCTTCTTCTTCTTCTTCTTCTTCTTCTTCTTCTTCTTCTTCTTCTTCTTCTTCTTCTTCTTCTTCTTCTTCTTCTTCTTCTTCTTCTTCTTCTTCTTCTTCTTCTTCTTCTTCTTCTTCTTCTTCTTCTTCTTCTTCTTCTTCTTCTTCTTCTTCTTCTTCTTCTTCTTCTTCTTCTTCTTCTTCTTCTTCTTCTTCTTCTTCTTCTTCTTCTTCTTCTTCTTCTTCTTCTTCTTCTTCTTCTTCTTCTTCTTCTTCTTCTTCTTCTTCTTCTTCTTCTTCTTCTTCTTCTTCTTCTTCTTCTTCTTCTTCTTCTTCTTCTTCTTCTTCTTCTTCTTCTTCTTCTTCTTCTTCTTCTTCTTCTTCTTCTTCTTCTTCTTCTTCTTCTTCTTCTTCTTCTTCTTCTTCTTCTTCTTCTTCTTCTTCTTCTTCTTCTTCTTCTTCTTCTTCTTCTTCTTCTTCTTCTTCTTCTCTTCTTCTTCTTCTTCTTCTTCTTCTTCTTCTTCTTCTTCTTCTTCTTCTTCTTCTTCTTCTGCTTCTGCTTCTTCTTCTTCTTCTTCTTCTTCTTCTTCTTCTTCTTCTTGGAACTTCTTCTTCTTCTTCTAAAAATTGCTCCCCCTGAGTTTGAGCATTATTAGCTCCAACTGGAGGATTTGTTGGAGGCTCATTCTCAGGTACAGCCAGTTCTTCAAAGTTGAAGTCTTCATCTTCAGGAGGAGAGCAAACTGGCTTAGAACAACCTTCATCAATGCTTACATTTACAGAGTTCTCAATTGTTTTAGTTCTCTTGTTGTACACTCTGTAGGCTTTCATCATTGTTGCATATCCAAGAAGGATACCTTCATCTGACTTCTCATCGAACTTACCAAGGTGGTCTTTCTGGTTTAGAATATAGCAAGGACTTCCAAACATTCTTAGGAAACCGATCTCAGGTTTTCTCCCCCTAAGAAGTTCATATGCAGTTTTCTGGTGTCTTTTCACAATGAGGGATCTGTTCTGGGTAAAGCAAGCTGTGTGAATTGCTTCAGCCCAGAAATGAGACTTCACATTGTTTTGAGCCATCATGGATCTGGCAGCTTCAATAAGAGTTCTGTTTCTTCTTTCTGCAACACCATTTTGTTGAGGAGTTCTAGCAGCTGAGTAGACTTGTGAAATTCCCTTTTCTCTGCAAAAAGAGTTAAGAGTGATATTCTTGAATTCAGTTCCATTATCACTCCTTAACTGCCTAACAGGCCTTTTGTAAAGAATTTCAGCTTGCTTGATGAAATCAATGATTGTGTCAGCAGCATCACTCTTGTGTTTAAGAAAGAAAACCCAGGTGTATCTTGAATACTCATCAACAATGACCAAGGAGTACCTCATTCCAGTGAATGATGGAGTACTAATTGGTCCAAACAAGTCCATATGAAGCAGATCCAAACAATTATCAATGGTTGAGCAGGTTTTAGACTTAAAGGTAGCTTTATGTTGCTTGCCTTTCTCACAAGCACCACACAGCTTGTCCTTCTCATACTTGATCACTGGAAGACCAGACACCAACTCTTTCTTACACAGCTTGTTGATGTCTTTGAAATTCATATGAGACAACCTTTTATGCCACAACCAATTCAGCTCATCTTGAGACTTTGACATGAAGCATACTTCTCTTGTGACAGTTGGATTTCTCATGTCAAAAGAATACAAAGACTCATCCCTCTTTGCAATCAGAACCACATTGCCTTCTAAATCAAGAACAATCCCCTTATCAGACCTGAATCTCACCTCATAACCAGCATCACACAACTGACTCACACTAATCAGATTGTGCTTCAAACCATTAACATAAGAGACTCTTCTGAAAGTAAGAGGACCATTCGAAAGAACACCAACACCTTCCGTCTTTCCTTGAGAATCATCTCCAAAAGTAACATTAGGACCAGCGCGAATCCTAAAGTTACATAGCAGGGACTTACATCCGGTCATATGCTTGGAACAACCACTGTCCAAGTGCCAGGTGTTATCATCATGACTGCCCTGCATTTGCAATAAGAGATTAGTTCATTCTGGGAACCCATCTGGAGATGGGTTCACCAGAGCTGACCAAAGGGTCTGACTCAGATTGGGTCGTAGAACTTTGACTCTTATCACATTTGGATACCCATTGTTGCTTGATCTGTCCCTTACCAGATTTGAAATTCTTTTTAGCAACAACTAAGGTTTCCTTTTGAACAAAACCTTTGCCTATTCCAGATTTCTGACATTCAGTTCTTAATTTTCTTTGATCAACATTTTTGGGATCAGAAACATCTTTAAGAAAATTTGCATCAATTGAAACCTCACTAGTTCTGGACTCAACATATTTGGAAATTCTTTTTAGCAACAACTAAGGTTTCCTTTTGAACAAAACCTTTGCCTATTCCAGATTTCTGACATTCAGTTCTTAATTTTCTTTGATCAACATTTTTGGGATCAGAAACATCTTTAAGAAAATTTGCATCAATTGAAACCTCACTAGTTCTGGACTCAACATATTTGGAAATCATTTTGTCAGAGTCAGATTTAGTGTTATTTGAAATAGACTCAGATTTGGTTTGTGACACACTTCCTTGAGAACCAGACTTCTCATTCTTTAATAACTTAGCCTTTTGTTTTGGAACACTGTGGTCTCTAACTTTCCTTTTCATTCTCCTAGAGTTCTTGTTTGTTTTAATATTGGAATCTGACACAGACTGGGTAATGGTCAGTTTTGACAAGTCAAGACTTTCTTCAGGTTTTAACTCAACAACCTTATCAGTCTCAGACACAGCTTCAGCAATGGTTTGGCCAACAATTTCAGGATCACTAAACCCAATACCAGATTTCTGAACCAACTTAATTGGCTTAGAGTTCGTACCTTTGGTTTGGACTTTGGGTGGTGAAGGAGGCTGATAACAAGGCTCCATAGCACATACTTCAGCTATGGCTATGGCCCTGTCATAATCACCATCAAAAATAGCTTGGATCTGATGAGGTATTTGGACATTGACACACTTTGCAACTCTTTTTGAACCAATACACCATGATTCAGTAATTTGTTTAATTTTCAAAAACTTTTCTTCTGCAGTCTTAGCTTCTTTTACTAGAATAGAGTTCAATTGCTTTTGTGCTTTGACTTCAGACTTAAGTTTTTCAATGGTGTGATTTTTGGCACTGACATCAAGTTTCAACATATGAATTTCCTTCTTAAGTTCTTGATTAAAGTGTTTTTGCAAAAGGACCTCATCACCAAGTTTGTTCAGTCTGGACAGTTTATCATAATCAGACATATTAGAGAAAGAAGTTACCTCAGGTGGAGCAGTCTGACTGGTGGATGCCTGGTGAGCTGACTCTGACTGCTGTTGCATACTGGCCAGATCTTCAGCAAATCGTCGAGTAGCTTCTTTAGCCATGTAACATTTGGCATCTTTGTACAACTCATCATCAGATGATGTAGCACTTTCAGCCCAGTCTTTGGCTACCAGACTTTTCTCATTTTTGTTCACCTTCTCAGTCAGCTCAGCTATTTGTGCTTTCAAGGCTTTGTACTTAGTCTTGAGTTTTGAGTATTTTTCACCTCTTCCACCTTTGGCTGGCACAGCTTGAGCAGTTTCTTTGGATCTACAATCACCAGCCATATGTCCAGTTTTGCCACACTTGTAACAAGTGACTTTGGACATATCAAAAGGCTTCTTGGCTCTATCAGCTTGGCCACTTCTTCCCTTTCCTTTAAACTTGTTAAAGGATCTCCTTCTGATCCTTTCAGCCAACATAGCTACCTCATTAGCCAGTTCATCACCATCAGATTTCTCATATTCAGATTCAGCACAAACAGAATTATGGTTAGACATCACAGGAATATCATCATTTACATATGGAATGATCTCATTGCTAACAGAATTAGGGTGTTCAGTCATGGAAGCAACAAATGCAGCAGCAGGCTGACTATAAGAATCACCCATAGCTATTAATTTTTCTGCCTCTGAACACTCTTGGTTATGAAGCAAACCAAAGAGTCCAGGGAGATCAAGATCATTGTAAACAGCACTTAATTTAACAGATGAAATATAATTGTTCCATTTAGGAGGTAAAGAATCAAGAAATTTGCTCTTTAAAACACTATTATTCTTATAAATTCCAACAGCAGCTAAATCATTAACCAAAGCGTTAAAGCGGGTATGAGTGTCAGTTAAGGATTCATTTCTCAAAGAGAAGAATCTCTCATACTTCCTTGTTAAGGTAGTTATGGTGGACTCCATGGAAGTAGAACAACCCTCAAACATGACAGTCAATGTACCCCACATTTTCTTTGCTGTAGAACACATTTTTATTGAATGATAAAGGTCTTTGGGTACAGCCTGGACAATGAAATTTCTGGCCTTCACGTCCAAGTTAGCCAATCTCCTATCCTCATCCCCCCAATCTGCCTTATCCTTTACTATGGATTTAACTGTGGCAGGAATGGTTGGATGACCTTCCCTAACCACAGCTTCAACCACTACAGTCTGTGTAGGAACATAAGGACCATCCTGAAGGATGTCAGGCATATTGTTATCGATGGATTCAAGGAACAAAGACATTCGACCTTTCCACCCACTGAAATCATCTTTGTCAAACATGGGTGGTCTGGTTGAAGAACCATTATCAATAAAAGATGACATAAAGCTTTACTATAATGAAAATATGCAAGGATCAAGTCAAGTTAATTCTCAACCACCGCTCTGATACCAATTGATACGTCCCACGGTGTATCAATATACCAAAGTATATTGTACACAGGATAGTTGTAGAGGGGGGTGAATACAACTTTTCTCGAACTTTACAAACTTTTAAGCAACGTTTTAAGACTCAAAATACTTAATGCATGTAAAGAACAAGAATCATTAAAACAGTAAAGCAGTAGAAAATAAAAGCATTCTTGAACACAGATTGCGGTTTTCAAATGTAACTCTTTATTAAGAAATAATCTATACAAAGAATTACAGGGTTGTTGCGGAATAAAGATAGCCTACAAATATCTAAACAACCCTATGAAATGACAAACAACAATCAATAAGTTTCAGCTCAAGAGAGTCAGCCCAAGCTGATCTCGTACAGACTAAGCTGTGTATAAGAGCAGAGAAACTTTGTGTGAAGAATGATTCTCAGGAAAATGCCACACATATGCATACAAGGAGTGTTGCTTTTATAGGCGAAAGCTCCTCGTCACTTGGTGTCCAAATCAACCACGTAGTCTTCTTGTATTGGACGATCAGAAGAATAAACAATCGTGCCTTCATCGTACTTGTGGTCCCCCACGTACAGCTGCACATTCTTCATCGTCCAATAAGAGTGTGAACACGCATATGTAAACAACCACCAACCTGGATACTAGGAATATTCCTAGTCACGTCATAGTCCTTATCTTCAATCCAGGTTGTTATCTTCAATTTCATCATTTGATCACATTTCGTGCAAGCTCGGCAAATGAAGGTTTCAGTGGGATTTGATTCTGATTGAAATTAGTTGTTATTTTGTTCAAGGATTTGTTCGCGATCAGTTTCTGAGCATTTTGATATAAATTTCGAGCTTTAATTCACAAAAATGAAGGAGATATCAAGGATTTACAGTAAGCTCGGCGTTTAAGTATTTGGCTGAACGAAGAAGAAGAACAGTAACCGACTGATTACTCGTGTTTGCAGAGGTCGTTGGCTAAGTGTTGATCCTAGTTGTTCTATTTGCAGAGCTCACTGCTCGGGAAATACGTGATTCAGCATAATTTGGCTAAGTACTGGAGCTATTTGTTCTATTTGCAGAGCTCATTGCTCGGCAAATAGTTACTTCAAGAATTTTCGTTAAGTATTGGTGCTAATTGTTCTGTTTGCAGAGCTCACTGCTCGCCAAATAGTTGATTCAAGATTTTTAATTAAGACTGGTGCTACTTGCTCTGTTTGCAGAGGTTTAAGCTCGGCAAACAAGTGTTTTTGGTTGTTGCGACTAAGTACAATTCTCATTTGTGCTATTTGCAGAGATATAAGCTCGGCAAATAGTTGTTTTGGTTTTCTTCGACCAAGAAAAGTTCTTATTTCTGCTGTTTGCAGAGATTTAAGCTCGGCACTCAGTTCAAATTAGTTGTTGATCAGTGTACTTGGATTGTGATTTGGCTATTTGCACCATTTGCAAAGATTTAAGCTCGGCACTTAGTTGAAATTGAAATTGTCAAATCAAAATTTTCTAGAAAATTGATTCAAATTCATTTTTGATCAATAATCTTTTAGTGTGCAGAAAATTAAAATTTTCAAATTTTATTGGTCCATTTGCCGAGATCTGAGCTCGGCATTCTTCACAAATAGAAAAATTCAAAAAAAAAATTTAAGTCTTTTGGAATTTAATTAAAATGGCTTCAAGGGAAGCTAAATCTTAAGTGTCATTTGTAGTGCTTATATTTTTTAATTGGTGGGCTAGAATTTTATTTGGATAGTCAATTTGTGTTGGGCTATTTTTTTTAATTAGGCTAAATTTTTCATTTGGGCTATGTGGTTTATTTGGTCTTTAGTTTTTTTTTTGGGCTGTCATCAAGATTAAATTCAAAATGCCTATCACGTTCAAGTATAAACCAAGCACAGAGTCGTATCATCTTCATGAAAGTCGAGAGTGTTCATGTGTTCGAGGTCATGCTTGTGTTATTCAAATGCTACAAAAGTTTACGGAATATTTTAAAATTACAGAGATCTTCGGAAGGAACATGAGAGTCTTAAATCTGTTAATGATCAACTCAAATCTGAAAATAAAAAACTCTCCTTTGTTAATGATCTCAGTTTGACTAACATGGCAAGCCTTCAATCTGAAGTTGACCAACTCAAATTGATAATAAAGCACTCAAATCTGCAAATGATCTCATTTTGACCAACAAGGAAAGTCTTCAAAAAGAAAATGATCATTTGCAATCCAAGATTTCTAAATTGTCAACTGAGTTGGAAAATTCTTCTAAAGAGCTCAATAAAATTGTTTTGGACAATCAATCAAAAGAACTTGTTTTGCAACAAAAGATTTCTGAGTTAAACCATGAGTTGCAAAATAAGTCCACCATTTTTGTGAGCAAAGAGCGAAAATTTTTCAAAGTTTTTGAACAACTTCGAATTGATGTGAGCAATGTTGAAAAAGAACGATCGAATCTTTGTGCTCAAATCAAGTATGTTGAAGACCAGTGTTTGCAACTTCAGTCAAACGAAACATTTTTGACAAAAAGAATCTTCGACCTTGAGACTGAATTGTCAACACGTCCTATGACTGTGAATTCTTCTGTACAAACTGGTTGTGATGATGAATTTCATGAATGTGTTGAGACTACCGAGTCCTCAACTCAGACTGATGTTGAGTGTGTTTGTGACAAGACTGAGATGTCCAAAAGTTTTCCAAAATCTAATTCTTCCAAACCAAAAGTTGATGTTCCAAAGAGGGTTTACACGGGTAAATATTCAAAACCTTTTGAAAGAAAGGTTTCTCAGTTTACTAATTACTCCTTGCAAAAGGGTAAAAAGTACGCTAAGAAACCAAATTTTGATGGAACAACTACTTTTGTGTCTTTTCTATCCTTTGAGGATAATTCTAAACATCTTTCTCAAGCAAAATCTCAGTTGACAAAATCAAAATGGAAACCGATTTCAAAAGATAAGTCAACTGAGTCAAAATCATTCAAATATTCATTTTCAGAACTTTTTGATCTTGCACCAAAACCTGTGAAAGCAGTGGTGCAAAAAGTGAATGATTTTGCTTCGAAAAATCATTTTTCAACTCAATCTCACAAGATTAGAAGTTCTACAAAGAAATCAAATGATTTTTCACCGTTGCTTCCACGAAAAGTCTTTTCAACTAAACCACCGGGTTTTAGTTCTCCGTGGAATGCAACTTCTATTCATCAAATCGATTAGACTTACATTTGGACTTTCAAGAATTCAAAAACCATTGGACCCAATCTCAAATGGGTTCCAAAGGTAATTTCGAAGTGATTTGATGAAAAGTGGCTTATGCACACTTCAATGTATAACCCGTTCTAAAACCGTGTTTATAATTTATTCTTTTTAGAAAAATCCAAAAAGATTTTCATTTTCTTATTTTTTGAAAAATCCAAAAAGATTTTCTCTTTTCATCAATTTTTTATTTACTTTGTCTTTTAGTTTCTCGCAAAGTATTAGGATGAGATGCAAGGCATCGAACGCCTTTGTGTACTGCCTTTGTTGTCTCATTTTTAATGTTTGTGAGCAACTTTCAAACTCTTTACTCACCCTTGATATGCAAAAACTTTGTTTATATCATGCATATATTTAGGGGGAGTTTGTTTATAAAACCAAAACTTCCAAGTGTTCAAACGCTTTTATCATTTTCAAACACTTTGGATGATTTTCAACCATTTTCGATCATATTCAAAGAAGTTCGGTGTTAGATTTGCACATGAGAGTTTAGGCCACTCATAAATACTCCATGATCTTGTCATCGCCGATGAGATCTAACCCCGGAGTTCAATTCTCAATTCTAGATTGTGAGGGTTTATGAGCGTGGTGATGATGTTTGTACAAATAGGACATGAGGGAGTAGTCGAAAAGTGAGAGGTTACGGTGAAATGTTGTGAGAAAGGGCTAAAAGAAATAAAAGCCCTCCCCAAAATTCTCAAAAAGCCGGGTCAACACGTTCCTATCGGATTTCATTTGTTGATTTCTCGATATTGAAGAAGACTTCATGGACCCAGTGAAGGAATGCACATCTTTACCTAACCACTGAAGTATTTCTTAACAAATGCTTGTTTTATTCTCACGGAGATTTTCACATTTCTATTGACTCTTCATTTGGAAGATGTTGATATTGAAAAAGGGAGACACTCTGCTCCGGTCCCCGACTTCATTTGATCACTATTGAGTCTAGAGCGTACTTGATATATTCTTTCATTTGACTAGGACACATAGAGTCTTTATATGTCTTTGTGACATCGCATATCTTTGTGATATTGCCGGAACATTCGTAGTGATATCATATTTTTGATATTCCATGATGATCGAATGGAAATCCTACCAATGCTAACATCATTTCCAACGTTGAACGTAGGTCTCACATTTTCATTTTATGAATTTGTTGAGTAAACGAGAAGTGTATGTGACCTCGGATTTATTTCCCAAAAGTCTTTGAGGATAGTAAGACATGGTTATCGAACGCCTTTGTGACACTGACCATGTATTACATTCTTTAAAGCAATCTATCGGTTGAAAAGCCATAGACCGAACCATTTAGAGATAAGCTTTGTGCATTTCTCGATGATAATGGGAAGTCCTAAAAATAGTAATCGTATTTTTAGGCCACACCATCAATCCTTTTGATTTTTGGTTGTGATAACGGATTATTTTTATCCGGATTTCATTTCTCTTCACACAAACATAAAGAACACAAACACCATATAAAAATATTTTTCCAACAACGCAACCTCAAATTCTAGTTCACCAATAGGTTCATTGGGAATTGGGAATTGGGTTGGGTTAATTTGCTTGCTTGTTGTTTGTTGTGATCTACCGTTTATGCTATCAATCATTATTGTATGATGACAACGTTTCACATTTTCATCATAAGGGGGAGAAATGATTATATGATTGATAGATAGAATTCAAGGTTTTAGGTAGAATTTGATTGATAGATATTGATTGAGGATAATTCATAGTGTTTGGTTGTTCAAAGGATCGTTAGTTTAGGTGAAGAGAGTGAATAATTATTGTGCTAAGTTGAGAGATTGTTTTGAGAAAGTTAAAGGATTGATTCGAGATCGAGTATATTCAAAATGATGTACATGGTCGAAATTTGAAAGAGTTATTGAATAATTGACCATTTGTGTGATGATTAGAAAAGTTTGAATGAAGATTGTTCTTTTGATGATACTTGGATAGTTAAGTTCATTCATAGTTTAAAGAGATTGTTTATTTGAGGGGGAGCAAGAGTAAACTCATGAGTTGTTAAATATGCTCCGAAATGATTGTTTGTTCGAGGGGGAGCAAGAAATTTGAAGATAATTTGTTTGGTTGATAAGTTGCTCCAAGAAAGAAATGTTTGTTTGAGGGGGAGCAAGAATTAGTTGATCAAAGAATTGAGTGCTCCAAGATAATTGTTGATTCAAAGACAAGTTCGATCAAGAATTGAAGTTTTAAAGTCAAATCAAATTTCCGCATTCCAAAACCAAGCTTTCGCATTGCCAAGAGAATTTAAAGATAACTAAGCTTCCGCACTCCAAAAGAATTCAAAGTCAAAACCAAGCTTCCGCATGCTACTCAAAGTTCAAGTTACTTCTCAAAGCAACATCAAGTTGAAATCAACATTCAAAAGTTCAAGTTACTTCTCAAAGCAACATCAAGTAGAAATCAACATTCAAAAGTTCAAGTTGTGAAAGCTCAAAAGCTACAAAGATTTCAAAGATGCTTCCGAAGTATTCTAAGTTGCAAGAGAAGATCAAGTTGTAGAAAGTCATCGTCAAGAATATTTGTTTGTTGAGAAGATTTAAAGTCAAGGTTGATACAAGACGTTGAAGACAATGAGAAAGCTTCAAAGTCCAATCAACGTTGAAGATTTTCAACAAATGGGCTCATCATGTTATTTAAAGACCAAAGACGATGCAACATTTACAATTCAACACCAAGGGGGAGATTGTTAGAAATATAAAATGGTGTTAAATTGTAAATATTCAATAGTGGAAGGAGTATTAGTTATAATTGAGATTAGAGTATAAATACTCCTTCCCCATGTAATTCTCACTAACCAATGTAACCTCTTACCCATTTTATGCTATCTAATCTTCCCTGCCATTACTACTTTCTCTCATATCAAACCGCCATTGTTACACACACTAACACACACATAAGCTCAAATTCTACTATTTACAAGGCAAATGCTCAAATCACTGCTTTAAAGCTTAAAATAGAGGATCTTCATCTGAAACAAAAGAGGGTAGATGCTTTTGAACCATTACCAAACAAGAAAGGTAAGAATGGGTTGGGTTATGGTGAAGTAGAACCACCTTTTAATGATAATTATTCTTTTCTCAAAACTGATGAAATAGAGTTGAATCCAGTTAAGCCTGAAGATTTTTCTAAGACAGTTAGAATTACTGAACTTCCTGAAGTTCATACTTCTGAGGAAGTTAAGTCTGATGAGTCAAAGTTAGTGGTTTTGGCTGAGACAATTCAGACAAGTGATTCTAATAAGTCAGTTGAAACTGATAAGCTGGACAAATCTCACTCAATTCCAAGTGAGATTCATGAAACTGTGAAGAGTTCGATTTTCAAATCAGAAAAACTTGAACCTAAAATGATAACTGTTTTTACTTTAAAAGGTAAGTCACAAGTGTTTTCTGAAAAAGAATTCAGTTTGGATAGTTTTAATCCTGACAAAATTGATAAGGTATGGTGTATTGAAGAAAATGATGTTTTGTACTTAACGCCTCCGTCAAAATTACCAAGAAAAGTACATTTTGATGAAAGTAATAACAAAGTTGCACACATTGAAAACCTTGAAACATCGAACTCTTCATTGACAGGATCAACCGATGAACCAAAAGTTACTCAAAAGAAACCTGTTGAAAAAATGATTTGCTTTAAGTGTCGTGAAAAGGGACATGTTGCAAGTATTTGTCCTTACAAGAAAAGTAGTGACCCACCTGTAACACCCGTTTCGTAAAAATATGGATTTCCAAAAACTTTTGCCTAACGGCATCAATTATGCGGAAACGATTTATTAAAAACTCTCAACAAGGAAAACAGTTGAGAAGCAATAGTGGTGTTACTGACGTATCGTAGAAATAATAAAAGAAAATCCATAAGATTGCCCAACATAAAGCAATCAAAACAGCAGTCATTACATAGGGTTCCAATAGGAAAACAATATCATAAAGTCTATGAGAAACTATTGGGTAGACTAAGGCCATCTTGATCATCTACCCATCTCTCGTCAAAGCTTCACACGTCATCTCATTGCTTATCCTGAGGGGAACAACACATTTAAAAGAACAAGTGTTAGCTATAAATAGCTAAGTAAGATAACACCAGGTTTAAGCAAAACATTTCATCCATTTAAATCGTCCTTTTAAAACTTTACGTCATTTTAATTAGGCATACATATCATCATATAAACATATCCACGTCACATATAAGCATAGAGTTCATGACCCTAAATGTGCCTAATCAATTTCGTCACTTTGATTCATCTCGTTAAATTGTGACTAGGTCACCGTTAAGTTGTAACCGAAGTTACCGTTAAGTTGTAACCGAAGTTACCGTTATCATATAGGGTATGAGTTTGTGTGCAGGCGGTCATACGACCTCAAGGAAGCCTCACACCCGACTTGATGGAGAAGTCTTTCGACGGTCCATCTTCGTCGTTAAGGAAAGACAATGTCGATCCCTGAGTAGCACGTTATGTTCATGACATTAGGTGGGTCATCAGACCACCCGAAACTACTCGCCACGTATGACTGTTGCAAGGAGCAACCCAAGCAACCACCTCAGCGTACCTATATCCACCGTCAGGCACGGGTTATGCATAACACTTATCATTTAATTAGCTCGAGCATTTACCACATTTAGTTTAGGTTTCTTATGTTATCCTAAACTAGTCATCATCTATCATCATTTCACGTTAGGGCCCTTAAAACGTGCACGTGTCATGGCAACCTAAAAAGGTCTAGTGTTCTAGATGAACAAGCCACATATACATGCACATATTATCATTTGCATCATTACATCATATCATTAACCACCGTTCGTCATATCATATCATATCGTTAAGCATATCATCAACATTGCATATCATATCATAAACATGTGTACGGGGAAGCATTTTAGGCATAAGCATCGTCATCATTAGTCCCCTAGTACCTCCCATAAAATCCCCACCCACATTATAGGGTATACGTTACCGTTATGGAGGTTATAGTTTATAAACCATTTATGTTGCACCCTCAGCGTGACAAAAGTAGTGTATCTTACCTGGTAGTAGTGTACGCGCGTAATGAAAGGCTAAAAGTGCTTAACAATAATCCCCGACACCTAAGATACATTAATATACGAAATATAAGTCATTTGGGACCCAAACGAACCTTACAGACCTCACGAAATTAGTCTGGAAAATCCTTCTTACGAACTTAGCTACAGTTCTTACGAAGATAGTTTGTTCTTACGAAGATAGCAAAACGAAGATAGATTTGTTCTTACGAAGATAGCAAAACGAAGATAGATTTGTTCTTACGAAGATAGCAAAATGAAGATAGATTTGTTCTTACGAAGATAGTTTGTTCTTACGAAGATAGCAAAACGAAGATAGATTTGTTCTTACGAAGATAGCAAAACGAAGATAGATTTGTTCTTACGAAGATAGCAAAACGAAGATAGATTTGTTCTTACGAAGATAGCAAAACGAAGATAGATTTGTTCTTACGAAGATAGTTTGTTCTTACGAAGATAGCAAAACGAAGATAGATTTGTTCTTACGAAGATAGTTTGTTCTTACGAAGATAGCAAAACGAAGATAGATTTGTTCTTACGAAGATAGCAAAACGAAGATAGATTTGTTCTTACGAAGATAGCAAAACGAAGATTATCTTCGCAAGTACAAAATCAGACTCAGCTAACGAATTTAACGTAATTTCGTCCAGATTTCAAAAACGACCAAGTTCTTCGATTTTTCCATAAACGAACGATTAAATCTTCTCCCAAAACATGTTTTTGACATAAATAAACATCCATTGATCATCAAGATCGATTATAGACTCGTTAAACATCGTTTTGAACATTAATTGACTTAAACATATTTTAAACCCTAATTCTATCAAAATCCCTTTTTAATTCAGATTTGAATCATTATGAAACAACCTTGAATATGAAAATATAAGTAATAAATCGATGATTACCTTGAACAAACAATGGCCGATTCAATCCAATGCCAAAAACACACGATCGATTAACCAAGACTTGAAGATTTTGCTTTAGAATTCAAGAAAAGGTTTTAATAAACTTTGTGTTTATTCTTTTAATGTTGTTGAGGCTGGAAAATAACCCTAGATTAAGCTAATCCCAACCTAAACCCGTTTTAACTTTACACCTTTGGCAAAACTAGTCCCTGGACTTCATATTGACTTTATTTCGCTTGAAAACACCTATTGGGGATACATATAACACACTAAAGCACTTTCGCACACTACATAAGCCTTTTACACATCATTAAGTCAACTTTATTGTCACTCATTAAAGATAATTAAATCTCACATATAGGGCACATAAACATATAAACACACATTTTACCACATAACATATCACGGACTTAGAATTTGACCTAACGACGTTAGTCAACAGAAACGATTAAGTTTTGGGATGTTACAATTACCTCCCCTTAAGAGGATTCCGTCCCCGGAATCACTTCAGCATCAAAAAGGTGGGGATAGGTCTCCCGCATTACGGACTCGGTCTCCCAAGTCATACTTTCGCCGTGATTGTGTTTCCACTTAATAAGAACTAGATCGATAGTCTTTCGTCGTAACTTCTTTTGTTTCCTTCCCATTATAGCAACAGGTTCATCAACAATCTGCTTATTTGGATCAATACTTACGTCCTCGAGTGGAATGACATCCGCTTCATTTGCATAGCATTTACGTAGATAACACACATGAAATGTGTTGTGAATTCCATGAAGTTCTGGAGGTAATTCCAGTTAAAATGCCTGTTCATTAACCTTTTTAATGATCTTAAAAGGTCCAATGAATCTAGGGCTTAGCTTTCCTCGTTTGCCAAATCGTAATACACCTTTCCAAGGCGACACCTTGAGTAAAACCATTTCACCTTCTTTAAAATCAAACGGCCTCCTTTTCTTATCGGCATATGACTTTTGCCTTTCGCGAGCAATACGCAGGGCTTTCTTTGCAACATTAACTTTATCGGCCGTAATTTGTACTACTTCGGGTCCAGCAAATTGCTTTTCCCCGGGCTCCAACCAACAACTAGGAGTCCGACACTTTCTACCATATAACATCTCAAAAGGTGGCATTCCAATGCTCGCGTGATAACTATTGTTGTACGCAAACTCGATAAAAGGTAGGTGTTTATCCCACGAACCACCATAATCCATTACACATGCTCTGAGCATATCTTCAAGCGTTTGAATAGTCCTTTCACTTTGCCCATCAGTCTGCGGGTGATAGGCTGTGCTCAGACGAACTTGAGTACCAAATTCCCGTTGAAAACTCTTCCAAAACTTGGATACAAAGTGAGCATCACGATCAGACACAATCGATATCGGAACACCATGTTTAGTAACCACTTCTTTAATATACAATGTAGCGAAATTCTCCATAGGAGCATTCTCACGAACTGGGAGGAAATGGGCACTCTTCGTTAATTGATCGACAATAACCCATATCATATCGTGACCACGAGGCGTCCTCGGAAGTTTGGTTACAAAATCCATCGTAATGCGATCCCATTTCCATTCAGGGATCTCGAGTTGCTGAAACTTCTCGTAAGGCTTTTGGTGTTCAGCTTTTACTTTAGCACATGTCAAACACTTCTGTACGTACATCATCACATCGTTTTTAATACTGGGCCACCAATAAATCGGCTTCAAGTCCGCATGCATCTTTGTGGCACCAGGGTGTACAGAATATTTAGTCTTGTGAGCTTCGTCCATCACTAACTCACGATTGCCTCCATATAGAGGAACCCATATTCTACCTTTGTAAGTTCGAAGACCGCGACTATTTTCTTCCATTTCAAGTCTATTTTTCTTCTTTTTCCCAATAGACTCCTCTTTCACATTCTCCTCCTTCAACGCTTCAATTTGAGCTAATCGAATAGGTTCCATTAAGTTCGACTCAACCTTCGTAATCATTGCACATAACCTACTCTTCGCATATCCTTTGCGGCTCAAGGCATCAGCAACCACATTAGCTTTGCCTGGGTGATATTTAATCTCACAATCATAATCCTTTAATAACTCCATCTACCGTCGTTGTCTAACATTCATGTCCTTCTGAGTAAACACATACTGTAAGCTTTTATGATCCGTATAAAGGGTACACTTCGTACCATACAGATAATGTCGCCATAATTTCAGAGCAAAAACAACAGCAGCCAGCTCAAGGTCATGAGTAGGATAGTTCCGCTCATGAGGCTTCAGCTGTCGAGAGGCGTAAGCGATAACTTTGTCTCGTTGCATTAATACGCACCCTAACCCCGTGATGGATGCGTCACTATAGACCACTAAATCATCGGTTCCTTCGGGTAAAGCTAGAACCGGAGCTTCACACAACTTCTTTTTCAACGTCGTGAAGGCTTTCTCTTGAGCATCGGTCCACACAAACTTCACACCTTTCTTCGTTAATTCAGTCATTGGCTTGGCAATGCATGAGAAATCCTGAATAAAACGTCGATAGTAGCCAGCCAAACCGAGAAAACTCTTAATTTCAGTAGGAGACTTAGGCTGCTCCCACTTCGACACCGCTTCTATCTTCGAAGGATCTACTTTTATACCATCAGAGGAGATGACATGGCCGAGGAAATGAACTTCCTTTAGCCAGAACTCGCACTTGGAGAACTTAGCATATAGCTTTTTCTCCCGGAGGACTTGAAGGACAGCTCTCAAATGCTCTCTATGTTCCTCTTCCGACTTTGAATACACAAGGATGTCGTCGATGAAAACGATAACGAAATGATCCAAAAACGGTCGACAGACACGGTTCATCAAATCCATAAACTTCGCTGGAGCATTTGTCAAACCGAATGGCATGACAAGGAACTCGTAATGACCATAACAAGTTCGGAACGCTGTTTTGGCTACACTTTCCTCTTCAACCTTCAGTTGATGATAGCCAGATCGTAAGTCGATCTTCGAAAAATAGGAAGCACCTTGAAGTTGATCGAACAAATCATCAATGCGAGGGAGTGGATATTTATTCTTCACCGTTCTTTTATTCAGCTCGCGATAATCGATACACATGCGCATGGATCCGTCTTTCTTCTTTACGAAAAGGATAGGAGCACCCCATGGAGAGGAACTCGGACGAATGAAACCTTTATCTAAAAGTTCCTGAATTTGGGTCATCAGCTCCTTCATTTCCGTCGGAGCTAATCGATAGGGAGCTTTGGCTACAGGAGTAGCACCAGGAATGAGGTCAATAGAAAATTCAACCTCACAATCAGGAGGAAGACCTGGAAGATCTTCAGGGAAAACATCAGGAAACTCGGAAATAACCTCGACATCAGAGACTGTAGGCTTCGCGATACGAGAATCGATAACATAAGCTAGAAAATGTGACTTAGTTTGCCGTATACAACGAAGGGCTTTCATCATCGAGATCACCTTAACATTTCCCGGCTTCTTGTCACCAAAAACACAGACACCTTTACCATCAGGGGTAGCGATACGAACTATTTTCTTTGCACATAAGACGACAGCATCGTTTTTAGACATCCAGTCCATACCGAGTATAACATCAAAACTATGGATAGTAGCAGGTAGCAAGTTAGCAGTAAAACACCGACCCTCTATCTCTAAAGGACAATCAGAATAACCCTCACGTACGATAGACGTTGTGCCGTTAGCCACCTCTACTTCAATAGGACACCTTAAGGGACTCGTAATCATGTCTAGTTTAGGAGCAAACAGAGTAGACACAAAAGATTTGTTCGCACCAGAATCAAATAACACATTAGCAAGTTTGGAGTTAACAATAAGGGTAGCAGTAACTACCTGGTCATCATCTTTGGCCTCTTCAGCCGTCATCTGATAAGCACGGGCTTTGGCTTTGGGAGCTTCCGTCTTCTTTCCCTCGTCCTTCTTCATTTGCGGACAGTCGGCAATACGGTGCTTTGTGTCTCCACATTTATAACATCTTGCTTTGTCAGTGCATTCATCAACGGTATGACCCTGTGCTCTACACCTATTGCACCTGCGGGTCTTAGCAGAACACTGACCAGAATGAATAGCTTTGCAGCTAGAGCACCATTTTCCGTCCTTGTCTGTCTTTCCCTTGTCGGAGGACGAAGATCCCTTGAATTTCTTACCAAAACGGTTAGATCCACCGAATCTCCTCTTATTACCAGACTTCTTCTCATCATCTTTCTTTTCCACTTTCTTATCCGTAGCAAAATCATCATCAAGCTTTTTAGACTCTTTGATAGCTTCAGTTAGAGTCTTGTGCTGCCTACAAATACCTCGATAACTCAGAGGCAAACCATCAACATAGCAAGCAACCTGATCTGCATCAGTACGGAACAGATGGCCCACGAACTTCATCTTCTCCATAAAGGAACGAGCATAATCATTGATTTTACCCACTTCAGCCGTCAAGGCACGAAACTCTTTTTCCATTTTGCGCTGCTCATGAACTCCAATATACTCTTCAATAAATTTCTGTCTGAAGTTAGCCCACGTAATAGCAGATACCATAGCTGGAGTCATCGAAATGGTAATGCTCTTCCACCAGTCCCGAGCACCTTCTTTCAACATCCTACTAGCACACAACACTTTCTTATCCGTAGCAAAATCATCATCAAGCTTTTTAGACTCTTTGATAGCTTCAGTTAGAGTCTTGTGCTGCCTACAAATACCTCGATAACTCAGAGGCAAACCATCAACATAGCAAGCAACCTGATCTGCATCAGTACGGAACAGATGGCCCACGAACTTCATCTTCTCCATAAAGGAACGAGCATAATCATTGATTTTACCCACTTCAGCCGTCATCTGATAAGCACGGGCTTTGGCTTTGGGAGCTTCCGTCTTCTTTCCCTCGTCCTTCTTCATTTGCGGACAGTCGGCAATACGGTGCTTTGTGTCTCCACATTTATAACATCTTGCTTTGTCAGTGCATTCATCAACGGTATGACCCTGTGCTCTACACCTATTGCACCTGCGGGTCTTAGCAGAACACTGACCAGAATGAATAGCTTTGCAGCTAGAGCACCATTTTCCGTCCTTGTCTGTCTTTCCCTTGTCGGAGGACGAAGATCCCTTGAATTTCTTACCAAAACGGTTAGATCCACCGAATCTCCTCTTATTACCAGACTTCTTCTCATCATCTTTCTTTTCCACTTTCTTATCCGTAGCAAAATCATCATCAAGCTTTTTAGACTCTTTGATAGCTTCAGTTAGAGTCTTGTGCTGCCTACAAATACCTCGATAACTCAGAGGCAAACCATCAACATAGCAAGCAACCTGATCTGCATCAGTACGGAACAGATGGCCCACGAACTTCATCTTCTCCATAAAGGAACGAGCATAATCATTGATTTTACCCACTTCAGCCGTCAAGGCACGAAACTCTTTTTCCATTTTGCGCTGCTCATGAACTCCAATATACTCTTCAATAAATTTCTGTCTGAAGTTAGCCCACGTAATAGCAGATACCATAGCTGGAGTCATCGAAATGGTAATGCTCTTCCACCAGTCCCGAGCACCTTCTTTCAACATCCTACTAGCACACAACACTTTCTTATCCTCGGGACAATCACAAGCTTCAAAAACCATCTCAGTATCATCAAGCCATTCCATGCAACCTACTGCATTAAGTGTTCCATAGAATTTCTGAGCTCCACACTTCTGGAAACTTTCAAACTTGAATCGAGGGGCGTGAACATCATTAGGAGGAACCACATTAACATTAGCATGGGGAATAACCACATCATCGACCGGTGGCTCAGTGTAGTGAGAAGGCACAGAGTGACTGTTACCAGTTCCTTCTACGTTAGCTGCCAACGCCTGATTCAACTGTTCTTGCGTTTGGGCCAACTGGGCCTGAAGAGTTAGCACAAGATTATACATCTCCGCCTGATCGGGAATCTGATCCACCACTACATCGTTAACTCTCGGAGGATTGCCAGGTGGTGGAGGCATCGGACCCAATGAGCCTGGTTGATTAACACGGCGGGGGTTCACACGATTTACATTAGCATTAGCAGCATTAGAAGCACCTGCACCCGGATGGACAGGTGGAGTAACGCTAGCAGTAGCTCCGTCGCATTGGATGTTGCGGTTGCGAGTGTTAACCATTTTCCTTCAATAAAATGGTGGAGTCGATAAGCGCAAAATAAAACAAAAAGCTCGTTGAGATAAGGCTAAAACATATCATCGTAACGTAAACATCTCGTAAGCCCTATCACACTCGCACTCATCCCAACCCATCCTACATCACATGTCATCACTAGCTAAGGCATCCTACGAGTACCTAGCATGCACATCTTAAGTTTAAGTCCAAACCCTATGGTCAATAGGCCTTGGTTCACTTAAACTACTTCTCTGATACCAAATTGTAACACCCGTTTCGTAAAAATATGGATTTCCAAAAACTTTTGCCTAACGGCATCAATTATGCGGAAACGATTTATTAAAAACTCTCAACAAGGAAAACAGTTGAGAAGCAATAGTGGTGTTACTGACGTATCGTAGAAATAATAAAAGAAAATCCATAAGATTGCCCAACATAAAGCAATCAAAACAGCAGTCATTACATAGGGTTCCAATAGGAAAACAATATCATAAAGTCTATGAGAAACTATTGGGTAGACTAAGGCCATCTTGATCATCTACCCATCTCTCGTCAAAGCTTCACACGTCATCTCACTGCTTATCCTGAGGGGAACAACACATTTAAAAGAACAAGTGTTAGCTATAAATAGCTAAGTAAGATAACACCAGGTTTAAGCAAAACATTTCATCCATTTAAATCGTCCTTTTAAAACTTTACGTCATTTTAATTAGGCATACATATCATCATATAAACATATCCACGTCACATATAAGCATAGAGTTCATGACCCTAAATGTGCCTAATCAATTTCGTCACTTTGATTCATCTCGTTAAATTGTGACTAGGTCACCGTTAAGTTGTAACCGAAGTTACCGTTAAGTTGTAACCGAAGTTACCGTTATCATATAGGGTATGAGTTTGTGTGCAGGCGGTCATACGACCTCAAGGAAGCCTCACACCCGACTTGATGGAGAAGTCTTTCGACGGTCCATCTTCGTCGTTAAGGAAAGACAATGTCGATCCCTGAGTAGCACGTTATGTTCATGACATTAGGTGGGTCATCAGACCACCCGAAACTACTCGCCACGTATGATTGTTGCAAGGAGCAACCCAAGCAACCACCTCAGCGTACCTATATCCACCGTCAGGCACGGGTTATGCATAACACTTATCATTTAATTAGCTCGAGCATTTACCACATTTAGTTTAGGTTTCTTATGTTATCCTAAACTAGTCATCATCTATCATCATTTCACGTTAGGGCCCTTAAAACGTGCACGTGTCATGGCAACCTAAAAAGGTCTAGTGTTCTAGATGAACAAGCCACATATACATGCACATATTATCATTTGCATCATTACATCATATCATTAACCACCGTTCGTCATATCATATCATATCGTTAAGCATATCATCAACATTGCATATCATATCATAAACATGTGTACGGGGAAGCATTTTAGGCATAAGCATCGTCATCATTAGTCCCCTAGTACCTCCCATAAAATCCCCACCCACATTATAGGGTATACGTTACCGTTATGGAGGTTATAGTTTATAAACCATTTATGTTGCACCCTCAGCGTGACAAAAGTAGTGTATCTTACCTGGTAGTAGTGTACGCGCGTAATGAAAGGCTAAAAGTGCTTAACAATAATCCCCGACACCTAAGATACATTAATATACGAAATATAAGTCATTTGGGACCCAAACGAACCTTACAGACCTCACGAAATTAGTCTGGAAAATCCTTCTTACGAACTTAGCTACAGTTCTTACGAAGATAGCAAAACGAAGATAGATTTGTTCTTACGAAGATAGCAAAACGAAGATAGATTTGTTCTTACGAAGATAGCAAAACGAAGATAGATTTGTTCTTACGAAGATAGCAAAACGAAGATAGATTTGTTCTTACGAAGATAGTTTGTTCTTACGAAGATAGCAAAACGAAGATTATCTTCGCAAGTACAAAATCAGACTCAGCTAACGAATTTAACGTAATTTCGTCCAGATTTCAAAAACGACCAAGTTCTTCGATTTTTCCATAAACGAACGATTAAATCTTCTCCCAAAACATGTTTTTGACATAAATAAACATCCATTGATCATCAAGATCGATTATAGACTCGTTAAACATCGTTTTGAACATTAATTGACTTAAACATATTTTAAACCCTAATTCTATCAAAATCCCTTTTTAATTCAGATTTGAATCATTATGAAACAACCTTGAATCTGAAAATATAAGTAATAAATCGATGATTACCTTGAACAAACAATGGCCGATTCAATCCAATGCCAAAAACACACGATCGATTAACCAAGACTTGAAGATTTTGCTTTAGAATTCAAGAAAAGGTTTTAATAAACTTTGTGTTTATTCTTTTAATGTTGTTGAGGCTGGAAAATAACCCTAGATTAAGCTAATCCCAACCTAAACCCGTTTTTAACTTTACACCTTTGGCAAAACTAGTCCCTGGACTTCATATTGACTTTATTTCGCTTGAAAACACCTATTGGGGATACATATAACACACTAAAGCACTTTCGCACACTACATAAGCCTTTTACACATCATTAAGTCAACTTTATTGTCACTCATTAAAGATAATTAAATCTCACATATAGGGCACATAAACATATAAACACACATTTTACCACATAACATATCACGGACTTAGAATTTGACCTAACGACGTTAGTCAACAGAAACGATTAAGTTTTGGGATGTTACACCACCTGACCAGACTTTGAATGTTCCTTCTGAAAATTTATCTAAAGTTACAGTTGAATCCAAAAAGAAGATTGAAGGGTTAACTAGTGGTTTGGGTAAAGGTGTAAATCAAGGAATCATTATAAAAAATCAACCACAGGTTTCTACTAAAGGTCATGTGTCAGTTGGACCAAGTACAAGCAGACCCACTACACCATTAAGGGGGAGAACTCCTCAACAAGTTCGTCCTCCAAGTATGGTTCAAAATAGACCACCCGTACATCACTATGTGACAAGTTCCCCTTTACCTCATCAGATTAGGAGTCAGCTTAGTGATTTGAGAACTTCTACTAATTATGTCCCTGAATTGCGTATAGATACTGGTCCACCACTACGAAGGCCGGTAAACCCAGCGGTTTGGAGGCCTTCGGGATCGTATACGCATTCTGTTACAAGATCTCCTGTTCCATGGGGAACTGAGGGAGATTATTGTAATGGAGGATGGCAGACCCAAGACCATAGTGGCTTGGGTCCCCAATAAGAAATGATCTTTTGTTTGAATGTGCAGGAACAGTTGAGGAGAGCTATCAGTTTGTGGTATGTAGATAGTGGCTGTTCTCGGCACATGACAGGGGAGAGGGGGTTACTGTGTAAATTTGTAAAAGTTCAGGGTGGTCATGTGAATTTTGCTGGAGAAAATGGTGGAAGCATAACTGGGATAGGAAATGTTTCTAATGGCAAGATTACGTTAGAAAAGGTGAATTATGTTGAGCAACTCAATCACAATTTAATGAGTGTGTCTCAAATTTGTGATAAAGGAAATGCAGTACATTTTAATGTGGATGAAGCTGTGGTACTCAAACCGGGATTTGTGATACCTGAAGATTGGATAGCTATGCGCGCACCACGGGTCAAGGATACTTATATCATGGATATGAGTGTTGATGATCCTGATATGGATGCTACATGTTTGCTATCTAAAGCTTCTGAGTCCGATTCAGTTCTTTGGCATAGAAGGATGGCGCACTTGCATTATAGGAAAATGAATTACATTACAAGAAATGGTTTAGTGCAAGGTGTACCAATGAAGAATTTTGTGTCTGAGGATAAATGTGTGCCTTGTTTGAAGGGGAAGCAAAATAAGAAGCCGCATAAACCAAAGACAGTAAATTCTATTGAATCTCCGTTTGAACTTCTTCATATGGATTTGTTTGGTCCTATTCATGTGAAAAGTGTTGGTGGTAAGCATTATTGCTTGGTTGTGACAGATGACTATTCTCGTTATTCTTGGGTATTTTTCTTAGCTTTGAAAAGTGAGACGGTAGGTGTTTTGATCAACTTTTTCACTGAAGCTGAGAATGTGTACAATACGATGATCAAGAGAATAAGGAGTGATAATGGTACGGAATTTAAGAATCATGCTATGGAAGTCTATTGCCTGAGCAAGGGAATTCAGCATCAATTTAGTGCACCGTACACACCACAACAGAATGGAGTTGCTGAAAGGAAGAATAGGACACTGATAGAGGCAGCTAGGACGATGCTGGCAGATTCAAAACTTCCTGCATTATTTTGGGGGGAGGCTGTGAATACTGCGTGTCATGTATTAAATCGGGTTTTGACGGTTAAGCGTTTTAACAAGACTAGTTATGAACTCTTGAATAACCGTAAACCAAATTTAACAGGGTTTGAACCGTTTGGTGTCCCATGTACTCTGTTGAAGACTAGAGATCAACCTAAGTTCGGTGAAAAAGCTGACGAGGGATATTTTCTTGGTTATAAGTCTGGTTCACCGATTAAGCGAGCTTGGAACAAAAGAGTTCGTGAGGTTCAATGGGTTTTCAACATTGTTGTTTCAAGTTATACACCTGAAGGTCATGATGGACATGAGGCATTATTTGATTATGATGCTGTTTTTACCTCTTTTTCTGTTTCTATGTCTGTGGGTGTAGGTACTTCAGGAATTGATCCAGAGTGTCTTTTTCAGAGTGAAGATGATGGAGTTGTTCCAAGATCTAGCATTCCGATTTCAGTGTCAGACTCTTATGGAACTGAATCCCCTCAGCCGGTACATGATACTCCGTCTACTAGTGGGACTTCTGAACCTTCTGAAAATGATGGACCTCCTTCATTTGAAGCTATGGATAATGAGGATGAGTTCGAAGGTGAGGTTCCGTTTGAGGTTTACGGGAATTATCGCATGCATAAGGATCATCCACTTTCCAACGTAATTGGTAGTTTGGATGATGGAATGCAAACTCGATCTAGTCTTACAACACAAACTAGTTTGTATGCTGAGGTTAAGGATAAGGGTGATTTTAATGAATGTATGTATAGTTGCTTCATTTCACAAGTCGAGCCTAAAAATGTTCAGATGGCTTTGAAAGACAATTCGTGGGTGGAAGCTATGCAAGAGGAGTTGTCTCAATTTGAGAAGTTATGCGTGTGGCATTTAATTGATTTGCCTGACGGTCAATATCCGATAGGTACTAAATGGTTTTTTAAGTGTAAAAGAGATTATCGAGGTGTTGTAGTGAGAAATAAAGCTAGGTTAGTTGTGAAAGGATGTGCACAATTACCGAGGCATTATTTGATTATGATGCTGTTTTTACCTCTTTTTCTGTTTCTATGTCTGTGGGTGTAGGTACTTCAGGAATTGATCCAGAGTGTCTTTTTCAGAGTGAAGATGATGGAGTTGTTCCAAGATCTAGCATTCCGATTTCAGTGTCAGACTCTTATGGAACTGAATCCCCTCAGCCGGTACATGATACTCCGTCTACTAGTGGGACTTCTGAACCTTCTGAAAATGATGGACCTCCTTCATTTGAAGCTATGGATAATGAGGATGAGTTCGAAGGTGAGGTTCCGTTTGAGGTTTACGGGAATTATCGCATGCATAAGGATCATCCACTTTCCAACGTAATTGGTAGTTTGGATGATGGAATGCAAACTCGATCTAGTCTTACAACACAAACTAGTTTGTATGCTGAGGTTAAGGATAAGGGTGATTTTAATGAATGTATGTATAGTTGCTTCATTTCACAAGTCGAGCCTAAAAATGTTCAGATGGCTTTGAAAGACAATTCGTGGGTGGAAGCTATGCAAGAGGAGTTGTCTCAATTTGAGAAGTTATGCGTGTGGCATTTAATTGATTTGCCTGACGGTCAATATCCGATAGGTACTAAATGGTTTTTTAAGTGTAAAAGAGATTATCGAGGTGTTGTAGTGAGAAATAAAGCTAAGGTTAGTTGTGAAAGGATGTGCACAATTACCGGGGATTGATTATGATGAAGTGTTTGCACCGGTTGCTAGGCTAGAAGCAATTTGTTTGTTTTTGGCTTTTGGATCGTTTAAGGGCTTTAAGGTTTTTCAACTTGACGTACTGAGTGTTTTTCTTTATGGTGAAGACCAAGAACAAGTGTATGTTGATCCACCGCCAGGGTTTGCTGATCCAGAATATCCGGATAGGGTTTATCGATTAGATAAGGCTTTGTATGGATTGCATCAGGCACCTAGGGCTTGGTATGAGAAACTGTCAAAGCACCTTTTGGATAATGGTTTTGAAAAGGGGCAGATTGATAGCACTTTATTTATTAAGTGGAAGAATAAGGATTTTCTGTTAGTTCAGGTATATGTCGATGACATTATTTTTGGTTCATCTGACGTTAGCATGTGCAAGGATTTTGAAAGGGTGATGAAAAGTGAGTTTGAGATGAGTGCAATGGGGGAATTAAGTTTCTTCTTGGGATTGCAAGTTGATCAGAAAAAGGATGACATTTTCATCCATCAGACGAAGTATGTGTATGATATATTAGAAAGGTTTAGGATGACGGATGCAAAAGCAATAGCTACTCCTATACTGGTCAATCATCAACTTGGAGCTGTAGTAGATAGTGATGAGCCCGTTGATCCTACTCTCTATAGAGCGATGATAGGTTCTTTTATGTATCTAACGGCTTCTCGATGACATTATTTTTGGTTCATCTGACGTTAGCATGTGCAAGGATTTTGAAAGGGTGATGAAAAGTGAGTTTGAGATGAGTGCAATGGGGGAATTAAGTTTCTTCTTGGGATTGCAAGTTGATCAGAAAAAGGATGACATTTTCATCCATCAGACGAAGTATGTGTATGATATATTAGAAAGGTTTAGGATGACGGATGCAAAAGCAATAGCTACTCCTATACTGGTCAATCATCAACTTGGAGCTGTAGTAGATAGTGATGAGCCCGTTGATCCTACTCTCTATAGAGCGATGATAGGTTCTTTTATGTATCTAACGGCTTCTCGCCCTGACATTATGTTTGCTGTTTGTATTTGTTCTAGATTTCAGGTGTGATCCACGTGCATCACACCTATCAGCGGTGAAGCGAATCTTTCGTTACCTCAAAGGACGACCAAAACTGGGCATTTGGTATCCTTCGGAGGTTAATTTGGATTTTGTAGCTTATTCTGATGCTGACTATGGAGGCTGTAATCTGACCAGAAAGTCTACTTCTGGAGGTTGTCAATTTTTAGGAGGAAGGATCGTGTCCTGGCAGTGCAAGAAGCAAACGTCGGTTGCTAATTCGACATGTGAAGCTGAATATGTTGCTGCTGGCAATTGTTTGTTTTTGGCTTTTGGATCGTTTAAGGGCTTTAAGGTTTTTCAACTTGACGTACTGAGTGTTTTTCTTTATGGTGAAGACCAAGAACAAGTGTATGTTGATCCACCGCCAGGGTTTGCTGATCCAGAATATCCGGATAGGGTTTATCGATTAGATAAGGCTTTGTATGGATTGCATCAGGCACCTAGGGCTTGGTATGAGAAACTGTCAAAGCACCTTTTGGATAATGGTTTTGAAAAGGGGCAGATTGATAGCACTTTATTTATTAAGTGGAAGAATAAGGATTTTCTGTTAGTTCAGGTATATGTCGATGACATTATTTTTGGTTCATCTGACGTTAGCATGTGCAAGGATTTTGAAAGGGTGATGAAAAGTGAGTTTGAGATGAGTGCAATGGGGGAATTAAGTTTCTTCTTGGGATTGCAAGTTGATCAGAAAAAGGATGACATTTTCATCCATCAGACGAAGTATGTGTATGATATATTAGAAAGGTTTAGGATGACGGATGCAAAAGCAATAGCTACTCCTATACTGGTCAATCATCAACTTGGAGCTGTAGTAGATAGTGATGAGCCCGTTGATCCTACTCTCTATAGAGCGATGATAGGTTCTTTTATGTATCTAACGGCTTCTCGCCCTGACATTATGTTTGCTGTTTGTATTTGTTCTAGATTTCAGGTGTGATCCACGTGCATCACACCTATCAGCGGTGAAGCGAATCTTTCGTTACCTCAAAGGACGACCAAAACTGGGCATTTGGTATCCTTCGGAGAGGTTAATTTGGATTTTGTAGCTTATTCTGATGCTGACTATGGAGGCTGTAATCTGACCAGAAAGTCTACTTCTGGAGGTTGTCAATTTTTAGGAGGAAGGATCGTGTCCTGGCAGTGCAAGAAGCAAACGTCGGTTGCTAATTCGACATGTGAAGCTGAGTATGTTGCTGCTGGCAATTGTTGTTCTCAGGTTCTCTGGATTCAACAGCAGTTGCGGGATTACGGTTTGAATTTCACTAACACTCCTATTATGGTTGATAATGAATCCACAATCTCGATCACTAATAACCCGGTTAAGCATAGTAAGACTAAACATATTGAAATCAGACACCATTTTATTCGTGATTGTGCTGAAAAATGTTTGATTCATATGGTTAAAGTTCATTCTGATTATAACTATGCTGATCTTTATACTAAGGCTTTTGACAGATCACGTTTTGACTTTTTGCTTCAAGTGAACGGAATGAGGAATCCCGAGTAACGGATCTTGCATAAGAAACATGTATAGTATGTGTCGTTATTTTTGTTATTTACTTTTATGTCCTTTACTTTCTGTCTTTATTATAAAAAAAACAAAAAACAACGAGGGTCACTACTGTTTGTGAAAACAAGATGAAGAAATTTTAGCGGCTGGTTTGCACCTTAATTTTTAAATTAAATTGACTTGACCAATGACTTCATCATATGATGTATCGGTAGGCACAAAGCACCAAAGTTCTCACTTAAGTAATACCTTTTTCTTTTAACAATGCACTTGTGGGGAACATGCTAGATGTATGGCCTTGAATGCCTGCTCATCGATTTCGATTGAGACTGGTCCTTAATTCTTACGAAATAGATTGCGTTTGGTTTTCATATTGAATGGGTATGTGGGCCATCCGGGGGTGTACTCGCCTATGTCCTCTGCTGCTTCACGATATAGCTGACCTGGACTCGTGCTTTTACACCTTAAGGAGTAGTAATGTGTAAGCATTCGTGCAAGCATTCTGGAGGGGTGTTGGGTTTCACTCTAAGGAACACTGTCATAGTTATGTCTCTCTGCGAGGTGTGATGCCTCGACCTGTTCACCTCTGTCTTTGACAACCAACATTGCTTCAGCTCTCAACAAAAGTTGGTGTGCTACTCTCACCTTGATTAGAGTTTCGTGCTTTAGTTATTAAGGATGTCTTCTGTTGCAAGGATGTAATACTCATATACTCTTTTAATATGGAAATTTGAACTCATCCCTAGATTGTAAGGGTATATCTGGCTGTGGGACACACAAGTGCGCAAATAATAATTGGTCATTAGTAAGTTACCTTGGTTACATGGGTAGATCCTTGGCCCGGGTATATCGAAAGTGTCCGTGGGAGCTGGAAGTGCCGAGTGTTTAAGAGGACAAATATATCGGTAATCGTCTTGGATTATTGGTCATAATAATAATAATAAAGAGAATTGTATTTCTCTGTGCAAACTTGGCTTAAACTGCTAATCTGATTGTTTTCGTAGTGACTCTCACCAAATTTTATTGTTTCTTGCTTGTTTATTCGTTTAAATATAATAAGTATATTTGGTGTTTCTTATGCTGCGAAAGATCGTTATGGATGAACATCATTCTGTGTTAAGCAAATGGTAAGATATTTAATATCTATGTTGAAAAACTGATCTCGGTTGAATGATTTTTTTGGATAATCATTTAACTAAAGTCTTAGTTAATTTCTGAAAAGCTTGTTTTAAAAGGTTTTTCATTAAATTTTTTACTTAGTTTTGAAATTATGTTTCCTTTTAAATTTCTGAAAAACTTGAATAATTAGAAAGTTTAAACTAAACTTTTTAATTAGGTTTTGAAATTATTGTTTCAACCTTGGATAATTACATGATGTATTTTTATGGGTTTTGAAATTTCATTTACGAGCAAAATGGTGTCAGAAACTCACATTAAGTCCCGAGCTCGTGTGATATGAGTTCTGCTTCGGTTTGGGTATTATTTTGGCTCGAATGGGCTCGTTGAGTCTACAGTACAAATGAAGCATTTTGCAGATGGTCCTTGCTGAAAAACGTGATTGATTTTTTAATTAATCTTGGTTTAATCGGTTTTTGAAATTATTGTTTCAACCTTGGATAATTACATGATGTATTTTTATGGGTTTTGAAATTTCATTTACGAGCAAAATGGTGTCAGAAACTCACATTAAGTCCCGAGCTCGTGTGATATGAGTTCTGCTTCGGTTTGGGTATTATTTTGGCTCGAATGGGCTCGTTGAGTCTACAGTACAAATGAAGCATTTTGCAGATGGTCCTTGCTGAAAAACGTGATTGATTTTTTAATTAATCTTGGTTTAATCGGTTTTTGAAATTAAATTTTGGGATGAAATTTGGTTTACAAATGAGTATATACATAATTAATTTTCTCTGATACCAATTGAAAGTCCCTTAGCCAACCGGATCTACGAGATTAGATAACTAACTATTGAGTGCGGAAATTCTCAAGAGCTAGCAATCAACAATACAATAAACACGAACAATATATGAATAATCGGAGCCTTGTATTACTTCAGTAATAACGATTACAAGTAAGACACGAGCTCTACTAAATGAAAAACACGAAAACAAAAGCCAGAGAGATTCACCTTAAACATAAGACTTAATCTCCTATTTATACTAAACATATTGGTCGACCTCAACCTTGCAAGGTCGAACTAGACCACCTTTGGTCGAACTAGACCACATAAGGTCGAACTAGACCACCTTTAGTTGAACTAGACCACATAAGGTCGAACTAGACCACATGTCGAACTAGACCACATAAGGTCGAACTAGACCACCTTTAGTCGAACTAGACCACATAAGGTCGAACTAGACCACATAAGGTCGAACTAGACCACCTTTGGTCGAACTTGACCTCCCATGGTCGAACTCGACCTGGTTGAGTTCGACCTGGTCAACCCTATGGTTGACTTGGTCGTGTTTGACCTTATTTCGTGCAAAACAAACCGTTTAATAAATTACATATACAAACGACTCAAGACAAACTTCTATAATGATGTTGTCACCCGGAAATGCACCAACAAAGTCGTTTTATTCCTAAAGCTAGCAGTCGTCTTTACTAATTAACAAAATGCCTTCATATCGAAATGAAATGAACCTTTGGTTCTTGTTAGGTTAAGGTCAAAGATCACATAACGTAGATACCTTAATGTTATCATTAGTTGAAATATCCAAGTGTTAATTAAGACTTAAGAGATATTTGAAAGATTAATTAGGGAGCTAGGTAAAGCTTTTGTAGGTTTGAGGACCGTTTGATAAATAATATTGCTAATCATAACCCTTCGGAAATATGGTTAATTTACAGTAAATAAGGTGTTGTATATGACCGTTTCTAACACAACTCAACTAAAGTAAAAAACCAATAAATTTCCAATTAATTTATTAAAACCATAGCATGCTTGAAGTCAATGTTTTAAATACCGGTAAATACCGGCCGGTATTACCGGTAGTACCGGTGGGTACTCCGGTATTTTATGCCCTGTATTTTTCCGGTATTTTCACTATTCCATACCGGCCGGTATATCCGGTATTCCCGGTATTTTCCGGTATTACCACTCCGGTATTTCCGGTATTTTGAAGAAAAAAAAATTGAATTTTTTTTAAAATTATTTTTATGATACTTTAATATTTTTTGTTATTTGTGAACTTTAAAACTTATATTTTGTTATGAAATACCTATTTGGTATTATTTTTGAGTGAATTATAATTGTATTTTGACTATTTTCGTTAAATTGTAACAAGTTCAAATTATACTTTAGCCAAAGAGAAACTCAAGTAAGATCTTGCATCGCCGTCCACAACATAAAGACCAAAGGTCGAACTAGACCACATAAGGTCGAACTAGACCACATAAGGTCGAACTAGACCACATAAGGTCGAACTAGACCACATAAGGTCGAACTAGACCACATAAGGTCGAACTAGACCACATAAGGTCGAACTAGACCACATAAGGTCGAACTAGACCACATAAGGTCGAACTAGACCACATAAGGTCGAACTAGACCACATAAGGTCGAACTAGACCACATAAGGTCGAACTAGACCACATAAGGTCGAACTAGACCACATAAGGTCGAACTAGACCACATAAGGTCGAACTAGACCACATAAGGTCGAACTAGACCACATAAGGTCGAACTAGACCACATAAGGTCGAACTAGACCACATAAGGTCGAACTAGACCACATAAGGTCGAACTAGACCACATAAGGTCGAACTAGACCACATAAGGTCGAACTAGACCACATAAGGTCGAACTAGACCACATAAGGTCGAACTAGACCACATAAGGTCGAACTAGACCACATAAGGTCGAACTAGACCACATAAGGTCGAACTAGACCACATAAGGTCGAACTAGACCACATAAGGTCGAACTAGACCACATAAGGTCGAACTAGACCACATAAGGTCGAACTAGACCACATAAGGTCGAACTAGACCACATAAGGTCGAACTAGACCACATAAGGTCGAACTAGACCACATAAGGTCGAACTAGACCACATAAGGTCGAACTAGACCACATAAGGTCGAACTAGACCACATAAGGTCGAACTAGACCACATAAGGTCGAACTAGACCACATAAGGTCGAACTAGACCACATAAGGTCGAACTAGACCACATAAGGTCGAACTAGACCACATAAGGTCGAACTAGACCACATAAGGTCGAACTAGACCACATAAGGTCGAACTAGACCACCTTTGGTCGAACTAGACCACATAAGGTCGAACTAGACCACCTTTAGTCGAACTAGACCACATAAGGTCGAACTAGACCACATAAGGTCGAACTAGACCACCTTTGGTCGAACTTGACCTCCCATGGTCGAACTCGACCTGGTTGAGTTCGACCTGGTCAACCCTATGGTTGACTTGGTCGTGTTTGACCTTATTTCGTGCAAAAACAAACCGTTTAATAAATTACATATACAAACGACTCAAGACAAACTTCTATAATGATGTTGTCACCCGGAAATGCACCAACAAAGTCGTTTTATTCCTAAAGCTAGCAGTCGTCTTTACTAATTAACAAAATGCCTTCATATCGAAATGAAATGAACCTTTCGGTTCTTGTTAGGTTAAGGTCAAAGATCACATAACGTAGATACCTTAATGTTATCATTAGTTGAAATATCCAAGTGTTAATTAAGACTTAAGAGATATTTGAAAGATTAATTAGGGAGCTAGGTAAAGCTTTTGTAGGTTTGAGGACCGTTTGATAAATAATATTGCTAATCATAACCCTTCGGAAATATGGTTAATTTACAGTAAATAAGGTGTTGTATATGACCGTTTCTAACACAACTCAACTAAAGTAAAAAACCAATAAATTTCCAATTAATTTATTAAAACCATAGCATGCTTGAAGTCAATGTTTTAAATACCGGTAAATACCGGCCGGTATTACCGGTACTCGGTATTTCCGGTATTACTCCGGTATTTTTCCGGTATTTCCGGTATTCCTCGGTATTTTCCGGTATTCCCCGGTATTTTCCGGTATTACCATCCGGTATTTCCGGTATTTTGAAGAAAAAAAAATTGAATTTTTTTTAAAATTATTTTTATGATACTTTAATATTTTTTGTTATTTGTGAACTTTAAAACTTATATTTTGTTATGAAATACCTATTTGGTATTATTTTTGAGTGAATTATAATTGTATTTTGACTATTTTCGTTAAATTGTAACAAGTTCAAATTATACTTTAGCCAAAGAGAAACTCAAGTAAGATCTTGCATCGCCGTCCACAACATAAAGCAAAGGGAAGCCGAAGATGCCAGGAATTTCATAATAAGGTACACTAAAGAGACACAAAGAATACCCGCGCTGCCTGAAACACACAGGATTTCGGGTCTCGTGCACGGATTCCGAAGCCCTTCGATGATCAAGTACTTGGTTAGGGAACTCCTAAAAACATACGAGGAAGTAAGGGTTAAAGCGTACACTTGGTTGGATGCCCAAGACATGATAACCGGCGGGGCGGGAAACAGGAACTATATATACGAAGATAACCCGAGAAGTAAGAAGCAAAGTGCCCTTATCTCCCAAAAAGAAACATACGAGCACCTATCAGACGAAGGGAGAAGAAAGACTACGGACAATACGGACCTCCGTAAATTGACCCCCAATCCCAACCGGATCTCAGCTATGAAGCAGGCAACCAAGACACCCTTCGAAGGATTGATAGATAAAGGAGTCACCACCGAGTCTGACCATAAGAGCAATGCCGAAGCGGACGCAATACGGTCACGATCAAGCAACAAAGGAAAAGGAATCATGATGACTGAGGAACCAAAGAAATCTCTGGATCCAACAATCTATATGCTGCATGAAGACTCACCCAAAGGGATAATCATCAGAGAAGGAAAGGATTCCAGAGGTAAGAAGAAGAAGTCATCTAAACCCCAAGAGTCAAATTGAGAACAATTTAGCACAATGTGCAAGGATTGCTTCGGAGTAACTTGGAAACTACTCGCATTGCGATGAATGTAATAAGTTACTCCCTTAGATGAATAAAAAGCTCTCCTTTTAGGAACTTATGTAATCACAATGTGATTAATTTGATTTTTCTTTTTTAGGACATTATACAAATTGTCGTTTAATTACGAAGGGTCGCTCCCTATCGTATTATATTAATTTACCGCATGCGCATCCATACAAAGACATGTTACTCAAGGCTAAAATGTGTGAAAGGGACGCCTACACAACATAAAGCCAAAATTGTGAAAAGATTACCATCTATCACAAAAAACATGCACCAAAAGAAAAAGACATGGAATGAAAGAAGGGAACTACCTTCGACACCATGCATACCATAAACAATCATAGGGACACGGAACAACCGAAGGGCAGAGCCCTCGGAACTGTGCAAAAAATGCATACAAACAAGACCTATAACGGTTCCCTTAGGAACCCTCGAGGAATTATAACGCAAGCAAATCAAAGATAAAATAAAGTTTCATATATTGAAACACAAAAAAGACAAGTGGCCAACACAAACTACCGCCTAACAAAGGTTATTAAAAATATTGTTCAAAGGCACGCAGGCCAAATAATGTTCCACACACCACATCAAAAAAGAACCATTCAAGAGGCAGAAGTACCTTCGGGGCGAGGGGTGTCAACAGAGGCAGACGAAGCAACGACAACAGGAGTAGGAACAGTTTTGTCTGGCTGGATCTGAAGAAGTGATTCGAACGAAGCCATGGGATCACTAACAAGTTTGTCAAGAAAGGGAAAATTGAGCGGTTTGATAATTTTCTACCGCCACGTTAATGGCATCGGCAGTATTCTCCCTATATCCCGAGCGCGTTGACAAATCAACCAAACCCTCCTCACTCAAGCTACGAAGCACGGAGGCCCTCTCATCATCTCTGTTAGCAGAGATTACCTCCGCAAGTAGTCTCCCAAATTCCTCGCTATCAACTAAACTCCTACAAGCATAAGGAATCACTTCTGTTACCAAGCCAGAGCGCTGCGTCACATGCTCCCTGACAGAGGATGAAAGATTTTGAGAGACCTCCTTCTCCATATTGGCTTCAGCCATGGTCTTCGAGAGCTTCGACCTTAGCTCAGCAAGCTCATCCTCTTGAAGCAAAGCACATTCTGCCTTCTTTTCCACCAATATCTTTTCAGTCTCCAGCTGCAAACCCAGAAGATGATTCAAACGAACAAGAATTTCAGCATCCATCATGTTTCTCTCATTCAAACGCTCCTTGTAAAACTGAGCAAAAGCCCTAGTCTCCATACGACAGATATCAACTACGAAGTTAGAAGAAAAGAAGAATGAGACAAAGTGAAGAACAATATAACAAGGAAAAGGAATCATGATGACTGAGGAACCAAAGAAATCTCTGGATCCAACAATCTATATGCTGCATGAAGACTCACCCAAAGGGATAATCATCAGAGAAGGAAAGGATTCCAGAGGTAAGAAGAAGAAGTCATCTAAACCCCAAGAGTCAAATTGAGAACAATTTAGCACAATGTGCAAGGATTGCTTCGGAGTAACTTGGAAACTACTCGCATTGCGATGAATGTAATAAGTTACTCCCTTAGATGAATAAAAAGCTCTCCTTTTAGGAACTTATGTAATCACAATGTGATTAATTTGATTTTTCTTTTTTAGGACATTATACAAATTGTCGTTTAATTACGAAGGGTCGCTCCCTATCGTATTATATTAATTTACCGCATGCGCATCCATACAAAGACATGTTACTCAAGGCTAAAATGTGTGAAAGGGACGCCTACACAACATAAAGCCAAAATTGTGAAAAGATTACCATCTATCACAAAAAACATGCACCAAAAGAAAAAGACATGGAATGAAAGAAGGGAACTACCTTCGACACCATGCATACCATAAACAATCATAGGGACACGGAACAACCGAAGGGCAGAGCCCTCGGAACTGTGCAAAAAATGCATACAAACAAGACCTATAACGGTTCCCTTAGGAACCCTCGAGGAATTATAACGCAAGCAAATCAAAGATAAAATAAAGTTTCATATATTGAAACACAAAAAAGACAAGTGGCCAACACAAACTACCGCCTAACAAAGGTTATTAAAAATATTGTTCAAAGGCACGCAGGCCAAATAATGTTCCACACACCACATCAAAAAAGAACCATTCAAGAGGCAGAAGTACCTTCGGGGCGAGGGGTGTCAACAGAGGCAGACGAAGCAACGACAACAGGAGTAGGAACAGTTTTGTCTGGCTGGATCTGAAGAAGTGATTCGAACGAAGCCATGGGATCACTAACAAGTTTGTCAAGAAAGGGAAAATTGAGCGGTTTGATAATTTTCTACCGCCACGTTAATGGCATCGGCAGTATTCTCCCTATATCCCGAGCGCGTTGACAAATCAACCAAACCCTCCTCACTCAAGCTACGAAGCACGGAGGCCCTCTCATCATCTCTGTTAGCAGAGATTACCTCCGCAAGTAGTCTCCCAAATTCCTCGCTATCAACTAAACTCCTACAAGCATAAGGAATCACTTCTGTTACCAAGCCAGAGCGCTGCGTCACATGCTCCCTGACAGAGGATGAAAGATTTTGAGAGACCTCCTTCTCCATATTGGCTTCAGCCATGGTCTTCGAGAGCTTCGACCTTAGCTCAGCAAGCTCATCCTCTTGAAGCAAAGCACATTCTGCCTTCTTTTCCACCAATATCTTTTCAGTCTCCAGCTGCAAACCCAGAAGATGATTCAAACGAACAAGAATTTCAGCATCCATCATGTTTCTCTCATTCAAACGCTCCTTGTAAAACTGAGCAAAAGCCCTAGTCTCCATACGACAGATATCAACTACGAAGTTAGAAGAAAAGAAGAATGAGACAAAGTGAAGAACAATATAACAAGGAAAAGAGCAAGGACAGAGCATTACTTGTTGCACCAGTCTCCCCTTCAACGACCTTCTTCTTCTTCCTAGAAGTGCTAACATTCGAAGGAGCCTCTTTACCCCTCTTACGAAGGCGAGAAGCTACACCTCCGGGAGTAGCACTACCCTTCCCAGAACGACCACCGGTTACGATAACCTCGTCATCTGCACTTTGATCAGGAGGAACCACAACTTCTTCCCTAGGAAGGATATGAGTATCGGATGTAGAGCAAAGATTGAAAGGAACGCTCTCCCCAACCTTCGGGGTACGATCTGCACTGGAAAGAGCATGAGAAGAGGAACCAGATGGCTCCTCACCAGTACGGCTACCCTTCCTAATAAAGTTCTGGAACGACATATCTGAAGAACGAAAAATAAATAAGACAAACAGTGGATACAACTCGAAGACAACTAAGAGAAACCATCTACAAGCAACGAAGATTAAATATCTCGTCTTTTAAAGATGTTATTTGAAACCACGAAGACAGGAGTAAAGAAGAAATTCCAAGCATGAAGTCTAAAATCATATCCCTAGCAGTCTATAATATTAGACTGGGGGCTTGACGATGTACCCCTTCGAATCACTATATGAAAGACACCTAATACGGAGCACCCTCACGAAGGGCATAAGCACGAAGGCGCTTAGCTTGATTGAATAACAAAAGGATTAACATAAATCCTTCCCATAGATAAATACAATCCTTGCCTAGTCCGGAATGTTCTAAGGATTATCTCCTAAGGAAACTAAATCGGATAAACATGGAAATTAGGTTACAACTCAAAGAAGGAATGGGTAAAACCCTAACCATCTCCTCCAAGGAACCGCCTCCTATAAAAGGAGGAGGATCCCTCCACATTCGGGATATACAATAATCGATTCTCCCATACGATCACGGATCGAACCAATACCCTAACAAAAGTCGAGCACGATTCGACATCACCATCAAACAACCTCAGTTGGCGTAAAGGAACACCGTTCCTACCTTCGGGGAATCGCCAACAAAACTAATAAACCCTTTAGGGTCTATTCACAAATCACCCCTAGGCCAAAAACCTCTTGACGCGGTTTGGTGCACAATTTATAATTATATTAATAAACAATATGAACTTCTTTCGCAACTTCAAATACTACACATTAATTAATCATTGTTAGTCATTTAAATTTGTACTTAAAACTTATTTTTAAGTTTTTGCAACAGTAATAACATTTGTAACAACAATAACACATTAATTAATCAAATACTACACATTAATTAATCAAATACTACACATTAATTAATCAAATACTACACATTAATTAATCAAATACTACACATTAATTAATCAAATACTACACATTAATTAATCAAATACTACACATTAATTAATCAAATACTACACATTAATTAATCAAATACTACACATTAATTAATCAAATACTACACATTAATTAATCAAATACTACACATTAATTAATCAAATACTACACATTAATTAATCAAATACTACACATTAATTAATCAAATACTACACATTAATTAATCAAATACTACACATTAATTAATCAAATACTACACATTAATTAATCAAATACTACACATTAATTAATCAAATACTACACATTAATTAATCAAATACTACACATTAATTAATCAAATACTACACATTAATTAATCAAATACTACACATTAATTAATCAAATACTACACATTAATTAATCAAATACTACACATTAATTAATCACATTATAATTATATTAATAAACAATATGAACTTCTTTCGCAACTTCAAATACTACACATTAATTAATCATTGTTAGTCATTTAAATTTGTACTTAAAACTTATTTTTAAGTTTTTGCAACAGTAATAACATTTGTAACAACAATAACAACATGACGATCTAGCTAGAGACGTAAGTATGGTGAGCTGATGTGAGTAGCATGAACTTGGGCCCGGCTCATTTATTAATTTCTTGACTTGAATGTTCCAATAACTTTCTAAATTTATGTTCGAGGTTGATCTCAAATATTTTGTTAAGGGATTAATCACGGGATGACTAACATATTTTTCGGTTTGTACATGGTTGCCCATTAAACTTTTTTTATTGATATGTAATACCAACAAACTCTTAAAACTTGTACATGGTTGGCCCAAATCTTGAAAACTGCTTCTCTCTCATCTAAATTTCTTCATATCTGCTTCTTTCTCTAAGAAAAAACCTAGAAAAATCTCAAATCTTCAAAAAGAAAAAAAAAATAAAAAAATACAGATTTTGGAAGATCCAAAACAATTTTAAATTTATGCAATACAAATCATAAATACCCACATATCTGAAATCAATTTCTAAAGTATAAACAAATCAAAACACTCAAACATAATCATCACCACCTGTAAATCCAGTTACCTTCAACAACAAAAAACCCCAAAAATTTTATACATCAAACCCACAAGTCTTTATCATCGTATCTCCGTCATCAATTTATTAATATAGATGTAAGAATAAACGTACAAACATGCAAAATATAATCATAAATAGATCCATCTTACGAAGTTTTTTTTTTTTTTAAGATCTGGGATGGTTAACCTTCAACGGGACTGCTCATGAGCTTGAGTCCACCGGCGAATATCAATTTGAAAATCAGTAGGTTTTGTACGCGAGATGATTCTGAGCATGCATGATGGTTTCTGTTTTCCGGTTTGTTAACTTTTGGTGACGGTTACGTTTTCCGGCGAAGCAATGCTTTTCCGGCGAACTATAATCGTATTTCCTGTTGGTTAGGGTTTGTGCGGATTTTAATTTCGGGTGTTTTGGTACAAATTTCGAGTTTCAATTTGACGAAACGAGCGAGAAAATTTTGATTTTAAGTTTTCCGGCGAGAAAGGCTAACAAAGGTGTGACAACCGTCATCTGAGCGTATTTTCCAAAGTACCTTTCCGGTCGTTTTAATTTGTTTCGTTTATGTACGTCACTAGACTTTAAGACTTTATCGATGGAATAAGTGGGTTTATGCTTTATACGAGCTTTATGAGTATTTAGACCTTAGAAAAATTGTGTGTGGACTCGAGAACATGAGGAATACTAGTTGTCTTGTGGAAATGCCAAATTAAGTGAAATACTTAAAATTTAAGAAATTAAATATTTAATAAACAAATATGGTCATATTTATAACCGTTAGCAAGCTATTGAAAAGTTACATTCATTGGTGTCGAGAAAATGTTTTAACGGGTCTCGGGTCTTCTTGAATAATCGAGTCAAATGGGTTTCCAGAAGGGTCAAAGGCCGGTCAAGCTAAGGGAATACAACAAAACCCTAATCTCCTTAACCTAATCCTTCACTTTCACTCTTTCCCTCTTCCTCTTCTCCCTCCTCACGGCTGCACACACTCTTCTCCATCTCAAAAATTCGGCCATCATCAATCTTCATCATCTCCATCAATTTTCTTTTAGTTTTGGGTAAGGTTTGTTTGGATTTAACATCTAAATGGTTGTTCTTCTTCAAAAATCACGAATTTCTTTCACCTATACTTATAAATCTCGGATATATATATATATATGTATAGATGTATTATAAATCTCTATATATATATGTATGTATAGATCCGATTTTCTTTTATGTACATGTATATTTATGTTTAAATCCGAAAAGTTCTTACAAATATATGTAAAATCAGTTTATATATATATATATACCTCAAAACCTTTAAAACCGAAAATATATGTAAGATTAGAGCATAAATCGATCGGATCTGAGCAATATTTGTGTAGTAATCGTGTTTCAAGCCTCAAAATCGTATTCTTCCTCCTCTCATAGACCCGAAAATTATCTTCTTGCTTGGATTTGGTGCTTGTGTCAAAGTTTTGGTCCTTGTTCATATACATATAAATCGAACTAATTGAAAAACGGGAATAAAAGTGATTTTTTAGGTTGTTTTCGGACTGATCTAGATTGGATATGAGTGTTAATTGAAGCTATGTTCTTGAAATCGTGTTCCTTTCCTTTTTCCTGACCGGATCTGGTCACATTCATAGCCTAGGGTTTCGGTCAAAGTTGGTCAACTCATTTTGTTCATCTCTTTTTCTTAATTTGGATCCGATTTAGAGTCTGATGTTGGGTATTTGAGTGTTAATCAGATTATTTAACCTCGATAACATTTCTTTTAAGTTCAAAGAAATATTAGTTCGACAATTTTGTGTGTCTTGTCGATTTTGTTTAACTTCAAAGGATTAAGTTCAAAGAAAGTGTAAGCTCAAAGAATTTAACCTCAAAAGAATTTTAAGTTCAATCACTTTAATCTCAAAGCCCTTAACCTCAATGACAATAAGTCCAGATCTAATTTAAGTTCAATGGAATAATTAAACTCAAGAGATTTAAGGTCAAAGGAATTCTAAGTGTCGACCAGTATTGTTTAATCTCAAAGAAACTTAAGTTGAATGAGCATTAAGTTCAAAGGAATTTTTAACATCAAAGGATTTTAAACTCAAAGAAGATGTTAAGTTCAAAGGATGTAAGGTCAAGAGAAATTTTAAGTCATTTACATTTAACCTCAAAGACATTAACCTCAAAGCCTTAACATCAATATGTTTAAGGTCAAAGCTTTAAGATGCTCCAGTGTCCATTCTTGGGTTCTATCCTGTTATTGTCAATCGAGCTAATACGAAAAGTCTTATCACTTTAGACAATTAATTCAAGATTTAACGTCGTTCTTGAACATTAAAAGTACTATTCAAGTATAATATATTACGACATTAAACATGGCATTTCTTAAGACACTAGTATAGGACATAGACGTGTACAATTAAGTAAGTACTTACTGGGTGACTTGTGGACAGAGTAGGACTTTTGGACAGATAGTGTACGTGTTTCAGGTGTACTTGGCTGTTCGTGTTCTTATTGGTTGATTCTAGGGTGCTTGTGCTTGTGCTGCTTTCAGGTGAGTTTCGTAGCCCCTCTTTTTACCAGTTTTGGGGTGGAAAGTATACTTCTTTTTCAAACAGTTTTGTCGATTTCTGCTTATGTTCAATATTGAGCCTGTACATATAGAGTTACTTGTGCCATTTGACGTGCTCTGATCTTGTTTGTTTGTGTGTGATTATGTGTTTGTTTGTTGTGCTTTGTGATGTGATTGTTGGACGTGCTTATTGTATGTGTGGAGACTTGGACTAAGGCAGGTACCATAAGACCAGACTTTGAGACTGATTTGGACTGAGGCAGGTACCGTAAGACCAGACTTTGAGACTGATTTGGACTGAGGCAGGTACCATAAGACCAGACTTTGAGACTTTGGGTCTCGTGACTATGAGACTTGTGACTTTGAGACTTTGAGACTTGGACTTGGGACTTGAGTACTTTGACTTATATGGTGTAACTCTGCTCATTATATATTGAACAAATACTTGTTTTGACTTAAAAGAATCGACAAAAGACTTCTTTCTTGACTAGACTTTTTGACTAAAACCTACGAATTCACCAACCTTTGTGTTGACACGTTTTAGTATACTTTTCAGGTACTCAGGCTAATCAGGGATAAAGACTTTTATGCTAGGACTGGACTTTGGAGATTTATGCTCCATTGCGTATTGTCAGACTTTAAGGCTACATGCCTTGGACTATACCGTTTATGGACTTATTGTATTAAGCTGTTCTAGCATCATTATGACTTGAACTCATGTTTTGGGAATATATTTATTATATTCTATTTCATTTAGCAGTATCTATGTAATTTCATGTCGTGCTGTACTTTTCATGACACCTCATGTTTCCGCCAACGGTGGGGTGTTACAAAATGGTATCAGAGACGTGGTTGTAGAGAATTAGGTGGAAAAGCCTAGACTATAACCTAAGAACCCGTATAGCATTTACGATAGGAATCATAGATGCATTCTAGACGTGCTAACGTCGCTTATATTTTGAGTTTTTGTTCTATTGAGACTTATTATCCCTGTGCTCATTTTGACTGTGACTGTCTTTCGGTGACTGTGTGCTTTTGGTGTTGTTGTGATTATTTATGTGTATTAGAGCAAGTTGAAGTGATGGCACTAACTAGTATTGCAGGAAAGATAGCAAGGAAACGCCTGATCAACGTTCTGCGATTATCTCCCTGCTTTACGACAGTTTTTGACCTAATGGATTGCACTTGTAGTTAGAGTGTGGTAGTAATCCTGGGCTGCTTAATGGGTGTTGGTTTGGTGGAGGGTTAGCCGCTGGTACACCCTGTATACATACCCAGTCAATACCTAGAGAGCATACCAGTACCGTGATCCGACCTTGCATTAGATGTACTAGGGGTGTGGAGGGTTAGCCGCTGGTACACCCTGTATACATACACCACTAGTGCAACGGATGTAAGTGTTAGATTCGGACCACATTTTAACTGCGATTTAGGATTATATTTTAGTAGTATATTTATATTTGTATATATGTATTGCATTGACGTGGACTGCATGACTAGTTTAAGTTTTTGATATCCCTTAGACTATAAGACAGGAGAGCTTACTGAGCGCAACATGTGACATTGACATTGACAGTTTCGAGCATCTCTTCGCGACTACCGTTCTAGAGATATACTAACGTGTGTAGAATAACGGTGATATGAGAGCTACTGCGAACGAAGACGATCGCCACGATTATCCAAGTCATCAATGCTGTCCTAGCACGAAATGCGCCGAATGAAGGGCCGACTTATAATGAAGATGAGGATGATCAGTATGAGGATGCGGTGGATGAGGAGACTGGTGATTACTATGAAGACGTTGATGAGAGAATTCGTAACGGGAATGTACTAAGAAGACTTAGAAGTGGTGTCAGGGTCATACCAACAAAAACTTCAAGGATTGTCGTGTGCAAGATTATGACGGCAGAGGTGGAGCAGTCAAGTTTATTCAATAGTTAGATAGATGGAAGATGTGATTGACACTAGTGGGTGTACTCCTGGTCAGAGGGTCAGTTATGTGACAAATTTCTTTACCTTGGATGCGCTGTCTTGGTGGAATGGTCAGTGTCGAGCCAGAGGCAGAGTAGTGGCTGAGGCGATGTCTTGGTAAAATTTTAAGGAGTTGTTGACGAGAAAGTTCTGTACAACAACTGAACTGATAAGGTTATATCGAGAACTTTTGGAGCATAAGATGATTGGTGTTGATCATGCTGGTTACTCAACCTGTTTCAATGAGTTGTCAAGGCTTGTTCCACATCTGGTTACCCCCGATAGCAAAGACGTCGGGAAGTATCTTCGTAGGTTGATCCCTTAGGTTAGGTCGACTATGGCTGCCATTCATCCGCTTACTCTGGAAGAGGTTGTATCGAGATCCGAGGCTGTGACTGATGAGTTGGTTCAGTGTGGGACTCGTACTATTGTTGGGACAATGAGGATGAACAAATGTGGGGCAAGTAGTTGTAAGAAAGTTTGGCGATCTATTGGTAAAAGGCATAATGGAGACAAGGCATTTCCAGTGACTGATGTCGGCAAAAAGGAATATGTGAGTCCTCACCCTAAGTGTACAAAGTGCAGTCTTCATCATGTGACGAATCAAATTGCATGACATGCTTTAACTGCAATAAGATTGGGCATTTGGAAAATTACTGTAGGGAACCAAGGACTCAAGGGGCACCATTGAATGTTGTACCATTGAATTAAAGGAGGCCACTCGGAGTTCCCGGGGCATGTTATGTATGTGGGTCCACTGAGCACTATCGAAACACATGTCCTCAATGGGTTGGGCAACAGGTACAAGTAGCGGTCCATCCTAATCAGCTACAGATTACGGACCCAATCAGAATAGAGGCAATCAAGTTCAAGCTGCTAGAGGTCGTGCTTATGTACTAAATGCAGCAGAGGCTCGCAACGATTCGAATGTTGCTACATGAACTTTTCTTCTGAATGCTCTTTATGCTATTGTTCTTTTGACTCGAGGGCTGATTATAGTTTTGTCGCTACTAGTTTTGTTTCCTTATTGAATACTAGACCAAGTCTTACGTATATATAATTTTGACGTAGAAATGGCTAACTGAGGACTAGTCGGACTAGACCAGGTCGTTCGTTCGTGCACCTTAGACTTTAATAACTATAATTCCCATATTGACTTAGTACCTTTGTAACGGGATGTTTTGACGTTATTGTTGGTATGGACTAGATATCTTGGGTTGACGCATCGATTCTATGTAGTGCAAAAGTTGTTAGAATTCACTTACCTAGTGGTGAAATACTAGAGGTCCAGGGCGAGAGTCTGAGTCTTTTGAGGATCGTGTCATGTGTGCATCCATTAATGAGGTTAGTGTAAGTCCCAACTCAATAGATGGTACTACTGAAGACACCTCTATGTCGATGGTGGAGTTACTTTGCAATATATGCACTGAACTGGAGACGACCAGTTGCAGTGAGTATATACCAAGTTCTAGATAGATTACTTATTTAAATGACAATAAGTAAAGAACAATGCAATAATACAAAATACTTGTAAGATAAATTGATGAGACCATATGTAATTTTCAATGTGTAATTTATTTATTGATGTTAAATAAATTACAAGGTTGTTGCGGAACCAAGATAATACAAGAATGTAAATATCCTAACAACCTATGAAATACAATTGATCTACACTCGGAATTTCTCTAGACAATCGAAACACTTAAAGTTGTGAAATGTTCCTTTTAGCGATTGAGAGAATATTGCACAAGTTCACCAAGAATATTGCAGGTTTGCAAAGTGTGAATTCTATCGAAGTGTAATCGAAGAAGTAATATTCTTGTTGTGTAATGACTTGTATTTATAGGCAAAGTTAACATTGGGATGTTAACTTTGGCCGTACAAATGTGGTTGAGATCATTTAAGGAATAACATTTAATTCCTTAAAAGGCAGTGTAAAGTCGCATGTTAAAGCAACTTTACTCAACCACCTTTATGTACCTTTTATTACTTAAATAATAAGATAAGGCTTATTATCCGGGTAAAGGTACATAAAGCATAAAAGTCAATTCCTCGTAATCAGTGTAAAGCTTTGTAAGAGCTTTCCACTGATGGTCTCCAGTTTGTAACTGACTAGAATGTCAACTGGGCTTCGCTGCCATTGCCATTCTCTATCTTCCATTTGTTGTCTTCGACTTCAACTGGAATGATTCTTCAACTTGGTCAGTTCTCAACTGGAGGAAGTCTTTAGTTGCGTTGACTGTATGGTGCAACTGGACTTCAATATATTTCTCGACAAATCATCTAGGTCTCCAATTTCACTGGGTCTCCAGATGCAACTGGAGACTGGCCAGTTTACCAGGTGAACTGGTCCTAACAAATTCCCCTATTTGTCTAGAAATATTGCCAAGTCTTTTTCTAGTTCTTGTATCTGTACAAGTGTGAACTGAAGAGACTTGTTCGATTTAAATCTATCTAAGTTTCCAAGGAATTTTTATAGATCAATAAATGCCTTAGGTTTTTCTTTTTAGGTTTGTTAGATTTTAATCTATTATCTACCTTGTGGTTACAAACTGGTAACTTCATTTATACAAGGAAATGAAATTTATACAAGTTACAGAATGTAAAACAAAATACAAGTAGATAACTGGAAAAAGAACTTAATGAGATGGCCCTTCGCCAGTTCTTCTTCTCTTGGTCACTGAAGAAATAGGTTGTGAGTCTTCAGGGTCAATATTCAGCTTTTGCTCCAGGTTTTCTTTATGTTGAATTTTGCCCCTTAAGAAGTTCACCCAAGCTTTCTCAAACCTATTCTTTTGTGCCTTTGCATCCAACACCTTTACCATTTCCACCCATTCACTGAACCCATACTGCATAGCACCAGGATTGTCAGTTTTAACTAGTGGCCCTCTGGTATAACTAACTTCAACTTGAAAGACTTTGGTTCCTGGCTTGATTGTTACATTTACACCATTGATAGTACCACTATGTCTTCTGGTTGACATGATCTGGGAGTAATAACTTCTTGCTTCAGATTCATTTGTTATTTTTATACTCCCAGCACCAGCAGCCAGTACAGCGGACTTGATGTCTTCATTAGATACCTCGCCAGTTGGTTCAACAAATGTGCTAAGGTCAGCATCTCTTGACAGTGGTCTTCTTGGTTGTGGAATCCTTTTTGGTGGATTCAAAACCTTCTTCACAACCTTCTTAACATTTGCAATTCGTTTAAGAATCCCACTGGCCCTATTCTCCTTAGCCTTCTCCACTGATATGTTTAAACTTCTGGAATCAAATTCAGCTTCATCCTCAGGATAGTGTCTGTCCAGTTCTACATCCAGCATTTCTTTCAAGTGGTCAACTATCCTGGGATCATTCTTAACTCTGGCATACTCCTCCTTAGTGATACCCAAAAGATTAGCATCACTCATATCAAGCAACTTGATCTGTGCAAGATGTGCCCTGGCTTCAACTTGGTTTCTTTGCTTCATCTTCTTTCTTTCTTTAATATCATTGCCAAGTCTAGCCAGTCTTCTGCTATCACTATCTGAAACTGGAGGAAGTATATCAGCATTGCCAGTTTCTAACATTACATCAGTGGCCGGCTGGACAGATGCATCACCAGCTAAACCTTTTCCCTTATCCAACACATTCCCCCTAACATCTTGCTCGCCAGCTTCAGTACTGGTGGCTAAAACCATTTCTCTTCCAACTTGACTTCCAGATGAAGTTCTTCCAGGTGCAACTGGTGGAAGGACTGCACTTCTTTCCCCCTTGGCAGCATCTAGACCTGCCTGAATACCTTCTCATTCAGAGGGGTGAGATGGCAACCGGTCAAGAGGCTGCCATGATTGCATGTCCTTACACTCTTTGAAAATCCCACACATCATCCTGAAAGACCTCCATAAATGGTTGGTCTCCTTTGACTGGGTCAAAACATTGGCAGTAACTTGTTCTTGACCAGTTTTTAATTCATTTAGGATCTTGGAGTCTTCATCCAAACCAGAGACAACCTTTTCCTTTACTTCATCATCCTTTTTCTTAAAATTCTCTACTTCAGTTGTCAGTTTATCTAAAGATTGAGCATGTAGAGATACCTGGGTGTTCAAATTCTCAATGCTGCCTCTCAACTGGTTGATCTCACTGGTGAGTGGGGCCAGATCAACCTGAGGAGTGGCCAGCTTGGTGATCTCAGACATCACCCTTTCAATCAATTGTGCTTCTCTAGCACCCAGCGTATCCTCTATCTTCTGACCAACTGAAGTCATCAACTGCTCTCCAAGTTCAGTTACATTTAGGCCAGGTTTTTCAATCAATTCCTTTACCTGCCTTTCAATCTCCCTCAAATCGACTTCAGATGTTCTTACAGTGTTGCCAAGCAGATTAGAGATTGAGGTTGTAACCTTGGAGTGAGTAAGGTCAAAGGCTTCCTTTAAAGTACCAGCCAGATTGTTGCAGCCAGTGACCAACTCATTTAGCTTTTTAAACACCAAGTCCTCATTAGATGAAAACTTGTTTATCCCCAGATCAACCACCTTAATGTTTGTCAAGTGATCCTTGTGGTATCTGGAGAAAGACTTGGTATTTTTGTCAAGTGTCTTTTGAATCTCCTCCACCCTGGTAAGAAGGTTTTGGAGATCCGCTTGTAAAGAGACAACTTGACTGTCCAGTGACGAAGGAGAAGGTGTCACTGGACCAGCAGCAGTTACTACTGGAGCAACTGGAGGAGGTAAACTTAAAGAAGTCTCCCCAGTTGTCATACCAGTAGTTGAAGAAATAATAGGAGTGGTAGTAGAAGAAAGGACTGGAAAATCAAAGTGTTGTTCATGCTGAGAATGCTCAGGTGTGAACAACGGCGGCGGTGGGGGTGGCATTTCTCGAGCAAGTGAGAATTGCCCAGTTGGTGAATCGTTATAAGATGGGAATGGTATATCAGTAGGCACATTTTCTTGGAGTGGTGAAAGTGAAATTGATGCATCTGGAAGCGAGACTGGAGATGAAGGGTTTTGAGCTTGTACAGAAGCCTCAAAAATCTCCAAGTCTGTTTCAGTTCCTTCAGAATCCGAAGACTCTATCAGGATTTCCTCGTCATTAACATTCATGTCCAGATCCATGAATGTAACTGAGGGCTGATCAGAAGGGTCAGTCTCCAGATGACCTTCCCCAGTTTCCTGGATGGGTACATCTGTTGGAGGATCAGATACCGAAGTATCTTCACCAGGGATAGATGTGATTGGGGTTGCTTCAGTTATGGTTGATCTATCCTCAACCACAACATTAGACGAACTGGAGGGTCCCTCATTATTTTGAGGCCCGCCCAGTTGCCTTTCTGACTCACCTTCAATTGGTGCATCAGTTGAAGCGAATGCCAGTTGCATTCGTTCTGGAATCTCGACCTCTCCAGCTTCAGATACCAGAGAGTCTAAATTCCTCAACATATCTGGAGCAGTGTACGGTGAATTTGTACTTAAATATGCTTCTCTGCCCAGAATATGTTTAAAACAGAGAGAGAGGAACCTTGAAAAGGGGATACACACACCCATGGTGCCCTTCAGCTTTTGAACTAGGCTTCTAAACAGAATATCTGCAAAGTCCACTCTCAATCCATTCCACAAGCAGTAAGCCATTTCTGTTTATGAGGAGTTGATCTGGTCAAGAACACCAGAACTCCCACCCATACTCTCCACCAGGTGGATGAAAAAATACCTCCATGAAGGTGTAAGACCCTTCATGGTCATCGCACCCTTCGTCTTCAACACACCATTCTCTAAGCACTCCTTGTGTCCCATTTCAAGAAGGACTTGGCGAAAATTTATATTTGAGGGTAAGACGACTGGAGATTCACCCTCTCTCCAGTAATTGAGGCGTAAGGCATCCCTCAATACGTCAGCGGACAAGGTACACTGGATTGTTCCATCCTTTAATGTGAAACTGATGGAGGAACAATCGGAAGAAAGAACGGCAGTGTACCAAAACTCACACAAGTAGTTGTGAAACAACTTGCTTGGGTTTAGAGAGAATGAGGGTCCTATTGGAGAATCCTTCAAAAACTTTTGGATTCTACCAATAAGGGTATTGGACCCTTGAGATCTTTGTAAGCTTGCCATCGGATTATTTGGATTGAGTTTGATGACCGAAGCATTACTACTGGAGCAACTGGAGGAGGTAAACTTAAAGAAGTCTCCCCAGTTGTCATACCAGTAGTTGAAGAAATAATAGGAGTGGTAGTAGAAGAAAGGACTGGAAAATCAAAGTGTTGTTCATGCTGAGAATGCTCAGGTGTGAACAACGGCGGCGGTGGGGGTGGCATTTCTCGAGCAAGTGAGAATTGCCCAGTTGGTGAATCGTTATAAGATGGGAATGGTATATCAGTAGGCACATTTTCTTGGAGTGGTGAAAGTGAAATTGATGCATCTGGAAGCGAGACTGGAGATGAAGGGTTTTGAGCTTGTACAGAAGCCTCAAAAATCTCCAAGTCTGTTTCAGTTCCTTCAGAATCCGAAGACTCTATCAGGATTTCCTCGTCATTAACATTCATGTCCAGATCCATGAATGTAACTGAGGGCTGATCAGAAGGGTCAGTCTCCAGATGACCTTCCCCAGTTTCCTGGATGGGTACATCTGTTGGAGGATCAGATACCGAAGTATCTTCACCAGGGATAGATGTGATTGGGGTTGCTTCAGTTATGGTTGATCTATCCTCAACCACAACATTAGACGAACTGGAGGGTCCCTCATTATTTTGAGGCCCGCCCAGTTGCCTTTCTGACTCACCTTCAATTGGTGCATCAGTTGAAGCGAATGCCAGTTGCATTCGTTCTGGAATCTCGACCTCTCCAGCTTCAGATACCAGAGAGTCTAAATTCCTCAACATATCTGGAGCAGTGTACGGTGAATTTGTACTTAAATATGCTTCTCTGCCCAGAATATGTTTAAAACAGAGAGAGAGGAACCTTGAAAAGGGGATACACACACCCATGGTGCCCTTCAGCTTTTGAACTAGGCTTCTAAACAGAATATCTGCAAAGTCCACTCTCAATCCATTCCACAAGCAGTAAGCCATTTCTGTTTGTGAGGAGTTGATCTGGTCAAGACACCAGAACTCCCACCCATACTCTCCACCAGGTGGATGAAAAAATACCTCCATGAAGGTGTAAGACCCTTCATGGTCATCGCACCCTTCGTCTTCAACACACCATTCTCTAAGCACTCCTTGTGTCCCATTTCAAGAAGGACTTGGCGAAAATTTATATTTGAGGGTAAGACGACTGGAGATTCACCCTCTCTCCAGTAATTGAGGCGTAAGGCATCCCTCAATACGTCAGCGGACAAGGTACACTGGATTGTTCCATCCTTTAATGTGAAACTGATGGAGGAACAATCGGAAGAAAGAACGGCAGTGTACCAAAACTCACACAAGTAGTTGTGAAACAACTTGCTTGGGTTTAGAGAGAATGAGGGTCCTATTGGAGAATCCTTCAAAAACTTTTGGATTCTACCAATAAGGGTATTGGACCCTTGAGATCTTTGTAAGCTTGCCATCGGATTATTTGGATTGAGTTTGATGACAGAAGCATTACTAGGAGCACCAGATGCCGGTTTGACATCTGGTGAAGGAGCATATGGAACAGTCAAGAGATTTACATCTCTTGAACGGGATGATCTAGGAGCCATAGAAAAATGAAAATGAAATTTGGGATTTAGGGTTCTTGATTTGTGAAGCAGAGAGAAAAATGAAGCAATAAGAGTATTTATAATGGATTCAAGATCCCAATGAAATACCAAAAATTATATTTTATTAAACAAAATCCTTTTTGTAGATATTTTCACAAATTGAGTTTGAATTTTGAAATAAAATAATAATTTGTCATGTCAACATTAAATGCTACCATGTCAGCATTAAATGCTACGATGTCACGACATTAAATGCTACCATGTCAGCATTAAATGCTACGACGGCTTATCTTACCCACGCGCCCACTCACTTTTTCTTTTCCCAATACAAACAGTTGTCAAGTACTAAAATAGCTTTAAACACGTCAGATCACGATACCAAGTGGTTTAAAACACTCGAGTACTATCACGTGTCACAAATATTGACCAAGTATTTCTAACGTTATAAAAATTAAGACAAGACTGAATCTGGTCACTGGAGGATCAGTCCAGTGCTAGTTTCCAACTAAAGAGTTCTCCAGTTGTCATTTTCAAACAAAAACGAATTTTAGTCAGAAAATTATTTTGAGTCTTTCCCCCTAAAATGATGATCCAGAAATCGATTAGTGCCAGGATAGTATCACAAAGGCGTTCGATAGCCTGGCGAGCAAGGATTATCTGGACCTCCTCAACTGGAGAACTTCATCAGTGTCACTGACGCGTTCAATAACAAAGAAAGCTCCAGTTTTAAGGATTTAACATTCCAGTTCGCTGATGAGATGTTTAAAGGTTTTCTCATCGAGAGGTTTTGTAAAAACATCAGCTAACTGTTTGTCAGTGGGGATGAAATGTAATTCAATGTCTCCTTTCATAACATGATCACGAATGAAATGATACCTGATGTCAATATGCTTTGTCTTGGAGTGCATCACTGGGTTGTGAGATATAGCAATTGCACTGGTGTTGTCAAAAAAGATTGGGGTCCTTGTATACTTTTGCCCATAATCTAGTAACTGGTTCTTGATCCAGAGAATCTGGGCACAGCAACTGGCCGCAGAAATGTACTCTGCCTCAGCAGTGGACATAGAGACTAAAGTCTGCTTCTTGCTGGTCCAACTTACCAGTTTTCCTCCAAGAAAATGACAACCACCAGTTGTTGATTTTCTATCTATCTTACAACCTACATGATCTGAATCTGAATAACCCATTAGATCTAATCCTGAGCCTTTGGGGTACCAAAGACCAAGATTAGGACACCCTTTCAGGAATCTAAAGATACGCTTTACAACGTGTAAATGTGATTCTTTAGGGTTAGCCTGAAACCTGGCACATAAACATGTTGCAAACATTATATCTGGTCGACTGGCAGTTAAGTACATCAGTGAACCAACCATACCTCTATAGTCAGTTATATTAACTGGTTTGCCAGTTGGGTCAGAGTCCAAATTTAATGGTGCTGCAATAGGTGTGTTTTTCGATGGGATTGAATCATATTTGTATTTTCTTAACAAATCTCTGACATATTTTCCTTGGTTTATGAAAATTCCATTTTCAGTTTGCTTAATCTGAAGACCTAAGAAAAATGTTAATTCACCCATTAAACTCATCTCATACTCAGATGACATGATTTTAGAAAACTTTTTACACATTGCATCATCAGTTGAACCAAAAATAATGTCATCAACATAAATTTGTACCAATAAGATATTACCTCTTTCTTTCAAGATAAATAAGGTATTATCTATTGCACCTCTTTGAAAGCCATTTTTAAGAAGATGTTTAGTTAGAGTACCATACCAGGCTCTTGGGGCTTGTCTTAGACCATACAAAGCTTTGTTCAGCCTATAAACCCAATGAGGATGCTTCTCATCGATGAAACCTGGAGTCTGCTTAACATAAACTTCTTCTTCCAATGTTCCATTAAAGAACGCACTTTTGACATCCATTTGGAAGACCTTGAACTGCAGATGGGCTGCATAAGCCAGAAATATTCTGATGGCTTCAAGTCTTGCAATTGGAGCAAAATTTTCATCAAAGTCAACGCCTTCTGCTTGACAATAACCCTGGGCAACTAATCTGGTCTTGTTTCTTACAACATGGCCATCTTCATCCATCTTGTTTCGGTAGACCCATCTGGTACCAATGGGTTCTTTCTTTAACCCTGGTGGACAAGGAACAAGCTCCCAAACATTGTTCCTTTCAAACTAGACGAGCTCTTCTTGCATAGCTTCCACCCAGCTTGGGTCTGCCATAGCCTCGTCAATCTTCTTTGGTTCAATTAAAGATAAGAAGGTGACGTTTAAGCATTGCTCACTGGTGGCTCTTCTAGTCTGAACCCCACTATTTGGATCTCCCACAATCTGTTCAATTGGATGTGCTCGAGTCCATCTAGTGTAATGACTAGGCTGGTGCACAACAATATCAGTGCAAGTCACCTGGCGATCTTCTTCAGTTGCATCAGCATCTGGAGCAGGATCGGTCCAAACTACTTCTACATCCTCATCAGAGTCAATGAGGTCGCGATTTGCATCATGAAATTCTTCATTCAAGGGCATTTCTTGAAGAACTGGAGAAATTGGAGTTTGAACTGGTGCTGATATTGGAGTGGCACGTACATCAGATCCAATCACCAATTCTTGTGGTAAGTTGAAATTGATGGAGGGATAAAATGATGTGTCACTGGTGCTTTTCTTCTTCTTAACTGGTTCCAATTTGTTGTAACTGGAAACATCTTTTGGTGAAACAACTGACTGATGAACTTGGTCAGTTTCCCCAAAATTGATTGGAACGACTGGAGTAATATCAAGGCTTGGTCTCTTGTTGATTGCTTCAGTTGATTCATCGAATGTGACATGAATTGTCTCATGAACCTTTTGGAGTCTATAATTATAAACTCTAAAGGCCTTTCGAATATCTGAATAACCTAAAAATACCCCTTCATCAGCTTTTGCATCAAACTTTCCAAGCTGACTGGAATCATTTAAGATATAAACTGGACAACCAAATACATGAAAGTATCCAATATTTGGTTTACGATTCCTGAGTACTTCATAGGCAGTCTTCTTATGTCTCTTGATGTAGACTGACCGGTTTTGGGTGTGACAAGCAGTTGCAACTGCTTCAGCCCAAAAACTGGTGGGAAGACCAGATTCAGATAGCATACTTCTGGCCGCTTCTATCAGTGTGCGATTCTTTCTTTCCACAACTCCATTTTTCTCTGGAGAGTGAACTGATGAGAAGTTTTGAGAGATGCCAGTGTCATTGCAAAATGTTTCAAGTACCTTATTTTGGAATTCAGTACCATTATCAGTTTGCAACTGACAAACTTTTCGAGTATACTTGAGCTCAATTCTTTTGATAAGAGAGATGATTTCAGCAGGTGCATCACTTTTGGATCTGAGGAATATCACCCAGCAATATCTGGTGAATTCATCAACCACAACTAGAGTGTACTTCTTTCCAGCTCTAGTTTGAACATTCACTGGACCAAAGAAATCCATATGTAGCATGTGAAGAGGTTCAGTGATGCTAAAATTTTGCCTAGTTTTGAAACTGGCTCTTTTCTGCTTGCCCATCTCACACCCTGGACATGGCTTTTCTTTATTGAAAGAAATTTGAGGTATCCCATTAACCAGTTGTTTGCGAGACAACTTGTTAATATTTTTAAAATTTAGATGGGATAATCTTTTGTGCCATAGCCAGTTGGTGTCCTCATCAGCCTTGGTATAGAAACATTACTCTTTTGGAGCTGGTTCCATATCCATGATGTACACATTTCCTTTTTTTGGTGCAACCATCACCACTTTCCAATCCTGTTAAATATGGTGCCTTGTGCAATATCGAACAAAACTCTGAAGCCATCATCACAAAGTTGGCTGACACTGATCAGGTTGTATTTCAAACCATTCACAAATGCAACTCTTTTGAATTCGACTTGTCCATTATTGAGCACACCATATCCTTCAGTCTTTCCAGATTGATCATTACCAAACGTCACTGTCGGTCCATCTTAGACAGTGAACTCTTCAAGTAGGGGCTTACATCCGGTCATAGTCCGGCCAGCAGTGCTGTCCAGATACCAGATATTCTTCTTTCGATCGCCCTACACAACCACAAAAATCATTAGTTATTTTTGTGAACCCATCTTTTCTTGATGGGTTCACTGGACTTCTCTACAGAAGTCACAGTAGATTGTTGTGGTGTTGAACCGGAGGCTGCATCTGGAGCTCTTTCACCAGCTCCAGGTACAGGAGTAAAAACGATTGGTACTTGATACTTACTCCCCTTATTTTTACCAGATTTTGTTCTAGATGGAACATTCTTATGTTTAGGTTTTGAAGGAGTGGTTTAATATTTTGTTTGAAAACTGGAGGTAATGAACCTCCTTCCAGATTTTTAATCCGGGCAGTACAACTCTGAACCTGTCGAGACAAAAGTTGGAGTTGACTTTCCAGATTAATCAAAATATTATTTTCATCAGGCAACTGAACCTTGGACCTTGGTTCAGTTGGAGCTTTAGTCTGTCGGGTCTTGGGCACCTTAGACTTTTGAGGTAAAGGCTTGTTACCAGTAGCCTTTTTGACTGGAGCTTTAGCCTGTTTGGCTCCAGGTTTAACCTCAAGGGGGGTGGTCTCAAAGGGTTCAATTTCAACAGCTTCAGGTTGACCATAAGGTGTTTCAACCTTGAGAGCTGGAGGCAATGCATGAAGATCTGGTATGAGAGCTGCCATCTCCAGATCTCCAGATTTCCATGCATTCTTCTAGGCATCGATAGTTCTTGAAAATGCATCATAGTTTTTACCAGATGCTTTTACCCATGACTTGATAATCTTTTGCTCTTTTTCAAGATCAGAAAATAGTTTTTGATTATCAAGTTCTAAAGCCTCAATCTTTAAAACTGACTCCTTGAGAGCCAACTGGACACTTTGTAAATCATTCAGTTGTGGTTTAACATTGTTCAGTTCAATTAAGACAGTGTCAAGATATCTTTCACTATCAGCTCTAACAGTTTCCACAAAATCTAAATCACCACTTAATGATTCAGCCAGGTCCAGTTTCAGTTCAGGGTCAACCTGGTTATCATAGTCACATACCTTTTTCAAGATGATGTCCACCCATCTTCCAGTGATGACATCTTCTTTTGCCACATGCTGCTGCTGTTGATCTTCCAAGGCCATGAAACA
>CM067171.1:91639751-91768846 GCA_034093135.1 Erigeron breviscapus | reverse complement strand
AAAAGGAAGAAATGGCTCTTGCTCCACGTCAGTTCTTTAAGAAGCACAATCTGGCCTTAAATCTGGATCCAGATCAACATAATTGTGAACGCTATCATGAAATGTTTGATTTTATTGCTCGTTTTAGGCTTTCTTTTGCATTCTGTGATTCACCTAGATTGGTGAGGCAGTATATCGATGACTTCTGGAGGACTGCACATCAGGTCATGGTTAATGGTCGTAGCTTTGTTAGAGCAACTGTCGAAGGAATCACTTTTGATTTTAATGCTGCGATACTTCTGTGAAATTCTACATTTGGGTGAAGAATCAGACGACGCAGTAGAATTAGCTTACGATTTTGACCTTATTCGTCGGTGTTTTCAAAGAATGGGATATGTTGGTCAAATAAAGCTTCCTTTTGATAAGAGTGGATTTCAAGGACGTTGGAGATACCTTGCTTACGTGTTGTTAGTAAGTCTGAGCAATCGTAAGGCTGGATTTGATCAGCTTTCTGCTCAGATTTCTTCGCAGATGGTTGCTTTGGTTTATAATTGACCTTATCCGTTTTCAACATACTTCTATCATGCGTTTGTTGATCAAATCAATGCCAAGGCGAAGAATAGGTTTCTATTATATCCTCGTTTTGTTATGGCGATAGTTAGACATTTCTGTCCGAACTTGGTAATTGATCAAGGTCCTCGCTATGTACCACATGCTTGGCCTTTACGTATATTTGCTGATTTAGATGCCAATACTCGAAATGTAGCTGGTCTAAATAATCCACCTTTGTTTGGTCACTTAATTAATCCAAATTATCGATCTCGTTTTGAGAATGATATGTTAGTGGATGATGAAGACAATTCTGATCATGAGAATGAAGAAAGTTCAGATGATAGTTCGGATGGTGATTCTGATGATTCTGATAGTGGGAATGATGGTGATGATGATGTAGTTGAAGCAGACACAGATGAATATGATAGTGTCGCTGCTGATTCTGATAATGAGCATCGAACTAAGATGGCTCATGATGTACCTGCTGTTTCAGGAAGTGATAATTCATATCACTTTTCTCGAGAAGATGTACCTGGTGCTTTACGCCGAGAGCGTCGGAGTAAGGCATGTCATTCTTCACCGGTTCTTTCTGAAATGAATCAATCTGTTCAAGAAGAAGTTAATCAGGATGAGAATGTTGGTGCTGAACAAGAAGTTGTATCTGATTATCAAGAACAATTGGAACATAGAGATATGGCATCAAGTCCATTACATGAAGGTACAAGTAATGTTGGACCGAAGAGGACACTGGATGCTCCTCTCACTTATCGTAGAGCTAAGCGTGCACGAATTTATGAGGCTACTTCAGTATCTGCCGCTGATGCTGCTATTCCTGTTGTCGCTACAGCACCGGCTGCTTCTGTTGCCGGTAGTGCCACATTGCGTCCATTGTTGCCTCCTGCCAGATCAATATTGCCCAGATTGCCTACTTTTCCTCCTATTCCTTCAGATTACTCCCTAGTTAGGCGTATAGATGTTCTTCAGACTCGTGTTGATACGTTAGAGTCTGATCTTACGACTGTTCGAGGTACTTTGACCTTTTTGATCAACTGGGTCAAGAATCAAGGGGGAGATATTCCTGAAGAAGTCTGCAGATTATCAGCAGTTCAGCCAAGACGTCAGAATGAAGATGATGATGCTGATAATGCTGGTAATAGGAGTGATTCTCGCCCAGTTTTTGACAAAGGAAAAGGGGTTGAGACTCAGGGGGAGACAGAAAGAGATACTACCCAGACTGGTACTTCTGGTACGGGTGGTTCAAGTGCTCCTCGAGAGGCTGAAGTTATTGAAGCACTTGATTCAGGTAATTCTTCGAAATCGGTTGATTATTTAAGTGATGATCAAGTTGAAGCTGAAACTGAACGATTAAAGCGTGAAGTTAAGGCAAAATTTGGACATGACTGTAATACCGAAGAAAATGCTTTTCATTCTGTATTTGATAACTTATTAGATAAACAGCAAGAAGCAGAAAACTGAAAGAGGAAAAGAATTTCAGATTCAAAGGCAAACAGCCTTGGAATCTGATTCTGATTCTGATTCAACTTATGATTTTGATAAAGTGTATATTAGGTTGCATGTAATAAGTTTACGACATGTGAATGTAATCTATCTTATTTCAATGCAATTATATTTCATTTCTATTATTATTATTATTATCATGATTATTCATTTTATTCTGGTATTCATTTTGTGTAATCTTAATAGATGATACAGATGATACAGAATTACTCTTCGATGGTGATGAACTTGAGGAGGGTGAGCTTGTTCCTGAACCGGATATAAATATATTCAAGAAACCTTATGGGTTTGATGATGTTTGGGATTCAACTCTGAAGACCCATCTTTGGAAGAAAGAAAAGAGTTGGAGATAAAGAGGAAAGAAGTTAAGGAAAGAATGCTTCAAACTTCAATTAGTAGCTCTGCTAAAGTTTTAAACTTCGTGGTATATGCTAGGATTGATGATGCATTGATTCCTTTTCACTGGGAAATCAATTTGACAAGACCTTTTAATCCAAATAATTATCCTGTACCTCTCAGAGAAGATGATCCACTACATGAGATTGATAGACTTGTGCCTGGTCAAAGAATCAATGATTATATAGTCACATGGGATACTATGAAACCCATCATGTATTGGACTCATATCTCAGATAAAGATGCTGCAAGATATAAGATAATAATCTGGAGTTGGTTTTATGATGAAGAACTGAAGCTGTTTGTTCTTAAAAGACCAGAAGGTTGTCAATATCTAGTATGGCGTGAGAGACATTTCAGAAGTTTGTGTGAAGAAGACTTACATGAACTAGGAAATAACAGGATTATCAATCCAAGTAGTTATGGTCTTGCAGATGTGATTGGTAAGATCTTCATGAAGATTTCAAGTTGAGATCGAATATGAAAGACTCTGAAAAACCAAAGTTTCATATTGAACCAAGACGAAAGAAGAAGGTGGTGAAGCCAGATAAAAGTGTTGAGTATATTCAACGTGATATCAAATGTATGATCAAAGTCCTGCCAAGAAATGGGCACAAGATGTCTTGGATAAACTGGATAATTGGGAGATTGATCGAAATTCTGGTGAAGCCAAGATGTATGCAGACTCAAAGAAGAAGATATTGTTGAGAAGGATGTATGATCCAATGCAGTTGGTGAACTTCTCAAGAAATGATCAGAGAAAATTATACGACACTGAATGCTCATTTTTACCATTTTGGAAGAATGAAGAAGATCGATATCGTAAGATTCTCCAAGTCTGCTTACATGAAAATATCCATGCAAATAGCAAACGATTGTTATTTGATGGATGATGAAGATTTTTGAAGACTGAAGAAATCGAAGATGCTGCTGTCAAGAGGGAGTTTGTTGATGCATGTTGATGTGACAACAGCAACTTAGATTTGATTATGTCTTATTCATTTATATGTAATTGATAGATTATGGACTTCGTGTTTTAGTAATGATTAATTACATGTTTTGGTGTTATTTATATGTTTATATATGATGTTTGTATGTATATCATACAAGTACAAACATAATATATGTTAGGTTTCTTGTACATAAAGTACTTGGAAAATAACTAAGCATAGATGTTGATGGTATTTAGTACTAACGAAGATAATCTTCGTTAGGAACTAACGAAGATAATCTTCGTTTTATGGGCTGGGCTGCTAAGTTCGTAAGAACAAAGCCCAGCAAGCCCAATATCGATCGTGAACATATATAAACAATTGGAAACCCTAAAGTGAGGAGTCCAGTTGATATTACACACACCAAAGGCGACTAAGTTCGTTTCTAAGCTATAGAAAACGAAGATAGATCACATAAGGCTGATTATATTGAGATAATTAGCAATATATACGATAACTAATCAAACTAGTTATCTCGTGAGGATTCCGCACTCACGACATAACAATAGACGATCTCGAGAGCGATCAGTAGCTATCGAGGGACTCACAGTGTGTCTTAGACTTTGGAGTTAACTGGGATGACCATCTACATTTTATAGATCTTTCTTACGACAATAGTTATCGCACGAGTATTAATATGGCACCTTTCAAGGTATTATGGACGGAAGTGTAGATCACCTGCCGCGTGGGCCGATTTTGGTGATAGTCAGTTGGTTGGGCATGAACTTATAGGATAGACTGCTGAGAAAATAATTCAGATTAAAGAGCGACTTAGAGTAGCTCGAGAACGACAAGAAGTATGTTGACGTCAGGCGTAGACCTTTGGAATTCAGTGTCGGGGATTGTGTACTTCTTAAGGTTTCCCCGTGGAAATGTGTGGTAAGATTTGTCAAGAGTGGAAAACTCGGACCACGATATATCGGACCATTTGAAGTACTAGAAAGAGCTGGTAATATAGCCTATCGATTGAGAACTTTCAGAAAAGCTTAAGGAAGTTCACTATGTATTTCATGTGTCGCATCTTCAAAAATGTCTAGCCGAGGAGGAACATCATGTGCCTATGGACGAGCCCTTAGAGATTGTGGATTGCAAGGTGCGAAAACTAAGGAAAACCAAGTATACACTTGTCAAGGTTCGTTGGAATTAAAAGCGAGGGCTTGAATATACTTGGGAATGGGAAGATCATTTCAAGACAAATACCCCCAATTGTTTAATGGGACTAGTGCGAGTTGAATTTCGGGACGAAATTCTTTTAACGGGGTAATGCTGTGACAACCGTCATCTGAGCGTATTTTCCAAAGTACCTTTCCGGTCGTTTTAATTTGTTTCGTTTATGTACGTCACTAGACTTTAAGACTTTATCGATGGAATAAGTGGGTTTATGCTTTATACGAGCTTTATGAGTATTTAGACCTTAGAAAATTTGTGTGTGGACTCGAGAACATGAGGAATACTAGTTGTCTTGTGGAAATGCCAAATTAAGTGAAATACTTAAAATTTAAGAAATTAAATATTTAATAAACAAATATGGTCATATTTATAACCGTTAGCAAGCTATTGAAAAGTTACATTCATTGGTGTCGAGAAAATGTTTTAACGGGTCTCGGGTCTTCTTGAATAATCGAGTCAAATAGGTTTCCAGAAGGGTCAAAGGCCGGTCAAGCTAAGGGAATACAACAAAACCCTAATCTCCTTAACCTAATCCTTCACTTTCACTCTTTCCCTCTTCCTCTTCTCCCTCCTCACGGCTGCACACACTCTTCTTGTAACACCCGTCGTTTAAAAATATGGGTTTTCAAAAACTTTTCACCTAACGGTGTTAAATTGCGGAAGTAAAGACTGTAAAAGTCAAAACCGATAAAAACATTTCGGTTGCTGCATTTATTTGGTGTTACATGCCATATCAAAACAATAGTTCAAATGAAAACCCAACGGTTGCCCAACATGAAACAACCGTTCACACATCACTACATAAATTCGACAGTAAATACGAAATATAATGAATGTCTAAAGAAAACATCGTCTAAGGGTAGCTAAGGCTCCTGCATTGCATCTACCCAAGCTCACACGTCCTGCATCTAATTTCCATCAAGCTAAACCTGAGGGAACAACCACATTAAGAAGCAAGTGTTAGCTATAAGAATAGCTAAGTAAGATAACACTTAATTTAAAAGCATTTGTCCAATTAAAACGATCTTCATTATTAGACAAGTTTTATTAGGCACAACACACATCACACGTTCACACATATACTGCATTTCAACTTCGTTTCAATTAGGATAATCATCCTAAATGTGCCTATCCTGCATTAGTTCACACATTGTCACACGTATCTTCGTTAACTGCATATAAGTGTGCCCTGCATCACACCCGACTGGATGATTAGTCAAAAGACTACTCATCTTACGTCGTTAAGGAATGGCAAGCCAATCCTTGAGTAATCCGTATATGTAGGTTGGTCAAACCCCTCGTATTACTCGCCCTGCGTTATAGAGACCACGTTGCAAGGAGCCACCCAAGCAACAACTGCATCTACGCACTTGCCCGGCTAAGGCTAGTACGGGTTAAGCTTAACACTTTTCACTGCATCTGTTTTATGAGCTCAATTTCACACATATAGATTGGGTCCCTGCATTCCCAAACATTCACACACATATAGTCTAGGTAACACACATTCCTAGACATTCACACACTTTAACTTCATTACGTTTGGATCCTTGAACGTGCAAGTGACATAGCAACCTAGCAAGTCTAGTGAACTAGGCGTACAAGTCAAGCATGCATATCACACATCAACTTCATTTCTATACATATCACACATATCAAGATACTTCATTAAACTACATCAACTGCATAACTACATTTTACATTAAGCAATACTGCATTACACTATAATAGGGACTGCATCTCAGGTCTCATGGTCAACTGCATAACCTATAATACCTCCCAAGTAACCCATATGCCCACATGCAATAATAAGGTACCGAATGGAAGTGTTTACGATTTGAAACCAGCTTTTAGTTGATCCCCAGCGTGTCAAAGTAGTGTATCTTACCTGGTAGTAGTGTACGCGCGCAAACAAAAGCTAACAGTGCTTAATAGTAATCCCCGACACCTATCGTACATTAACATATAAAGTATAAGTCATTTAGGACCTTAAATGGACCCTCGTACGAACTTAAGACTGACTACGTAAAATTCCAGAATTACACCTTACGAAGATAACCTTCGTACGAACTTAAACTTCGTTCGATCTACTTTACGAAAATAGCTTCTTTCGTACGAACTTAAGACTGACTACGTAAAATTCCAGAATTACACCTTACGAAGATAACCTTCGTACGAACTTAAACTTCGTTCGATCTACTTTACGAAAATGATTATAACTTGCGAAGATGATCTCTGAACGAATTTATATAACCAACGAAGATAGTTTACGAAATTACTTTGAAATCCTTCTTACGAATCTAGCATAAAAACCTTCTTACGAACTTAATTTTTTGCCTTACGAATTTAACTTCAAAAATCCTTCTTACGAAGATAGCCTTCGTTCGTACGAACTTAGCAACAGTTTCGTTAAGTTCGTTCATTTTTTCAAAAACGACTAAGTTCTTCGATTTTCCAGAAAACGATCCATCTAGGCTTCACCCAAAACATGTTTTCGACACAATTTAACACCTTTTGATCATCAAGATCGATTATAGACTCGTTTAACATCGTTTTTGAACATTAATTGGCTTAAACATAATATAAACCCTATAAACACATAATATATATATATATATATATATATATATATATATATATATATATATATATATATATATATATATATATATATATATATATATATATATATATATATATATATATATATATATATATATATATATATATATATATATATATATATATATATATATATATATATATATATATATATATATATATATATATATATATATATATATATATATATATATATATATATATATATATATATATATATATATATATATATATATATATATATATATATATATATATATATATATATATATATATATATATATATATATATATATATATATATATATATATATATATATATATATATATATATATATATATATATATATATATATATATATATATATATATATATATATATATATATATATATATATATATATATATATATATATATATATATATATATATATATATATATATATATATATATATATATATATATATATATATATATATATATATATATATATATATATATATATATATATATATATATATATATATATATATATATATATATATATATATATATATATATATATATATATATATATATATATATATATATATATATATATATATATATATATATATATATATATATATATATATATATATATATATATATATATATATATATATATATATATATATATATATATATATATATATATATATATATATATATATATATATATATATATATATATATATATATATATATATATATATATATATATATATATATATATATATATATATATATATATATATATATATATATATATATATATATATATATATATATATATATATATATATATATATATATATATATATATATATATATATATATATATATATATATATATATATATATATATATATATATATATATATATATATATATATATATATATATATATATATATATATATATATATATATATATATATATATATATATATATATATATATATATATATATATATATATATATATATATATATATATATATATATATATATATATATATATATATATATATATATATATATATATATATATATATATATATATATATATATATATATATATATATATATATATATATATATATATATATATATATATATATATATATATATATATATATATATATATATATATATATATATATATATATATATATATATATATATATATATATATATATATATATATATATATATATATATATATATATATATATATATATATATATATATATATATATATATATATATATATATATATATATATATATATATATATATATATATATATATATATATATATATATATATATATATATATATATATATATATATATATATATATATATATATATATATATATATATATATATATATATATATATATATATATATATATATATATATATATATATATATATATATATATATATATATATATATATATATATATATATATATATATATATATATATATATATATATATATATATATATATATATATATATATATATATATATATATATATATATATATATATATATATATATATATATATATATATATATATATATATATATATATATATATATATATATATATATATATATATATATATATATATATATATATATATATATATATATATATATATATATATATATATATATATATATATATATATATATATATATATATATATATATATATATATATATATATATATATATATATATATATATATATATATATATATATATATATATATATATATATATATATATATATATATATATATATATATATATATATATATATATATATATATATATATATATATATATGTATGTATAGATCTGATTTTCTTTATATGTATATATTTATGTTTAAATCCGAAAAGTTCTATACAATATATATGTAAAATTTTATATATATATATACCTCAAAACCTTTAAAACCGAAAATATATGTAAGATTAGAGCATAAATCGATCGGATCTGAGCAATATTTGTGTAGTAATCGTGTTTCAAGCCTCAAAATCGTATTCTTCCTCCTCTCATAGATCCGAAAATTATCTTCTTGCTTGGATTTGGTGCTTGTATCAAAGTTTTGGTCCTTGTTCATATACATATAAATCGAACTAATTGAAAAACGGGAATAAAAGTGATTTTTTAGGTTGTTTTCGGACTGATCTAGATTGGATATGAGTGTTAATTGAAGCTATGTTCTTGAAATCGTGTTCCTTTCCTTCTTCCTGACCGGATCTGGTCACATTCATAGCCTAGGGTTTCGGTCAAAGTTGGTCAACTCATTTTGTTCATCTCTTTTTCTTAATTTGGATCCGATTTAGAGTCTGATGTTGGGTATTTGAGTGTTAATCAGATTATTTAACCTCAATAACATTTCTTTTAAGTTCAAAGAAATATTAGTTCGACAATTTTGTGTGTCTTGTCGACTTTGTTTAACTTCAAAGGATTAAGTTCAAAGAAAGTGTAAGCTCAAAGAATTTAACCTCAAAAGAATTTTAAGTTCAATCACTTTAATCTCAAAGCCCTTAACCTCAATGACAATAAGTCCAGATCTAATTTAAGTTCAATGGAATAATTAAACTCAAGAGATTTAAGGTCGAAGGAATTCTAAGTGTCGACCAGTATTGTTTAATCTCAAAGAAACTTAAGTTGAATGAGCATTAAGTTCAAAGGAATTTTTAACATCAAAGGATTTTAAACTCAAAGAAGATGTTAAGTTCAAAGGATGTAAGGTCAAGAGAAATTTTAAGTCATTTACATTTAACCTCAAAGACATTAACCTCAAAGCCTTAACATCAATATGTTTAAGGTCAAAGCTTTAAGATGCTCCAGTGTCCATTCTTGGGTTCTATCCTGTTATTGTCAATCGAGCTAATACGAAAAGTCTTATCACTTTAGACAATTAATTCAAGATTTAACGTCGTTCTTGAACATTAAAAGTACTATTCAAGTATAATATATTACGACATTAAACATGGCATTTCTTAAGACACTAGTATAGGACATAGACGTGTACAATTAAGTAAGTACTTACTGGGTGACTTGTGGACAATGTAGGACTTTTGGACAGATAGTGTACGTGTTTCAGGTGTACTTGGCTGTTCGTGTTCTTATTGGTTGATTCTAGGGTGCTTGTGCTTGTGCTGCTTTCAGGTGAGTTTCGTAGCCCCTCTTTTTACCAGTTTTGGGGTGGAAAGTATACTTCTTTTTCAAACAGTTTTGTCGATTTCTGCTTATGTTCAATATTGAGCCTGTACATATAGAGTTACTTGTGCCATTTGACGTGCTCTGATCTTGTTTGTTTGTGTGTGATTATGTGTTTGTTTGTTGTGCTTTGTGATGTGATTGTTGGACGTGCTTATTGTATGTGTGGAGACTTGGACTAAGGCAGGTACCATAAGACCAGACTTTGAGACTGATTTGGACTGAGGCAGGTACCGTAAGACCAGACTTTGAGACTGATTTGGACTGAGGCAGGTACCATAAGACCAGACTTTGAGACTTTGGGTCTCGTGACTATGAGACTTGTGACTTTGAGACTTGTGACTTTGACACTTTGAGACTTGGACTTGGGACTTGAGTACTTTGACTTATATGGTGTAACTCTGCTCATTATATATTGAACAAATACTTGTTTTGACTTAAAAGAATCGACAAAAGACTTCTTTCTTAACTAGACTTTTTGACTAAAACCTACGAATTCACCAACCTTTGTGTTGACACGTTTTAGTATACTTTTCAGGTACTCAGGCTAATCAGGGATAAAGACTTTTATGCTAGGACTGGACTTCGGAGATTTATGCTCCATTGCGTATTGTCAGACTTTAAGGCTACATGCCTTGGACTATACCGTTTATGGACTTATTGTATTAAGTTGTTCTAGCATCATTATGACTTGAACTCATGTTTTGGGAATATATTTATTATATTCTATTTCATTTAGCAGTATCTATATAATTCCATGTCGTGCTGTACTTTTCATGACACCTCATGTTTCCGCCAACGGTGGGGTGTTACAAAAGGTGAGTGTATAAGATATTGTTTATCTTAAACGTTGGGAAATACGAATTGAAATGGATAATGTAAATGACGAATTAAACGTTGGGACAAGTTTCTGATTATCTACCAGAATGCCAACCAAATGGGACAAGTTTCTGAATCAAACGTTCTCAACCAAATCTTTTAATTTTTTTTTATTAAAATTTATGGGGTTTTCTTAGAGAGGGAAGCAGTTTTGAAGATTTAAGTATGAGAGAAAAGCAGTTTTGAAGATTTGGGTCAACCATGTACAAATTTTAAGAGTTTGTTGGTAATACACATCAATAAAAATAAGTTTAATGGGAAACCATGTACAAACCGAAAAGTACGTTAGTCATCCCGTGATTAATCACTTTTGTTAATGTCAGAGCAAGAACCCAATGTTCTTTTATGTTTTCCAAACTTTTTTAATTAATTAAGAACACTAAGAGTGGTTGAAAATTTTTTATCTAACGTTTCCAAATCCTGCCAATAGAATTCCACCAATTCATTCCAACCCTCCAGCCTTTTAAATAGCCTTCCCAACTTCAACCCTCTCAAATTTAATTTTTCTTTATATATAATTAAACTAAAAATTGGACAAGAATCACATGAACACACCATGTGTCAACTTTCTATTGAGTGAAAGAATTAATTCCTAATGAATCTAAGTGGGTGGCCCACATGCAATCTTTCTCTCTTCATTTATCATCACCGTGCCCTTTGTCCAACTCTGTAAGCCATAAAATCAACACCGGCAGCGGTGTTATCGTCGGGTTGAAGCATAAATTTGGCCAACCCGATAACCACTCCTAGTGCCCTAAGCTTTAAGGTCGAATTACTCGTTTACAAACTCGGCTGGATATGATTTTTCCTTTATTTATGTGCTAGATTAAAGCATGCGTTGCATGATAAGACAATTAGTTATGACAGAATTTTGTAAATAGACGACTCGCGTTATATTGTTATACATATAAAAAATGTATCTACCAAAGTTTGAAGTGTAAGATATCAATATATTGTAGTACAACGACAATGTATACAAATATACAATTTCTTATTTAAATAGTTATAATTTCATATAAAATATAGTTATTAAAATTTAATTTGAATGCATAAAGCTTAAATAAATTAGTTATTATTATAAATTATTTTATTATCATTATTTATTGATTTTTTTTTAACGCATTTATCCTATTCCTACTCTTAAATTACACGTATGCCTGAAAACCAGGACTCTCGAAAAACCCCCAATTAATCACCCCCACAAATGTGGGAAGTGAGACTCGAACCCAGGTGGATCCTCCCAAGGTCAAAGACCTTACCAATGGGCACCAAAACTAGATTGTGTATTTTTTTTTATCGACACTTGGTGCGTTCCTTATTCTTACACGACATGTGTCACTTTTGGTGTAATTAAAAAAAATTCCTATTCATGATTACCTAATTGTAATCAAATACTAATCTTTTAAATTTAATATAAAAAAGGTTTTTGATCGACACTTGACGCATTCCTTATACGACATGTGTCACTTTGATGTAACTTAAAAAAGATTCCTAATTCATAATCTTTAGATCTAATACACACACACACACACACACACACACAACACACACACACACACACAACACACACACACACACACACACACACAACACACACACACATATATATATATATTATATATTATTATATATTATTATACTAAGTTTCATATATATGATTTATAAAAAAAGTTTAATAATGTTAACAACTAATATATCAATACGGAATATAACTATCTTAAAAGATAAAAGGATATATGTTAAGTTTTAAACATCCAATTAAACAAATATATTATACAACTAGATTATATTCCGTGCGATGCACGGCTAGAGTAATATAATTAAACAAATTATAATTGTATTTTAAGTAATATCGCTTAAAAACGATGGTTAACATATTTAAAAAATTTATATATTTTTCTAGCATAAAAATCCTCCTAAAACTATAAGAGTGGATTCGACTAATTCTCCTTTCTAATTTTATCCCCTGATTTTTTCACACGTCTTCATCTAATAGTTAGAAGGATTTTTAGGCTATTATTTTAAGATAATTAATCATTTCTCATAAAAAATTATAACTTTCTTTATCTTAATAGTTTAAATACCAATCAAATTAAAATAAACATAATAATATTTTAATTTTAAATTAATCACTTTTGAGAACTTGTAACTTTTTAAAATTTGAAACTTTTATTCATTATACATATTTTAATTAGATTACTCCCGTCTTTTAGGTTATTATTTTAAGAGAATTAATCATTTCTCATAAAAAATTATAACTTTCTTTATCTTAATAATTTAAATACCAATCAAATTAAAATAAACATAATAATATTTTAATTTTAAATTAATCACTTTTGAGAACTTGTAACTTTTTAAAATTTGAAACTTTTATTCATTATACATATTTTAGTTAGATTACTCCCGTCGCGCGTTTCCAAAAATAACTGTAATAATATAAAATAGCTCACACTATATTTTTTATATATCAAATTTTTATATAGAAGCAATATACTCTAAAGGAAATACGAACTTTATATGTAAAATCATAGGTTTTTTTAGACTAACAACTTAGTTATTAATAAAATATATAAAAAACAAAAACATTGAAGTAATATTTAATTCAATGAAAACTTAAAATCTACTAAAACTTATTAAAAGGATTTAAAATTTTGCCTAACAACATTTCTATTTTTTAAAGGAATTAAATTGAAATCAAATTATAAAAAACCAAAGTTATAAGATGATAGCATGAATCGGGTATATCAAATAGCTTTATTTATTTATATCCATATCCATTATACACATATTTCTTATTTTTTAATATTAGCTGGTATTTTCAAAAAGAGAAGACAAATCAAAACTCACAATATGTTAAGATATAATATACGTATACTATTATTTTAATTTGTAAATTATTTATTTATTTAAGTTTGCCAACTAAGCATTCCATGTAAGATTAAATGAGATAAATATACATACTTAAATAATGCCTATTTATCTAAAAATTGACAAATAAGCAAAAATCCTAATTGTAAGCTAGATAAAGATGGCACATAAGATTTTTTTTTATCCTCTTTTAGTTATATATAGAGATTCATGGGGTTTCATATAGTAATATGTGAAAGGGTCTATATCCAAACCTAGGTATCTAACAGTCACATATTATCTATTCTCTATATAAATATAACTGTATCATTATATATTATATCATCTGTAAATTATACGGGTATTAAGACTAGTTTACCATATATAAATGCAATGTTTTACACCCACACCAATTCTTCGACTACTAATACAACAAGTCATCATCGTCGTTATGGCCCGCTGTCAACATATATATTGTTCACCATTAACCTTAAAATTAAACATTAATTGACAACCATCGACAAACATTGGAGATAAGTGGAAAGCAACATATATAAGCAAAAGTCATCACACGTTGCAATAACCATTAATAATGAAGGATGGCAACCAAAAATGACCCGAAAAGTTAAACATTTATTTCTCAAAGACCATGCAAAAACATTAGAACAATTCACAAAACATTAGAACAATTCACTGAGATTGTATTACACGAGTAGCCATACTAGTAATTTGTTTCAAATAATTATATTATTTTCTAACCATCAACTATTTTTTTATCATTTAACAAATTATATAATTTTGAACATATTATGTGTAACTTTTTTTCGTTCAAAAAATATTAAAAAAGTATATGTTAACTTACATTTTTAAATATAAATCAAAAGTATTATATATTGTTAGGTCCAGTTTACTGATAAACTGGAGCGTCTCCAGTTGTATCTGGAGACCAGATGATTTGTCCAGAAATATTAGAAGTCCAGTTGCAAGTGTACAGTTAATGCAACTAAAGACTTCCTCCAGTTGAGATCTGATCAAACCTGAAGACATTCCAATTGAAGTCGAAGACAACAAGTGGAAGATAGAAAACATTCATGGCAGTGAAGCCCAGTGAAAGTTTTACCCAGATCAAGACTGGAGAACCATCAGTTTAAAGTACTTACAAAGCTTTACACTGATTACGAGGAAGACCTTTTGCTTTATGTACCTTTATCCGGATAATAGCATTTATCTATGTATAAAGTACAAAAGTACATAAAGGAGGTTGGATAAAGTGACTTTATGTCATACTTTATCAAGCATGTTCAAGGAATTAAATGTTATTCCTTAAATGCTCTCAACCATATTTGTACGGCAAGGTTGACATCCCAATGTCAACATTTGCCTATAAATAGAGGTCTTTGCACAACCAAGAAACAACTTTGCATATTCGACATTTGCATATTCTTGGTGAACTTGTGCAATATTCTCTCAATCGCAAAAAGGAACATTTCACAACTTTAAGTGTTTTGATTGTTTAGAGAATTTCCAAGTATTAGATCGATTGTATTTCATAGGTTGTTAGGATATTTACTTTTAGTATTATCTTGGTTCCGCAACAACTTTGTAATTTATTTAACATTAATAAATAAATTACACTTGAAAATTACAACTCGTGTAACATTTGTGATTTTGGACTCATTGACCGTGTGTACAATTTGATTAACCATCTATTTGATAACATATGATTTAAGTTCAATTTATGATTTCATTATGTGCAAATGTGTTCAATTTGGATCAATTGGTCGATATAATTGGCTTTACGGTGCTATACGACATTTAATCTAGCTAGAAACATGAAATGGATCCTCCATGGGTCAAACCCATGACCCATCACCTAACTAACTTACCCAACCCTATCCCTCCCTTCCTTTCCCTTCCACCCATTCACTTTTCTTATCTCTTTCTCTTTCTATTTCCTTGCAAGAACTTAAACACACACACATAGCTCTCTCTCTCTAGAATTCTTGCATCCAAACATTGTTATTAGTGAAATTGTTAGTAGATTCAAGGGTTATTATCATTATCATCATCATCTAGCAAAGATTTGGGTTATCAAAGTGCAAGAAACTTCTCCTCTAGCTCCAAATTCGGGTTTGATCATCTAAGGAGGTTTTGGTAAGTGGTTCTTAGCTCAAATTCTTCATTCTTAGTTAGTAAACATGTTATGATATCAAACCTAAACATTTTTGGTCTTTAAACTCCAAAAACCCGAAATTAGGGTTTCAAAGTCTTCAAACTAGGTCAAAAACCGATTTTAGTCAAAAGTGATGTTATGAAGTGAAATTACCAAGTGGGTTATGTTCAAACAAGTTAGCTTTAACTAAAAACAAGTCATGGAACCTTTCAAACCGAGCTTTAAGCACAAAATTTGGTTTTGGGTCGGTTTAGGGTTGCAAATGGGTCAAAAACGGGTTAAGCATGCAAAAGAGGTCAAGGGTCGAATTTGTGAGGTGGGTTATGTTTAATTATGTTTGTATATGTTTAAAAATGAGTTTGAACCTTCTCAAATCGATTTTTAGGTCAAGAATGGTTGTTTCTCACATCTGCAGGTCGTAACGCCCGTTAGGGATCTAATGGCCGTTAGTCTTTTGCTATTGTAACTGCCGTTAGTCTTGGTAACTGCCGTTAGACTTTTGCTTCTGTAACTGCCGTTACTTTTGGTAACTCCCGTTAATGACTGAATTTGATAACATTTTGAAACGGACATAACTTTCAAACCGTAACTTCGTTTTAGATGTATGACCTATCGTTGGAATCGTATAAGAGTCTAGTTTCTTGTGGTAACATTCGTTTGACTTGAATCTTCCTCCATTTCTAAAAATGTTGGGTCAAAGTGTTCTAGTTCATGCTCGGGAGAGTCATTAAGGCGTTTGTGGGATTTTGGCGTGACTTAAACTAACTGGACCCTATTGCCTAAGGTATTAGTGTTGACTTTTGTTGTATCGTGATATACGTTGATAGGTTGTGGACACGTGGCGGTTGTTGGACCTTTATAGCTCGATACAATAAACGGGTACTATACGTACTTGATGACAATAAACGGGTACTATACGTACTTGATGACAATAAACGGGTACTATACGTACTTGATGACAATAAAACGGGTACTATACGTACTTGATGACAATAAACGGGTACTATACGTACTTGATGACAATAAAACGGGTACTATACGTACTTGATGACAATAAACGGGTACTATACGTACTTGATGACAATAAACGGGTACTATACGTACTTGATGACAATAAACGGGTACTATACGTACTTGATGACAATAAAACGGGTACTATACGTACTTGATGACAATAAACGGGTACTATACGTACTTGATGACAATAAACGGGTACTATACGTACTTGATGACAATAAAACGGGTACTATACGTACTTGATGACAATAAACGGGTACTATACGTACTTGATGACAATAAACGGGTACTATACGTACTTGATGACAATAAACGGGTACTATACGTACTTGATGACAATAAAACGGGTACTATACGTACTTGATGACAATAAACGGGTACTATACGTACTTGATGACAATAAACGGGTACTATACGTACTTGATGACAATAAACGGGTACTATACGTACTTGATGACAATAAAACGGGTACTATACGTACTTGATGACAATAAACGGGTACTATACGTACTTGATGACAATAAACGGGTACTATACGTACTTGATGACAATAAACGGGTACTATACGTACTTGATGACAAAAAACGGGTACTATACGTACTTGATGACAATAAACGGGTACTATACGTACTTGATGACAATAAACGGGTACTATACGTACTTGATGACAATAAACGGGTACTATACGTACTTGATGACAATAAACGGGTACTATACGTACTTGATGACAATAAACGGGTACTATACGTACTTGATGACAATAAACGGGTACTATACGTACTTGATGACAATAAACGGGTACTATACGTACTTGATGACAAAAAACGGGTACTATACGTACTTGATGACAATAAACGGGTACTATACGTACTTGATGACAATAAACGGGTACTATACGTACTTGATGACAATAAACGGGTACTATACGTACTTGATGACAATAAACGGGTACTATACGTACTTGATGACAATAAACGGGTACTATACGTACTTGATGACAATAAAACGGGTACTATACGTACTTGATGACAATAAACGGGTACTATACGTACTTGATGACAATAAACGGGTACTATACGTACTTGATGACAATAAACGGGTACTATACGTACTTGATGACAATAAACGGGTACTATACGTACTTGATGACAATAAACGGGTACTATACGTACTTGATGACAATAAACGGGTACTATACGTACTTGATGACAATAAACGGGTACTATACGTACTTGATGACAATAAACGGGTACTATACGTACTTGATGACAATAAAACGGGTACTATACGTACTTGATGACAATAAACGGGTACTATACGTACTTGATGACAATAAACGGGTACTATACGTACTTGATGACAATAAACGGGTACTATACGTACTTGATGACAATAAACGGGTACTATACGTACTTGATGACAATAAAACGGGTACTATACGTACTTGATGACAATAAACGGGTACTATACGTACTTGATGACAATAAACGGGTACTATACGTACTTGATGACAATAAACGGGTACTATACGTACTTGATGACAATAAACGGGTACTATACGTACTTGATGACAATAAAACGGGTACTATACGTACTTGATGACAATAAACGGGTACTATACGTACTTGATGACAATAAACGGGTACTATACGTACTTGATGACAATAAACGGGTACTATACGTACTTGATGACAATAAACGGGTACTATACGTACTTGATGACAAAAAACGGGTACTATACGTACTTGATGACAATAAACGGGTACTATACGTACTTGATGACAATAAACGGGTACTATACGTACTTGATGACAATAAAACGGGTACTATACGTACTTGATGACAATAAACGGGTACTATACGTACTTGATGACAATAAACGGGTACTATACGTACTTGATGACAATAAACGGGTACTATACGTACTTGATGACAATAAACGGGTACTATACGTACTTGATGACAATAAACGGGTACTATACGTACTTGATGACAATAAACGGGTACTATACGTACTTGATGACAATAAACGGGTACTATACGTACTTGATGACAATAAACGGGTACTATACGTACTTGATGACAATAAACGGGTACTATACGTACTTGATGACAATAAACGGGTACTATACGTACTTGATGACAATAAACGGGTACTATACGTACTTGATGACAATAAACGGGTACTATACGTACTTGATGACAATAAACGGGTACTATACGTACTTGATGACAATAAACGGGTACTATACGTACTTGATGACAATAAACGGGTACTATACGTACTTGATGACAATAAACGGGTACTATACGTACTTGATGACAATAAACGGGTACTATACGTACTTGATGACAATAAACGGGTACTATACGTACTTGATGACAATAAACGGGTACTATACGTACTTGATGACAATAAAACGGGTACTATACGTACTTGATGACAATAAACGGGTACTATACGTACTTGATGACAATAAACGGGTACTATACGTACTTGATGACAAAAAACGGGTACTATACGTACTTGATGACAATAAACGGGTACTATACGTACTTGATGACAATAAACGGGTACTATACGTACTTGATGACAATAAACGGGTACTATACGTACTTGATGACAATAAACGGGTACTATACGTACTTGATGACAATAAACGGGTACTATACGTACTTGATGACAAAAAACGGGTACTATACGTACTTGATGACAATAAACGGGTACTATACGTACTTGATGACAATAAACGGGTACTATACGTACTTGATGACAATTGGATGACATGAGAACAATTGAGGGACATTGTGGGTCATAAATGAACATTTGTGAAATGTTGAGGAACATGATGGACATGATGACAATAAACGGGTACTATACGTACTTGATGACAATAAACGGGTACTATACGTACTTGATGACAAAAACGGGTACTATACGTACTTGATGACAATAAACGGGTACTATACGTACTTGATGACAATAAACGGGTACTATACGTACTTGATGACAATAAACGGGTACTATACGTACTTGATGACAATTGGATGACATGAGAACAATTGAGGGACATTGATGAACATGTTTGACATTTTAGAACTTGATGGATACTTGTTGATGTCAATATTATGTGTTCTTGTGCAATATACGTGTTCTAGCTATTATATAGTTTGTGCAATGGATACGTGTAGGACTAGGTTGCACTACGAGCCAACTTAAATTGAGTACTAGTGCCTTTTAAGGACTTACTGTAAATTTATTACTTGCTCATTATCCTTGTGCATATTGTGAATGGCATTGGCATTAGATCCTTGTCATTCTTTCCTACGAACTCACCAACCTAGTGTTGACCTTGTTTAGTACACTTTTCAGGTTATCAAGTAAATCCAAGATGTGATGGTTGATTGGTGCTTGTGCTAGAACTTGGGCTTGGACTTACATGGATCCAGGATTCATTTGCCCCTTATTTTGCATTATGCATTATGTACTTGTTTGATGATGATGGATTCACCGAATCCCATTTTGTTCATTTAGTTCATGTTCTACGATAATTCCATACAAATGCTATATCTTTTCAGTGACATTACGAGCCTAGCTCGGGGTGTTACAACTCGTCTCACCAGATTTACTTACAAGTTATTTACTTATTGCATTGTCTTTACTTATTTACATTTGTCACCTTAATAAGTAATCCTCCAGTTAAACCTGGTATACTACACACTGCAACTGGTCGTCTCCAGATCAGTGTGTGTATTGCAAAGTATCTCACCATCGACATAGAGGTGTCTTCAGTAGTACCATCTCTTGAGTTGGACTTACAAGTGGTATCAGAGCAGAAGGCTAACATATTAGCCTAGATCTGCTTAGATGTCTACTACTGAAGGTGAGAATGGTTCTGGTCCAGATGAAACTAATGCTAATAATCCACCTGTTCAAAATGTTAATACCAACCCTCCTCCTCCTCCTAATGCCCCTAACCATGTCCATGTCCACTACTCCAATACTCATGTTCCCAAATTCGATGGAAACAGTGAGACCTTTGGGACATGGAAGGCCAGGATGCTATTGCATTTTGGTGGGATAGAGAGGTATATGTTGAAAATCCTCAAGGATGGACCACATATACCCATGTCTCACGGGGTTAGTCCTCTTCTTGACCCTACTGGATCTAGGAGAGGTACTAGAGAAAAACGTGAGGAACATTGGTCTGATGAGGATCATAGACTTGTTAACTTGGACACAAGACTAAAGAATATGATCCTTGGGGCTGTTCCAACACTTGTGTTGTTCCCCAGTGCCAAGGCAATGTGGGATGAGTTAGTTCTCCAGTTTGAAGGAGGTGATGACACCATTGTCACCAGAAAAGTTGCTCTTAACAAGAAGTATGAATCCTTCTTTGCACTCCTCAATGAGAGCCTAACTGGTACTTATACCAGATTTACTAGCTTAATTAATCAATTAAGAGGCTTGGGAGTTGAGAAGGATAAGGATATTCTTCTTGAGAAGTTTTGTGATATTCTTCCTTCCAAATGGGCAAACATGGTTCTTGTCCTAAGACAAGGTAAGACCCTGCACAGTCACACTCTTGCATCTCTTTATGGAGCCTTCAGATTCACTGAAGATAATAATGCACAGAGAATAGTGGCTGAGCAGGATGCTTTAAACCATGCTCAGAGTTCCAAGGTTGCTAGTCTAACTGAGAAACCTTGTGCTGCTTTAATGTTTGCAGAGAGTGTCCAGCCACACTCAATGAAGGAGATGTTAAATGGTTTATTGAACTCTGGCCTGACCACTGAAATCAGTGATGATTGTCATGAAACTGACGATGATATGGTTGCCATGATTGCTAAAACCTTTAACAGGTTTAAGCATAAATCTAATAGATTTAATGGCCCCAACAATGCTTCCAGCTCCAACTCTCTGGACAAGGCCAATCTTACATGCTATAAGTGTGGTAAGAAAGGTCATTTCATGAAGGAATGCAGATCTAGTCAGTTGAACAATCAAACTGGTCCCCTGTCCCAAATTTTAACAGGCCTGATGATAGCTACATATCAAAATACAAAAAGCTTAAGGCCTAGATTGCCCTCTTGTCACTTGAAAGAGAAAAAGAAAAGAACAAGTGCATGATGGCTAAAACTGAAGAGAAGTGGGAATTCTCTGATGACTCATCTGATGATGATGAAGAGATTAGGGACATGTGTTTCATGGCTTTGGAAGACCAACAACATGTGATGCCCCCCCCCCCCCCCCCCCCCCCCCCCCCCCCCCCCCCCCCCCCCCCCCCCCCCCCCCCCCCCCCCCCCCCCCCCCCCCCCCCCCCCCCCCCCCCCCCCCCCCCCCCCCCCCCCCCCCCCCCCCCCCCCCCCCCCCCCCCCCCCCCCCCCCCCCCCCCCCCCCCCCCCCCCCCCCCCCCCCCCCCCCCCCCCCCCCCCCCCCCCCCCCCCCCCCCCCCCCCCCCCCCCCCCCCCCCCCCCCCCCCCCCCCCCCCCCCCCCCCCCCCCCCCCCCCCCCCCCCCCCCCCCCCCCCCCCCCCCCCCCCCCCCCCCCCCCCCCCCCCCCCCCCCCCCCCCCCCCCCCCCCCCCCCCCCCCCCCCCCCCCCCCCCCCCCCCCCCCCCCCCCCCCCCCCCCCCCCCCCCCCCCCCCCCCCCCCCCCCCCCCCCCCCCCCCCCCCCCCCCCCCCCCCCCCCCCCCCCCCCCCCCCCCCCCCCCCCCCCCCCCCCCCCCCCCCCCCCCCCCCCCCCCCCCCCCCCCCCCCCCCCCCCCCCCCCCCCCCCCCCCCCCCCCCCCCCCCCCCCCCCCCCCCCCCCCCCCCCCCCCCCCCCCCCCCCCCCCCCCCCCCCCCCCCCCCCCCCCCCCCCCCCCCCCCCCCCCCCCCCCCCCCCCCCCCCCCCCCCCCCCCCCCCCCCCCCCCCCCCCCCCCCCCCCCCCCCCCCCCCCCCCCCCCCCCCCCCCCCCCCCCCCCCCCCCCCCCCCCCCCCCCCCCCCCCCCCCCCCCCCCCCCCCCCCCCCCCCCCCCCCCCCCCCCCCCCCCCCCCCCCCCCCCCCCCCCCCCCCCCCCCCCCCCCCCCCCCCCCCCCCCCCCCCCCCCCCCCCCCCCCCCCCCCCCCCCCCCCCCCCCCCCCCCCCCCCCCCCCCCCCCCCCCCCCCCCCCCCCCCCCCCCCCCCCCCCCCCCCCCCCCCCCCCCCCCCCCCCCCCCCCCCCCCCCCCCCCCCCCCCCCCCCCCCCCCCCCCCCCCCCCCCCCCCCCCCCCCCCCCCCCCCCCCCCCCCCCCCCCCCCCCCCCCCCCCCCCCCCCCCCCCCCCCCCCCCCCCCCCCCCCCCCCCCCCCCCCCCCCCCCCCCCCCCCCCCCCCCCCCCCCCCCCCCCCCCCCCCCCCCCCCCCCCCCCCCCCCCCCCCCCCCCCCCCCCCCCCCCCCCCCCCCCCCCCCCCCCCCCCCCCCCCCCCCCCCCCCCCCCCCCCCCCCCCCCCCCCCCCCCCCCCCCCCCCCCCCCCCCCCCCCCCCCCCCCCCCCCCCCCCCCCCCCCCCCCCCCCCCCCCCCCCCCCCCCCCCCCCCCCCCCCCCCCCCCCCCCCCCCCCCCCCCCCCCCCCCCCCCCCCCCCCCCCCCCCCCCCCCCCCCCCCCCCCCCCCCCCCCCCCCCCCCCCCCCCCCCCCCCCCCCCCCCCCCCCCCCCCCCCCCCCCCCCCCCCCCCCCCCCCCCCCCCCCCCCCCCCCCCCCCCCCCCCCCCCCCCCCCCCCCCCCCCCCCCCCCCCCCCCCCCCCCCCCCCCCCCCCCCCCCCCCCCCCCCCCCCCCCCCCCCCCCCCCCCCCCCCCCCCCCCCCCCCCCCCCCCCCCCCCCCCCCCCCCCCCCCCCCCCCCCCCCCCCCCCCCCCCCCCCCCCCCCCCCCCCCCCCCCCCCCCCCCCCCCCCCCCCCCCCCCCCCCCCCCCCCCCCCCCCCCCCCCCCCCCCCCCCCCCCCCCCCCCCCCCCCCCCCCCCCCCCCCCCCCCCCCCCCCCCCCCCCCCCCCCCCCCCCCCCCCCCCCCCCCCCCCCCCCCCCCCCCCCCCCCCACCAGCCACTCGGGGAACCCACCAACAATGGGGGACAACTTCAGAAAAAACAAAAAATATCAAAAAGAGGTAAACGAAATTAGAATAAAAAGGGAGAAGACATCATGAAAGAAAAAAAGTGAAGGACATGTGTTTCATGGCTTTGGAAGACCAGCAACATGTGGTGAAAGATGATGTCATTGCAGGAAGATGGGTTGACATCATATTGAAAAAGGTGTGTGATTATGATAATCAACTGGACCCTGAACTAAAACTGGACCTTGCTGAATCACTTAACAGTGATTTGATCTTTGTGGAAACTGTTAGAACTGACAGTGAAAGATATTTAGATACTGTTCTAACTGAATTGAACAATTTAAAACCCCAACTTTCAAATTTGCAAAGTGTCCAGTTGGCTCTCAAAGAGTCAGTTTTAAAAATTGAGGCTCTTGAACTGGAAAAACAAGAGTTAGAAACTGCTTTGGATAAAGAACAAAAACTGATCAAATCCTGGATGAAATCATCAGGATTAAATTATGATGCTGCCACCAGAACACATGCCCAACAACAAAAGGCATATAACAGTGGTGATGTTGACATGGCAGTCATCATGCCAGAAATCCACAGTTTGCCACAAAGTCTCAGGAAAGAAACCCCATATAATGAACCTGAGAAAATTAAATACGAAATGTAACGAATGTCTAAAGTAAGCATCGTCTAAGGGTAGCTAAGGCTCCTGCATTGCATCTACCCAAGCTCACACGTCCTGCATCTAGATTCCATCAAGCTAAACCTGAGGGAACAACCACATTAAGAAGCAAGTGTTAGCTATAAGAATAGCTAAGTAAGATAACACTTAATTTAAAAGCATTTGTCCAATTAAAACAATCTTCATTATTAGACAAGTTTTATTAGGCACAACACACATCACACGTTCACACATATACTGCATTTCAACTTCGTTTCAATTAGGATAATCATCCTAAAGGTGCCTATCCTGCATTAGTTCACACATTGTCACACGTATCTTCGTTAACTGCATATAAGTGTGCCCTGCATCACACCCGACTGGATGATTAGTCAAAAGACTACTCATCTTACGTCGTTAAGGAATGGCAAGCCAATCCTTGAGTAATCCGTATATGAAGGTTGGTCAAACCCCTCGTATTACTCGCCCTGCGTTATAGAGACCACGTTGCGAGGAGCCACCCAAGCAACAACTGCATCTACGCACTCGCCCGGCTAAGGCTAGTACGGGTTAAGCTTAACACTTTTCACTGCATCTGTTTTATGAGCTCAATTTCACACATATAGATTGGGTCCCTGCATTCCCAAACATTCACACACATTTAGCTTCCAGAAAACGAATTTAGCTTCCAGAAAACGAATTTAGCTTCCAGAAAACGAATTTAGCTTCCAGAAAACGAATTTAGCTTCCAGAAAACGAATTTAGCTTCCAGAAAACGAATTTAGCTTCCAGAAAACGAATTTAGCTTCCAGAAAACGAATTTAGCTTCCAGAAAACGAATTTAGCTTCCAGAAAACGAATTTAGCTTCCAGAAAACGAATTTAGCTTCCAGAAAACGAATTTAGCTTCCAGAAAACGAATTTAGCTTCCAGAAAACGAATTTAGCTTCCAGAAAACGAATTTAGCTTCCAGAAAACGAATTTAGCTTCCAGAAAACGAATTTAGCTTCCAGAAAACGAATTTAGCTTCCAGAAAACGAATTTAGCTTCCAGAAAACGAATTTAGCTTCCAGAAAACGAATTTAGCTTCCAGAAAACGAATTTAGCTTCCAGAAAACGAATTTAGCTTCCAGAAAACGAATTTAGCTTCCAGAAAACGAATTTAGCTTCCAGAAAACGAATTTAGCTTCCAGAAAACGAATTTAGCTTCCAGAAAACGAATTTAGCTTCCAGAAAACGAATTTAGCTTCCAGAAAACGAATTTAGCTTCCAGAAAACGAATTTAGCTTCCAGAAAACGAATTTAGCTTCCAGAAAACGAATTTAGCTTCCAGAAAACGAATTTAGCTTCCAGAAAACGAATTTAGCTTCCAGAAAACGAATTTAGCTTCCAGAAAACGAATTTAGCTTCCAGAAAACGAATTTAGCTTCCAGAAAACGAATTTAGCTTCCAGAAAACGAATTTAGCTTCCAGAAAACGAATTTAGCTTCCAGAAAACGAATTTAGCTTCCAGAAAACGAATTTAGCTTCCAGAAAACGAATTTAGCTTCCAGAAAACGAATTTAGCTTCCAGAAAACGAATTTAGCTTCCAGAAAACGAATTTAGCTTCCAGAAAACGAATTTAGCTTCCAGAAAACGAATTTAGCTTCCAGAAAACGAATTTAGCTTCCAGAAAACGAATTTAGCTTCCAGAAAACGAATTTAGCTTCCAGAAAACGAATTTAGCTTCCAGAAAACGAATTTAGCTTCCAGAAAACGAATTTAGCTTCCAGAAAACGAATTTAGCTTCCAGAAAACGAATTTAGCTTCCAGAAAACGAATTTAGCTTCCAGAAAACGAATTTAGCTTCCAGAAAACGAATTTAGCTTCCAGAAAACGAATTTAGCTTCCAGAAAACGAATTTAGCTTCCAGAAAACGAATTTAGCTTCCAGAAAACGAATTTAGCTTCCAGAAAACGAATTTAGCTTCCAGAAAACGAATTTAGCTTCCAGAAAACGAATTTAGCTTCCAGAAAACGAATTTAGCTTCCAGAAAACGAATTTAGCTTCCAGAAAACGAATTTAGCTTCCAGAAAACGAATTTAGCTTCCAGAAAACGAATTTAGCTTCCAGAAAACGAATTTAGCTTCCAGAAAACGAATTTAGCTTCCAGAAAACGAATTTAGCTTCCAGAAAACGAATTTAGCTTCCAGAAAACGAATTTAGCTTCCAGAAAACGAATTTAGCTTCCAGAAAACGAATTTAGCTTCCAGAAAACGAATTTAGCTTCCAGAAAACGAATTTAGCTTCCAGAAAACGAATTTAGCTTCCAGAAAACGAATTTAGCTTCCAGAAAACGAATTTAGCTTCCAGAAAACGAATTTAGCTTCCAGAAAACGAATTTAGCTTCCAGAAAACGAATTTAGCTTCCAGAAAACGAATTTAGCTTCCAGAAAACGAATTTAGCTTCCAGAAAACGAATTTAGCTTCCAGAAAACGAATTTAGCTTCCAGAAAACGAATTTAGCTTCCAGAAAACGAATTTAGCTTCCAGAAAACGAATTTAGCTTCCAGAAAACGAATTTAGCTTCCAGAAAACGAATTTAGCTTCCAGAAAACGAATTTAGCTTCCAGAAAACGAATTTAGCTTCCAGAAAACGAATTTAGCTTCCAGAAAACGAATTTAGCTTCCAGAAAACGAATTTAGCTTCCAGAAAACGAATTTAGCTTCCGAGTTTTATAGCACATCAACGTTTACACATATACTGCATTTCAACTTCGTTTCAATTAGGATAATCATCCTAAATGTGCCTATCCTGCATTAGTTCACACATTGTCACACGTATCTTCGTTAACTGCATATAAGTGTGCCCTGCATCACACCCGACTGGATGATTAGTCAAAAGACTACTCATCTTACGTCGTTAAGGAATGGCAAGCCAATCCTTGAGTAATCCGTATATGTAGGTTGGTCAAACCCCTCGTATTACTCGCCCTGCGTTATAGAGACCACGTTGCGAGGAGCCACCCAAGCAACAACTGCATCTACGCACTCGCCCGGCTAAGGCTAGTACGGGTTAAGCTTAACACTTTTCACTGCATCTGTTTTATGAGCTCAATTTCACACATATACTGCATTTCAACTTCGTTTCAATTAGGATAATCATCCTAAATGTGCCTATCCTGCATTAGTTCACACATTGTCACACGTATCTTCGTTAACTGCATATAAGTGTGCCCTGCATCACACCCGACTGGATGATTAGTCAAAAGACTACTCATCTTACGTCGTTAAGGAATGGCAAGCCAATCCTTGAGTAATCCGTATATGAAGGTTGGTCAAACCCCTCGTATTACTCGCCCTGCGTTATAGAGACCACGTTGCGAGGAGCCACCCAAGCAACAACTGCATCTACGCACTCGCCCGGCTAAGGCTAGTACGGGTTAAGCTTAACACTTTTCACTGCATCTGTTTTATGAGCTCAATTTCACACATATACTGCATTTCAACTTCGTTTCAATTAGGATAATCATCCTAAATGTGCCTATCCTGCATTAGTTCACACATTGTCACACGTATCTTCGTTAACTGCATATAAGTGTGCCCTGCATCACACCCGACTGGATGATTAGTCAAAAGACTACTCATCTTACGTCGTTAAGGAATGGCAAGCCAATCCTTGAGTAATCCGTATATGAAGGTTGGTCAAACCCCTCGTATTACTCGCCCTGCGTTATAGAGACCACGTTGCGAGGAGCCACCCAAGCAACAACTGCATCTACGCACTCGCCCGGCTAAGGCTAGTACGGGTTAAGCTTAACACTTTTCACTGCATCTGTTTTATGAGCTCAATTTCACACATATACTGCATTTCAACTTCGTTTCAATTAGGATAATCATCCTAAATGTGCCTATCCTGCATTAGTTCACACATTGTCACACGTATCTTCGTTAACTGCATATAAGTGTGCCCTGCATCACACCCGACTGGATGATTAGTCAAAAGACTACTCATCTTACGTCGTTAAGGAATGGCAAGCCAATCCTTGAGTAATCCGTATATGAAGGTTGGTCAAACCCCTCGTATTACTCGCCCTGCGTTATAGAGACCACGTTGCGAGGAGCCACCCAAGCAACAACTGCATCTACGCACTCGCCCGGCTAAGGCTAGTACGGGTTAAGCTTAACACTTTTCACTGCATCTGTTTTATGAGCTCAATTTCACACATATACTGCATTTCAACTTCGTTTCAATTAGGATAATCATCCTAAATGTGCCTATCCTGCATTAGTTCACACATTGTCACACGTATCTTCGTTAACTGCATATAAGTGTGCCCTGCATCACACCCGACTGGATGATTAGTCAAAAGACTACTCATCTTACGTCGTTAAGGAATGGCAAGCCAATCCTTGAGTAATCCGTATATGAAGGTTGGTCAAACCCCTCGTATTACTCGCCCTGCGTTATAGAGACCACGTTGCGAGGAGCCACCCTTAAGAGGATTCCGTCCCCGGAATCTCATCAGATAGGAACAACTCGGGATATTTCTCCTTCATTACTGCTTCAGTTTCCCAAGTCAAGCTTTCTCCATGATTATGCTTCCACTTTATCAAGACAAGTTCAATCACTTTTCGGCGTAACTTCTTTTGCTTTCTTCCAAGTATCGCTACCGGTTCGTCTACTATTCTCTTCATTGGGTCAATACTCACGTCTTTAATAGGAATCACACTCGACTCCTCAGCTAAACATTTCCTCAAGTAGGATACATGGAAGGTGTTGTGAATTCCATCCAATTCTGGAGGTAATTCCAACTGATATGCCACATCTTTAATGCGCTTCACCACTTTAAAAGGTCCAATGAAACGTGGACTCAACTTTCCCTTCTTTCCAAATCGGATAACTCCTTTCCAAGGTGATACTTTCAGCATCACTAAATCACCAACATTAAACTCAATCGGTCTCCTTTTCTTATCTGCATATGTTTTCTGCCTTTCTCTTGCCACACGTAAGGCTTCTTTAGCTACATTAACCTTTTCAGAGGTAATTTCAATAATTTCGGGACCGGTCAACTGCTTTTCACCGGGCTCCATCCAACAACTTGGAGTCCTACATCTCCTTCCATATAACATTTCAAATGGTGGCATCCCAATACTTGCATGGTGACTATTATTATAAGCAAATTCAATCAACTTCAAGTGTTCATCCCATGCTCCACCGTATTCAAGTACACACGTTCTCAACATATCCTCCAAGGTTTGAATGGTTCTCTCACTTTGCCCATCGGTTTGGGGATGATAGGCGGTACTCAAATTTATTCTACTACCCAACTCCCGTTGAAGACCCTTCCAAAAGTTTGACACAAACCTCGAGTCTCGATCCGAAACAATAGATAACGGGACTCCATGTTTCGCAACTACTTCATCAATGTACAACTTCGCCATCTTCGTTAAAGGCACATCTTGTCGGGTAGCTAGAAAATGAGCACTCTTCGTCAATCTATCTACAATCACCCAAATCATATCATTCCCTTTCGGCGTTTTCGGTAGCTTCGTTACAAAGTCCATCGTGATATGATCCCATTTCCACTCGGGAACGTCTAATTGATGCAACAAACCATACGGCTTTTTATGGTCCGTTTTCACACGTGCACATGTCAAACACTTTGCTACAAAATGAGCTACTTCACCTTTAATATCCGGCCACCAATAAATCGGCTTCAAATCTGCATACATTTTGGTGACACCGGGATGCATCGAATACCTACTTCTATGGACCTCTTGAAGGATCTACTTTAATACCTTCCGATGTAATAACATGACCAAGAAACTGCACTTCTCGGAGCCAAAACTCACATTTAGAAAACTTTGCGTACAACTTCTTCTCCCTCAACACCTCCAAAACTGCTTTCAAATGCTCACGGTGTTCATCCTCTGACTTAGAATAGATCAAAATATCGTCAATAAACACAATAACAAAATGATCTAGAAAGGGGCGGCATACCCGATTCATTAAGTCCATAAACGCGGCTGGAGCATTGGTCAACCCAAATGGCATGACCAAGAACTCATAATGACCATATCTAGTCCGGAAAGCTGTCTTTGCTACATCTTCCTTCTTTACCTTTAACTGATGATAACCGGACCGCAAATCAATCTTTGAAAAATACGAAGCACCATGTAGTTGATCAAAAAGATCATCAATTCTCGGGAGAGGATACTTATTCTTGACCGTTCGTTTGTTCAACTCACGGTAGTCAATACACATGCGCATTGATCCATCCTTCTTCTTAACAAAGAGAACCGGAGCTCCCCAAGGCGAGGAACTAGGTTGTATGAACCCCTTGTCAAGTAACTCCTGTAGTTGCGTCATTAATTCCTTCATTTCTGTAGGAGCTAATCGGTAAGGTGCTTTAGCAACGGGTGTAGCACCGGGAATAAGATCTATCTGAAAAGTAACTTCACGATCGGGAGGAATACCGGGTAGATCATCGGGAAACACATCGGGGAAATTGGATACTACATCAACACTAGCGATTGAAGACTTCTCTTTTCTTGCATCAATGACATAAGCCAAGAAATGGCTCTTGTTTTTCCTTATACATTTAATAGCTTTCATCATACTAATAATCTTTATTCCTCCTCTTTTCTTGTCTCCATACACCGTTATCACTTTACCCTCGGATATAGGCAATCGAATTATCTTTTGGGAACATAAAATACTAGCTTCATTTCTAGCCAACCAATCCATACCAATCACTACATCAAAACCACCTAAGGTAGTAGGTAATAGTTGGACTGGAAAAGAACGACCTTCAATCTCAATGTCACAATCGTCATATCCCACACGTATATTATTAACCGTACCATTAGCAATTTCTACCTCTAATGAACAATCTAAGGGAGTAGTGACTCTCTCTAGCTTAGGAGCAAATAATGTGGACACAAACGACCTATTTGCACCTGAATCAAATAAAACAGAGGCAGGCTTTGCATTAACAAGGAAAGTACCACTTACCACTTCATCGTTGTTCCTTGCGTCATCAACCGTCATTTGAAGAGCTCTCACTTTTGTTGCTGTCGTGGCGGTCTTCTTTCCAGCATTCTTCATCTGTGGACAATCGGCAATGAGATGACCCGTTTCTTGGCACTTGTAGCAACGAGTCTTGTCCCTACATTCAGTGGCAAGATGTCCCGACTTCCCACACTTATGGCACCTTCTTGTCTTGTCGGTACAATGCCCTTCATGAATTGTCTTGCAAAATGTACACCATGAACCATTCTTCTTTTTATCCTTGTCACCGCTTGAGCTAGAATTTCCACGGAACTTCTTATTATTATTGTTATTAGAGGACCAGTTTGATCTTCTTTTAAATCCCACTTTCTTGTCGTCGACTTTCTCAACTACTTTCTTGTCCGAAGCAAAATCATCGTCAAGCTTTTTAGACTCCTTGATTGCTTCAGTCAGAGTCTTGTGCTGCCTGCAGATACCTCGATAACTCGGAGGCAAACCATCAACATAGCAAGCAACCTGATCCGCATCAGTACGGAACAGATGGCCTACGAACTTCATCTTCTCCATAAAGGAACGAGCATAATCATTAATTTTGCCAACTTCAGCTGTCAAAGCACGGAACTCTTTTTCCATTTTACGCTGCTCATGTACCCCAATATATTCCTCAATGAATTTCTGCTTAAAGTCAGCCCACGTAATAGCAGTTACCATAGTCGGAGTCATTGAAATAGTAATGCTCTTCCACCAATCCCGAGCACCTTCTTTCAACATCCTACTAGCACACAACACTTTCTTATCCTCGGGACAATCACAAGCTTCAAAAACCATCTCAGTATCATCAAGCCATTCCATGCAACCTACTGCATTAAGTGTTCCATAGAATTTCTGAGCTCCACACTTCTGGAAACTTTCAAACTTGAATCGAGGGGCGTGAACATCATTAGGAGGAACCACATTAACATTAGCATGGGGAATCACAACATCATCGACTGGTGGCTCAGTGTGGTGAGAAGGCACAGAGTGACTGTTACCAGTTCCTTCTGCGTTAGCTGCCAACGCCTGATTCAACTGTTCTTGCGTTTGGGCCAACTGGGCCTGAAGAGTTAGCACAAGATTATACATCTCCGTCTGATTGGGAATCTGATCCACCGCTACATCGTTAACTCTCGGAGGATTGCCAGGTGGTGGAGGCATCGGACCCAATGAGCCTGGTTGATTAACACGGCGGGGGTTCACACGATTCACATTAGCATTAGCAGCAGCATTAGCAGCATTAGAAGCGCCTGCACCCGGATGGACAGGTGGAGTAACGCTAGCAGTAGCTCCGTCGCGTTGGATGTTGCGGTTGCGAGTGTTTACCATTTTCCTTCAATAAAATGGTGGAGTCGATAAGCGTAAGATAACACTTAATTTAAAAGCATTTGTCCAATTAAAACAATCTTCATTATTAGACAAGTTTTATTAGGCACAACACACATCACACGTTCACACATATACTGCATTTCAACTTCGTTTCAATTAGGATAATCATCCTAAAGGTGCCTATCCTGCATTAGTTCACACATTGTCACACGTATCTTCGTTAACTGCATATAAGTGTGCCCTGCATCACACCCGACTGGATGATTAGTCAAAAGACTACTCATCTTACGTCGTTAAGGAATGGCAAGCCAATCCTTGAGTAATCCGTATATGAAGGTTGGTCAAACCCCTCGTATTACTCGCCCTGCGTTATAGAGACCACGTTGCGAGGAGCCACCCAAGCAACAACTGCATCTACGCACTCGCCCGGCTAAGGCTAGTACGGGTTAAGCTTAACACTTTTCACTGCATCTGTTTTATGAGCTCAATTTCACACATATACTGCATTTCAACTTCGTTTCAATTAGGATAATCATCCTAAAGGTGCCTATCCTGCATTAGTTCACACATTGTCACACGTATCTTCGTTAACTGCATATAAGTGTGCCCTGCATCACACCCGACTGGATGATTAGTCAAAAGACTACTCATCTTACGTCGTTAAGGAATGGCAAGCCAATCCTTGAGTAATCCGTATATGAAGGTTGGTCAAACCCCTCGTATTACTCGCCCTGCGTTATAGAGACCACGTTGCGAGGAGCCACCCAAGCAACAACTGCATCTACGCACTCGCCCGGCTAAGGCTAGTACGGGTTAAGCTTAACACTTTTCACTGCATCTGTTTTATGAGCTCAATTTCACACATATACTGCATTTCAACTTCGTTTCAATTAGGATAATCATCCTAAAGGTGCCTATCCTGCATTAGTTCACACATTGTCACACGTATCTTCGTTAACTGCATATAAGTGTGCCCTGCATCACACCCGACTGGATGATTAGTCAAAAGACTACTCATCTTACGTCGTTAAGGAATGGCAAGCCAATCCTTGAGTAATCCGTATATGAAGGTTGGTCAAACCCCTCGTATTACTCGCCCTGCGTTATAGAGACCACGTTGCGAGGAGCCACCCAAGCAACAACTGCATCTACGCACTCGCCCGGCTAAGGCTAGTACGGGTTAAGCTTAACACTTTTCACTGCATCTGTTTTATGAGCTCAATTTCACACATATACTGCATTTCAACTTCGTTTCAATTAGGATAATCATCCTAAAGGTGCCTATCCTGCATTAGTTCACACATTGTCACACGTATCTTCGTTAACTGCATATAAGTGTGCCCTGCATCACACCCGACTGGATGATTAGTCAAAAGACTACTCATCTTACGTCGTTAAGGAATGGCAAGCCAATCCTTGAGTAATCCGTATATGAAGGTTGGTCAAACCCCTCGTATTACTCGCCCTGCGTTATAGAGACCACGTTGCGAGGAGCCACCCAAGCAACAACTGCATCTACGCACTCGCCCGGCTAAGGCTAGTACGGGTTAAGCTTAACACTTTTCACTGCATCTGTTTTATGAGCTCAATTTCACACATATACTGCATTTCAACTTCGTTTCAATTAGGATAATCATCCTAAAGGTGCCTATCCTGCATTAGTTCACACATTGTCACACGTATCTTCGTTAACTGCATATAAGTGTGCCCTGCATCACACCCGACTGGATGATTAGTCAAAAGACTACTCATCTTACGTCGTTAAGGAATGGCAAGCCAATCCTTGAGTAATCCGTATATGAAGGTTGGTCAAACCCCTCGTATTACTCGCCCTGCGTTATAGAGACCACGTTGCGAGGAGCCACCCAAGCAACAACTGCATCTACGCACTCGCCCGGCTAAGGCTAGTACGGGTTAAGCTTAACACTTTTCACTGCATCTGTTTTATGAGCTCAATTTCACACATATAGATTGGGTCCCTGCATTCCCAAACATTCACACACATATAGTCTAGGTAACACACATTCCTAGACATTCACACACTTTAACTTCATTACGTTTGGATCCTTAAACGTGCAAGTGACATAGCAACCTAGCAAGTCTAGTGAACTAGGCGTACAGGTCAGGCATGCATATCGCACATCAACTTCATTTCTATATATCATACATATCAAGATACTTCATTAAACTACATCAACTGCATAACTACATATTACATTAAGCAATACTGCATTACACTACAATAGGGACTGCATCTCAGGTCTCATGGTCAACTGCATAACCCATAATACCTCCCAAGTAACCCATATGCCCACATGCAATAATAAGGTACCGAATGGAAGTGTTTACGATTTGAAACCAGCTTTTAGTTGATCCCCCAGCGTGTCAGAGTAGTGTATCTTACCTCAAAGGAGCGCACGACAAAAGGCAACTACGTTACTGTGCAAAGCAAGTATTCCTGACCTCCTATAATCATTAAGCGATCATTAGACAAGCTAATACCCACATCATTAAGGTCCTAACTCAGACCTAAACACCTATCTATATGACCCATGACAAATCTAAATGCATTGGAGGTTTGATTAATACTTTAGGACTCATAGAATCCGACGAAACTCGACCTTCACTCACTAATTCAACCTTTCAGGAAACTTGACTTCAAAATCCTCCTTTAAAAGCATTACCATTAGAAAATAGACTCTCACACGATTCTAGGGATAGCTTACTTGTCAAAAACGGAGTCACGGTTCAAAAGATATGGCCATTTGAAAATTATGTCGCTATTGCGTCGCAAAGGGAATCAAACGAATTTAGCTTCCAGAAAACGAATTTAGCTTCCAGAAAACGAATTTAGCTTCCAGAAAACGAATTTAGCTTCCAGAAAACGAATTTAGCTTCCAGAAAACGAATTTAGCTTCCAGAAAACGAATTTAGACATCAGGAAACGAATTTAGCTTCCAGAAAACGAATTTAGCTTCCAGAAAACGAATTTAGCTTCCAGAAAACGAATTTAGCTTCCAGAAAACGAATTTAGACTTAGCCACACGAACTTAGGCTCAATTTGCTTCAAACGAACTTAAAATTCGTTTTCCAAACGAATTTAGATCCCACAAAACGAACTTAAAGTTCGTTGGACAACACTTGAACCCAGAAAACGAATTTAAGATCCAATTTCGACCAGAATTCACAAAACGGCTTCGTCCTTCAATTTTCCAGAAATCATTCGATTTAGGCTTCACCCAAAACATGTTTTCGACATAATTAAACATATTTTGATCATCAAGATCGACTTTGGACTCGTTTAACTCCGTTTAGCACGTTAATTGGCTTAAACATAATATAAACCCTAACTTTTCAAAACCCTTTTATAAATCAGATTTGCTCCTTTAAAATATAACCTTGAATCTGAAAATCTAATCAATGAATTGATTATTACCTGCAAATGCCAAATTGGATGCAATACCCTTGACAAAACACACTCGAATCACACGTAGGAAAGCTTTTCGGCTTGAAATTGATGAAGGATTGCTAATGGAAGGCTTAGGGTCTGTTTAGAGATTGTTTTGGCTGCATAATATCATCTAATGGCAGCTCCTAAACCCTTAATCCCGTTTTTGACTTTACCCATATGTCAAAACTAGTCCCTAGGCTTCCTAATGCTTCGTTATTGGTCACAAACTACTTTATTGACCATATACAACATTAACCCTTCATTAGATGTCACTACATAGACATAAACCTTCATATTTCACACATTTATACTACATTAATATTTAGGCTTCCAAGCCTCACACATAACACACATTAACTACGTATATGCATATATTCACACTAGACTTTTCGACACACACAAAGTTGACTTAACGGCGTTAGTCAAATCTTAAAGAAAAGTTTGGGATGTTACATAAAGCTGGTTGAATAAAGTTGCTTTATACTGCAACTTTACACTGCATTTTAAGGAATTAAATGTTATTCCTTAAATGCTCTCAACCACATTTGTACGGCCAAAGTTAATATCCCAATGTTAACTTTGCCTATAAATACAAGTCATTGCACAACCAAGAATATAAGTTCTTTCGAATACTTCTTCGAATACACTTCGATAGAATTCACACTTTGCATACCTGCAATATTCTTGATGAACTTGTGCAATATTCTCTCAATCGTAAAAAGGAACATTTCACAACTTTAAATGTTTCGATTGTTTTGAGAAATTCTAAGTGTAGATCAATTGTAGTTCATAGGTTGTTAGGATATTTACATACTTTGTATTATCTTGGTTCCGCAACAACCTTGTAATTTATTTAACATTAATAAATAAATTACACTTGAAAATTACATATTGTCTCACCAATTTACTTTACAAGTATTTTGTATTATTGCATTGTTCTTTACTTATTGTCACTTAAATAAGTAATCTATCTAGAACTTGGTATATACTCACTACAACTGGTCATCTCCAGTTCAGTGCATATATTGCAAAGTAACTCCACCATCGACATTGAGGTGTCTTCAGTAGTACCATCTATTGAGTTGGGACTTACAAGTGGTATTAGAGCAGAAGGCTAATAAACTTGCCTAGATCTGCTAAGATGAACACTACTGAAGGTGGAGATGGTTCTGGTCAAGGTGAAAACCCTTTGAATAATAATGCACAACCGTTTCAAAATGCTAATACAAACCCTCCTCCTCCTACTGCCCCAAATCACGTCCATGTACATTATTCCAACACTCATGTTCCAAAATTTGATGGAAACAGTGAGACCTTTGGTACATGGAAGGCCAGAATGCTTTTGCATTTCGGTGGGATAGAGAGGTATATGTTGAAAATCCTTAAGGATGGACCATATATACCCATGTCTCTTGGGGTAAGTCCTCTTCTAGATCCAACTGGAAGAAGAGGTTCAAGAGAAAAGCTCGAAGACCATTGGTCTGATGAGGATCGTAGACTTGTTGATCTGGACACCAGACTCAAGAACATGATCCTTGGAGCTGTCCCTGAAGATCTAATTCTAACACTCATGTTCCAAAATTTGATGGAAACAGTGAGACCTTTGGTACATGGAAGGCCAGAATGCTTTTGCATTTCGGTGGGATAGAGAGGTATATGTTGAAAATCCTTAAGGATGGACCATATATACCCATGTCTCTTGGGGTAAGTCCTCTTCTAGATCCAACTGGAAGAAGAGGTTCAAGAGAAAAGCTCGAAGACCATTGGTCTGATGAGGATCGTAGACTTGTTGATCTGGACACCAGACTCAAGAACATGATCCTTGGAGCTGTCCCTGAAGATCTAATTCCAACACTTGTGTTGTTCCCCAGTGCAAAGTCAATGTGGGATGAATTAGTTATTCAGTTTGAAGGAGGTGATGACACTATTGTCACCAGGAAAGTTGCCTTGAATAAGAAGTATGAATCCTTCTTTGCCTTGCCCAATGAAAGTCTAACTGGTACATACACCAGATTTTCTAGCCTCATTAATCAGCTGAGAGGCTTGGGTGTAGAGAAGGATAAGGATATTCTTCTTGAGAAGTTTTGTGATATTCTTCCTTCCAAATGGGAAAACATGGTTCTTGTCTTAAGACAAGGTAAAACCTTGCACAGCCATACTCTTGCATCGCTCTATGGAGCCTTCAGATTCACTGAAGATAATAATGCTGCAAGACTGGTGGCTGAGCAAGATGTCATGAACCATGCCCAGAGTCCCAAGGTTGCTAGTGTAACTGAGCGACCTTGTGCTGCTTTAATGTCTGCAGAGAGTGTCCAGGTACACTCAATGAAGGAGATGTTAAACATTTTCTTGAACTCTGGCCTGACCACTGAAATCAGTGATGGTTGTGATGAAACTGACGATGATGATCTGGTCGCCATGATTGCTAAAACCTTCAACAGGTTTAAGCATAAATCTAAAAGATTTAATGGCCCAAACAATGCTTCCAGCTCCAGCTCTCTGGATAAAACCAATCTTACCTGCTATAAATGCGGTAAGAAAGGTCACTTTATGAAGGAATGCAGATCTAGTCAGATGAACAACCAAACTGGGCCCCCTATCCCTAACTTCAATCGGCCTGATGATAGCTACAAAGCTAAATACAAGAAGCTTAAGGCCCAGATTGCCCTCCTGTCCATGGAAAAGGAAAAGGATCTGTGCTTAATGGCACAAACTGAGGGAAAATGGGAGTACTCTGATGACTCATCAGCTGATGAAGAAGAGGAAAGGGACATCTGTTTCATGGCCTTGGAAGATCAACAGCAGCACGTGGCAAAAGAAGATGTCATCACTGGAAGATGGGTGGACATCATTTTGAAAAAGGTATGTGATTATGACAACCAAGTTGACCCAGAACTGAAACTGGACCTGGCTGAATCATTAAGTGGTGATTTAGCTTTTGTGGAAACTGTTAGAGCAGATAGTGAAAGATATCTTGACACTATCTTAATTGAACTGAACAATGTTAAACCATAACTGAATGATTTACAAAGTGTCCAGTTGGCTCTCAAGGAGTCAGTTTTAAAAATTGAGGCTTTAGAACTTGATAATCAAAAATTATTTTCCGATCTTGAAAAAGAACAAAAGATTATCAAGTCATGGGTAAAAGCATCTGGTAAAAACTATGATGCATTTTCTAGAACTATCGATGCCTAGAAGAATGCATGGAAATCTGGAGATCTGGAGATGGCAGCTCTCATACCAGATCTTCATGCATTGCCTCCAGCTCTCAGGGTGGAAACCTCTTATGATCAACCTGAAGCTGTTGAAACTAAACCCATTGAGACCACCCCCATTGAGGTTAAACCTGGAGCCAAACAGGCTAGTGCTCCAGTCAAAAAGGCCACTGGTAACAAGCCTTTATCTCAAAAGTCTAAGGAGCCCAAGACCCGACAGACTTAAACTCCAGCTGAACCAAGGTCCAAGGTTCAGAGTTGTACTGCCCGGATTAAAAATCTGGAAGGAGGTTCATCACCTCCAGTTTTTAAACAAAATATTAAACCATCCCCTTCAAAACCTAAACAAAAGAATGTTCCATCTGGAACTAAATCTGGTAAAAACTATGATGCATTTTCTAGAACTATCGATGCCTAGAAGAATGCATGGAAATCTGGAGATCTGGAGATGGCAGCTCTCATACCAGATCTTCATGCATTGCCTCCAGCTCTCAGGGTGGAAACCTCTTATGATCAACCTGAAGCTGTTGAAACTAAACCCATTGAGACCACCCCCATTGAGGTTAAACCTGGAGCCAAACAGGCTAGTGCTCCAGTCAAAAAGGCCACTGGTAACAAGCCTTTATCTCAAAAGTCTAAGGAGCCCAAGACCCGACAGACTTAAACTCCAGCTGAACCAAGGTCCAAGGTTCAGCTGCCTGATGAAAATAATATTTTGGTTAAACTGGAAAGTCAACTCCAACTTTTGTCTTGACAGGTTCAGAGTTGTACTGCCCGGATTAAAAATCTGGAAGGAGGTTCATCACCTCCAGTTTTTAAACAAAATATTAAACCATCCCCTTCAAAACCTAAACAAAAGAATGTTCCATCTGGAACTAAATCTGGTAAAAACTATGATGCATTTTCTAGAACTATCGATGCCTAGAAGAATGCATGGAAATCTGGAGATCTGGAGATGGCAGCTCTCATACCAGATCTTCATGCATTGCCTCCAGCTCTCAGGGTGGAAACCTCTTATGATCAACCTGAAGCTGTTGAAACTAAACCCATTGAGACCACCCCCATTGAGGTTAAACCTGGAGCCAAACAGGCTAGTGCTCCAGTCAAAAAGGCCACTGGTAACAAGCCTTTATCTCAAAAGTCTAAGGAGCCCAAGACCCGACAGACTTAAACTCCAGCTGAACCAAGGTCCAAGGTTCAGCTGCCTGATGAAAATAATATTTTGGTTAAACTGGAAAGTCAACTCCAACTTTTGTCTTGACAGGTTCAGAGTTGTACTGCCCGGATTAAAAATCTGGAAGGAGGTTCATCACCTCCAGTTTTTAAACAAAATATTAAACCATCCCCTTCAAAACCTAAACAAAAGAATGTTCCATCTGGAACTAAATCTGGTAAAAACTATGATGCATTTTCTAGAACTATCGATGCCTAGAAGAATGCATGGAAATCTGGAGATCTGGAGATGGCAGCTCTCATACCAGATCTTCATGCATTGCCTCCAGCTCTCAGGGTGGAAACCTCTTATGATCAACCTGAAGCTGTTGAAACTAAACCCATTGAGACCACCCCCATTGAGGTTAAACCTGGAGCCAAACAGGCTAGTGCTCCAGTCAAAAAGGCCACTGGTAACAAGCCTTTATCTCAAAAGTCTAAGGAGCCCAAGACCCGACAGACTTAAACTCCAGCTGAACCAAGGTCCAAGGTTCAGCTGCCTGATGAAAATAATATTTTGGTTAAACTGGAAAGTCAACTCCAACTTTTGTCTTGACAGGTTCAGAGTTGTACTGCCCGGATTAAAAATCTGGAAGGAGGTTCATCACCTCCAGTTTTTAAACAAAATATTAAACCATCCCCTTCAAAACCTAAACAAAAGAATGTTCCATCTGGAACTAAATCTGGTAAAAACTATGATGCATTTTCTAGAACTATCGATGCCTAGAAGAATGCATGGAAATCTGGAGATCTGGAGATGGCAGCTCTCATACCAGATCTTCATGCATTGCCTCCAGCTCTCAGGGTGGAAACCTCTTATGATCAACCTGAAGCTGTTGAAACTAAACCCATTGAGACCACCCCCATTGAGGTTAAACCTGGAGCCAAACAGGCTAGTGCTCCAGTCAAAAAGGCCACTGGTAACAAGCCTTTATCTCAAAAGTCTAAGGAGCCCAAGACCCGACAGACTTAAACTCCAGCTGAACCAAGGTCCAAGGTTCAGCTGCCTGATGAAAATAATATTTTGGTTAAACTGGAAAGTCAACTCCAACTTTTGTCTTGACAGGTTCAGAGTTGTACTGCCCGGATTAAAAATCTGGAAGGAGGTTCATCACCTCCAGTTTTTAAACAAAATATTAAACCATCCCCTTCAAAACCTAAACAAAAGAATGTTCCATCTGGAACTAAATCTGGTAAAAACTATGATGCATTTTCTAGAACTATCGATGCCTAGAAGAATGCATGGAAATCTGGAGATCTGGAGATGGCAGCTCTCATACCAGATCTTCATGCATTGCCTCCAGCTCTCAGGGTGGAAACCTCTTATGATCAACCTGAAGCTGTTGAAACTAAACCCATTGAGACCACCCCCATTGAGGTTAAACCTGGAGCCAAACAGGCTAGTGCTCCAGTCAAAAAGGCCACTGGTAACAAGCCTTTATCTCAAAAGTCTAAGGAGCCCAAGACCCGACAGACTTAAACTCCAGCTGAACCAAGGTCCAAGGTTCAGCTGCCTGATGAAAATAATATTTTGGTTAAACTGGAAAGTCAACTCCAACTTTTGTCTTGACAGGTTCAGAGTTGTACTGCCCGGATTAAAAATCTGGAAGGAGGTTCATCACCTCCAGTTTTTAAACAAAATATTAAACCATCCCCTTCAAAACCTAAACAAAAGAATGTTCCATCTGGAACTAAATCTGGTAAAAACTATGATGCATTTTCTAGAACTATCGATGCCTAGAAGAATGCATGGAAATCTGGAGATCTGGAGATGGCAGCTCTCATACCAGATCTTCATGCATTGCCTCCAGCTCTCAGGGTGGAAACCTCTTATGATCAACCTGAAGCTGTTGAAACTAAACCCATTGAGACCACCCCCATTGAGGTTAAACCTGGAGCCAAACAGGCTAGTGCTCCAGTCAAAAAGGCCACTGGTAACAAGCCTTTATCTCAAAAGTCTAAGGAGCCCAAGACCCGACAGACTTAAACTCCAGCTGAACCAAGGTCCAAGGTTCAGCTGCCTGATGAAAATAATATTTTGGTTAAACTGGAAAGTCAAAACTGCCTATGAAGTACTCAGGAATCGTAAACCAAATATTGGATACTTTCGTGTATTTGGTTGTCCAATTTATATTTTAAACGATTCCAGTCAGCTTGGAAAGTTTGATGCAAAAGCTGATGAAGGGGTATTTTTAGGTTATTCAGATATTCGAAAGGCCTTTAGAGTTTATAATTATAGACTCCAAAAGGTTCATGAGACAATTCATGTCACATTCAACGAATCAACTGAAGCAATCAACAAAAGACCAAGCCTTGATATTACTCCAGTCGTTCCAATCAATTTTGGTGAAACTGACCAAGTTCATCAGTCAGTTATTTCACCAAAAGATGTTTCCAGTTACAACAAATTGGAACCAGTTAAGAAGAAGAACAGCACCAGTGACACATCATTTTATCCCTCCATCAATTTCAACTTACCACAAGAATTGGTGATTGGATCTGATGTACGTGCCACTACAATATCAGCACCAGTTCAAACTCCAACTTCTCCAGTTCTTCAAGAAATGCCTTTGAATGAAGAATTTCATGATGCAAATCGTGACCTCATTGACTCTGATGAGGATGTAGAAGTAGTTTGGACTGATCCTCCTCCAGAAGCTAATGCAACTGAAGAAGATCACCAGGTGACTTGCACTGATATTGTTTTACACCAGCCTAGTCAATACACTAGATGGACTCGAGCACATCCAATTGAACAGATTGTGGGAGATCCAAATAGTGGGGTTCAGACTAGAAGAGCCACCAGTGAGCAATGCTTAAACGTCACCTTCTTATCTTTAATTGAACCGAATAAGATTGACGAGGCTATGGCAGACCCAAGCTGGGTGGAAGCTATGCAAGAAGAGCTCGTCCAGTTTGAAAGGAACAATGTTTGGGAGCTTGTTCCTTGTCTACCAGGGTTAAAGAAAGAACCCATTGGTACCAGATGGGTCTACCGAAACAAGATGGATGAAGATGGCCATGTTGTAAGAAACAAGGCCAGATTAGTTGCCCAGGGTTATTGTCATGCAGAAGGCGTTGACTTTGATGAAACTTTTGCTCCAGTTGCAAGACTTGAAGCCATCAGAATATTTCTGGCTTATGCAGCCCCTCTGCAGTTCAAGGTCTTCCAGATGGATGTCAAAAGTGCGTTCCTTAATGGAACATTGGAAGAAGTTGTGTATGTTAAGCAGACTCCAGGCTTCATCAATGAGAAGCATCCTCATTGGGTTTATAGACTGAACAAAGCTTTGTATGGTCTAAGACAAGCCCCAAGAGCCTGGTATGATACTTTAACTAAACATCTTCTTAAAAATGGCTTTCAAAGAGGTGGAATAGATAATACCTTATTTATCTTGAAAGAAAGAGGTAATATCTTATTGGTACAAATTTATGTTGATGACATTATATTTGGTTCAACTGATGATGCAATGTGTAAAAAGTTTTCTAAAATCATGTCATCTGAGTATGAGATGAGTTTAATGGGAGAATTAACATTTTTCTTAGGTCTTCAGATTAAGCAAACTGAAAATGGAATTTTCATAAACCAAGGGAAATATGTCAGAGATTTGTTAAGAAAATACAAATATGATTCAATCCCATCGAAAAACACACCTATTGCAGCACCATTAAAATTGGACTCTGACCCAACTGGCAAACCAGTGAACATAACTGACTATCGTGGCATGGTTGGTTCACTGATGTATTTAACTGCCAGTCGACCAGATATAATGTTTGCAACATGTCTATGTGCCAGGTTTCAGGCTAACCCTAAAGAATCACACTTGCACGCTGTAAAGCGTATCTTTAGATACCTGAAAGGGTGTCCTAATCTTGGTCTTTGGTACCCCAAAGGCTCAGGATTAGATCTAATGGGTTATTCAGATTCAGATTCTCTGGATCAAGAACCAATTACTAGATTATGGTCAAAAGTATACAAGGACCCCAATCTTTTGTGACAACACCAGTGCAATTGCTATATCTCACAACCCAGTGATGCACTCCAAAATAAGGCATATTGACATCAGGTATCATTTTATTCGTGATCATGTTATGAAAGGAGACATTGAAATTCATTTCATCCCCACTGAAAAACAGCTCGCTGATGTTTTTACAAAACCTCTTGATGAGAAAACCTTTAAACATCACATCAGCGAACTAGGAATGTTAAGTCCTTAAAACTGAAGATTTCTTTGTTATTGAACGCGTCAGTGACACTGATGAAGTTCTCAAGTTGAGGAGGTCCAGATAATCCTTGCTCGCCAGGCTATCGAACGCCTTTGTGATACTATCCTGGCACTAATCGATTTCTGGATCATCATTTTAGGGGGAAAGACTCAAAATAATTTTCTGACTAAAATTCGTTTTTGTTTGAAAATGGCAACTGGAGAACTCTCCAGTTGGAAACTGGCACTGGACTGATCCTCTAGTGACCAGATTCAGTCTTGTCTTATTTCTATAACGTTAGAAATACTTGGTCAATATTTGTGACACATGATGGTACTCGAGTGTTTTAAACCACTTGGTATCGTCATCTGACGTGTTTAAAGTCATTTTGGTAAATGAACACTGTTTGTATTGGGAGAATTAATGTTAGTGGGCGCGTGGGTAAGATAAGCCGTCATAGCATTTAATGCTGACACAATTAATTATGTTTTTATTTCAAAATTCAAACTAATTTTGTAAAAATATCTACAAAATTGATTTTGTTAATAAAATATAAATTTTGGTATTACATTGGGATCTTGAATTCCTTATAAATACCCTTATTTACTCCGAACACATTTACTTCTCTTCACATTCTTTCATTTACTTCCCAATCATCTCAAAATTGCTTCATTTTTCTCTCTGCTTCACAAATCAAGAACCCTAATTCCTAAATTTCAATTTCATTTTCCAATGGCTCCTAAATCATCTCGTTCAAGAGATGTAAATCTCTTAAATGTTCCATATGCTCCTTCCCCAGATGTCAAACCGGCATCTGGTGCTCCTAGTAATGCTTCGGTCATCAAACTCAATCTAAATAATCCGATGGCAAGCTTACAAGGATCTCAAGGGTCCAATACCCTTATTGGTAGAATCCAAAATTTTTTGAAGGATTCTCCAATAGGACCCTCATTCTCTCTAAACCAACGCAAGATGTTTCACGACTACTTGTGTGAGTTTTGGTACACTGCCACTCTTTCTTCCAATTGTTCTTCCATCACTTTTACATTAAAAGGTGGAACAATCTAGTGTACCTTATCCGCTGACGTGTTGAGGGATGCCTTACACCTCAACTACTGGAGAGAGGGTGAATCTCCAGTTGTCTTACCCCCAAACATAAATTTTCGTCAAGTCCTCCTTGAAATGGGACATAAGGAGTGCTTGGATAAAGGGGTGTTGAAGACGAAAGGTGCGATGACCATGAAGGGTCTTACACCTTCTTGGAGGTACTTTTTCATCCACCTGGTGGAAAGTATGGGTGGGAGTTCTGGTGGTCTTGACCAGATTAACTCCTCACAAGCAGAGATGGCATACTGCTTGTGGAATGGATTGAGAGTAGACTTTGCCGATATCTTATTCAGAAGCCTAGTACAAAAACTAAAGGGCACCAGGGGAGTGTGTATCCCCTTCTCAAGGTTTCTCTCTCTCTGTTTTCAACAAATTCTGGGCAGTGATACATACTCAAGCACAGATTCACCATACACTGTGCCAGATTTGTTGAGGAATTTAGACTCTCTAGTATCTGAAGCTGGAGAGGTCGAAATTCCAAATCGAATGCAACTGGCATTCGCTAAAACTGATGCAGCAATTGAAGGTGAGTCAGAAAGACAACTGGGCGGGCCTCAAAATAATGAGGGACCCTCCAGTTCGTCTAATGTTGTGGTTGAGGATAGAGCAACCATAACTGAAGCAACCCCAATAACCTCTATTCCTGGTGAAGATACCTCGGTATCTGATCCTCCAACAGATACACCCATCCAGGAAACTGGGGAAGGTCATCTGGAGACTGACCCTTCTGGTCAGCCCTCAGTTACATTCATGGATCTGGACATCAATGTTAATGACGAGGAAATCCTTATAGAGTCTTCGGATTCTGAAGGAACTGCTTCAGACTTGGAGATTTTTGATTCTGCTGTACCAGATCAAAACCCTTCATCTCCAGTCTTGCTTCCAGATGCATCAATTTCACTTTCACCACTCCAAGAAAATGAGCCTACTGATATACCATTCCCAAATTATAACTATATGTCTGGAAACAGACGTATGGTACCATCACCAACTGGGCAATTCTCACTCCTTCGAGAAATGCCCCCACCACCGCCGCCGTTGTTCACACCTGAGCATTCTCAGCATGAACAACACATTGAAATTCCAGTCCTTTCTTCTACCACCACTCCTACTATTTCTTCAACTGCTGGACTGACAACTAGGGAGACTTCTCTAAGTTTGCCTCCTCCAGTTGCTCCAGTAGTAACTGTTGCTGGTCCAGTGACACCTTCTCCTTCGTCACTGGACAGTCAAGTTATCTCTATTCAAGCCGATATCCAAAACCTTCTAACCAGGGTGGAGGATATTCAAAAGACACTTGACAAAAACACCAAGTCTTTCTCCAGATACCACAAGGATCACTTGACCAACATTAAAGTGGTTGATCTGGGGATTAACAAGTTTTCATCAAATGAAGACTTGGTGTTCAAAAAGCTGAATGAGTTGGTCACTGGCTGCAACAATCTGGCAACATCTTTAAAAGAAGCCTTTGACCTCACTCAGTCCAAGGTCACAACCTCAATCTCCAACTTGCTGAGCAACACTGTCAGAACTTCAGAAGTTGATTTAAGGGAGATTGAAAAACAGGTAAAGGAATTGGTTGACAAGCCTGGGTTGAATGTGGCTGAACTTGGAGAGCAGTTAATGACTTCAGTTGGTCAGAAGATAGAGGATACGCTGGGTGCTAGAGAACAACAATTAATTGAAAGGGTGATGTCTGAGATCACCAAGCTGGCCACTCCTCAGGTTGATCTGGCCCCACTCACTAGTAAGATCAACCAGTTGAGAGGCAGCATTGATAACTTGAACACCCAGGTATCACTTCATGCTCAGTCTTTGGATAAACTGACAACTGAAGTGGAAAATTTGAAGAAGAAGGATGAAGAGGTGAATGACAAGGTGGTTTCTGGTCTGGATGAAGATTCCAAGATCTTAAATGAATTAAAAACTGGTCAAGAACAGGTTACAGCAAATGTTTTGACCCAGTCAAAGGAGACCAACCATCTATGGAGGTCTTTCAGGATGATGTGTGGAATTTTCAAGGAGTGCAAGGACATGCAAACATGGCAGCCTCTTGACCGGTTGCCATCTCACCATTCTGAATGGGAAACTATTAGGGCAGGTCTAGATGCTGCCAAGGGGGAAAGAAGTGCAGTCCTTGCACCAGTTGCACCTGAAAGCACTCCATCTGGAGGTCAATCTGGTGGTGAATTAATTGTGGCTGCCAGTACTGAAGCTGGTGAGCGAAGATCTGGTGATGTAAGTGATAGGGGGAATGTTGTTGATAAGGGCAAAGGTTTGGCATCTGATGTATCTGCCCAGCCGGCCACTGATGTACCAATGTTAGAAACTGGCAATGCTGATGTACTTCCTCCAGTTCCAGATAGTGATAGCAGAAGATTGGCTAGACTTGGGAATGATATTAAAGAAAGAAAGAAGATGAAACAAAGAAACCAAGCTGAAGCCAGAGCACATCTTGCACAGATCAAGTTGCTTGATATGAGTGATGCTCATCTTTTGGGAATCACTAAGGAGGAGTATGCCAGAATAAAGAATGATCCCAGGATAGTTGACCAGTTGAAAGAAATGCTTGATGTTAAACTGGACAGACACTATCCTGAGGATGAAGCTGAATTTGATGCCAGAAGTTTGAATATATCAGTGGAGAAGGCTAAGGAGAATAGGTCCAGTGGGATTCTAAAAAGAATTGAACATGTTAAGAAAGTTGTGAAAAGGGTTTTGAATCCACCAAGAAGGATTTCTCAACCAAGAAGACCACTGACCAGAGATGTTGACCTTAGCACGTTTGTTGAACCAACTGGCGAGGTATCAAATAATGACATCAAGTCTGCTGTACTGGCTGCTGGAGCTGGGAGTATTAAAATAACAAATGAATCTAAGCAAGAAGCTATTACTCCCAGATCATGGCAACTAGAAGACATAGTGGGACTATCAATGATGTAAATGTAACAATTAAGCCAGGCACCAAGCACTTTCAAGTTGAAGTTAGTTATACCAGAGGGCCACTGGTTAAAACTGACAATCCTGGTGCAATGCAGTATGGGTTCAGTGAATGGGTTGAAATGGTGAATGTTTTGGATACAAAGGCACAAAAGAATAGGTTTGAGAAAGCATGGGTGAACTTCTTAAGGGGCAAGATTCAACACAAAGAAAATCTAGAGCTAAAGTTGAATATTGATCCTGAAGACTCTCAGCCTATCTCTTCAGTGACCAAGAGAAGAAGAACTGGCGAAGGGCCATCTCATTAAGTTCTCTTTTCAGTTATCTACTTGTAATTTTATTTACATTCTATAACTTGTATAAATTTCATTTCCTTGTATAAATGAAGTTACCAGTTTGTAACCACAAGGTAGATAATAGATTAGATCTAACAAACTAAAAAGAAAAACTAAGGCATTTATTGATCTATAAAAATGCCTTGGAAAACTTAGATAGATTTAATCAAACAAGTCTCTCCAGTTCACACTTGTACAGATACAAGAACTGAAAAAGACTTGCCAATATTTCTAGACAAATAGGGGGAATTTGTTAGGACCAGAAGATTGAGGATACCTTGGTTGTCAGAGAAGAAGAGTTAGTTAAAAAGGTGATGTCTGAGATCGCCAAGATACCCCCTCCTCAGGTCCAGTTTACTGATAAACTAGAGCGTCTCCAGTTGTATCTGAAGTCCAGTTGAGATCTGATCAAACTGTCCAGAAATATATTGAAGTCAAGTTGCATCGTACAGTTAACGCAACTAAAGACTTCCTCCAGTTGAGAACTGACAAACTGTCCAGAAATATATTGAAGTCAAGTTGCATCGTACAGTTAACGCAACTAAAGACTTCCTCCAGTTGAGAACTGACCATTGTCCAGAAATATATTGAAGTCCAGTTGCACGTACAGTTAACGCAACTGAAGACTTCCTCCAGTTGAGATCTGATCAAACTTGAAGACACTTCAGTTGGCCAGAAGATTGAGGATACCTTGGTTGTCAGAGAAGAAGAGTTAGTTAAAAAGGTGATGTCTGAGATCGCCAAGATACCCCCTCCTCAGGTCCAGTTTACTGATAAACTAGAGCGTCTCCAGTTGTATCTGAAGTCCAGTTGAGATCTGATCAAACTTGAAGACATTCCAATTGTCAGTTGGCCAGAAGATTGAGGATACCTTGGTTGTCAGAGAAGAAGAGTTAGTTAAAAAGGTGATGTCTGAGATCGCCAAGATACCCCCTCCTCAGGTCCAGTTTACTGATAAACTAGAGCGTCTCCAGTTGTATCTGAAGTCCAGTTGAGATCTGATCAAACTTGAAGACATTCCAATTGTGTTAGGACCAGAAGATCTCAGTATCTCTTCAGTGACCAAGAGAAGAAGAACTGGCGAAGGGCCATCTCATTAAGTTCTCTTTTCAGTTATCTACTTGTAATTTTATTTACATTCTATAACTTGTATAAATTTCATTTCCTTGTATAAATGAAGTTACCAGTTTGTAACCACAAGGTAGATAATAGATTAGATCTAACAAACTAAAAAGAAAAACTAAGGCATTTATTGATCTATAAAAATGCCTTGGAAAACTTAGATAGATTTAATCAAACAAGTCTCTCCAGTTCACACTTGTACAGATACAAGAACTGAAAAAGACTTGCCAATATTTCTAGACAAATAGGGGGAATTTGTTAGGACCAGAAGATTGAGGAAATTTTGAATAAACCTGACCTTAATGTGGTTGAGCTTGGGCAACAAATGGCCACTTCAGTTGGCCAGAAGATTGAGGATACCTTGGTTGTCAGAGAAGAAGAGTTAGTTAAAAAGGTGATGTCTGAGATCGCCAAGATACCCCCTCCTCAGGTCCAGTTTACTGATAAACTGGAGCGTCTCCAGTTGTATCTGAAGTCCAGTTGAGATCTGATCAAACTGTCCAGAAATATTAGAAGTCCAGTTGCAAGTGTACAGTTAATGCAACTGAAGACTTCCTCCAGTTGAGATCTGATCAAACTTGAAGACATTCCAATTGTGTTAGGACCAGTTTACTGGTAAACTGGCCAGTCTCCAGTTGCACCTGGAGACCCAGTGAAACTGGAAGTGAACTGGAGACCCAGAAGATTTGTCCAGAAATATATTGAAGTCCAGTATGGGACCCAGTGAAACTGGGACCCAGTGAAACTGGAGACCCAGTGAAACTGGAGACCCAGTGAAACTGGAGACCCAGTGAAACTGGAGACCCATGAATGGGACCAGTTTACTGGTAAACTGGCCAGTCTCCAGTTGCACCTGGAGACCCAGTGAAACTGTCCAGTGAAACTGGAGACCCAGAAGATTTGTCCAGAAATATATTGAAGTCAAGTTGCATCGTACAGTTAACGCAACTGAAGACTTCCTCCAGTTGAGAACTGACAAGTCCAGAAATATATTGAAGTCAAGTTGCATCGTACAGTTAACGCAACTAAAGACTTCCTCCAGTTGAGAACTGACCATTGTCCAGAAATATATTGAAGTCAAGTTGCACGTACAGTTAACGCAACTGAAGACTTCCTCCAGTTGAGATCTGACAAAGATTTGTCCAGAAATATATTGAAGTCAAGTTGCATCGTACAGTTAACGCAACTAAAGACTTCCTCCAGTTGAGATCTGACCATTGTCCAGAAATATATTGAAGTCAAGTTGCATCGTACAGTTAACGCAACTGAAGACTTCCTCCAGTTGAGAACTGACCAGTTGAAGAATCCTTCCAGTTGAAGTCGAAGACAACAAGTGGAAGATAGAGAATGACAATGGCAGCGAAGCCCAGTTGATATTCTAGTCAGTTACAAACTGGAGACCGTCAGTGGAAGTTCTTACAAAGCTTTACACTGATTACGAGGAATTGACTTTTGTGCTTTATGTGCGTTTACCCGGATAATAAGATTCATCTTATTATTTAAGTACAAAAAGGTACATGAAGCTGGTTGAATAAAGTTGCTTTATACTGCAACTTTACACTGCATTTTAAGGAATTAAATGCTATTCCTTAAATGCTCTCAACCACATTTGTACGGACAAAGTTAACATCCCAATGTTAACTTTGCCTATAAATACAAGTCATTGCACAACCAAGAATATAAGTTCTTTCGAATACTTCTTCGAATACACTTCGATAGAATTCACACTTTGCATACCTGCAATATTCTTGGTGAACTTGTGCAATATTCTCTCAATCGTAAAAAGGAACATTTCACAACTTTAAGTGTTTCGATTGCTTTGAGAAATTCCAAGTGTAGATCAATTGTAGTTCATAGGTTGTTAGGATATTTACATACTTTGTATTATCTTGGTTCCACAACAACCTTGTAATTTATTTAACATTAATAAATAAATTACACTTGAAAATTACATATTGTCTCACCAATTTACTTTACAAGTATTTTGTATTATTGCATTGTTCTTTACTTATTGTCACTTAAATAAGTAATCTATCTAGAACTTGGTATATACTCACTGCAACTGGTCGTCTCCAGTTCAGTGCATATATTGCAAAGTAACTCCACCATCGACATTGAGGTGTCTTCAGTAGTACCATCTATTGAGTTGGGACTTACAAAAACCCCCTCAAAACAAAATCAAAGTATTCCATCTGGAACTAAATCTGAAAAGAAAAAGGGGAAGAAGCCTCTCAAACCAATCGTTTTTACTACTGGACCTGGAGATGATAAAAATGCTCCAGTTCCAGCCTCCAGTTCAACACCACCAGAATCAACTGTGACTTTCCAGGGAGAGTCCAGTGAACCCATCAAGAAAAGATGGGTTCACAAAAAGAACTAATGATTTATGTGGTTGTGCAGGGCGATCGAAAGAAGAACACCTGGTATCTGGACAGCGCAGCTGGCCGGACTATGACCGGATGTAAGCCCCTGCTGGAAGAGTTCACTGTCCAAGATGGACCGGCAATGACGTTTGGTAATGATGAGAATGGAAAGACTGAAGGATATGGTGTGCTCAACAATGGACAAGTCGAATTCAAAAGGGTTGCATTTGCGAATGGTTTGAAATATAACCTAATCAGTGTCAGCCAACTTTGTGATGATGGCTACAGAGTTTTGTTTGATGTTGCACAAGGCACCATATTTAACAAGGATTGGAAAGTGGTGATGATTGCACCAAGAAAGGGAAATGTGTACATCATGGATATGGAACCATCTCCAAAAGAGCAGTGCTTCTATACCAAGGCAGATGAGGACACCAACTGGTTATGGCATAAAAGGTTATCTCATCTAAATTTCAAAAATATTAACAAGTTGTCTTGAAAACAACTGGCAGATGGGATACCTCCAATTTCCTTTAAAAAGGAAAAACCATGTCCAGGGTGTGAGATGGGCAAGCATAAAAGAGCCAGTTTCAAGACCAGGCAAAACTTCAGCATCAATGAATGTAACATCCCGAGCTGGGCCCGGATTATTACGGAAATTATATAGCACACGGTGGAATTATCGTAGAACATGAACTAAATGCAACAAAGGATCCAGTGAATCCAAAACAAGATAATTCAAGTACAGAAAGTATGAGGAACAAGTTGTCATCTAAGTTTACAATAACATAACATCAAAAGATGACTAATGGTCTAAGCATAAGGTGAAAGTAGGCGATGAATCCTTGATTCATATAAGTCCAATGCCTGGGTTCCAAAGCTAGCAATCAATCATGCTTCATGTCTTGGAATTACTTAGTTACCTGAAAAGTGTACTAGCAAGTGTTAACACAAGGTTGGTGAGTTCGTAGTAATGGTTCACAAGGAACCATCATCAATAACAATATCATATATAATAACAACATCAAATAATGACTTACAACAAACCCATGTACGTCACCTGTTAAACAATTGAGGTTAACATATCGTTCAACCTTGTCACATAAATAACCGAACAATAATTGATACAAGATAGTTCGGATACAATCAAGTACAACAGCTATCATTACCAAGAAATGCATCGTATGTGTATCAATGTCATGCAATGTATCAAATGCGTATGAATGTCAATACGTGCATCATATGCGTATTAATGTTATGCAATGTACTTCAAAATCATATCAAATTATCAAGTATGGCCAATACTTGGCATCAAGTACTTGAAAGTACTCGGATGTACATATAGTACTTAAAGTACTCGAAATGTGGCCTTACAGTTCAACAACTTGCCTTGGTGGCCTTACAGTTAAACAACTTGCCTTGGTGTAAGTTTCCAATGCACACAACATGTATGTCTCAATAAACATAATCATCAATAACAATATCATATATAATAACAACATCAAATAATGACTTACAACAAACCCATGTACGTCACCTGTTAAACAATTGAGGTTAACATATCGTTCAACCTTGTCACATAAATAACCGAACAATAATTGATACAAGATAGTTCGGATACAATCAAGTACAACAGCTATCATTACCAAGAAATGCATCGTATGTGTATCAATGTCATGCAATGTATCAAATGCGTATGAATGTCAATACGTGCATCATATGCGTATTAATGTTATGCAATGTACTTCAAAATCATATCAAATTATCAAGTATGGCCAATACTTGGCATCAAGCACTTGAAAGTACTCGGATGTACATATAGTACTTAAAGTACTCGAAATGTGGCCTTACAGTTCAACAACTTGCCTTGGTGTAAGTTTCCAATGCACACAACATGTATGTCTCAATAAACATAATCATCAATAACAATATCATATATAATAACAACATCAAATAATGACTTACAACAAACCCATGTACGTCACCTGTTAAACAATTGAGGTTAACATATCGTTCAACCTTGTCACATAAATAACCGAACAATAATTGATACAAGATAGTTCGGATACAATCAAGTACAACAGCTATCATTACCAAGAAATGCATCGTATGTGTATCAATGTCATGCAATGTATCAAATGCGTATGAATGTCAATACGTGCATCATATGCGTATTAATGTTATGCAATGTACTTCAAAATCATATCAAATTATCAAGTATGGCCAATACTTGGCATCAAGTACTTGAAAGTACTCGGATGTACATATAGTACTTAAAGTACTCGAAATGTGGCCTTACAGTTCAACAACTTGCCTTGGTGTAAGTTTCCAATGCACACAACATGTATGTCTCAATAAACATAATCATCAATAAACAAGTCCATATGTCCAACAAACTAAACAAGTCTATACGTACATACACTTAGGAGGATTCTACTTTCAATGGGTCATAGATGCTTATATATAGGGTCACCCGCAGCCTTCCCACCACATCTAAAACCCTTTGAAGGCATAACCGACTTCCATGTATGTACATCTATCCTAAATAAATTAATATCATAATCACATGAGTAAACCATCAAACACTAAATCAAAACTATCCATCAATCATCAATCAATCAGTTCCATAATTCAATTGAAACATTTCATCAAACAATCAAATATACCGTAAATCAAATCAGCCAAATAATCAAACAAGCACGTATATGTACACTTTTCAGCCCGAATCTCAATTGAGTAGGGAGCTACGAAACTCACCTGAAACGCCGGTCAAACAGTATGAGGTATGTAATAGTCTGAAATGTACCCGAATAGCCCAAACGTATTAGTCTTCAGTAAAGGAAACTGTATAGAATAACCCATTTATATAGTCATCAGTTTAGTAAGAAACTGACGGACGAAGGACAAACTGTAAACAGTTTAACGGTTTAGGACTGAAACTGTCAGAAAATCTAACGGTTTAGGACTGAAACTGTCAGAAAATCTAACGGTGTTAACGGTCAGATTACAATTTATAATTCTTGTTTTTAGTTCAACATGGGAAACTTATAAGTGATTAAATAATCTGTTTTAACGATGCAATAATGTGTTGTTTTGTTTCTTGATCATCAAACAACAGCAACCACGAAGATGATGATGAATAGTAAAAATGGTGGTTCGGTGGTGATAATATCAAAAGAAAGAAACAAGAGTTTGTGAATTGGTTAACCTGATGATGTAGTCGATCAGCATGTATGCGTCATATAAATATTCAGAAAGGTGATGGAGTTTTTGACAAGCAGGAGACGAAGACAAATTTATGAAGGAGCGGTTGATCGAATTTAAATTGCACAGAAGTTATTTCCACCGAGTTTAAGAGCATGCAGCGAAGTAGTGTAGCAGCAGTAGTTGTAAGTCGAATCAGGTTGAAGGTTGAAGATGATGAATAGTAGTAGTGAGTAGCAGTAAACAGCGGCCATGGTGGTGGTTGTACTAAAAACGAGCAGTAGCAGCAGCTTAGCAACCGTAGCAGTGGTTTGGTGATGATGATGCCGAGGAGAAAGGGTGGTGAAACCATGAGAAAGTGATGGTCGTGGGATGCTGGAGGTTTGGAGCAGACGGCCGAGCATCCTTAGGGTGATGATTGTAATATATATATTCTATATCTATTCTATGCGTGGGTATATCTATATATATATATAGATTTGTAAAATATGATAGATGGTGATGATGAATGTAGCCGAGAGAAGGTGGTGAAGTTTTGATGTTGTAGCAATATCTATATCATATATATATACTATACTTGTGTGTGTGTTATGTCAAGTGAGGAACAAAGAAAAGAAGACAATAATTAGTGGAGTAGGAGGAGCCGTGGGGTAGTGATAATGAAAGCTTGTTTGTATCATTGAATTATGCTGCAATTCAAACCCATAATTGATAAAAGATAAGCCGAATGAATATGCTATATGTAATTGTCACTGCCCTCTTTTGGAGATTCATATGCTATGTCAGCATAAATTGAATTTTAGGAGTTCCTACATTTGCAAATCAAGAAAGTGAAATGTGGTTGCAGGTGGGGTTGTTAAAGTGCTTTAGTGTCACAAGAAAGGAAGAAAATAATAATACATGATGAATGATTGATTGCTTATTCTGTGTGATCACAAGAAAAGAAGGAGAGAAACATGCCAAAAGAAAGAATCACGGATAGTTTATAATTTTATGATCATTTCTTATTTATGTCGGTACAGATGATTTATTTAATTAATAATCATTGTTTGCTAAATGTTTAACCCGTGATTTAATCTAAATAGTTGACGTTATATTGTCAAACTTTAAATGTGATTCCACTAAGGCTTTAGACATAATACCTTATAATTTTTATATCCTTCATTAGTCGTCTTTTATCAAATTTATAAAGTAAAGTGTATTGTTGATTCGTAATTGTATATTTGTATACAATTAGATGTTTACGAATTATTTATAAATCGTAAAAATGATATTTTTTTTTCTTATTATTTTATAAGTTATTTCAAAGTATTTCTGTGAAAAATTAATAATTTCACGCACGTTAAATATTTGAATAAATATATATCAACATATATTATATAAAAGAACTCAAATATTTAGTTTGTTCTTTTGAATTGTTACAGAAAATATTAATTAAATTTTATATTTACTCAGATTTTTGCGAGTTGTTACACTGAACCTCTTCACATGCTTCAAATGGATCTTTTTAGTCTAGTGAATGTTCAAACTAGAGCTGGAAAGAAGTAGTTGATGAATACACCAGATTCTGTTGGGTGGTATTCCTCAGATCCAAAAGTGATGCAGCTGCTGAAATCATCTCCCTCATCAAGAGAATTGAACTCAAATATACTCGAAAAGTTTGTCAGTTAAGAAGTGATAATGGAACAGAATTTCAAAACAAGACTCTTGAATCATTCTGTACTGACACTGGCATCTCCCAGAACTTCTCATCAGCTCACTCTCCAGAGCAAAATGGAGTTGTTGAAAGAAAGAATATAACACTGATAGAAGCTGCTAGGAGTATGCTATCTGAATCTGGTCTTCCCACCAGTTTTTGGGCTGAAGCAGTGGCAACAGCTTGTCACACCCAAAACCGGTCAGTCTACATCAAAAGACACAAGAAGACTGCCTATGAAGCCCTTAGGAATCGTAAACCAAATATTGGATATTTTCATGTATTTGGCTGTCCAGTTTATATCTTAAACGATTCCAGTCAGCTAGGGAAATTTGATGCAAAAGCTGATGAAGGTGTTTTCTTAGGATATTCAGATATTCGAAAAGCCTTTAGAGTTTATAATTATAGACTCCAAAAGGTTCATGAGACAATTCATGTCACATTTGATGAATCTAATGATGCAATTAATAAAAGACCAAGCCTTGATACTTCTCCAGTTATTCCATTGAATTTTGGTGAAACTGACCAAGTTCATCAGTCAGTTGTTTCACCAGAAGATGTTTCCAGTCACTCAGAACTGGAACCAGTACAAATGAAGAAAACCTCCAGTGACACTCCATTTTATCCCTCCATTAGTTTCAATTTACCACAAAAACCGGTGATTGGATCAGATGTACGTGTCACTCCAATATCAGCACCAGTTCAAACTCCAACAAGAAATGCCTTTAACTGAAGAATTTCATGATGCCAATCGTGACCTCATTGACTCTGATGAGGATATTGAAGTAGTTTGGGCTGATCCTCCTCCAGAAGCAACAACTGGAGAGGATCATTAGGTGACTTGCACTGATATTGTTGTTCACCATCCTAGTCAATACACTAAATGGACAGGAGCACATCCAATTGAACAGATTGTTGGAGATCCAAGTAGTAGGGTTCAGACTAGAAGAGCCACAAGTGAGCAATGCTTGAACGTCACCTTCTTATCACTGATTGAACCGAAGAAGATTGACGAGGCTATGGCAGACCCAAGCTGGGTAGAAGAAATGGAAGAAGAGCTTATCCAGTTTGAAAGGAACAATGTATGTGAACTTATTCCTTGTCCATCAAGGTTGAAGAAAGAACCAATCGGTACAAGATGGGTCTACCGAAATAAGATGGATGAAGATGGTAATGTTGTAAGAAACAAAGCCAGATTACTTGCCAAGGGTTACTGTCAAGCAGAGGGCGTTGACTTTGATGAGACTTTTGCTCCAGTTGCTAGACTTGAAGCCATTAGAATTTTCTTGGCTTATGCAGCCCATCTGCAGTTCAAGGTCTACCAGATGGATGTCAAAAGTGTGTTCCTTAATGGAACATTGGAAGAAGTAGTGTATGTTAAGCAGACTCCAGGCTTCATAAATGAGAAGCATCCTCACTGGGTATATAGACTGAACAAAGCTTTGTAAGGTCTTAGACAAGCCCCAAGAGACTGGTATGATACTCTAACTAAACATTTTCTCAAAAATGGCTTTGTAAGAGGTGCAATAGATAATACCTTGTTTATCTAGAGAGAAAAAGGTAATATCTTACTGGTACAAATTTAAGTTGATGACATTGTATTTGGGTCAACTGATGATGCAATGTGTAAAGAGTTTTCTAAAATCATGTCATCTGAGTATGAAATGAGTTTAATGGGTGAATTAACATTTTTATTGGGTCTTCAGATCAAACAAACTGAAAATGGTATTTTCATAAACCAAGAAAAATATGTCAGAGATTTGTTAAGAAAATACAAATATGATTCAATCCCTTCTAAAACTACACCTTTAAATTTGGATTCTCACCCAAATGGCAAACCAGTGAACACAACTGAGTATAGAGGAATGGTTGGTTCACTGATGTACTTAACTGCCAGTCGACTAGATATAATGTTTGCAACATGTCTATGTGCCAGATTTCAGGCTAACCCAAAAGAATCACATTTGCATGCTATTAAGCGCATCTTCAGATACCTGAAAGGGTGTCCTAGCCTTGGTCTTTGGTATCTCAAAGGCTCAGGGTTAGATCTAATGGGTTATTCAGATTCAGATCATGCAGGTTGTAAGATAGATAGAAAATCCACCACTGGAGGATGTCATTTCCTTGGAGGAAAACTGGTGAGTTGGACCAGTAAGAAGCAGACGTCAGTCTCTATGTCCACTGCTGAGGCAGAGTACATTTCTGCGGTCAGTTTTTGTGCCCAGATTCTCTGGATCAAGAACCAGTTGTTAGATTACGATCTAAAATACAAAAGGACACCAATCTTTTGTGACAACACCAGTGCAATTGCTATATCTCACAATCCGGTGATGCACTCAAAGACAAAGCATGGTGACATCAGGTATAATTTCATTCGTGATCATGTTATAAAAGGAGACATTGAAATTCATTTCATCCCCACTGACAAACAGCTCGCTGATGTTTTTACAAAACCTCTTGATGAGAAAACCTTTAAACATCTCATCAGCGAGTTGGGAATGCTAAATCCTTAAAACTGGAGACTTTGTCATGAACGCGTCAGTGACACTGATGAAGTTCTCCAGTTGAGGAGGTCCAGATAATCTCTGCTCGCCACGCTATCGAACGCCTTTGTGATACTATCCTGGCACTAATTGATTTCTGGATCATCATTTTAGGGGGGAAGACTCAAAATATTTTTCTGACCAAAATTATTTTTGTTTGAAAAATGCAACTGGAGAACTCTCCAGCTGGAAACTGGCACTGGACTTATCCTCCAGTGTACATATTTGGTCTTGTCTTAAAACTGGTGGTCAACCAGATTTCATAACGTTATAAAATACTTGGTCAATATTTATGACACGTTATGGTACTCAAGTGTATTTTTCTACTTGCAACCGTCGCATGACGTGTCAAATACTTTTTGTAAAAAGATGCACTTTTTAATGGGTATGGTAAAAGATAGTGGCGCGTGGGAAGTTAAGTCGTCGTAGCATTAAATGCTGACACGGTGAATTAATTTTATTTTCGAAATTCAAATTTTTATTTTGGTAAAACATCAAATCAAATTTTATTTTGAGATTAAAATATTCACGGTATTTGTCTCTTGGGATCCAATCCCATTATAAATACCTCTTATTTACTCCGAAACCCATTTACTTCTTTCACATTCCTTCATTCAATTCCAATCATCAACAATTGCTTCTTTTCTCTCTCTACTTCATAAATCCAAAACCCTAATTCCAAAACATTCAATTTCAATTTCATCTCTTAATCAAATGGCTCCTAAATCTTCTCGTAGCAGAGATGTAAATATGCTCACTGTCCCATATAATCTATCTGGAAATGTCAAACGTGCCCATGGTGCTCCCTCAAACGCTACTCAAATAAAATTAAATCCAAATAATCCCATGGCAAGTTTGAGAGGGACTCAAGCCGCCGATACTCTTATTGGGAGAATCCAAAGTTTTCTTCGTGATTCTCCACTCGGCGAGTCTTTTTCCCTCAACCCACGCAAGATGTACCATGATTACTTGTGTGAGTTCTGGTACACCGCCGAACTTTCTGACGACTGTTCATCTATCACCTTTACTCTAAAAGATGGATCAGTTGAGTGTACCATAACGGCTGAAACGTTGAGGAATGCCTTGCACCTCAACTACTGGAGACAAGGTGAATCTCCAGTTGTAATATCCCAAAATATAAACTTTCGACAGGTCCTCCTTGATATGGGACACAAGGAGTGCCTAGAAAATGGGGTATTAAAAACAAAATGACCAATGACAATGAAGAGCCTGACACCATCATGGAAATATTTCTTTATCCATCTGGTGGAAAGCATGGGTGGGAGTTCTGGTGGTCTTGACCAGATCAACTCTACACAAGCAGAGATGGCTTACTGCTTGTGGAATGGACTCAGAGTGGACTTTGCCGATATCTTGTACAGAAGCCTTGTACAGAAACTGAAGGGCTCCAGGGGACTTTGCATTCCCTTTTCCAGGTATTTGTCACTTTGTTTCCTACAACTTCTGGGCAGTGAAGAATATAAAAATACTCAATCACTATACACTGTCCTAGAGTTGTTAAGGAATCTTGACTCCCTTACATCTGTAGATGGGGAGGTTGAAATTCCAGAAAGAATGCGGCTGGCATTCTCAAAAACTGATGCACCAATCCAAGGTGAGTCGGAAAGACAACTGGGTGGGTCTCAAAACAATGAGGGACCCACTGGTTCTTCTACTGGACATGAGACAGTTGTTGAGCCCGAACAACAGTCTAAGCCTTCCAGCTCCAGCTTGTCAGTTCCCTCAACTGTCACTGGAGACCTCCAAACAGGTCTCCAGGGTGCTCCAAAGGCAAAAAGATCCCGTCGTCTTAGGAAACAGTCAGATCTTGCCACTGACAGTAGTAACCCAACCAGCCCTCCAGTTTCCTCCCAACAGGATGCTGGAGATAGTCAAATGGGAGAACCGCAAGCAACCACCCTCGAAACTTCTTTAGGAGAGGGTGGTGAAGAGAATACTGGGCTCGCCCAACCCAGAATAGAGTCCGTGTCATCACCCAACTTGCAGAGCCATACTTCTGACACTTCTATTGCACGAACTGATGATGTCTCTGTCCAGTCACAACTGGAGACTGAAGTTCCAAACTCTTCGGCCAATGAAGTTATGACTGAGGATAGAGCAGTTATAATTGAAGCAATTCCAGTGACCTCTATTCCTGGCGATGATGTCACCACGACTGAGCCAACAATTGATGCAACTATCCAGGAAACTGGAGAAGTTCATTAGGAGACTGGACCCCAGGTTCAGCCATCTGACTCATTCATGAATCTGGGCATGGATGTTGATGAATTCCAAATAGAGTCTTCGGACTCTGAAGGAACTGCTTCTGACCAGGAGATTGTTGATATTTCTGTACAAGTTCAACACCCTTCATCTCCTGGTTTGCTCCCAGACCCACCAATTTCAGTTTCATCATCTTTACTCCCATTCTCAGATATACCACCTCCACCATCTCAAATAGCTCAACTATTTATGTCTAGCAATAGACATATGCCACCACCGCCGCCGTTGATCACACCTGAGCATTCTCAGCATGATCAACACCTTGATCTCACTGTATGTCCTTCTACTTTCCCCATTGCAGGTTCTATTTCATTTGCTGCTGGACAGTCAACTGGTGAGGCTTCCCTTAATGTGCCTCCTCCAGTTGCTCCAGTAGGCTTTGTTGCCGGTCCAGTGACACCTTCACCTCCGTCACTGGATAGTCAATTTGTCTCCTTTCAAGCCGATATCTGAAACCTTCTTACAAGGGTGAAGGATATTCAAAAGACAATTGACAGGAACGCCAAGTCCATCTCCAGATACAACAAGGACAATCTCACAAATCAAAAGGTTGTTGATCTGGGGATAAACAAATTTGCAACTAATGAAGACTTGGTGTTCAGAAAGCTCAATGAGTTGGTCAAAAGCTGTAACACTCTCTCTACATCTTTAAAAGAAGCTTTTGACCTCACTCAGACTAAGGTCTCCACATCTATCTCCACCCTACTTGGCACAACTGTTCGATCATCAAAGGTGGATCTGAAGGAGATAGAGAGGCAGGTTAAGGAAATTTTGAATAAACCTGACCTTAATGTGGTTGAGCTTGGGCAACAAATGGCCACTTCAGTTGGCCAGAAGATTGAGGATACCTTGGTTGTCAGAGAAGAAGAGTTAGTTAAAAAGGTGATGTCTGAGATCGCCAAGATACCCCCTCCTCAGGTCCAGTTTACTGATAAACTGGAGCGTCTCCAGTTGTATCTGAAGTCCAGTTGAGATCTGATCAAACTGTCCAGAAATATTAGAAGTCCAGTTGCAAGTGTACAGTTAATGCAACTGAAGACTTCCTCTAGTTGAGATCTGATCAAACTTGAAGACATTCCAATTGTGTTAGGACCAGTTTACTGGTAAACTGGCCAGTCTCCAGTTGCACCTGGAGACCCAGAAGATTTGTCCAGAAATATATTGAAGTCTAGTTGCATCATACAGTTAACGCAACTGAAGACTTCCTCCAGTTAAGAACTGACCAGTTGAAGAATCCTTCCAGTTGAAGTCAAAGACAACAAGTGGAAGATAGAGAATGACAATGGCAGCGAAGCCCAGTTGACATTCTAGTCAGTTACAAACTGGAGACCGTCAGTGGAAAGCTCTTACAAGCTTTACACTGATTACGAGGAATTGACTTTTGTGCTTTATGTGCCTTTACCCGGATAATAAGATTTATCTTATTATTTAAGTACAAAAAGGTACATAAAGCTAGTTGAATAAAGTTGCTTTATACTGCAACTTTACACTGCATTTTAAGGAATTAAATGCTATTCCTTAAATGCTCTCAACCACATTTGTACGGCCAAAGTTAACATCCCAATGTTAACTTTGCCTATAAATACAAGTCATTTCACAACAAGAATAACAAGTGATAAAACTCTTCAAAAGTTGAACACTTCACACTTTGCAAACCTGCAATATTCTTGGTGAACTTGTGCAATATTCTCTCAATCGTAAAAAGGAACATTTCACAACTTTACGTGTTTCGATTGTTTAGAGAAATTCCAAGTGTAGATCAATTGTAGTTCATAGGTTGTTAGGATATTTACATACTTGTATTATCTTGGTTCCGCAACAACCTTGTAATTTATTTAAAGTTAATAAATAAATTACACTTGAAAATTACATATTGTCTCACCAATTTATTTTATAAGTATTTTGTATTATTGCATTGTTCTTTACTTATTGTCACTTAAATAAGTAATCTATCTAGAACTTGGTATATACTCCTGTAACTGGTCGTCTCCAGTTCAGTGCTTATATTGCAAAGTAACTCCACCATCGACATTGAGGTGTCTTCAGGTAGTACCATCTATTGAGTTGGGACAGTGAAGCATACTTAAGTACAGATTCACCTTATACTGTCCCAGATTTGTTTAGGAATTTAGACTCTCTAGTATCTGAAGCTGGAGAGGTCGAGATTCCAGATCGAATGCAGCTGGCATTCGCTAAAACTGATGCACCAATTCTAGGTGAGTCAGAAAGACAACCGGGCGGGCCTCAAAATAATGAGGGACCCTCCAGTTCGTCTAATGTTATGGTTGAGGATAGAGCAACCATAACTGAGGCAACTCCAATAACATCTATCCCTGGTAAAGATACCTCGGTATCTGATCCTCCAACAGATGCACCCAACCAGGAAAACTGGGGAAGGTCATCTGGAGACTGACCCTTCTGGTCAGCCCTCAGTTACATTCATGGATCTGGACATGAATGTTAATGACGAGGAAATCCTTATTGAGTCTTCGGATTCTGAAGGTACTGCTTCAAACTTGGAGATTTTTGATTCTGGTGTACAAGATCAAAACCCTTCATCTCCAGTCTCGCTTCCAGATGCATCAATTTCACTTTCACCATCCCAACAAAATGAGCCTACAGATATTCCATTCCCAACTTATAACTATATGTCTGGAAACAGACGTATGGCACTTTCACCATCTGGGCAATTCTCACTCCTTCGAGAAATGCCACCCCCACCGCCGCCGTTGTTCACACCTGAGCATTCTCAGCATGAACAACACATTGAACTTCCAGTCCTTTCTTCTACCACCACTCCTACTATTTCTTCAACTGCTGGACTGACAACTAGGGAGACTTCTCTAAGTTTGCCTCCTCCAGTTGCTCCAGTAGAAACTGCTGCTGGTCCAGTGACACCTTCTTCTCCGTCACTGGACAGTCAAGTTGTCTCTGTATAAGCCGATCTCCAAAACCTTCTCACCATGGTGGAGGAGATTCAAAAGACACTTGACAAAAACACCAAGTCTTTCTCCAGATACCACAAGGATCACTTGACCAATATTAAAGTGGTTGATATGGGGAATAACAAGTTTTCATCTAATGAAGACTTGGTGTTGAAGAAGCTGAATGAGTTGGTCATTGGCTGCAACAATCTGGCAGGTACTTTAAAAGAAGCCTTTGACCTCACTCAATCCAAGGTCACAACCTCAATCTCCAACTTGCTGGGCAACACTGTTAGAACATCAGAAGTGGACTTAAGGGAGATTGAAAAACAGGTAAAAGAACTAGTTGACAAGCCTGGGTTGAATGTGACTGAACTTGGGCAGCAGTTAATGACTTCAGTTGGTTAGAAGATAGATGATACGCTGGGTGCTAGAGAACAACAATTGATTGAAAAGGTGATGTCTGAGATCACCAAGCTGGCCACTCCTCAGGTTGATCTGGCCCCACTCACAAATGAGATCAACCAGTTGAGGGGCAGCATTGATAACTTGAACACCCAGGTTTCACTTCATGCTCAATCTTTGGATAAACTGACAACTGAAGTAGAAAGTTTGAAGAAGAAGGATGAAGAAGTGAAGGATAAGGTGGTTTCTGGTTTGGATGAAGATTCCAAGATTTTAAATGAATTAAAAACTGGTCAGGAACAAGTTGCAGCTAATGTTCTGACCCAGTCTAAAGAAACCAACCACCTATGGAGATCTTTCAGGATGATGTGCACGATCTTCAAAGAATGCAAGAACATGCAATCGTGGCAGCCTCTTGACCGGTTGCCAGCTCACCATTCTGAATGGGAAGTGATTAGGGCAGGTCTAGATGCTGCCAAGGGGGAAAGAAGTGCAGTTCTTGTACAAACTTAAACTGAAAGAAATCCATCTGGAAGTCAAGCAGGTAGGGAAATGGTTGTAGCTGCCAGTACTGAAGCTGGTGAGCAAAGAACTGGTGAAACTGGTGATATAAGTGTTAGGGGGAATGTTGTGGATAAAGAAAAGGTTTGGCATCTGATGTATCTGCCCAGCCGGCCACTGATGTACCAATGTTAGAAACTGGCAATGATGATGTACTTCCTCCAGTTTCTGAAAGTGTAAGCAAACAACTGGCTAGACTTGGTAATCAAATAAAAGAAAGAAAGAAAATGAAACAAGCCAACCAAGTTAAAGCCAGAGCACATCTTGCACAGATCAAACTGCTTGATATTAGTAATGCTCATCTTTTGGGAATCACTAAGGAGGAGTATGCTAGAGTAAAGAATGATCCCAGGATAGTTGACCAGTTGAAAGAAATGCTTGATGTTGAACTGGACAGACACTATCCTGATGATGAAGCTGAATTTGATGCCAAGAAGCTGAATGAGTTGGTCACTGGCTGCAACAATCTGGCAGGTACTTTAAAAGAAGCCTTTGACCTCACTCAATCCAAGGTCACAACCTCAATCTCCAACTTGCTGGGCAACACTGTTAGAACATCAGAAGTGGACTTAAGGGAGATTGAAAAACAGGTAAAAGAACTAGTTGACAAGCCTGGGTTGAATGTGACTGAACTTGGGCAGCAGTTAATGACTTCAGTTGGTAAGAAGATAGATGATACGCTGGGTGCTAGAGAACAACAATTGATTGAAAAGGTGATGTCTGAGATCACCAAGCTGGCCACTCCTCAGGTTGATCTGGCCCCACTCACAAATGAGATCAACCAGTTGAGGGGCAGCATTGATAACTTGAACACCCAGGTTTCACTTCATGCTCAATCTTTGGATAAACTGACAACTGAAGTAGAAAGTTTGAAGAAGAAGGATGAAGAAGTGAAGGATAAGGTGGTTTCTGGTTTGGATGAAGATTCCAAGATTTTAAATGAATTAAAAACTGGTCAGGAACAAGTTGCAGCTAATGTTCTGACCCAGTCTAAAGAAACCAACCACCTATGGAGATCTTTCAGGATGATGTGCACGATCTTCAAAGAATGCAAGAACATGCAATCGTGGCAGCCTCTTGACCGGTTGCCAGCTCACCATTCTGAATGGGAAGTGATTAGGGCAGGTCTAGATGCTGCCAAGGGGGAAAGAAGTGCAGTTCTTGTACAAACTTAAACTGAAAGAAATCCATCTGGAAGTCAAGCAGGTAGGGAAATGGTTGTAGCTGCCAGTACTGAAGCTGGTGAGCAAAGAACTGGTGAAACTGGTGATATAAGTGTTAGGGGGAATGTTGTGGATAAAGGAAAAGGTTTGGCATCTGATGTATCTGCCCAGCCGGCCACTGATGTACCAATATTAGAAACTGGCAATGCTGATGTACTTCCTCCAGTTGAGAACTGACCAGTTGAAGAATCCTTCCAGTTGAAGTCGAAGACAACAAGTGGAAGATAGAGAATGACAATGGCAGCGAAGCCCAGTTGACACTCTAGTCAGTTACAAACTTGAGACCGTCAGTGGAAAGCTCTTACAAAGCTTTACACTGATTACGAGGAATTGACTTTTGTGCTTTATGTGCTTTTACCCGGATAATAAGATTCATCTTATTATTTAAGTACAAAAAGGTACATAAAGTTGGTTGAATAAACTTGCTTTATACTGCAACTTTACACTGCATTTTAAGGAATTAAATGTTATTCCTTAAATGCTCTCAACCACATTTGTACGGCCAAAGTTAACATCCCAATGTTAACTTTGCCTATAAATACAAGTCATTGCACAACAAGAATAACAAGTGATAAAACTCTTCAAAAGTTGAACACTTCACACTTTGCAAACCTGCAATATTCTTGGTGAACTTGTGCAATATTCTCTCAATCGCAAAAAGGAACATTTCACAACTTTAAGTGTTTCGATTGTTTAGAGAAATTCCAAGTGTAGATCAATTGTAGTTCATAGGTTGTTAGGATATTTACATACTTGTATTATCTTGGTTCCGCAACAACCTTGTAATTTATTTAAAGTTAATAAATAAATTACACTTGAAAATTACATATTGTCTCACCAATTTATTTTATAAGTATTTTGTATTATTGCATTGTTCTTTACTTATTGTCACTTAAATAAGTAATCTATCTAGAACTTGGTATATACTCCTGTAACTGGTCGTCTCCAGTTCAGTGCTTATATTGCAAAGTAACTCCACCATCGACATTGAGGTGTCTTCAGGTAGTACCATCTATTGAGTTGGGACTTACAAATTGAAGTCGAAGACAACAAGTGGAAGATAGAAAACATTCATGGCAGCGAAGCCCAGTGAAAGTTTTACCCAGATCAAGACTGGAGAACCATCAGTGTAAAGTACTTACAAAGCTTTACACTGATTACGAGGAAGACCTTTTGCTTTATGTACCTTTATCCGGATAATAGCATTTATCTATGTATAAAGTACAAAAGTACATAAAGCAGGTTGGATAAAGTGACTTTATGTCATACTTTATCAAGCATGTTCAAGGAATTAAATGTCATTCCTTAAATGCTCTCAACCATATTTGTACGGCAAGGTTGACATCCCAATGTCAACCTTTGCCTATAAATAGAGGTCTTTGCACAACCAAGAAACAACTTTGCATATTCGACATTTGCATATTCTTGGTGAACTTGTGCAATATTCTCTCAATCGCAAAAAGGAACATTTCACAACTTTAAGTGTTTCGATTGTTTAGAGAATTTTCAAGTATTAGATCGATTGTATTTCATAGGTTGTTAGGATATTTACTTTTTGTATTATCTTGGTTCCGCAACAACCTTGTAAATTATTTAACATTAATAAATAAATTACACTTGAAAATTACAACTCGTCTCACCAGATTTAGTTACAAGTTATTTACTTATTGCATTGTCTTTACTTATTTACATTTGTCACCTTAATAAGTAATCCTCCAGTTAAACCTGGTATACTACACACTGCAACTGGTCGTCTCTAGATCAGTGTGTGTATTGCAAAGTATCTCACCATCAACATAGAGGTGTCTTCAGTAGTACCATCTCTTGTGTTGGACTTACATATATATATAATATATAATATATATATATTAAATATATATAAAATACTTTTATATATTTTAATACAATTAATTTAACCTACCGTATGTATATACAATATTAAAATCTAATAAGTAAGTTAAATAAATATGATAACAATGCTTATAATCCTTTAAATATATAAAAACTTTATCATGTACTCATTTAACATGTAATATGACTTATCTAATCCATATAAATTTATTAGAAAATATTTAACTTTTATAATATTTTAATTCGATCATGAATCTCAAATATTGTTTTTAACTAATATATTTAGTTTTTAAATTGAGTTTAAAAATTCATTTGTTTCTCTTAAAAAATTGATACATTGTTTTGAATAAGAAATAAAGGGTATAATGTTCATGTAAATTGTTATTAATTATTTTTATCAAAAGTTGGTTTGTAGTTATAACGTCCAGTTTTAAGGTGATGATAAGCAACAGATCAAAAAATATAAACAAATATTATCTAGAAATAAATATTACAAAAGATGAAATACAATATATGTGTTCAATGTTTGATTATAATTTTTTAAATTTTCTTTACCTATATTTTTACATTTAAATTTATATATTTAACAATTAATCTTATCTTAAAAATATTATAAATAACTCGTGTATTTGACACGAGCATAAATCTAGTTACAACTAATGATGAGTTAGTTATAACTAGTTATTGTACCCGCGCGTTGCCGCGGGATACGCTTTCACACGATAAAGTTTTGGACTTAAATTTATGTCAAATATTCGAACCTAAAATTTAAAAAAAAAAACAACTAAACATGTAGAATAATATAAAATAATGTTATGTAAATTGTTATTAATTATTTTTATCAAAAGTTGGTTTGTAGTTATAACGTCCAGTTTTAAGGTGATGATAAGCAACAGATCAAAAAATATAAACAAATATTATCTAGAAATAAATATTACAAAAGATGAAATACAATATATGTGTTCAATGTTTGATTATAATTTTTTAAATTTTCTTTACCTATATTTTTACATTTAAATTTATATATTTAACAATTAATCTTATCTTAAAAATATTATAAATAACTCGTGTATTTGACACGAGCATAAATCTAGTTACAACCTACATCGATCGAGCTTAGTTATAACTAGTTATTGTACCCGCGCGTTGCCGCGGGATACGCTTTACACGATAAAGTTTTGGACCCAAATTTATGTCAAATATTCGAAACTCAAAATTTAAAAAAAAACAACTAAACATGTAGCAATAATAATAAAAAATGTAAAAGAATAATAAGATGTATAAAAACATAAACAATAACTATATTAATGTTTTAAATGTTACATGAACGTAAGACGTAACGATGATAAAATTATTATATATTAAAAACGTTATCTATATAAAAAAGCAGATGAAAATAATGAAAACCAAATGTTTAAAAGTAAAACCGTAACTGTGTGAAAGTTGTTTGATGAAAATCCAAAAGTTTAGTGTCAAGAAAATGAAAACGAAAACTTTGATGTAGGGCAAAAGTTAAATGATAGAAACTTTAGGGGTTAAAACGAAAAATGATAAATAGTATTATGTGCTATAAGAACTTGTACATTTCATGCATAAAGAACTTGTAAATTTGTATAGTCTTTTTGTATAAAAACATAAACAATAACTATATTATGTTTTAAATGTTACATGACGTAAGACGTAACGATTAGAAAGTTATTATATATTAAAAACGTTATATATATATAGAAAGACGGATGAAAATAATCAAAACCAAATGTTTAAAAGTAAAATCATAACCATGTGAAAGTTGTTTGATGAAACATGAGAACCTAAAAATTTAGTGTCAAGAAAATGAAAACGAAAACTTTGATGTTGGGCAAAAGTTAAAAGATAAAAACTTTAAGGGGTTAGAATACATGAACGTAAGACGTAACGATAATGAAAGTTATTATATTAAAAACGTTGTGTATATAAAAAGACGGATGAAAAATAATCAAAACCAAATGTTCAAAAGTAAAATCGTAACCATGTGAAAGTTTTTTGATGAAAACATGAGAACCTAAAAATTTAGTGTTAAGAAAATGAAAATGAAAACGAAAACTTTGATGTGAGACAAAAGTTAAAAGATAGAAACTTTAACGGGTTAAAATGAAAATTAAAACTATTATGTGCTGTAAGAACTTGTACATTCCACGCATAAAGTACTTGTACAATCATATAACTTTATATATCTTATTTTAAAAATATTATAAATTAATCGTGTATTTGACACGAGCATAAATCTATTTACAACCTATATCGATCGAGCTTAGTTATAATTACGTTTGCATTGTTTTTGATTAAAAAGGAAGCATGGCCAAATAGGCGGTCCTTTGGATAACGAAAATTGGTTGGTGCCTCTTTTTTGGATAGTGATTAAAATATAGCCGACATATATTCACATTTGACGGTTGTAATTTGAATCGATTTTATTTTTATTTTATCGTAATAAAATTTCTTTAAGAGCATAACAACTATTGATCACATACTCTTAAAATCTTAAAGACTTTTTTTTTTTTTTTGAATGCTAAATCTAAAGTCTTAAGATTTTGATCTTCAATATATATTTAGTGCAATATCTTTTTCTCAGTATTGTAATTCTGAGTAGGTTGTAATTTGGATTATTTTTTTTCAAATTGAATGCTATAAAATTTAATTTTTTTATTTAAATTAAATATTTATTGTGATATTTTCTTTTCCACCAAAGACTGAAAATTAAAGTACAATATAACCATTTAATTAATTAAAAATCTAGTGACATTTTTTTTTTGTAATTAAATGTTAGAACCCGTTCCCATTTGGTCAATAAAAGATTTTCTTTAAATTACATTTTTTTTAATGATACTATTATTTAATATTTTAATTAGTTGTTTTCTATTACGACAACATACCCATAACTGCCTATTTGATGTCATATAATCTGTGGCTATTAGATCTCTTTTGCCATATTGCAATAGCGATACGTAAAATACGTACTATTTATCTACTTTTTCTTGGCGGTTTAGTTTCGTACTTTTTTTTGTAGTTAGGTGTATTTTTATTTACGTAATTCGTTAGGTAAAAATTATTATTCTAAAGTTTAAAAGGTTTAACTTTGTCCTTTAGTCGAAGATTGTATAAAAATCGTAACGGTCACAAATTTTCAAAATTTTAGAGAATTAAATCTTCTAAAAGTAAAGTTGGGAAAAATAAGTTTAGGGTGCGTTTAGTTCAAAAAAATATTTTCTAGTTTTCCATTTCCAATTTTCTAGAAAATGAAAAGGTTTTTCATTTCTAGAAAACCTTTGAAAATTTTGAAAACGCGTTCAAAATAAAAGATGCAATTTTCATTTTTCCATCTTAGAAAACTAGAAAACATGTTCAAATTCACTTGTTTTTTGTTTTTGTTTTCTATTTCTCCATCTTATTAGCTTGTAAAACAGAAAATAGAAAACGGAAAACAAAAAAAAGTAGTTTTCTAATTTTAGTTCAAAAAGTGGAAACAAGGATTTTTGTTTTCTTGGAAAATTGTTTTAGAAAAATGCAATTTGAACGCGTTTTCTGTTTTCCTTGTTTTCTTGGAAAACAAAAATGGAAAACATGGGGTGTTTTCTCGAACTAAACGCGCCCTTAAGGATTTAATTTTGTATAATCCTCTGAATTTGTATTTAATTAGAGATTTATATTTAACTACGTACTTTAATACATACTATATATATCATGTAATACGTGAAGGTAATATGGCTAATTATATGTTATTAATTACTTATTTGTAATGGTGTACAAATGAATATAGCTAGATCGAATTAACTATTGACAGAAGCTCCGTTAGTTACGGTATGCGCCTATGCGGGTGTTCGACTGCTTGGTAAGGACACATCTTGTGAGCTATTTATAGAAATGTTACTATGTGATCTAGTCTATCCTGTACAAATAGTAAAAACTTTGACGGGCTAAATATGATATTGACCAAAACTCTAGTCAGAGATAGACTCATCTTTGTGATCTAGTGGTCAATTACCTATTTTTTACTTTTTTTTTTGAAAGGTGAGTTTCGCTGGAAACTTCGTGTCGCGATTCGACAATGGGGGGTCTAGCATACGTTGTCTTAACCGGGCTCGCGCTATAGACTTCCCTCGAAGTAGAAATGCATATTTTTTACTTAATACATACAAACATTATTTATACATTCAGTCATTTAATACATTCAACACTTAATGACTAAAAAAAAACAGGTAATATTAGACAAATTGATATATATATATATATTTACGATAAAATGATACGTTTCAATATTATTGCTAGATAAATATTTTGAAGTGGTTAAGAATCGAATTCGAAAACAATAATATAATCTATTCATGATTAAATCACATGTCACTACTAGAAAAATAGCCTTTAATGACTCCTATTTTATGACACACACATCTATAATGACAAGCAAAAGTGTGTGTCATAAAAAAACTGTCATAACTAGTAAAATCTGAAAGACTTATGACACGCAATTGTTAGTGTCATAAAATAATGTCTTATAACACGGAATGCACTTTCTTTGCGTGTCATCCCTAATATTCCCAAAAAACCAAAAAAAAACCCTAAGTAGTGTAACCTAAAGAAAAACCAAATCGTTTGCACGCGTTTCCTCTCTCAATCTCTCCCCTTTCATCTTTCAATCACATACTCACTCAGATGTTGTGATTCGGGTAAAGCATCGCCGCTGTGAATGGGTAATAGATTTGTTTTGATTCGGGTTGAACGTTGCACCATCACCAGGGTCGCCGTCATGGATTCAGATGTGTAAATTGGGTAATCGCCGCCGCCGTGAATCGGGTAATAAATCTGTTTTGATTCGGATCATAAATCTTTCAAATTTTCTTTTTAAGATTTGGGGGTTTCATCAAGATATATGATTTAAAAATTTATTTTTCAAGTTTGTTGTTTTTGATATTTTGTTTTAATTTTCAGATCTGGAGTTGAAAATATTGTCGATAGGGTTGATGGCCTGAATCACCATTGCCATTGGAATTACGCAGGCCAGGTCAAAAAATATTATGTTTTATTTACTTTGGTTCGAAATTCCCATTATTCATATGCATAAGACTGTTCGGAGTGGGGGGCTTTTGGCCCGACACCGCCCGCTGCCGCCTCAAAGCCGCCCCCTACACCGCTCCGAGGGGCGGCAAAGACCCAAAAAAAAGTTGGCCGACTAATATTGATCGCCTCTCCATTCCTCTTCCCCATATATTTCTAGCCGTTAAACGACTATATTCTCTCTTTTTCAATTTTTTTTCTTTATATATAGATCTGATGATCATCTGATAGTATTAAAAAAAAAAATTACCTGATGAACTCCATGGAAACCGGTGAGGCTGTGTGAGAGAGAGAGAAAAAGAAAGTGGGAAGGAGATAAGAATATGGGTAGATGAATGATTTTAGTATTATTATTATTTTATTTAGATTTTAAACCTTATACATTCATTTTTTACATAAACAACCCTCAAATCTTATATTTTTTTTGTAGTTTTATTTTTAATGAAGTAATATAATTTTACTAGTTTTTTATTTTATTTTTTTTTTTATTGTAATAGATTATTGTATTTTAGTTATATATTATTTATATATATAATTTATAAAAGTTGTATTAAAAACAAAAAAAAATAAAAATTAAAGGGGGCTACCCCAAAGAGTTGTCTCACTCCAAGAAAAAAGAGGGGCAACTCTTTGAGGAAGCCTCCGCCACATGGCGGAAGTCGCCCCCATGTGGGGAGCCCTAAAGTCCCCTCACTCCTCATAGTCTAAGGGTTTTAGGTTTATTAGTAGCCACTTTGGTTGCCATTTGGAATATTCATTACAGAGGTGGCTTATCTCTTATTTCAGATGATACAAATCTCATCTTTAATGTAATTACACAATACCCTTTTTCGTATTCTTCATTTTTATTTTGATTTGCTTAGTAGTTATAGAATTAGGTGTTTCTAAGGGATAAATTTCGATAATGTATCTGATTTTCAACAGTTTCATTGTGTGTGTCAAACTTTCGGATATTTGTTATCGTATGTAGCCGGTGGTCGTATTTTTGCCTTCCGAAAAAAGAAGTCTTGTTCGGATATAATCAAAGCTTTAATCACGGATAATGACTAAAAGGATTAGTCTTTTTCTGATTAGTTGTGCTTATTCATCATCCAACAGAACCAAAACAAACACTTCAAAGAACTGATTTTGTTTTTAAACATATGGTTTGTGTTACTTCATTTAGGGAGGTAAACAACAAAAACAGGAGTAACGATAAAGTCTTAGATGTATGACGTGTGGATCAGCCGAGTAGGAGAACATAAGCTACATTTTTTATTCTGCTGACTGTCTAGGTTAGTATGCTTATATTGTGAAGTTTAATGTATTAATAGGAGTATAGATAAACGTTTAGATGTGTACACATTAAGTCAGCTTGGGTTTGACTCCTGATAATTTGAAAGATTGATGCATACTCAAAAGTAATGATTAGTTTGAGTTTAAGTTATGACAATCGATAGTGTTTTATGTCTAGCTAGAATTGCTTGTGGTTATTAGCATTGCTAAAAAATGGGTGGTTCACTTTTGAATAACCAGACTTAAAGCAATGTCTGGTTGTTTTATCTTAGACAAATAACGTAAAGGTCATAGTAATCTGTTTGAAGGTCTAATAATCGATAGATTTGGCATTTATCCGTAAGGAATGGATCATTTTGAATGTTGAAAAATGATGTATTCTTTTACTTGTTTTGCAGGTTCAACTTCCATTTGTTCCCACGGGATGAGCTAAAACTAGGGATGCCATGTTATAGCTTTTCATGTCAACCATCGTATATAGCTTTGATGGCTAAAGAAGATTTTGATTTCAATGTTTGCATATATGATGGTAAGGCAACACATTTGTATTTGGTAAAAATGGTCCAATTTTCTGATTTTACTCTCCCCATTTTAAGGTATATCATACTTTTCCAGAGCACAAGAAACAGCGGCAAAACATTTAACTGGAAATCCAGTTTCAATTGATTCTGCAGTCCAACCTTCAACCTCTCGTTCAGTTGCAGATAATGTGTTTGTTGAAAGGATTAAATCCAGGGTTCGGAACTGGATCAGTGCTTGTAGACGTTCAGACATGAGATCTAAAGGTGAAAAGCTATCTTTATTCACTTCTTTTACACCAGAGGCGGCAAGATGAGTGTGTCGGATTGGGTAATTGGTCAAAGTGAGTTGGTGTTGAAAAATCTATTTATATTATTGTGCCGGGCCATGGCCGTGCTGTGTTGACCCAACAGTATTTTTTTTGTCCTTTTACATGGTGGGATCCAATGTGGTTCCGGGGACACGGTGCCCTTCTTTACCTTGTTTTAGATAGTCAGTGTGTTACCTGTTATTACGAAAGCATTTCAGAAATAATATATAAATTTAGTAGGACAATTAAGGAGGTTTTATGATTGAAAAACAGTCTTTGGGTGAATATCAATCATTTTGCCTGCTAGGTATAACTTTTTATAATAGAAAGTTAACACAAATCAGTCAATTCATAAGTAACTGGTGGCAATTGGATTCTCTAGTTTTAACTTCACTTTACTTATCAATTGTTTCTTCTTGTCCACAGATGCTTTAGTTAATTCTCTTAGAAAACTTATATTAGGATGCGAAGAGTATGGATCAAGACCATCTTTGAATATAGATGTTTGCAGTGAACGTCAAGTACAGCTCGTATTTGAGGTCAACTCTTAGTGACATAACTTATGCAATTTTTCAAGATATGGGATTACCTGTTTACTCTTTTCAAGTTAACTTATGCTGAGCATGTGTACCTTCAAGTTAACTTATACTTAGATATGGGATTACCTGTTTACAGATGGTGAAGTCTCATTATGCAAATGTTATGCCTTTCTCAATTTGTTCGGGTTGTTCTGACAAGTTCACAAGAAGATAGGGAACTTTTAAAGGTATTATAACATTGGTGATTATAATTTAAGAGTTACAATTCCTACCCATATACTTGTGATTGGGTCAATATTGGTTATTTGTTATTTCAGCGCAATTTTCCACTTCTATTTTTTTATGCTCAGTTGTTGATGGAATAAAATTTTGATTTCTAAACTGTAGAAAGAGCTTAGAAACATGGAAGAGGAACAAAGCAGACGTGTGTGTGGCTTTCGAGAATTGATTGATTTTATTTCTGCCTCTCAAAAACCTATAGTTGCCCATAATTACTCAATGGTCATCATCATATAAAAGTTCTTATGTTTTTTTACCCAGTTATTAGGAATTCAGATACGTTAATAAGCTTCAACGTTTCATGCAGATTTTACATTTATTCATTCCAAATTTCTATCTCCACTCCCACCCACGATGGATGAGTTCACAAGCTCGCTGCATTCAGCCTTCCCTGACATACTTGACATCAATCATCTAATGAAGTAAATCAGCCCTGTTACTAAATATAGCAGCTAATCTGCAGTACGCCTTACTTGAAAAGAAATTTCTTTGCACCTATAAAAATAGTGATTCCTCAAAAAGGTTAGTCAATCTTGTGTACCTTCACATTGGTTATACAAGTTATGCTTTGAGACACTTTAGATGTTCCCCTTCCTATGTTTATCTGTTTAAGCACCATAGATGTCTTATCTAGATTAAAGCATATGCCCCCCGGGGCATAGCTAAGTTAGTCAAAAGGGTGGAAAAATTTTGCCGTTTCCAAAAAATGGGTCATTTTTTGTTGTGTTGTGTCTCATGTAAGGTTCAAATGAAAAAGTTAGCTAAACGGGGATGGGTCAAATGTGGCAAGCAGGTCGAAAGTCATGCAAAGTTGATTTTGAATGCACACAATCTTATAGAGATTTACATTATTCTCATTTGATTTATGCTTATAAACCAATTGTGTGGCACCATGGCTCACTAAAACCTCACTTATTGTGGAAAAAATTGCAGAAAATTGAAGGTAAGAAAGAATACACGGATGATGATTTGGATGAAATTCGTGAAGAATGGGCAACATATGTGGCAAACTTCATTTTCCGGTCTTGAATTCAATATAATTAAGCGGTTGTATGAATGTGATTAACTTTTATGGTTAGTTTTAGAATTTTAAAATAACTTGTGGTTGTATGAAACGCATTGTTTTGATATATATGAAATGCGCTCTTTTGCTATTTGTGTATTTATTTGTATTATGAGATGACCTGTTATTTAATGTGTGGATATTAGTAAATCTACAAAAAAATATTGAAAAAAAAATAAATTTAAACCATGACATGCAAAACAAGGGTCATAAAATAGTGTCATAAAAGTTTGTCGTAAAAGCGTGTCATAAAAGAATTTCATAAAAGGATGACATGCGTAGGGCGTGTCATATTGCTCTATGACGTCTTCATCCATGACACCAAAAAGCGTGTCATCTGACCCTTTTAATGACACCAAATCGGTGTCATTAAAGACATTTTTTCTAGTAGTGTGTATTCGTTAAAGTCTTATGAACTTGTATTTTGAAAACTAAAAAGAAGTTGTTGTCGTCTTCCACATGTTTTAAGCCTCAATACCTCGACGTCGTATGAGGGAGGTTATAATGTAAGGAGACCTTACCCTTACCAAGGTAAAGAGGCTGTTTCCAGGTTCTACATAAATGGGAGAATAAGACCTCCGACCTTCTACATGAAATGAAGATTGAAAACTAACAAGTTGCATAAAACATATCTCATCTATTTACATATTTGGGGGTTGGTTATTGTAAAACAGGTTTTAATGTAAAATAAATAAGATCATGATAAAATTGATTCACACAGATTCACAAAAACAATTATATATGTTAATGCACGATGATTTTCATGATGCATGATGAATTTCATTTAAAAGAATCTTGTTGTTTTATTTGTCTTACTTCAATACTTGTTTTATTTTAACTAAATCTTACATATTTGTTGATATAGTGATTGCTAGAATAATAATGTAATGTATTAATTAAACATTTAAGAACGTACCAAATAAACATTTACACGTCTAGTAGTTTGATTAGCACACGTACGTGGTCTTCAAATTTGGAGATCCACTAAAATAGGAATCAGGTACACATTGTCGTCTACATTTATAGAATTTCGAAAGGTCAATAAAGACAAAACGAAATAAAACTGTTATAAAACCACCCGCCTCCTATATGTATCGAGTCGTGATATTATAATTCTATGTTTGTATGTGTGTGTGTATATATATATATATATATATATATATATATATATATGTTTGAGCTACAGAACCAACAGCTAGCTATAGCCTCCCACCAATTTTTTTTCTCTCTCTGTCTCTCTGTATAAAATAATTGCTATGCTTAAATCCAATAACCTATTTGTCACTACATCCATAGTTGTTATGCTCATATATGTGGTACGATGGACCGGGTATCGATTCGATAATCAATCTAGTAATGTTGAAGTTATTCCGATTGATGGTGGTGCAGTTGGACCCGAGAGCTTTGATTACAATCCTGTTGATGGTAGCGGTCCGTATATGGGTGTTTCCGATGGTCGAATTATCAAATGGATACCGAATGAACGACGATGGGTTGATTTTGCTGTCATGTCAAAACACAGGTAAGCTAACATCTATCTAGTATATATGTAGATTTGGTTGTAGTTTTTCGTAAACACCATATGAGTTTCGTGAAACATAACCTCAAGGGCTGTAGTTTTAAAATAAATAAAATAGTTGTACATTTATCATAAACTTTAAGGGTGAACTTTTGATATAGAATGTATAATTTTTTTTTTATACACGTTAAGTGCAACTCTTTTGTTATATATGTATCGATGGTTATGATAATTAAGTTTTTGTTTACATGTTTGTATATAATTAATTAAAACTGATATTTTATGTATTGTAATGTAAAGAGGAAAAGGAAATGTGTAATTATGTGGCCCTCAATTCTTTCTTTTTTAAGATAAAATTTTGGATTGTTTACCCGGCTTCTTAAAAACGCTGGTCGTTTTTTTCTGTGAGAGCAGAAAACTTTATAACATAAATAGGACACAAACAAAAATATTTACGGTGAAAGTTGAAATAAAAAGACTTAAAAAGTCAAAATAGGACACTTAATATGGGACGGAGGGAGTATAAAAAATCAAATCCATAATAAAGACCCTTTATGTTGATTTGAACTTGAGAGCATCATAATCGTCTTAGTCAAACTTAATTATTATCTCTTAACAATCTTTAGACAAACTGATTATAACTCATGGGTTTTACTAAATTCATCATAACCACTAAACAAACAAAAAAAATTGTGTATTCATTCCCTCGTATTTTATTTTTTTTTTAAAAGTATTTTTCATTGCCACGTATCAAACACACCAAAGATATATTGTACATGCAACTAGTATGTCTAGCGTATTACAAAAGGTTTAACTAAGACAAGCCTACTTTTTTTTAACCTTCGAATGAAGAGAGCTAGAAAACCTCCTAAATCCGTCGAATGACACGACGATTAATCGGAGTAAACCTTACGCCCTCAGGATTCGAACCTGGATCTCCCCAGACCTAAGACCCTCGTGGGGGCCTAGGATACGATTGAAGTTTAGCCACAATGATTAAGGCAAGCCTACTAATTAGAAAATATACTTCGTTTGGTAATGTATTTAATGTAATGGGCTATTTGGATTTTGTGATAGTACACAATAATACCATATAAGCATGGCGCCATCCATGACCACTAAGTACGTTGTTGTTTTATAGGAAAAGGATAACCTATAAGAAAAAAAGGTGACAAACAATCATATCTATCATATTAACAAGATAAGGTTTTGAATGGTGGTAATAAAAGTGGACTCAAGTTTTAACATAGTTATTTGTTTTATATTTTTTGTTTTTGTGGAGATCTCCAAATAAATTATTAATTTTGTAATAATGAGGTTAACTTAACTATGATAATAATTTTCATTCAATGTATTTTGAAATGTTATACGTTATCTAAATCATATATGATTATGTCAATGTTTGAAGTAGTTAACATATTTATTAACTTAAATGCCATCTTATCATATTCAATATTTTCCAAAAAGACAATACATTATAATCATGTGCTTTGTCCACTCATTTTCCTTTCTTGTTAATATCATAAGGCTGTCATTAGTAAGAACTCTTAAAATAAATAATAAGAAAGAAGAATAATGGACAACAAGCCTGGACTGTCATTAATGTTTATAGAATAATTGTAAAGTACTATCATCTTTTTGCTAATTAAAATAAAATGATTAGTAGAAGAAGGTATTACTACTTGTAACTTGCTATATATATCATCATGAATTTTCAAATATATGAAATAGAAAATCAAGAAGAAATATAAAACACAACATCATGCTGCTGTAAGTAAATTATGCATTTATTGATTGATAGGGAAGGATGTGGCAAGCTAGATATGGAGCAAAAATGTGGACGTCCATTGGGCTTAAAGTGGGATAAAGCTAGAGGTGATTTGTATATTGCGGATTCTTATTTTGGGCTGCTTGTAGTGGACCCAAATGGTGGGTTAGCCACTTCAGTAGTATCAAAAGTTCATGGCCAACATTTAAGATTCACCAATTCTCTAGACATTGATCAGACCAATGGATTCATCTACTTCACAGATAGTAGCCAACGTTACACCCGTAGGTACGTTCTTTTTATCATCTATCTCGCGAAAAGAATTAATTAAGTTGGTATAGCATGTGTCATAAGTTTGATTTTGATGTTGTAATTAATTAACAAATCGACCAGCTAACTAACGACCTTTCGTTAATGGGTCACTTCATACTGTAGTACGATAATAAAATCAACTTTTACATGTAGAAACGTGTGAATACCCTCTTTCCAAATATACGCAGGGAACATACGCTCGTTGTGCTCACAAATGAAAAAACTGGAAGCTTACTAAAATACGACATTGAAAATAAAGAGGTCTCCGTTCTACTCCAAAACCTAACGTTTCCAAATGGAGTGGCGTTAAGTCAAGATGGTACTTTTCTTCTTATAGCCGAGACTACAAATTGTAGAGTTTTGAGATTTTGGCTTAAAACGCCGAAAGCTGGCACACTTGAAGTTTTCGCTGATCTTCCTGGATACCCTGACAATATTAAGAGAAACCAGAATGGGGAGTTTTGGGTGGCAATGTACTCAAGAAAAAGAGTTTTTTTGAAATGGATTCAGTCAATTCCTTGGATTATTAATGCATTGTGCAAGCTTCCTATTGACATTGTTAAAGTGACCTCATATGTTGAGAAAATAGGAGGTGAAGGCTTGGCAGCAAAGTTGGGAGAAGATGGCAAGATATTGAAAATATTAGAGGATGTAAATGGTAAAATATGGAAATATGCAAGTGAAGTAATGGAGAAAGATGGGCATTTGTGGATTGGTTCTGTGGAAAATCCTTTTGTAGTCAAATTAAAAATACAAAATTAAAGGGGGGGAAAATACAAAAAGGAGAAAAGATAGCACCATATAGTGTATAGTAGTATAATTCATGTTTGATTGACATAAATTTAAATCTATCTAGTTTTGTATGTTACAAATCATAGGAATTTTGTTTTATGATGTTGTGGATTGTTAGAATTAAAGAGCTGTGTAGTTGTTTATCAATCAAGATGAGATGTATGTTAACAGGTTTCTTACTTAACAGGTTTCGTGTTTAGCTTAACAGTTTCGTGTTAGCCTTAACAGGTTTCGTGTTACTTAACAGGTTCGTGTTACTTAACAGGTTCGTGTCTTAACAGGTCGTGTTCTTAACAGGTTTCGTGTTTAGCCTTAACAGGTTTCGTGTCTTAACAGGTCGGTAAGATGTTACAATTCTTTAAAGAAGAATTTATAGAATTTAGATATTTATTGTATGCTGGATATGAATTGCTTATGTTGCTGTTTGGATAAAAACTTTTTGGCTTAATTCTTCTTAATCTGAATTGATATAAAAATTGCACACAAACTGTTTGATGAATTGTCTGAATGAAAAAGGATTGCTCTCGTTAATTTGATACATTTTTATGAAAAATTGATACATTTTTATGATGGTGTTAAGACCTGTTTGATTGACAAAAGTAACAAAAGGAAAGTCATAATATTAGAGTTATGAATTTTCATGTTTGATTGACATAAATTTAAATCTATCTAGTTTTGTATGTTACAAATCATAGGAATTTTGTTTTATGATGTTGTGGATTGTTAGAATTAAAGAGCTGTGTAGTTGTTTATCAATCAAGATGAGATGTATGTTAACAGGTTTCTTAACAGGTAACCTGTTAATTTTCGTGTCGTGTTCGTGTCTAGAAAAAATGACACGAATTATTAACAGGTCGTGTTCGTGTCTGACCTTAACAGGTTCATGTCTTAACAGGTTTCGTGTGACCTGTTATGTCAGCCTTATACTAAAGTAACAAAAAGCCCTAAACAAGTGATTAGGCTTTGCTTTACTTTATGAATAAGGGCTCTATAAAATTATAATGGTGGTGCAATTAAAAATATAATAGTCTAATTAAAAACAAACACGTTACGTAACAAACATTTTTCATTATATTGAACATGATACTAGCTCCACACAAACATCATACATTTGATCTAACAAATACAAAACATTTTTTTTTTTTTTGAGTTTTCTTGTTATGGCCTTCTTCATTGCAAATCTTACATTTCGGACACTCTGGGCTGTTAGAACAGATCTACTCACAAAAAGTCTAAGAGTTGAAGCTCCTTAGGTAATGTTTTAGTCTCTTATCTTAAAATATCTGAAAACAACGTTGGAAATATTCTGAAAATATCTGAAAACAACGTTGGAAATATTCTGGTTAGGACACTTGAATTCGAGTGAAAACTTGTAATCATAAAATAATATGAAGAAAGAAATCTCTAGCTCGTTATAGTTTTTGTGTGATATTTTAACTTCTCCGAATATAAGTACAAGACTTAATTAAATCTAGTCAAGTTATAAAACATATCATTTGTTTTCTTATTATTTTTAAGATTAAAGAAAAAAAAAAACAAATCATTATTTTTAAGATTGAAATATCTCATAGTCAACCACAAATAATTATAAAGTTTAATCTACTAAAGAAAAAAACAAAAAATTTTGATTTTGATTTTTAATTTTTTATCGACAGGGAAGGGTGTGGGCCGTGTGGCAAACCAGATATGGAGCTATATCGTATGCGGATATCCATTGGGCTTAAAGCAGGAAATAAATAAATCAAAGGTCATTTGTAAATTGCATATTTCTATTTTGGGCTACTTGTAGTGGACCCAAATTAATGGTGGGTTAGCCGCTTCACTAGTAGTCTAGTATCAAAAGTTGAAGGTCAATATTTAATATTCAGTTATTCACAAATCACCAAGTCTATAGACGTTGACCAGACCGAAGGACTATTCACGACATTATCTTTTATGATAGTACTAAACTATCAACAACAGTTCATTTCAAATTAAGTTCCATCATTGTTTATATGTGTTTTACATTTATAATATAAGTTACAAGCAACATAAAATATTAGTCGGTATTTAATTATAACGTGTGCACTCCACAGGCAATGTTACGGTTGAAGGGGAGTCATTATAAAACTTGTGCATGCCACAATCTAGTCAAGTTATAAAACATATCATTTGTTTTCTTATTATTTTTAAGATTAAAGAAAAAAAAAAACAAATCATTATTTTTAAGATTGAAATATCTCATAGTCAACCACAAATAATTATTTTTAATCTACTAAAGAAAAAAACAAAAAATTTTGATTTTGATTTTTAATTTTTTATCGACAGGGAAGGGTGTGGGCCGTGTGGCAAACCAGATATGGAGCTATATCGTATGCGGATATCCATTGGGCTTAAAGCAGGAAATAAATAAATCAAAGGTCATTTGTAAATTGCATATTTCTATTTTGGGCTACTTGTAGTGGACCCAAATTAATGGTGGGTTAGCCGCTTCACTAGTAGTCTAGTATCAAAAGTTGAAGGTCAATATTTAATATTCAGTTATTCACAAATCACCAAGTCTATAGACGTTGACCAGACCGAAGGACTATTCACGACATTATCTTTTATGATAGTACTAAACTATCAACAACAGTTCATTTCAAATTAAGTTCCATCATTGTTTATATGTGTTTTACATTTATAATATAAGTTACAAGCAACATAAAATATTAGTCGGTATTTAATTATAACGTGTGCACTCCACAGGCAATGTTACGGTTGAAGGGGAGTCATTATAAAACTTGTGCATGCCACAATCTCCACGCGTTTACATCTTCCACCAGTTTTGCCATTTATTTTAATTATTTTAATTATTATTATGATTATTATTAAGTTGAGTATAAGATTTGCAAAATGTTTTCTTCCCTTTTATAGGTGAATAGTGATACGATAATGGCTTTTCCTTCTATGTTTTAGTTGTTTTTCTTCTTCTTTAACCATTATATTAATCATCTAATTTCTAATATTTAGTAATACTACTAAAATCTAGCGTTAGTTTATGTGTTATATATTGTCTATATATAAAATTATAAAAAAATTAAAAAGCATAGATAGATTCAAGCACCACATATAGAAAGAAGAAAAATAAATAGTACTAGTAGTAGAAGTCATGACAAAGACAAACGTTAGATTCCATATATAAACAAGAATATCCGTTGAAATGCCTAAAGTGATTGGTGAATTTGAAATTATAACAAGTGTTAGTGAATAAAATAAAGGGTTTTGCTAAACGCAGCTCAACCTTTAGGGCTGCAGTTAAGTTGTATATTTATCATAAAATTCAAGGATTGGGCTTTTGATATGCAAGTTACAAATTCGTTATGCACATTAAATGGAACCCTAAAGATTGTATATAACATCTTCCAATAAAATAATATGTTATTTGTCAATACTTATTAGTGATTATAAATCCATAAACTAATCCTATAAACTAATCACACACAAATTAAATATAGTGAAAGATGTATAGTGGTATCGATTATATATACATTAGCTTATCATCCTCATTTACTTGCAACATTTTTTGCAAAAAGAATCTTTCGATTTATAAAAATAAGAATAAGAAAAAGAAGATGCTAGCATTATCCCCTCCTTTGTTTTCTACTACAACCTATGGATGGCCATTGGAAGATCTGTGTGACAACTCGTAATTTATTAACAACGGGTTAGTCCTAATCTCGATCATTATTATAATTTCGTCTAATTTAGAGATTATGACGTAGACTATTAGCTATTTAGACGGAATGCCGAGTCTTAAAATAACTTTAAATGAGATATTTAAAGGTTATGAATTTTTCACAGTAATTAGACTGTCTAAACTTAATATTTCTAAAGTTAGTTTGATAAAGTTTTATTTACTTGTCTTAACTAAAACAAGACGAGGGAAAATACCTTTACTTTAAATTATAACCTTTTAGTCAAACGGTATTTAATCGTAAGCATTTTACCCAAATTAAGGGATAAAAATAACACAAAAAGGAGCCACATAGGCCGGCCCCTTTTCTTTGTGGCTGGAAATTAAACAACCAACTCCCTCCCCCCTTTTTCTTCTTTGTCTACATCGACACACACAAGACACACAACACACTCCCAAAAATCACCCAAATACTCTCAATCTCTCTATTCTTCTTCTACATCAGTTTTGCAAAGGAAAGATTGAAGGATTTTAAAGCTATAATTTGGTATTTGCATCATCATCACCATCTTCATCCTTTTAATTCAAGAACAAATTTTGGTAAGTAATCTATTTAACTAAACTTTGATTCGAATAGATTCAATGAAAGGGTTATTTTAGTTTTGGTAATTAGATTCTAGTCATTGAAAGTAAAATGGGTTCTTGTTGTTGGTTTTGGATAAATGAAATTTGATTTAGGTTTAGGTTTTGAAATCAAAAGAGTTGAAATCGTGAAATGGTTAGTAAAATGAGGTGTCTACAGGTCTTTGGATATGTTTACACTTATTGGAAATGAATGGAATTGAAATGAAAGCTTTTTGGTTTGGTTTTCCTGCATAAACTGAAGCTGCTGCTTCTGGTTCAGAATTGGGCCACTGCGGCGCAGTGGCATGGGCTAGCCCCACTGCGGCGCAGTGGCTAGGGCCTGTTTGGTCGTGGTTAGCTCACTGCGGCGCAGTGAGCTTGGCAATGGCTCACTGCGGCGCAGTGGCTTGGCTAGCTCACTGCGGCGCAGTGGCTAGGGCCTGTTTGGTCGTGGTTAGCTCACTGCGGCGCAGTGGATAGTGGCTGTAAAATTTTTCGCGTCAATTTTCAAACGTTAATAACTCTTAATCCGTAAGTCCAAATAAGTTGTATGACCTATCGTTGGAATCGTAAGAGAGTCTAGTTTCTAGTAATAACACTCTTCTTGTATGAAACTTCTCTCATTTCAAAAAGGGTCAAGTCGAATGCGTCTTGTTCACACACATTCAAGTCGTAAATGCGTTTAGGGACTTATGACTTGACTTAATCGTGCTAAATCAACTTGTTTGAGGTTGTAGGGTTGACATTATGGTATTTTATACTACTTTATAATGACTATGTCATTGATTTTACCAACTAAGGGTGAATAAAATGAAAGTTTGAAAAACGTTCTCGGTTATGGCATTCTAGGGTCTATAGCTAAGTAGTTGTACGTAGGATACTTGTCGTGTGAGTTTTGATCCTCACCATTTGGTAATCATATCATAGGTTTTGGATAACCAGGAGAATTGACTGTGGATCTTCTCGAGCTACATTATACCTTTTAGCACTTAGATCGCTAAGGTGAGTTTATGGCGCCCTTTTCCTTTTACTTTGGGCCTGAAAAGCATGCGTTATAAGTATACACGATTTGTTAAATAAATGATTGTTTTGTGAGTATGCCATGTGATTTGGATACTTAGATCATTTGACTTAAATTTGCCATGTTGACGGCTGTCGAAAATGTGTATACGTGTCATTTATTAAATGTTGAATGAAATGACTTTGAATTGCCGTGTAATGGCTGATTAAATTGTTTCTTTGTGTTTGACAAACTAAAATGTTGCCCCTGTGTAGTTATCACTGTTATGAAACCCTAGTGGTTGTATTGTCGGACTTAGTTCTTGACTGTCTTGGTTATGGTCCGCACCCACTAGTAGAAGGAAATCCTGTGCGAGGCATGTTGGCTGATACTGTCGGATGTTGTTTTCCCGGCTGTCATATGCTAGTCATAAACATTGTTGTGGTGCGCACCCCATCTTAGAGGGAAATCCTGTGCGAAGCAATGTAGCATAGTGACTGATACTGTCGGACTTGGCTCCCGGCTGTCATATGCTGTCGTCAGATCTAGATATACTGATTGACTTGATATAAGATGAGTTCAGATTTGATATACTGACTGTCTTGTTATAAAAATGTTGTCAGATTTGATATACTGACTGTCTGGTCTTTTATAACTACATGTCATTGTGTTCTCTCAATGACGATTAAAATTTGGTCAAACATACTGTAAACTCACCAACTATTTCGATAGTTGATCCTCTCAAATTTCATGCTTTTCAGGGAACCAACAGTAAGTATTGGAAGCGTATATGGCATTTTAGAAGCCATCTTTTGAACTTTGGACGTACAATTAGCGTCAGACTTCTGAGGACTATCGTATTATTAGTCCTAATTGTACTAGACTGTCCAAATGTTATTATTGTATTAAGTGGGCCCATTTCCAATTGAGGATAGTTTGTATCCGTGTATTGGGGTCCACATCTGAACGATTATACTTGTAATAAACTCGTATTTGGATTAATGGATGTAATCTCTATTTACCTTCTGATTAGTACGCAATTCTTTTGTTAACCCTGTATTCCGCTACAACGGGGTGTGACAAAAATTGGTATCAGAGACAAGGTTATAGTGAATACGGAGTTATTCCTCGTGAATAACTCAATCTATAGCCATGGTCGCTTCAAATAAGAAATCTAAGTCTTTAAGGTTTAGGATAGTTATCTCGAGAGTTATACTATTTGTCAATAATTAGACCTAACCCGATCAACTACGTCCCGATTATGTAAAATAGTATAAGGCTCGAAATAAATATCTTAAATTGTGTATATACGTGTTAGTTGAATTATATTCACAACATACTGTAAATGTGGTGGGAAGGCTGCGGGTGACCTTATACATAAGCATTGAAGGTATGTTAGGAATAGAAACTCAACTCGTATGTATATACATAAGGTTTATATACGTGATAGTTTGGATTATATTAACAACATATTGAAAATGTGGTGGGAAGGCTGCGGGTGACCCTATATATAAGCATTGGAGATATGTTGCTAATAGAAACCCAAACCGAATGTGTATAATCTAGACAAAGATCTCTTTGAAACTCTTGTTGCGTACTGTCTCATTCAATTGATTCGAATTGTCTTATCCATCAGACTTATATGAATTCTTTGACTATCCTTTCAGAATAGTCATGTCGGACGGAGTTAGCTCTAATGTTGTTGTACCTAGTACACCTCCAGTTCCAGTTGTGGCAAACTCCATTCCTTGTGTTCCTGACTCATATGAAGAGGAACCTATGGAGGAATCGGGTAATGAATCTCGCCCTATCAATTTGATATCAACATCCAGCGAATCTGGAGGTGAACATGTGTCTATCCATGTTCAATCATCTGTAACACCGGTATCTCCATATCAGAGGAGGACTACCGAGGGAACTCGTATACCTTATGCTCCTAGAGACCCTTATGCTCCTGGTCCTTCTGCACCAGTTTAGGGCAACTGTGGACTTGGTCTTTCATTCTTTCAGGGAGATCCGTATGCTGCGGGTCCCTCCAGAGTGCCTGTCTACAATCCAAGTGTCGTTAGGCCAGTTGCATCTGCAGCTGATAGGTCAGAATATTATCGCCGACAATTGTCAAGGATGAACAATTCCCTCATCTGTACAAGGGAGAATGTAGAGAATCAAGCTCAGGCGTTGACTAGAGCTTATCATCAGGCGGCTGAGGCTATGACTGTTGCTAGGGAAGGGAAGGAAGCTATTGGGAGGATGATCTGGATACTATCAGTCGTGGTAGTCTTGGTGGTGGCGTTGCTTGTTGTAGTTCTTTTCAGGATGTAATCAGTAGTGGTAGTAGTAACGTATTGTAAGCCTTAGAACGGATGACAACTCGTACTTCTGTATTTGAGTTGTAATCTTTTTGGTGGATGTATTTCCCACGTATTTCGGATAGTATTGTTCTGACTGTGTAATGTATCATCGTGGATGTTGTTCCCACATGATTTGGATTGTGGATGTAGTTTTCCCACAAGATTTTGGAAATGTACAAGTCAGACTATGTAAAAAGTTTTAAGTATAAATGAAATATGATCGTTCTTTGGCTTACCTACTTGTTCGGGCTATATTACTTACTCATTTCAATTCTAGAAATGTAGTGGACTATATTTCTTGTCTTGTTTAGTTAATGAGTTCAAGTAAGTCGATAATTTGTGACGTGTGTTTAATGCCCTCTTATATCTTGAAAAGCTACATTCTGTGTTATTCTTACGAGAAAACCTCTAAATTACATCTTGTTCATATCAAGGATAGATGGCTCCCAAGATGAAAAGTAAGATCCCGAAAAAGGCTCCAGTTAAGAAAGCTGCTCCAAAGAGAGTTACTCGATCAACTCCTTTGAATACTGAAGCTGAACAGGAAGAACCTGTGATTCAGCAAAGACCGGAAGCTGCTACTGTCCAGGTGAACACTGGCCCTGGACCTACCCCAAATACTGGTGGGGAAAATAATATGGCAGCATTTGTGACACAACAACTGTTGGCTGCTATGCCTACTTTAGTCGCTCAGATCACGGCAAGCATGAACGCCAATAATAACCATCATGCCGACAACAGTAACAATGTTGAGCCTACTGCTGAACAAGTTATTCCTCGAGTGCATCTGCACGGGGCTGACTATAAGACCTTCACTCAATGCAAACCGAAGGAATTTCATGGCACTGAAGGTCCTGTTGGTCTAATCAATTGGCTGGAAAGCATAGAGGTTGTGCTTCATATCAGCCGTTGTGCTGAAGAGCACAAAGTGGAATATGCCACCGCCCAATTTCAAAAGCATGCATTATCATGGTGGAATGGGCAAATTAGGACTCGTGGTCGAGAACCAGCTAATAGTATACCTTGGTTGAACTTTAAAAATATGTTGATGGAGAAGTACTGTCCTAGGGAGGAAGTACAGAAAATGGAAAACGAATTTTGGAATCATACCATGGTTGGAGTGGATAACGAGAAATACACTACTCGTTTCCATGAGCTGACAAGACTAGTTCCTCGTATGGTGGATACGGAGGAGAAGTTAGTTGAAAGGTACTGTTATGGATTGTCACCTGATATCCGAAGGTTAGTAGCCGCTTTTAATCCCTTGACTCTTCAAGCGGCAGTAAGTGCAACCAATCGGATGGTGATAGATTTGAAAAGAACCACTGGTTCTTCTGTTGGAACTGAACTGATCAAGAGAAGAAATGATCAAGCCTCTGGTAGTGGTTTTGGAAATGGTGGGAATGGCAAGAGGTTTAAAGCTGCCAGAAATTTTGCAGTGGTCCCACAAGATATCAAGAGGTACCCTGGCGCAGACACAAGATGTAATAGGTGTGGCACTCGTCACGTGGGAAATTGTCCTACTTGCCACCGTTGTAAAAAGTCGGGACATCTGGCAAAGAACTGTAGGGAGAAGGTACCTAATCAATGCTACGAGTGTGGAAGTGAAACTCATTTCCGACCAGCATGTCCAAGACTTAATCAAGCCCCGAACAACAATGCCATAGTTCCCGTGAGGAACAATGCGGGGAACAATCAAGCTAGGAATCAAGGAGGACAAGGCAGAGGTCGAGTGTTTGCTTTGGATGCTGCTGATGCACGACGTGATCCCAACGTTGTGATAGGTACATTCATACTCAATAATCATTACGTATTTGTGCTATTCGACTCTGGTGCTGATAAAAGTTTCATATCCTTAGAATTTAAGTCTCGTTTTGGCATAATAGCTATCCCCATGAAAGACACTTATATTGTTGAATATGCAAACGGTCAGAAGTATATTGCTAAAGATCATTTAGTAAATTGCAATTTGATATTGGCCGGTGAAACTTTTAAAATTGACCTAATTCCTATAGAACTAAGTAGTTTTGATGTAATCATTGGTATGGACTGGTTATCTAAAGTTAGAGCTGATATAAGTTGTTATGAGAAGATTGTTAGAATACCCCTACCGAAAGGCGAAACCCTAGTGGTGCAAGGAGACAAATCGGGAAAGAAATTGATATTAGTATCGGCAATTAAAGCAAATAAGTATTTACAAAAAGAACACCCTGCTTTCTTAGCATTAGTAGTAGAAAGAAAATCAAAGGATAAAGACATGAAAGATATTCCAGTAGTTAGAGATTTTCCAGAGGTGTTTCCTGAAGATTTGATGGGACTTCCACCCCACAGGCCAGTTGAGTTTGGAATAGACCTAGTCCCTGGAGCTGCACCCGTGGCCAAGGCACCCTATCGTCTTGCGCCATCAGAAATGCAAGAATTGTCGAACAACTTCAAGAGTTGTTAGCTAAAGGACTAATTCGTCCAAGTTCATCACCTTGGGGAGCTCCGATCCTATTTGTGAAGAAGAAAGACGGCTCTATGCGTATGTGTATTGATTACAGAGAACTGAACAAGTTGACTGTCAAGAACAGGTACCCTTTACCTCGTATTGACGACTTGTTTGACCAATTGGAAGGTGCATCACACTTTTCCAAGATTGATCTTAGATCTGGGTATCATCAACTCAGAGTCAGAGAGACGGACATTCCTAAAACAGCCTTCAGAACTCGTTACGGACATTATGAGTTTTTGGTTATGCCGTTTGGCTTAACCAATGCACCTGTTGTGTTCATGGACTTAATGAATCGAGTATGTCGACCGTATCTTGACAAGTTTGTCATTGTATTCATTGACGACATACTGATATACTCAAAGAATAAAGACGAACATGAAGGTCATCTGAGAACCATTCTGCAACTGCTCAAGGATCAAAAGTTGTACGCGAAATTCTCAAAATGTGAATTCTGGATTAGGGAAGTACACTTCTTGGATCATGTAGTGAACAGGGATGGGATCCACGTAGATCCATCTAAGATTGAAGCAATAAAGAAGTGGGAAGCCCCTAAGACTCCGACAGAAATCCGCCAGTTTCTTGGATTGGCTGGATATTATAGGAGATTTATTGAGAACTTCTCAAAGGTTGCTCAACCTTTGACGTTGTTAACTCAAAAGGCCAAGGAATTTATTTGGCAAGATGCCCAGGAAGAAGCATTTCAAACGTTGAAAGACAAGCTATGTAATGCTCCTATTTTAGCGTTACCGAATGGAATTGAAAACTTCGTGGTATACTGTGACGCATCACATCAGGGAATGGGATGTGTGCTTATGCAGGAGGGTAAGGTCATTGCTTACGCTTCCAGACAACTCAAAACCCACGAAAGGAATTACACAACCCACGATCTTGAACTCGGAGCGGTTGTTTTTGCCTTAAAGATTTGGAGGCACTATTTGTATGGTACAAAGTGTACGGTATTCACAGATCACAAAAGTCTTCAGCATATCTTCGATCAGAAAATGCTGAATATGAGACAAAGGCGATGGGTAGAATTACTCAGTGATTATGATTGTGAACTCAAATATCATCCCGGTAAAGCAAATGTTGTTGCTGACGCGCTAAGTCGAAAAGATAGAATTTCACTATCTGTAATAACAAGAGCAAGTTCTTACCTTGGCTCATCATTAAGGGATAGAGTTTTAGATGATCAGAATGAGGCCTTACAACCAGGGCGTATCGAGAAGGAAGCATTGTGGAATGCCGAACGGTTATTTGAATTGGATGGCAATGGGATCCGACATGTCAAGGGCAGAGTGTGGATTCCCAAGTATAATGGACTTAGAGAACTCTTGATGAACGAGAGTCATCGATCTAAGTATTCAATCCATCCTGGTGCTGACAAAATGTACCATGGGTTAAAGGATTTTTATTGGTGGCTGGTATGAAAAGAGATATCGCCACGTATGTTTCAAAGTGTTTAAATTGTTCAATGGTTAAGGCAGAGCACCAAAAGCCTTCTGGGCTGCTTCAGCAACCCCAAATTCCTGACTGGAAATGGGAACAGATTACTATGGACTTCATTACGAAGTTGCCTCGAACCTTGAAGGGTTACGATACTATTTGGGTCATTGTTGACCGATTGACGAAGTCTGCACACTTCATTCCCATACGGGAGAATTGGAAAATAAAGAAGTTGTCTCAATTATATATTGAGAAGATCGTGTCACTTCATGGCGTTCCTGTGTCTATTATCTCGGATCGTGATGGTCGTTTTACTTCTCAATCATGGAGATATTTTCAAAACGCTTTGGGCACTCAGTTGAAATTGAGTACGACTTACCATCCACAGACGGACGGGCAAAGTGAGCGTACCATTCAGACGTTAGAAGACATGCTTCGGGCATGTGTTATCGATTTCAAAGGTAGCTGGGATACCTTTTTTGCCGTTAGCTGAATTTTCATATAATAACAGCTATCACACAAGCATAAAGTGTGCGCCTTTTGAAGCTTTGTATGGGCGGAAATGTAGATCGCCTGTTTGTGGCTTGATGCTGGTGAGCGTCGTTTGTACAAGTATGGACTGGTTCAGAAGACTACTGACCAGATTGTTGAAATTAGGGCACGGCTGAAGGCGGCTCAGGATCGCCAGAAGAGCTATGCAGATCGTAGAAGGAAACCCCTTGAGTTTCAAGTGGGTGATAAAGTTATGTTGAAAGTGTCACCTTGGAAAGGCACTGCACGTTTTGGCGTGAGAGGAAAACTTAGTCCTCGTTATATCGGACCATTCGAAATTGTTCGAAGAATTGGTTCCGTGGCTTATAAGCTCAATTTACCCCAGGAGCTTGAAAATGTTCATCCCACATTTCATATATCGAATCTAAAGAAATGTTTAACTGATGAAACATTGGTTGTACCTGTGGAAGAGTTGCAAGTGAATGACTCTCTTCAATTTGTAGAGGAGCCTGTTGAAATTATAGACCAACAGCTCAAACAGCTTAGACGAAGTCGTATCAAGTTGGTCAAAGTTCGTTGGAACTCGAAACACGGACCAGACTCGACTTGGGAACGTGAGGACTATATGAGGGATAAGTATCCTCATCTTTTACTAAGCAAGACTTGATTTCGGGACGAAATCCTTAGAAGTCGGGGATGCTGTGACAACTCGTAATTTATTAACAACGGGTTAGTCCTAATCTCGATCATTATTATAATTTCGTCTAATTTAGAGATTATGACGTTGTTGAGTCCCAATGTTTGTTGTAAATTTAATGATGACAAATCTGACCTATAACACTTAGTAATCTTTTGGTTCTTGTAATCTGATCTGGGTCAGACTAAGCTGACACAGCTTGCGATATGTAACTGACCCAGATCACGCTTCATGTTCATAATCGTAATACTATATGGAAGCAAGTGTTATTCAAGCTGCATCAACAACATTAAAGCATTCAATCCAAGTCGAAGAGGAGGATTGAAGATAGAGAACCAAACTGTTAGTGGAAGACAGATTGGAACTAGCAGTCAGCTTGGAAACACTTAGGCAGATTGGTGCCGTGACAAACCGCCCAATCTGTGTCAACAATCAAAGTGAAGATAACAACTTGGATTGAAGATAAGGACTATGACGTGACTAGGAATATTCCTAGTATCCAGGTTGGTGGTTGTTTACATATGCGTGTTCACACTCTTATTGGACGATGAAGAATGTGCAGCTGTACGTGGGGGACCACAAGTACGATGAAGGCACGATTGTTTATTCTTCTGATCGTCCAATACAAGAAGACTACGTGGTTGATTTGGACACCAAGTGACGAGGAGCTTTCGCCTATAAAAGCAACACTCCTTGTATGCATATGTGTGGCATTTTCCTGAGAATCATTCTTCACACAAAGTTTCTCTGCTCTTATACACAGCTTAGTCTGTACGAGATCAGCTTGGGCTGACTCTCTTGAGCTGAAACTTATTGATTGTTGTTTGTCATTTCATAGGGTTGTTTAGATATTTGTAGGCTATCTTTATTCCGCAACAACCCTGTAATTCTTTGTATAGATTATTTCTTAATAAAGAGTTCCATTTGAAAACCGCAATCTGTGTTCAAGAATGCTTTTATTTTCTACTGCTTTACTGTTTTAATGATTCTTGTTCTTTACATGCATTAAGTATTTGAGTCTTAAAACGTTGCTTAAAAGTTTGTAAAGTTCGAGAAAAGTTGTATTCACCCCCTCTACAACTATCCTGTGTACAATATACTTTGGTATATTGATACACCGTGGGACGTATCAATTGGTATCAGAGCGGTGGTTGAGAATTAACTTGACTTGATCCTTGCATATTTTCATTATAGTAAAGCTTTATGTCATCTTTTATTGATAATGGTTCTTCAACCAGACCACCCATGTTTGACAAAGATGATTTCAGTGGGTGGAAAGGTCGAATGTCTTTGTTCCTTGAATCCATCGATAACAATATGCCTGACATCCTTCAGGATGGTCCTTATGTTCCTACATAGACTGTAGTGGTTGAAGCTGTGGTTAGGGAAGGTCATCCAACCATTCCTGCCACAGTTAAATCCATAGTAAAGGATAAGGCAGATTGGGGGGATGAGGATAGGAGATTGGCTAACTTGGACGTGAAGGCCAGAAATTTCATTGTCCAGGTTGTACCCAAAGACCTTTATCATTCAATAAAAATGTGTTCTACAGCAAAGAAAATGTGGGGTACATTGACTGTCATGTTTGAGGGTTGTTCTACTTCCATGGAGTCCACCATAACTACCTTAACAAGGAAGTATGAGAGATTCTTCTCTTTGAGAAATGAATCCTTAACTGACACTCATACCCGCTTTAACGCTTTGGTTAATGATTTAGCTGCTGTTGGAATTTATAAGAATAATAGTGTTTTAAAGAGCAAATTTCTTGATTCTTTACCTCCTAAATGGAACAATTATATTTCATCTGTTAAATTAAGTGCTGTTTACAATGATCTTGATCTCCCTGGACTCTTTGGTTTGCTTCATAACCAAGAGTGTTCAGAGGCAGAAAAATTAATAGCTATGGGTGATTCTTATAGTCAGCCTGCTGCTGCATTTGTTGCTTCCATGACTGAACACCCTAATTCTGTTAGCAATGAGATCATTCCATATGTAAATGATGATATTCCTGTGATGTCTAACCATAATTCTGTTTGTGCTGAATCTGAATATGAGAAATCTGATGGTGATGAACTGGCTAATGAGGTAGCTATGTTGGCTGAAAGGATCAGAAGGAGATCCTTTAACAAGTTTAAAGGAAAGGGAAGAAGTGGCCAAGCTGATAGAGCCAAGAAGCCTTTTGATATGTCCAAAGTCACTTGTTACAAGTGTGGCAAAACTGGACATATGGCTGGTGATTGTAGATCCAAAGAAACTGCTCAAGCTGTGCCAGCCAAAGGTGGAAGAGGTGAAAAATACTCAAAAACTCAAGACTAAGTACAAAGCCTTGAAAGCACAAATAGCTGAGCTGACTGAGAAGGTGAACAAAAATGAGAAAAGTCTGGTAGCCAAAGACTGGGCTGAAAGTGCTACATCATCTGATGATGAGTTGTACAAAGATGCCAAATGTTACATGGCTAAAGAAGCTACTCGACGATTTGCTGAAGATCTGGCCAGTATGCAACAGCAGTCAGAGTCAGCTCACCAGGCATCCACCAGTCAGACTGCTCCACCTGAGGTAACTTCTTTCTCTAATATGTCTGATTATGATAAACTGTCCAGACTGAACAAACTTGGTGATGAGGTCCTTTTGCAAAAACACTTTAATCAAGAACTTAAGAAGGAAAATCATATGTTGAAACTTGATGTCAGTGCCAAAAATCACACCATTGAAAAACTTAAGTCTGAAGTCAAAGCACAAAAGCAATTGAACTCTATTCTAGTAAAAGAAGCTAAGACTGCAGAAGAAAAGTTTTTGAAAATTAAACAAATTACTGAATCATGGTGTATTGGTTCAAAAAGAGTTGCAAAGTGTGTCAATGTCCAAATACCTCATCAGATCCAAGCTATTTTGATGGTGATTATGACAGGGCCATAGCCATAGCTGAAGTATGTGCTATGGAGCCTTGTTATCAGCCTCCTTCACCACCCAAAGTCCAAACCAAAGGTACGAACTCTAAGCCAATTAAGTTGGTTCAGAAATCTGGTATTGGGTTTAGTGATCCTGAAATTGTTGGCCAAACCATTGCTGAAGCTGTGTCTGAGACTGATAAGGTTGTTGAGTTAAAACCTGAAGAAAGTCTTGACTTGTCAAAACTGACCATTACCCAGTCTGTGTCAGATTCCAATATTAAAACAAACAAGAACTCTAGGAGAATGAAAAGGAAAGTTAGAGACCACAGTGTTCCAAAACAAAAGGCTAAGTTATTAAAGAATGAGAAGTCTGGTTCTCAAGGAAGTGTGTCACAAACCAAATATGAGTCTATTTCAAATAACACTAAATCTGACTCTGACAAAATGATTTCCAAATATGTTGAGTCCAGAACTAGTGAGGTTTCAATTGATGCAAATTTTCTTAAAGATGTTTCTGATCCCAAAAATGTTGATCAAAGAAAATTAAGAACTGAATGTCAGAAATCTGGAATAGGCAAAGGTTTTGTTCAAAGGAAACCTTAGTTGTTGCTAAAAAGAATTTCAAATCTGGTAAGGGACAGATCAAGCAACAATGGGTATCCAAATGTGATAAGAGTCAAAGTTCTACGACCCAATCTGAGTCAGACCCTTTGGTCAGCTCTGGTGAACCCATCTCCAGATGGGTTCCCAGAATGAACTAATCTCTTATTGCAAATGCAGGGCAGTCATGATGATAACACCTGGCACTTGGACAGTGGTTGTTCCAAGCATATGACCGGATGTAAGTCCCTACTATGTAACTTTAGGATTCGCGCTGGTCCTAATGTTACTTTTGGAGATGATTCTCAAGGAAAGACGGAAGGTGTTGGTGTTCTTTCGAATGGTCCTCTTACTTTCAGAAGAGTCTCTTATGTTAATGGTTTGAAGCACAATCTGATTAGTGTGAGTCAGTTGTGTGATGCTGGTTATGAGGTGAGATTCAAGTCTGATAAGGGGATTGTTCTTGATTTAGAAGGCAATGTGGTTCTGATTGCAAAGAGGGATGAGTCTTTGTATTCTTTTGACATGAGAATCCAACTGTCACAAGAGAAGTATGCTTCATGTCAAAGTCTCAAGATGAGCTGAATTGGTTGTGGCATAAAAGGTTGTCTCATATGAATTTCAAAGACATCAACAAGCTGTGTAAGAAAGAGTTGGTGTCTGGTCTTCCAGTGATCAAGTATGAGAAGGACAAGCTGTGTGGTGCTTGTGAGAAAGGCAAGCAACATAAAGCTACCTTTAAGTCTAAAACCTGCTCAACCATTGATAATTGTCTGGATCTGCTTCATATGGACTTGTTTGGACCAATTAGTACTCCATCATTCACTGGAATGAGGTACTCCTTGGTCATTGTTGATGAGTATTCAAGATACACCTGGGTTTTCTTTCTTAAACACAAGAGTGATGCTGCTGACACAATCATTGATTTCATCAAGCAAGCTGAAATTCTTTACAAAAGGCATGTTAGGCAGTTAAGGAGTGATAATGGAACTGAATTCAAGAATATCACTCTTAACTCTTTTTGTAGAGAAAAGGGAATTTCACAAGTCTACTCAGCTGCTAGAACTCCTCAACAAAATGGTGTTGCAGAAAGAAGAAACAGAACTCTTATTGAAGCTGCCAGATCCATGATGGCTCAAAACAATGTGAAGTCTCATTTCTGGGCTGAAGCAATTCACACAGCTTGCTTTACCCAGAACAGATCCCTCATTGTGAAAAGACACCAGAAAACTGCATATGAACTTCTTAGGGGGAGAAAACCTGAGATCGGTTTCCTAAGAATGTTTGGAAGTCCTTGCTATATTCTAAACCAGAAAGACCACCTTGGTAAGTTCGATGAGAAGTCAGATGAAGGTATCCTTCTTGGATATGCAACAATGATGAAAGCCTACAGAGTGTACAACAAGAGAACTAAAACAATTGAGAACTCTATAAATGTAAGCATTGATGAAGGTTGTTCTAAGCCAGTTTGCTCTCCTCCTGAAGATGAAGACTTCAACTTTGAAGAACTGGCTGTACCTGAGAATGAGCCTCCAACAAATCCTCCAGTTGGAGCTAATAATGCTCAAACTCAGGGGGAGCAATTTTTAGAAGAAGAAGAAGAAGAAGTTCCAATCTTTGAAGATGCTCAAACTGATCCTACTCCTACTGAAGTCATAGTTCAGAATCCATTTAATGACTCTTCAACTGGTTCAGACTCCTCCATTCCTGTCCAAGCTGATCAGCCTCTTCCTCAAACTGATCATGCTGGACATCAAATCTGAATCAGTCCATTGTCCCTGTTACTAGATGGACAAAGAGTCATCCAATTGACCAAATCATTGGTGATCCACTCTCTGGTGTGAAAACAAGAAGAAAGGCAACAGGCAACTTCTGCATGTTTGTCAACTTTGTAAGCAAAGTGGAACCAACTGAGGTTGATGAAGCTCTGGAAGATCCCTCTTGGGTTAATGCAATGCAAGATGAGCTAACACAGTTTGAAAGAAACAAGGTTTGGGAACTTGTTCCAAGACCTCATCACAAGACTGTGATTGGAACCAAGTGGGTCTACAGAAACAAAATGGATGAAAGGGGAGTTGTGACCAGAAACAAAGCAAGATTGGTAGCTCTTGGTTACAGACAAGAGGATGGAATTGATTATGATGAGACTTTTGCACCAGTGGCAAGATTAGAGGCAATCAGAATGTTTTTGGCCTTCTCTGCTCACAAGGGTTTCAAGGTCTATCAAATGGATGTGAAGAGTGCTTTTCTTAATGGAAAGTTGGAAGAAGAAGTCTATGTTGAACAGCCTCCAGGTTTTGAAAATTCAAAGTTTCCTGACCATGTATTCAAGCTTGACAAGGCTCTCTATGGGTTAAAGCAAGCTCCAAGGGCATGGTATGATACTTTGTCTAAATTCTTACTGGCTAATAAATTCAAAAGAGGTAATGTTGACAAGACTTTGTTTGTGAGAAAGTATAATGGTGATATTCTGCTGGTACAAATATATGTAGATAATATAATATTTGGTTCTAGCAGTGAAAGACTTTGCAAAAAGTTTTCAGAATTAATGTCTAAAAAGTATGAAATGAGCATGATGGGAGAACTAAACTATTTTCTGGGTTTACAAGTTAAACAGACTAAAAATGGAATTTTTATAAACCAAGGAAAGTATGTTAAAGATCTCTTAAACAAATTTGGTTTTAGTGATTGCTCACCTATGAAAACTCCTATGGGAACTGGTGAAAAGCTGGATGAAGATAAAAATGGAAAATCTGTTGACATCACAGCTTATAGGGTATGATAGGATCATTACTTTATTTAACTGCTAGTAGACCAGATATTATGTTTGCTACATGTCTTTGTGCAAGATATCAGGCTAGTCCTAAGGAATCTCATCTTAAGGCTGTAAAGAGAATCTTTAGATACCTTAAAGGTAGTCCCAATCTGGGTCTTTGGTATCCCAAAGACTCAGGGTTTGATCTAATTGGCTATTCAGATTCTGACTTTGCAGGCTGCAAGATTGATAGAAAAAGTACTTCAGGAGCTTGTCAAATGCTAGGTAATAGACTTGTAAGCTGGTCCAGTAAGAAGCAGCATTCAGTTTCCATTTCTACTGCAGAAGCTGAGTATGTTGCTGCTGGAAGCTGTTGCTCTCAAATCCTTTGGATGCAATATCAGCTTCAAGACTATGGTGTCACTGCAACAAAAACTCCAATCTTTTGTGACAGTACCAGTGCCATAGCAATCTCAAACAATCCTGTACTTCATTCAAGGACCAAAGCACATTGATATAAGATATCATTTCATTAGGGATCATGTGATGAAAGAAGATGTTGAACTCCATTTCATTCCAACAGACAATCAGCTTGCTGACTTGTTCACAAAGCCATTGGATGAATCAAGGTTTAACTACCTTATAAGTAAGCTAGGTATGCTTAATTTGTAAAATGTAGTGAGCTAAGTAATAGCAAATCTGACCCCTTAGAGTTTTACTAAATTTTGAGGGCAAGCTGTGTCTGACACAGACTACTCTTTTATACTTGATGTTTATCAAGTAAAAGTGAGTAAGCTGAGTCTGACCCAGCTTCGTCGTTACTTTTGTTATTAAATATCTCAGTGCGTTTAATTTGTTTCATTATTTTATTTAGCTTACGTATTGATCCTATTGGGATGCGACACGTGTAGTGGACCATACCGGTTACTGAAAAAGTACCACCACTACTTGTTGTTCATCCAATCAAAATCTTTCTCTCTCCACTAATTCCAAATCAGATATTTTGGGTTTGAATAAAACAATCAATCTAACCTAAATTTCAAATCACTTATTCATATTTTCATAAAATCAATTCTTTTTCTCTCTAATCTAATTACTGTTTTATTAAATTTACTTTCTTCTAAATTTGTTTTCAAAATGGCATCATCATCAAATAATTCTCAATCTTCTTCTGAATCTGAAAATCATTTTCCAACTCCAATCAGTGCAAATAAGTTATCTCCTTATGTGGTTGGAGATAAGGTAGTTGTTGTTCCTCCGATCTTGATACTGGTAAAATCAAGATTGGAAGTCTGGTTTATGCTAATATTCATCCTCCCTCATGGGCAAAAGGATATGATGAGATTGTTACTTTCATGTGGTATCATCCGTCTGGGAAAGTAATGATTGAGAAACCAGATTGGGTGTTTCAAGATCTCCTGTGTGAATTTTGGGCAAGCTGTGTTGTGAAAGAAAACAAGAAGGGAGATGCTGCAATCTATGGCTCAGTCCTAAACGGTAAGAAAAAGGTATACATTTCTTACGAAAGGCTTAAGTCTGCATTTGAGCTGTCATATATGCCTGATGATGAATATGATCCTGTTGTGTCTCATGCTGAAGCCAAAAATGTTTTACAAGAAGTTGGATATACTGGTCCACTGGCTTCAGTTGTTAAAATGAAACATTTAACTGGTATTTGGAATTACTTATTGAGCACAATTTCAAAAACCTGATATCTCAGTATGGTGTCTCGCGGTAGGTGGTCATCCTTTGCGTTGTTGTAGACTTTGTTTGTAGCTAAGGAGTGCGTGTGGGGTAAGTGGTTGTTATGACCCGTGGTAGTTCGCGTTCCAAACGAAGTAGTCATTGTTGTCATGGTTTATACGTATTTGTTGTTAGGTTGTGTTTGAGTGTTGTGTTTGTTTCTCTCTCCACCTGACTCAGTTGTGGGTACGTGTGGGCTGAGGGGTCCCCGGGTGGCGGACTCCCGGTCGGGGTTCTTCGGTTCACGTGCCCTGTATAAACTTGACCGGTTTCAGGAGGTGGATAGTCTAGTACGTCTTGTGTTTCCGGTGCCGCGTACATGACTCTGTGTGCTCTGATCTTCTCGGTGAGCCCGCTCCCTGCAGCTAACTTGGGTCCCTCTTACGGGAAGGCTTATGGGGGGCCGGACTAATATGGAGCCGTATGTTTTCCCGTGCGCGCCGCTGCACGTGTGACTTTGACTAATGGAAAAATATGTGGTTTATGTAAAGGTTCGTCCGTTAGTGGCAGCCTTGAACGTGTTGGTTTTTGTGTGTGATGGGTGCTTGGATTACGGGTTAACCTTGCTGTATCTGGTTGTTCCCTCGTAGTGGCTTATTCACTGGGCGCAGTTCGGTGGCAGCCGCATCACGCTCGAGCGCAGTCGAATGGTCTCGCTACGTCACTCCGTGACTGGCGCTCGCTATCACATTTAAGGCTTAACAAACGTCGGGTAGTTGCGCCCGACTGTCATCCGCCGTGGTGTGGGTCACGCGATCGGCTGCGTGTATAGGGGAGGACAGGTTTGATGGGTGTTCTTCTGTTGGATTTCTGTTGTGCGTTTTACAGAAGTTGGACTTCTAGTTGTTAAAATGAAACATTTAACTGGTATTTGGAATTACTTATTGAGCACAATTTCAAAAACTTTACAAGTAAAGGCAGGCAGCTTTGATCAGCCTAATGTCCTAGAGTTGCAAATTTTTCATGCAATGGTCACTATGACCAAAATAGATTTTGCTGCTTTAATCTTTAAGGACCTTGTTGAGCGTGTAAATAAAAAGAGTCTTACCATACCCTATGGTAGGATTCTTGCACTCATTATTGAAGCTATCCTTGATAATGATTACAGCCTGGCAACTGGTCAGACTGTAGAGTGCAAGTCCATAAATTCTAACATTTTCAACAGTCCTAAGGTATCTGTGCAGGGTCTAACCCGAGCAATGCAGATTTACCTTGATTTTTGCAGGAGAAGAGAGGAGAAACAAGAAGCATTAAGGGAAGCTGTCCCTTCTTCGACGCGATCTGGGTCTGACACTCAATCTGCCAATCAGGGGGACCCAGGTACACATGCTTCTGAACCCTCAAACTCTTCTGGATCTATGCATTCTTCTCCTTCAAAAGAGGGTGAAGGGTTGGCCACATCATCAGCCACTCTAGCCGCACCCTCACTCCAATTCAAATCAGCTTCAAAACAACCCAGTGTTGAGGACTTAGTGCCTCACATTGTGAAAAAGAAAAGATCCACAAGGAAATCTGTGTCAGCTTTGGTGGGTAAAATTTCAACTCCAAAACCATTAGAAGTCCCACCTGGTTCAGTGGAAGCTGAGGAACGTTCCGAAGCTGTCCCTGATACCCAAGCTGACATACCGAATTCACCTCGCCTATCTACACTCTCCCAAAAGGGTGTAGACGAGATAAAAGGGACAACCGTATCTACCCAACCCTCCAAACAGGGTGAAGGTATTGAAACAAAGACCTCCTCCCAAGGTCATACTGAGTCTGTGCCGAAATCGCCATCATCAGCCTCCCAAAAGGTTGATGATATCATTAAAGGGATAACAATGGATCTAGCCCAGATCCAAGAGTCAGAGTCTGTGCACGTACAATCTGAGGATGGTCAGACAAAGGAGAGTAGTATCGAACGCCAAGGTGATACTGCTGCTCTTCCCAAAGATGATCAGACTCTCTTAATACACTCTGAGTCTGCACTGGCTGCCAATGCCTCTTCTATGTCACAAGAAGAGGTACAGGCCACAATTCTCCCTCATGATACTTTGGTGCAACAACACACCATTGTTGAAGGGCAATCCTCTACCCTTAACATTACACCTGCAAAGTCTGCGTCTGCATCTGTCCTTGGACAGAGGGACTCTGTAGGTTACTTGGCTGTCTTTAAGGCAGTCATGTCAGCCCCTTGTGCAGCAAAGGGAACCATTGATGGTCCTCACGATGTCAATGAGAACATAGTCACTATCTCCGGAAGTGACTCTTCATTCGATGATGAGTTTGCCCATCCATCCTCAAGGGATGATCTGATGGAAGTTGCTAGTGGAGGGGTTGATCATCATCAAGATCAACCAATTCCCATTAGCCATCAGCCTGAATCAAATGTCAATCTTTCTCAGGCTGATCAACTCATTATCAATTCTGACAGATCCACTCATGAGACTCACTCTCATGAGCAAATGTTCCAAGACTCCTTAAACCTCTACCCCCTTCTATATTCCCCAATTGACCAAATTAAGGATTGCAGGCTGCTCTTTCCAGAGTCAGTGGCTTTTAAGCCAACTGCAAGTCCTTCCCAAGCTCCCACATTCTCATTTTCAGATGTGGTGGGTCAGCTCACTGAGGTCATATCAACTCACAAGGTTGAGAACTCAAAGCTGACTGAATGCTTGGAAAAGATCCAAAAGGATCAAGAATTGACGGATAAGAAGGTGGATAAAATGTCTAAGGAACAGACTGCACTTAAAGAGAGTGTTGTGAAAGCAGTTGACCTTATGCAAAAGAACCAAGAGAAGCTGACAGAGTCCCTTGAAAGTCTAACTAAGAAAATCAATGAAGAAATGGAAAGGAACAAAGGGACTCTGGGTCAGATCGAAAATGTTGCAACCAGATTCACAAGGAAAGTAACTGTTGAGCTTCAAGCTGCTAATAAGTCACAGGCAGATTTCAAGAAGGATTTGATTGAAGCCTCAACTAGTTTCAAGAACAAGGTTGCACTCCTCCATAATGATTTTGCTGAATTGAGAAGAGCCTGCTGTCTTACAAATGTAAAGATTGATGTCCTTAACAATCGAATTCCAGACTTCTTTGCCACTCCTGTGAGTTCTTTTCCTGGTGATGATGACAAAAAGGGGGAGAAGGATATCATACCAAGGGGGAGAAGGGCTCCACTTCTAAGAAAAAGAGAAGTGAAATAAATAAAGCAGAAATTGAAAGGCAAAGAGCTGAGGTGGACAAGGACATTGAAGCTTATTTTGAAAGGGTGAGACAAAGAAATAACCAGGCTGATAGGAGGATAATTGTGTATGGTTCTAATGTGGTTGGTAAGGAAGAAGAGATAAAAATACCAGAATCTGAGTCTGGTGGTACAAAGAATGTGAATGAAGAAGTTGAAAAGGAGAGTGATACAATTGAGGGGGAGACCACTGATGGTGTTGAAAAAGTAACTGGAGGAATAAGGAAGGAAGTTGTGGTTGAAAAAGATATAAGGAAGGATGTTGGAGTTGAAAAATTGAAAAGAAAGATGAAGTCTATCCAAGCTGACCCTGTGCAAGTTGTGCCTGAACAAGCTGTGCAAACTGACACAGCTCCCAAAGAAGTAAACATTGAATCTTCTTCAAGTGATGACACAGTCACTCTGTCTCAGTTTCAATTGAAGAAAAGGAAAACTGAAGCTGGGTCAAGTGGTTTGAAAGTCTTGACCCAAGAAGAAAAAGATTGGGAGCTGGCTGCTCAAAATGCACCTGGACTCAAAATGACACTTAAACAGGCTTATAAGTTGGTAGTGGAAGACAGCTAGAAAGAGAAAGAGTTGCTGCAACTAAGTCTGATTCTGAAATTGCCAAGGCTGTTCAAGAACAATTGAATAAAGAAGATGAAGAAGATCTTGCAGCCATTGGTACTAAAAAGAAAGTTGTAAGCAAAGGCAAAGAAAAAAGGAAAATGGTGGTTCACTCAAAACCATCACAGAAAGTTAGAGATGTGGGGCAGAGTGTGAAAGCCCATAGTTGGTTTGATGCCTTGGAGAAAAGACAGGTAACTGAAAATATCCATTATAGAAGGCATCCAGAACCAATCCATCAGGTTATTTTGAAAAGACGAAAAGGAAAAAGCATTCCAAGCATAAGGCTTACAAGGAAAAGTTTTGAATCTAACTGGGAAACCTATGATCTTGACAAGCTGCTTGATCTAGGTTATACAGAATGGGTTGAGTTGCATGACCACATCACTGGTATGCTGGAATCCACAAAGAGGCTGTCTTGGAAGCCATTGAGAAGAAGTTGGCTGCTATTGTGAAATACAAAATTGATATCACTGGTCTTCCAAGACCAAGAGCATATGATTTGGATGATGAAGATGAGTCAGAAGAGCCACTCAAGAAGAAGAGGAAAAGAAATGTTAGGCTCGAAGCTCCTGAAGGTGATCACACAGACTTCCTCAGAAATTTGAACCCTTCAGAGTTTCTTGGGTTATTATCTACTGATGCTCTAGACAGACTTCTAAGTCATCTTAATCTGTCTCTACCTGCTGGTGTGGAAAATGCAAGAAGTGGAATGCATATTACTGAACCTGAACATGGCATGTATTTGTGGATACAAAAGGGAATCTTGTATTCCAAAGAACTGCTGAGCTAAACGAGGTACCAACTATGCACCTTTTTACCTTGTACAGATTTTGTTTTGCTTTCAATGAACAAGGTAATGGGTATGAGCAGTTCCTTATTAATGAAGGACTAGATAGGAAGGTAGATGTGACGATTGCTCCATCTTTTGAAGTTAAACAAGAAACTGTAGAATTAATTGGGGAATAGAGTCTTATTGTAACACTTTGTATTTCTCTAATATACAAGTAGTTGTACAAATTCAGTTGTCTTGTTAGAATTCATATCAGATTGAAAAGAACCCAAAAGATTCAAAGGGTCACAAACTGTTAGTCATATTTTTCTTTGATTCTTTGTAAGCTGTATGTTAAAAGTGTAGTTAGGTTTTGTCATCATCAAATAGGGGGAGATGTTGAGTCCCAATGTTTGTTGTAAATTTAATGATGACAAATCTGACCTATAAACACTTAGTAATCTTTTGGTTCTTGTAATCTGATCTGGGTCAGACTAAGCTGACACAGCTTGCGATATGTAACTGACCCAGATCACGCTTCATGTTCATAATTGTAATACTATATGGAAGCAAGTGTTATTCAAGCTGCATCAACAACATTAAAGCATTCAATCCAAGTCGAAGAGGAGGATTGAAGATAGAGGACCAAACTGTTAGTGGAAGACAGATTGGAACTAGCAGTCAGCTTGGAAACACTTAGGCAGATTGGTGCCGTGACAAACCGCCCAATCTGTGTCAACAATCAAAGTGAAGATAACAACCTGGATTGAAGATAAGGACTATGACGTGACTAGGAATATTCCTAGTATCCAGGTTGGTGGTTGTTTACATATGCGTGTTCACACTCTTATTGGACAATGAAGAATGTGCAGCTGTACGTGGGGGACCACAAGTACGATGAAGGCACAATTGTTTATTCTTCTGATCGTCCAATACAAGAAGACTACGTGGTTGATTTGGACACCAAGTGACGAGGAGCTTTCGCCTATAAAAGCAACACTCCTTGTATGCATATGTGTGGCATTTTCCTGAGAATCATTCTTCACACAAAGTTTCTCTGCTCTTATACACAGCTTAGTCTGTACGAGATCAGCTTGGGCTGACTCTCTTGAGCTGAAACTTATTGATTGTTGTTTGTCATTTCATAGGGTTGTTTAGATATTTGTAGGCTATCTTTATTCCGCAACAACCCTGTAATTCTTTGTATAGATTATTTCTTAATAAAGAGTTACATTTGAAAACCGCAATCTGTGTTCAAGAATGCTTTTATTTTCTACTGCTTTACTGTTTTAATGATTCTTGTTCTTTACATGCATTAAGTATTTTGAGTCTTAAAACGTTGCTTAAAAGTTTGTAAAGTTCGAGAAAAGTTGTATTCACCCCCCTCTACAACTATCCTGTGTACAATATACTTTGGTATATTGATACACCGTGGGACGTATCAGACGTAGAAATTATTAGTTAATTGAACATTTGATATGGTTCAATTAGACGTATCCTTATGACGTAGACTATTAGCTATTTAGACGGAATGCCGAGTCTTAAAATAACTTTAAATGAGATATTTAAAGGTTATGAATTTTTCACAGTAATTAGACTGTCTAAACTTAATATTTCTAAAGTTAGTTTGATAAAGTTTTATTTACTTGTCTTAACTAAAACAAGACGAGGGAAAATACCTTTACTTTAAATTATAACCTTTTAGTCAAACGGTATTTAATCGTAAGCATTTTACCCAAATTAAGGGATAAAAATAACACAAAAAGGAGCCACATAGGCCGGCCCCTTTTCTTTGTGGCTGGAAATTAAACAACCAACTCCCTCCCCCCTTTTTCTTCTTTGTCTACATCGACACACACAAGACACACAACACACTCCCAAAAATCACCCAAATACTCTCAATCTCTCTATTCTTCTTCTACATCAGTTTTGCAAAGGAAAGATTGAAGGATTTTAAAGCTATAATTTGGTATTTGCATCATCATCACCATCTTCATCCTTTTAATTCAAGAACAAATTTTGGTAAGTAATCTATTTAACTAAACTTTGATTCGAATAGATTCAATGAAAGGGTTATTTTAGTTTTGGTAATTAGATTCTAGTCATTGAAAGTAAAATGGGTTCTTGTTGTTGGTTTTGGATAAATGAAATTTGATTTAGGTTTAGGTTTTGAAATCAAAAGAGTTGAAATCGTGAAATGGTTAGTAAAATGAGGTGTCTACAGGTCTTTGGATATGTTTACACTTATTGGAAATGAATGGAATTGAAATGAAAGCTTTTTGGTTTGGTTTTCCTGCATAAACTGAAGCTGCTGCTTCTGGTTCAGAATTGGGCCACTGCGGCGCAGTGGCATGGGCTAGCCCTGCGGCGCAGTGGCATGGGCTAGCCCCACTGCGGCGCAGTGGCTAGGGCCTGTTTGGTCGTGGTTAGCTCACTGCGGCGCAGTGAGCTTGGCAATGGCTCACTGCGGCGCAGTGGATAGTGGCTGTAAAATTTTGCGCGTCAATTTTCAAACGTTAATAACTCTTAATCCGTAAGTCCAAATAAGTTGTATGACCTATCGTTGGAATCGTAAGAGAGTCTAGTTTCTAGTAATAACACTCTTCTTGTATGAAACTTCTCTCATTTCAAAAAGGGTCAAGTCGAATGCGTCTTGTTCACACACATTCAAGTCGTAAATGCGTTTAGGGACTTATGACTTGACTTAATCGTGCTAAATCAACTTGTTTGAGGTTGTAGGGTTGACATTATGGTATTTTATACTACTTTATAATGACTATGTCATTGATTTTACCAACTAAGGGTGAATAAAATGAAAGTTTGAAAAACGTTCTCGGTTATGGCATTCTAGGGTCTATAGCTAAGTAGTTGTACGTAGGATACTTGTCGTGTGAGTTTTGATCCTCACCATTTGGTAATCATATCATAGGTTTTGGATAACCAGGAGAATTGACTGTGGATCTTCTCGAGCTACATTATACCTTTTAGCACTTAGATCGCTAAGGTGAGTTTATGGCGCCCTTTTCCTTTTACTTTGGGCCTGAAAAGCATGCGTTATAAGTATACACGATTTGTTAAATAAATGATTGTTTTGTGAGTATGCCATGTGATTTGGATACTTAGATCATTTGACTTAAATTTGCCATGTTGACGGCTGTCGAAAATGTGTATACGTGTCATTTATTAAATGTTGAATGAAATGACTTTGAATTGCCGTGTAATGGCTGATTAAATTGTTTCTTTGTGTTTGACAAACTAAAATGTTGCCCCTGTGTAGTTATCACTGTTATGAAACCCTAGTGGTTGTATTGTCGGACTTAGTTCTTGACTGTCTTGGTTATGGTCCGCACCCACTAGTAGAAGGAAATCCTGTGCGAGGCATGTTGGCTGATACTGTCGGATGTTGTTTTCCCGGCTGTCATATGCTAGTCATAAACATTGTTGTGGTGCGCACCCCATCTTAGAGGGAAATCCTGTGCGAAGCAATGTAGCATAGTGACTGATACTGTCGGACTTGGCTCCCGGCTGTCATATGCTGTCGTCAGATCTAGATATACTGATTGACTTGATATAAGATGAGTTCAGATTTGATATACTGACTGTCTTGTTATAAAAATGTTGTCAGATTTGATATACTGACTGTCTGGTCTTTTATAACTACATGTCATTGTGTTCTCTCAATGACGATTAAAATTTGGTCAAACATACTGTAAACTCACCAACTATTTCGATAGTTGATCCTCTCAAATTTCATGCTTTTCAGGGAACCAACAGTAAGTATTGGAAGCGTATATGGCATTTTAGAAGCCATCTTTTGAACTTTGGACGTACAATTAGCGTCAGACTTCTGAGGACTATCGTATTATTAGTCCTAATTGTACTAGACTGTCCAAATGTTATTATTGTATTAAGTGGGCCCATTTCCAATTGAGGATAGTTTGTATCCGTGTATTGGGGTCCACATCTGAACGATTATACTTGTAATAAACTCGTATTTGGATTAATGGATGTAATCTCTATTTACCTTCTGATTAGTACGCAATTCTTTTGTTAACCCTGTATTCCGCTACAACGGGGTGTGACAAAAATTGGTATCAGAGCCAAAATAATCAAAAGGGTTATAATTATTGTGATGACATTGAAGCAAATTCGTATGATCATATTACAACATATGATCAAATGAATAAGCATGGCCATTTTACACCGGAGAATTCGATTTCTTCCGGTGTAGCTGTAAATGGTGGCACTGGAGATGATACGACGGTATCAAAGAAGCTCAATCATAATGCAAGTGAAGGAGATCGTCGTAAGAGGGTTAACAACTTGTAATCATTTCTTCGGTCATTGCTACCCTTGTCAAGTGATCAAAAGGTGCATATATATAAATATATATATATATCATAGATGATTAGATGGTGATATTAATTAGTACCACAAAGATGAAAAGATTTACCACAAAATACAAACTATATATATAAAATATATATATATCATAGATGATTGATGGTGATATTGGTACCATAAAATTGATAAATTTACCACAAAATACAAACTTATATAGCATACTGTTCAACTTTTTTATGTAGTTGTAATAAATCTATCAGTAACTGTGGTACAGATATCAAGTTCCATATACTCCGTAATATCTTTAACTCTTTAATATATATTTGCTACACTTAATTAATATAATTCTCTTTACCATGTAACAGAAAAAAGTAAGTATTCCGCGAACTATATCACACGCACTGAAATACATACCCGAACTACAAAAGGAAGTGGAGGCTTTGTCACGAAAAAAGGAAAAACTGTCTTCATATTCGTTGACTGCCATTAAGGGCACCCAAGAGCCTGTTGGCACAATCAAGACAGATTCGTCGGTTGTTTGTTCGGTGAGTGTTTTGGGCGACAAAGAAGCTGTCATTCAGCTGATTTCCCCGGCCGATGATGGTCATCATATGATCAAGAATAGCAATGACATTATTAGTTCCTTGTCAAAGGTTTTAAACTACATTGAGGAAGAAGAAGATGAGCTTGTTCTTTTAGGTGCAACAACGTTTATATCTTCTGGAGAAGGCAGATTAATAAACACTCTCCATCTTCAGGTATATATATATATATTTCGATTAATGTCTTAAATACGTACATAGAAATGTATCTCATCCAACATATATATAAGCCTTTTACAGTTTAACCAATCGATCTTCCTACATTAATATATATGTAAATTTTTAGTACACTTAAAACAATGTAAATGTATATAAACAATATATATATCATGATTCCATTATACAATCCATAGAAGGTAGTCAAAATATTTATGTTCTTGCATTCGAAACATTACAATTGATCATTTTTGAAATCTAAACTAGATAGAAAATTAATATCTTGGGTCTTAATGGTTAATTAGAATGTGTTTATTTAGGATAATTTAATTTGAATATATAACTGATATATAAAATGGTATTTATATTTATAACTATTTAAATAAGATAAGATGAGACACACAATGGGAAATGAAAGATGCGGTTTGGAATCTTTACGTAAATTAAATATTTTAATTGCTCAAACTTGTAAGCATATTTCTCAAACGAGCCAATGGATATATGCTGTTATTATAATAATTTATTATTATAATTATAAGGATAACTCAATTTTATATTTAAATAATGTCTATAATTTATCAAAATGGTTGGTTTGTCTACCAAAGTCTTTATATACTTTTGCATTTTGTGGTTAATTTTACTTTGTATATGTTATAGTTATATTAGCTACATGTTCGCTAATTGATAGTTGTTATGATGAAACTAATTGCAATGCTTGTTTATCGTTGAACAGGTGCAAGGGGATCATCACAGGATAGAGGCTGAAAAGTTAAGATTGAAGTTGTGCTCTTTTTATCAACAAAACAAATGAACCTTTACATTAATTGTTAGTATCGGATATATTAATATCTAACATAAGTAGAACTCGATAAATAGATCTCATTACGACTTTGTAAATTTTGTTCATCTGTATAAACTTAGTATATATCAACGGAGATGTTCGTTTTTACAATATGTAAAAGTCGATATCTAAATCACAGTGGCACTGCTGTAAGACATGTCCAATTGTATATACTTTGTCCATTGCATTATTGTTACATGAAGATAATATAGGTACATGTGTATATATTAGCAGGATACCACGTATGTCGCGAAATAAACATATCTTGTAACTTTTTTATTTTAACGGCATTGAGTAGGAGAATGACAGGATGATAGAAAAGATTGAGAAATAATATGCTGTTATAAAAACTCGATCAATCAAGAACTCATATTTTGCTATCCAATAATGATTAACAAATTAATACTAATAGAACTTAAGTTATTTTATAAATTATATTTTAAATTGTTTTTTGTTATTATGAATTAAAACATAATCAGATAGTATGTCCCAGGTTCAAAAGACAAGTGGATATACTATATCATGTGATCCATGTATGAGAATGGTGAGTCACCGGACATAATTTTATGCGATATACGTTCTGGATATATAAAAAGACTGTACATAGGACGATAGGCTTCTCACTCATTTACCTCATTAATATGTGGTACATATATGCAATTTATACACGACTTAGTTGTTCTTACCTATATGTGTGGTAATATTCGTGTAAATTAAAAGTTCACCAATATAAGGGTGTTCAATTTATAGGAATTCAAATTGAAAAAATCAAGCATCAAACCAAACCGAAGTAGAATTGTTAAAATTGATTTGGTTCTTGAGTTTTTGGTTATTTGGTTTGGTTCTTGAATTTTTGATCATTTTTCAAGGTTCAACAGCTCGCATTGATGGAAAATGTACGCTATTGAAGCCGAACAAAGACAACATGGAATTTGCTAGGTATTGTAAACATATATTAGCCAAATTGCAAAACATGTAGGATTAAGTAATTAAAATGCAATGTAAACTTGGTTGTATTATGATTCTAAAACAAAGGAAATCGGTTATAAAAGTTTATACCGATTAGGAGAATAAGAAGTTATAATTGTGTTGGCCGGAGCTGCTACAATAGCTGAAGCTGGAGGAAAGAAGACTGATAGATGGACTGGAAGGGCGAGACAAAGAGAACTCAATCTAGAATTTCCACTCCTTCTAAAACCCCAAGTACGGCATTAGCAATTGAAGAGCTTAGAATGGGTGGAACTGGCTCAATAATGGTTTAATTTGGCAATATCTCTAGTCTCATGGGGGAATTCCCGTAGCGTGTTCGTCTACTTTTGGATCGTTACGAAATTTGAACAGTAGGTTCGAGACACATAGATATACGATATGACCGGAGGGATCTCCGACATGAGATGCCGAAAAGGAAACATAGCTTGTTGAAGTTGCAGGTCAGATATGTAAGAGTTTCGTTCTTACATATCTAATATGTGTATAGTTATTCTACTTAATTAATCTGATATGTTCTTTTATATTATATCAACTAAAAATGAACCATATAGTTTATAATATCATATAACTAAAAGAATATATATAGTCTTGCATAAATTACACGAACACTAGCGGTTCGAGACTAACCTAGTGAGGAATGACAATTGGTATATATGTTTGTGGCACTTGCAAAATTAAAATATATATACTTAACTCAAATATACTACTATGGAACAGTAGTGATCTCATAGTTGATATATAAATCGAGTGCTTAAGTAACGAATGACATCAATATAATTAACTTCAAATAAACAAGTATGCCATACATAATGCCAACAACAAAATTACAACATATCTAGAAGAATGAAGGATAACACATGTCCTGCTACATTTTCATTGATTGATAAATATGATAATTACTTAAAACTTGGGTTTGGCACACGCACCTCGTGATTACAGTCGCCAAGATTAAAGCCACTAATATATAATTGTAAGAAAAACATCAACTTGAGTAATTAACTATATAGAATTGTGATTGTCAAATATATATTTGTTGGTTTTTAAGTTGATTAACAGCTACTTTAGTGGCATGTTTATATAGTTATTCTAATATGTGGATAACTTTAATTCCATGATGATGTAAGTTCTTATATTTATAATGCAAGAGTAGTACATAGTTATTACCATTGTATAAATACAACAACTCATCATCAAACTTTCTTATCAAACTTTCAACAAAAAAAAATAAATCAACTACTACTAATAGAAACAGAAATTATAAGGAAAGAAATCAAGAAAGAAAAGATGTTCGCATTATCTCCTCCATTGTTTTCAACAACTTATGGTTGGCCCTTGGAGGATTTCAATACCCAAAATCTTCAACAAACTTGCAATGATATTTCTCTAGAATTTGAAGCAAATTCATATGATCATTCCTTTCTTGATTTACCTACATATGATCATCAAATTCTACAACATGATTTTTCATCACCGGATAAGTACATTTCCGTTTCGTCTGAAGGGACTGTAAATGGCGATATTGGTGACTCTAGGAAGGTGTCCAAGAAGCTAAATCATAATGCTAGTGAAAGAGAGCGACGCAAGAGGGTAAACGACTTGTATGCGTTTCTACGATCACTATTGCCCATGTCAAGCCACCAAAAGGTACTTAAACATAAATCTAGTTTTACTCCCTCCGTCCCACCAAATGTGTCCACTTTTAAGTTTTAAAGTCAATTTTTTGCAACTTTGACCTTGAATATCTTTGTTTGTGTTATATAATACTCGATGAAAGTTATACCGATGTAAACATATGTAAAACTTAATTAATTCATATAATTTTCATCAACTATTATACAACACAAACAAAGATATTTAATGTCAAAGTTGTAAAAAATTGACTTTGAAAATTTAAAAGTGGACACATTTAGTGGGACGGAGTAGTTGACATTTGAGCAAACTCTTTTTGTAAATTACTTGACATTTGAGGTAACTTTTTGCCTAAATCTTGACAGAAAAAAGTAAGTATTCCGCGAACTATATCACACGCTTTGAAATACATACCGGAACTACAAAAGGAAGTGGAAATATTAGCACGAAAAAAGGAAAAGTTGTCTAGTTCCTCATCATCAACTACTAATATTAGCCAAGGGCATTCCGGGCTAAAAAAACAAGATGTTATAAACGAAAGAAAATCATCCGTATCTGTAAGCATTTTAGGAGATGAAGAAGCAATTATACATTTGACATCCTCAACTGATTCTATGAACAACAACAAGGATATTGGTTTCTTGTCCAAGGCTTTGGAATACTTGGAACACGAAGAAGACGGGTTTGTTTTGCTAAATTTGACTTCCTTCAAATCTTCTGGAGATGAGATGCTATTGAACACTCTTCATATACAGGTGCATATTCCATTTTTGGTCTTATACAATTATGAAAATGTATATATTATTTAACCTGTATATAATAATTCAACATGATTCTAAGTATAATAAACATATAAATAAACTTTTATAGGTGCAAGGGGAGAAGAAAATAGAGCCCGAGAAGTTGAAGGAAAAGCTCTGCTCTTTTCACCAGTATTAATTAATCGGTTAGCTAGAAGCTCAACTCGATCTGCTAACTGTTGTCCCCTATAGAGTTAACGTCGAGTAATTAATCTGCAGGCATCGTTCGATGTGTAGAATAGATACTAATTAGTATGCTGTAAAGCGTCTTCGTTTGTATATACTCATTATATAGTCATGTCAATGGGAATGATAGTAGGAAATCCCTTACCATTGCTGCATCTTTATTGTTTTCTTTTTGTGTAATCATACCTACACAAAACATTTTTGTTATAGACAAAAAAATATATCATACCGTTGTACAGTATAACCATATGATGCATATACTTATACTTTTGTAGATGACAATTATATTTTGTACAGCAGAACCTCTATAAAATAATACTCTATAAATTAATAACCTCGATAAAATTAATAATTTGTCCGGTCCCAACTTGAGACCAGTACAAAATTGGACCCCAATCAATAAAATAATAAGATAATAACTTTTTTGAAATCCTAATGTAAATATATTGGTCCCAACGAAACTATAAATTAATAATTCTTAAAATTTTAAAATTTTAAAATATCTAGTAAAAATAAAATTGTAGTCATTTGTTTTCTTTTTTAACTTTAAATCTATAATGAGTTTTTTTTTTAAATCTCCCTATTGCACTTAAGAGTTGAGGCATTATCTTCTCATATTGCAACAAAAAATTGTGAAGTGTTGTTGCCGCTTGCAATGCTTCTTTTCAAGTGACCGGTTCAAAGCTACCGAATCATCCTCAAGCTCGTCATACATGAATCTCTTTAAATTGATAATTTATTAATTTATCGATATAATAATATCTCGCTAAATTGATAAAATACCCTGGTCCCGACATTATTAATTTATAGAGGTTTTACTGTATAAGGATTCTTTCTGGACCGCATATATTATATTAACAAATCTAGCATTGTTAATTAGGATACAAGCAATCAGGATACAAGCAATCGGGTTACAATTTTTTTACTAGAATTAGTAAAAGTCACCAGCAAGTTGGTAAGGATAATGACGAAAATAAAATCGGGTTACAAATCCAGCCAAATCCAATTGATATTTCCGACTAGTAATCCATAAATAGACGATAGTTAATTTGATGTCTGTCTCCAAAAGAGATATATATATTATGGGCCTCCTAGTGCTTGAGTCGTTGAAAGTGCTCGATGGACGTTGTTTCTTTGCCTCCATATAAACCACAGCGTGGTCGTACGTGATGACAACATCGATTGAAGACCAAATTGACTTTAGTCCAAAAGTATTAGACATTTTTTATTTTCTATTTTTTGCATTATTCAAGCAATGCAGTATTGCAGTATAATTTGTCAACATATTTTTTGACATTCTTTGCTTAAAATGGGCATACCCGATTAATATATATGGTCATTTTAATAGTATTGGCAATTCTTATCCATGTACGTGTTAAGTACTTAATTAGTACATAGTAGACATCGCAATTTGCAAGTGGCCTAATCGATCAGCAAACAGCAAGCTGATGGGTTTTTTTTCTTCTAGCATCCTTACTTATGTTTATTTGTCTTCCTCTTGTATACTCACAGTAACATGCACAAATTCCAAATCTTAATCTTAATCTTAATCTTATCTTAATATATATAAAAGGCAACTGACCTAACCTCAATTGACCAATCACAGCTCTCAATTTCTCAAAATTAATTAAATCAACACATGTCTAAATTAATTTACACTTTTTAGTTTTCCATCACCAATTTACACTTTAACCCAATTTAAAATACTTTATTGCATAATGTCTATCTAATAATAAAATATAGCTAAAAGTTAGGGACGTTATATATTTATATCAATATTTTATTTTATATTATTAATTGTAATCAAATTAATTGTAATATTGTTGTTATTAGTAATTGTAATCAGACTATAATTAGGATAATCATTGTTGTTATTAGTAATTAAAATCAAATTATATTTAGGATACAGATTCTTCTTATATAAACTGAAACTTACAAATAAAATCATAACAGACAAAATTATTGAAAATAATTTTGCAATCATGGCTACTTTTATTGCTGCTACTTTTATTGTTCTTATATTGCTGCTACTTTTATTGTTTTTAACAATCATGACTAACAAAAATAAAATTACTTTTTTGCAAGACCACGATGAGAACTCAGTCAATTGTGTAATCAAAGTTAAGATATAGATTCTCTGGAAGAGTTTGTATAAAAGAAACTCTGCTACACCATCCAACCTTGATATGATTTATCATTTAGTATTTACATTTAAATATCTCAATTTCTTTTTAAATATATTTTTACATTTAACGTATAAGTATTTTTTTGTTTCATATACTAATTTATGAATTAATAATGTTGTAAAACCCGTGTATATGACACGGGTCTAAAATCTAGTATATACTAAAAGGCAACTGACCTAACCTCAATTGACCAATCACAGCTCTCAATTTCTCAAAATTAATTAAATCAACACATGTCTAAATTAATTTACACTTTTAACCCAATCTAAAAATAATTAATACTTTATTGCATAATGTCTATCTAATAACAAAATATAGCTAAAAGTTAGGGAGTTACATATTTATATCAATATTTTATTTTATATTATTAATTGTAATCAAATTAATTGTAATATTGTTGTTATTAGTAATTAAAATCAAATTATATTTAGGATACAGATTCTTCTTATATAAACTGAAACTTACAAATAAAATCATAACAGACAAAATTATTGAAAATAATTTTGCAATCATGGCTACTTTTATTGTTCTTATATTGCTGCTACTTTTATTGTTTTTAACAATCATGACTAACAAAAATAAAATTACTTTTTTGCAAGACCTCGATGAGAACTCAGTCAATTATGTAATCAAAGTTAAGATATAGATTCTCTGGAAGAGTTTGTATAAAAGAAACTCTGCTACACCATCCAACCTTGATATGATTTATCATTTAGTATTTACATTTAAATATCTCAATTTCTTTTTAAATATATTTTTACATTTAACGTATAAGTATTTTTTTGTTTCATATACTAATTCTTATGATTAATAATGTTGTAAAACCCGTGTATATGACACGGGTCTAAAATCTAGTATATACTAAAAGGCAACTGACCTAACCTCAATTGACCAATCACAACTCTCAATTTCTCAAAATTAATTAAATCAACACATGTCTAAATTAATTTACACTTTTAACCCAATTTAAAAATAATTAATACTTTATTGCATAATGTCTATCTAATAATAAAATATAGCTAAAAGTTAGGGAGTTATATATTTATATCAATATTTTATTTTATATTATTAATTGTAATCAAATTAATTGTAATATTGTTGTTATTAGTAATTGTAATCAGACTATAATTAGGATAATCATTGTTGTTATTAGTAATTAAAATCAAACTATATTTAGGATACTCATTGTTGTTATAATTATAATCAGACTATAATTAGGATAATCATTGTTGTTATTAGTATTTGTAATTAGACTATAATTAGGATAATCATTGTTGTTATTAGTAATTATAATCAGACTATAATTAGGATAATCATTGTTGTTATTAGTAATTATAATCAGACTATAATTAGGATAATCATTGTTGTTATAATTATAATCAGACTATAATTAGGATAATCATTGTTGTTATTAGTATTTGTAATTAGACTATAATTAGGATAATCATTGTTGTTATTAGTAATTATAATCAGACTATAATTAGGATAATCATTGTTGTTATTAGTAATTATAATCAGACTATAATTAGGATAATCATTGTTGTTATAATTATAATCAGACTATAATTAGGATAATCATTGTTGTTATTAGTATTTGTAATTAGACTATAATTAGGATAATCATTGTTGTTATTAGTAATTGTAATCAGACTATAATTAGGATAATCATTGTTGTTATTAGTAATTAAAATCAAATTATATTTAGGATACAGATTCTTCTTATATAAACTACAAATAAAATCACAACAGACAAAATTATTGAAAATAATTTCAATCATGGCTACTTTTATTGTTTTTAACAATCATGGCTAACGAAAAATAAAATTACTTTTTTGCAAGACCTCATGAGAACTCAGTCAATTGTGTAATCAAAGTTAAGATATAGATTCTCTGGAAGAGTTTGTATAAAAGAAACTCTGCTACACCATCCAACCTTGATATGATTTATCATTTAGTATTTACATTTAAATATCTCAATTTCTTTTTAAATATATTTTTACATTTAACGTATAAGTATTTTTTTGTTTCATATACTAATTTATGAATTAATAATGTTGTAAAACCCGTGTATATGACACGGGTCTAAAATCTAGTGACTTACTATTTATGATACCACTGTTAGGATTTATAACTATTATCAAGAACAATTACACGAGTACGCAGCGGAATAAATCATATGCAATATAATTAATTAACAAAGTAAAAGTGAATGTGTACCTTTTAGCTTAGCTTCCAATAAGTAATAATAATGATAATTATTATTGTTAGGGTTTAAAGTAAAACCCCTCTACGATCGCACACTTGACACCCCTATGAATGTATGCTAGTACCCGATCACGAACTCACAAACCCTTGTGTTTTTCTCCTAGAAGTCGAACCAAACAAAGAACCCGAAAACCCTTTTTCTTCTTGTAGTCGATCGAACAAAGAGAGAAGAGAGAAGAGAGATTTACAAGTCTAAATTGTCTTGTATGTGTGTGTAAAACCCTTAACCCTTAACCCCTATTTATAGGGATTAATTGTTAGGGTTTAAAACTTGGTGAACAAGTTTGAGAGGGATTAGGAAACCCCTCTCCAAACCGTCCCCCCCCCCTCTTTTTGTAATTAGGAAACAACTCCAATTCCTAATTTACACTTTAGTCCTTCTCTTTTAATTAATAAACATTTATTTAACTTTTAACGAATGTTTATTAATCATTTCGTGAACATATTTACATAGAGTATACGTGTCATTTCGTGTGACCCCGTATGCTTAAATATTTTCCGGACATGCATTTATATTAACGTGATCATATTCCAACAGCTCCCACTTGAGCATGTTATAATAAAGGCAATAACATTGGTTAGCGTCTAGCAACACGTCAATGCTCCCGGAAATATTTAAGTATAGTTTCTTAAAGTATTTTGAAACGGTTTCAGTGTTTACTATCCCTTTGTTTCAGATACCTTTGTTAATTATGGATATGGATCAAAGTCATTCCATAATTTAACGATTTTGTTTCTTATTTCTACAACTAATTAAGATTACCAAATTAATCGAGACTCATCTGGAATTCATTTGGGTATGCGCATACAAACATCTTAATTAATTAATGAGGGCGCCAAATGGTATCATTCTTCAATTATTAGTTGAAGGAACAAATCCTATTTTGACTACACGTGTTAGTCATGTCATTTCACTATATTTCTGAAAATAGCCCTTTGTTACCACCTTATTCAGGATAGTTAGAACTATATCAAGAAAATGAAATCCATACATGCATAACCTGCTTGTATCTCAAGTCTAAGGATAAGTAAAGCAACCATTTCATGAATTTCACTTAATGACGCCGATCCATAAAGTGATGATTCGTTAAGTGGGGTAGTCCAATATGCATCTTATGGATATCATGTGAGTTTGGTAGGACCATCTTCAATATTCCTAAGAATATTACCAATCACTCAGATTTGTCTTAGTTTAACTATATTCCCATATATTTAATCGACAATGGACATTTAGAATATAAAGTATTCATGGATTTAAACATGCAAATATAGGATACAATTATATATTGAAATGAAAACAAACATACCAAGTACTTTTAATTCATTTATTAAATAATAATTGTTCAACATCCTTTATCCAAATACCAATCACAGATTTACATGATATAACTAGCTAATTTAAGTCCTATGCCCTCGGCATGCTTATCGAGCTTTCCTTTTGACAAAGCCTTTGTAAAAGGATCAGCTAAGTTATAATCTGTGTGAACTTTGAGTAACTTGATTTCTCCTAGTGCGATCTGTTCACGAACATAGTGATATCGTCTAGGATAATATCTGGCACCTTTCTGAACTCCGGGTTTGTTGGCTATGATTATTGCACCAGAATTGTCGCAATACATATCTATAGGTGTGTTATTTGAGGGAATCACGTCAAGCCCAGAAATAAACTTCCTAATCCAGACTGCTTCCATGGCGGCTTCTGAGGCGGCAATGTACTTAGACTCTGTCGCAGACATAGCAACTGTGGTTTGCTTCTTGCTCTTCCAATCCACCGCGCCTCCATTTAAAATGAAGACATATCCTGACTGAGATTTTGTATCATCTCTATCAGTCTGAAATCCAGCATCACAGTATCCAGTCACTTTGAGCTCTGTATCAGGATTTCCTCCATACACCAGAAATAAGTCTTTAGTAGCTCGCAGATACTTAAGAATGTTCTTCATAGCAGTCCAGTGACTTTCACCTGGATTCTGTTGATATCGACTGACAATATTTTGCGCGAACGCTATATCAGGTCTAGTGATTTCTCCTAGTTCGATTTGCTCTCGAACATAGTGATATCGTCTATGATAATGTCTGGCACCTTTCTGAACTCCGGGTTCGTTAGCAATGATGATTGCACCAGTATTGTCGCAATACATATCTAAAGGTGTGTTATTTGAGGGCATCACGTTAAGCCCAGAAATAAACTTTATAATCCAGACTGCTTCCATGGCGGCTTCTGAGGCGGCAATGTACTTAGACTCTGTCGCAGACATAGCAACTGTGGTTTGCTTCTTGCTCTTCCAATCCACGGCGCCTCCATTTAAAACGAAGACGTATCCCGACTGAGATTTTGTATCATCTCTATCAGTCTGAAATCCAGCATCACAGTATCCAGTCACTTTGAGCTCTGTATCAGGATTTCCTCCATACACCAGAAATAAGTCTTTAGTAGCCCGCAGGTACTTAAGAATGTTCTTCACAGCAGTCCAGTGATCTTCACCTGGATTCTGTTGATATCGGCTAACGATATTTTGCGCGAACGCTATGTCAGGTCTAGTGCATCTTACCGCATACATATATATAAGCCTTTTACAGTTTAACCAATCGATCTTCCTACATTAATATATATGTAAATTTTTAGTACACTTAAAACAATGTAAATGTATATAAACAATATATATATCATGATTCCATTATACAATCCATAGAAGGTAGTCAAAATATTTATGTTCTTGCATTCGAAACATTACAATTGATCATTTTTGAAATCTAAACTAGATAGAAAATTAATATCTTGGGTCTTAATGGTTAATTAGAATGTGTTTATTTAGGATAATTTAATTTGAATATATAACTGATATATAAAATGGTATTTATATTTATAACTATTTAAATAAGATAAGATGAGACACACAATGGGAAATGAAAGATGCGGTTTGGAATCTTTACGTAAATTAAATATTTTAATTGCTCAAACTTGTAAGCATATTTCTCAAACGAGCCAATGGATATATGCTGTTATTATAATAATTTATTATTATAATTATAAGGATAACTCAATTTTATATTTAAATAATGTCTATAATTTATCAAAATGGTTGGTTTGTCTACCAAAGTCTTTATATACTTTTGCATTTTGTGGTTAATTTTACTTTGTATATGTTATAGTTATATTAGCTACATGTTCGCTAATTGATAGTTGTTATGATGAAACTAATTGCAATGCTTGTTTATCGTTGAACAGGTGCAAGGGGATCATCACAGGATAGAGGCTGAAAAGTTAAGATTGAAGTTGTGCTCTTTTTATCAACAAAACAAATGAACCTTTACATTAATTGTTAGTATCGGATATATTAATATCTAACATAAGTAGAACTCGATAAATAGATCTCATTACGACTTTGTAAATTTTGTTCATCTGTATAAACTTAGTATATATCAACGGAGATGTTCGTTTTTACAATATGTAAAAGTCGATATCTAAATCACAGTGGCACTGCTGTAAGACATGTCCAATTGTATATACTTTGTCCATTGCATTATTGTTACATGAAGATAATATAGGTACATGTGTATATATTAGCAGGATACCACGTATGTCGCGAAATAAACATATCTTGTAACTTTTTTATTTTAACGGCATTGAGTAGGAGAATGACAGGATGATAGAAAAGATTGAGAAATAATATGCTGTTATAAAAACTCGATCAATCAAGAACTCATATTTTGCTATCCAATAATGATTAACAAATTAATACTAATAGAACTTAAGTTATTTTATAAATTATATTTTAAATTGTTTTTTGTTATTATGAATTAAAACATAATCAGATAGTATGTCCCAGGTTCAAAAGACAAGTGGATATACTATATCATGTGATCCATGTATGAGAATGGTGAGTCACCGGACATAATTTTATGCGATATACGTTCTGGATATATAAAAAGACTGTACATAGGACGATAGGCTTCTCACTCATTTACCTCATTAATATGTGGTACATATATGCAATTTATACACGACTTAGTTGTTCTTACCTATATGTGTGGTAATATTCGTGTAAATTAAAAGTTCACCAATATAAGGGTGTTCAATTTATAGGAATTCAAATTGAAAAAATCAAGCATCAAACCAAACCGAAGTAGAATTGTTAAAATTGATTTGGTTCTTGAGTTTTTGGTTATTTGGTTTGGTTCTTGAATTTTTGATCATTTTTCAAGGTTCAACAGCTCGCATTGATGGAAAATGTACGCTATTGAAGCCGAACAAAGACAACATGGAATTTGCTAGGTATTGTAAACATATATTAGCCAAATTGCAAAACATGTAGGATTAAGTAATTAAAATGCAATGTAAACTTGGTTGTATTATGATTCTAAAACAAAGGAAATCGGTTATAAAAGTTTATACCGATTAGGAGAATAAGAAGTTATAATTGTGTTGGCCGGAGCTGCTACAATAGCTGAAGCTGGAGGAAAGAAGACTGATAGATGGACTGGAAGGGCGAGACAAAGAGAACTCAATCTAGAATTTCCACTCCTTCTAAAACCCCAAGTACGGCATTAGCAATTGAAGAGCTTAGAATGGGTGGAACTGGCTCAATAATGGTTTAATTTGGCAATATCTCTAGTCTCATGGGGGAATTCCCGTAGCGTGTTCGTCTACTTTTGGATCGTTACGAAATTTGAACAGTAGGTTCGAGACACATAGATATACGATATGACCGGAGGGATCTCCGACATGAGATGCCGAAAAGGAAACATAGCTTGTTGAAGTTGCAGGTCAGATATGTAAGAGTTTCGTTCTTACATATCTAATATGTGTATAGTTATTCTACTTAATTAATCTGATATGTTCTTTTATATTATATCAACTAAAAATGAACCATATAGTTTATAATATCATATAACTAAAAGAATATATATAGTCTTGCATAAATTACACGAACACTAGCGGTTCGAGACTAACCTAGTGAGGAATGACAATTGGTATATATGTTTGTGGCACTTGCAAAATTAAAATATATATACTTAACTCAAATATACTACTATGGAACAGTAGTGATCTCATAGTTGATATATAAATCGAGTGCTTAAGTAACGAATGACATCAATATAATTAACTTCAAATAAACAAGTATGCCATACATAATGCCAACAACAAAATTACAACATATCTAGAAGAATGAAGGATAACACATGTCCTGCTACATTTTCATTGATTGATAAATATGATAATTACTTAAAACTTGGGTTTGGCACACGCACCTCGTGATTACAGTCGCCAAGATTAAAGCCACTAATATATAATTGTAAGAAAAACATCAACTTGAGTAATTAACTATATAGAATTGTGATTGTCAAATATATATTTGTTGGTTTTTAAGTTGATTAACAGCTACTTTAGTGGCATGTTTATATAGTTATTCTAATATGTGGATAACTTTAATTCCATGATGATGTAAGTTCTTATATTTATAATGCAAGAGTAGTACATAGTTATTACCATTGTATAAATACAACAACTCATCATCAAACTTTCTTATCAAACTTTCAACAAAAAAAAATAAATCAACTACTACTAATAGAAACAGAAATTATAAGGAAAGAAATCAAGAAAGAAAAGATGTTCGCATTATCTCCTCCATTGTTTTCAACAACTTATGGTTGGCCCTTGGAGGATTTCAATACCCAAAATCTTCAACAAACTTGCAATGATATTTCTCTAGAATTTGAAGCAAATTCATATGATCATTCCTTTCTTGATTTACCTACATATGATCATCAAATTCTACAACATGATTTTTCATCACCGGATAAGTACATTTCCGTTTCGTCTGAAGGGACTGTAAATGGCGATATTGGTGACTCTAGGAAGGTGTCCAAGAAGCTAAATCATAATGCTAGTGAAAGAGAGCGACGCAAGAGGGTAAACGACTTGTATGCGTTTCTACGATCACTATTGCCCATGTCAAGCCACCAAAAGGTACTTAAACATAAATCTAGTTGACATTTGAGCAAACTCTTTTTGTAAATTACTTGACATTTGAGGTAACTTTTTGCCTAAATCTTGACAGAAAAAAGTAAGTATTCCGCGAACTATATCACACGCTTTGAAATACATACCGGAACTACAAAAGGAAGTG
>CM067171.1:91506186-91638751 GCA_034093135.1 Erigeron breviscapus | reverse complement strand
TCAAGTAACACGTTCTCAACATATCCTCCAAGGTTTGAATGGTTCTCTCACTTTGCCCATCGGTTTGGGGATGATAGGCGGTACTCAAATTTATTCTACTACCCAATCCCCGTTGAAGACCCTTCCAAAAGTTTGACCAGCGAAACTAACATAAGAACCATTAATATCTACATAGTTGGACAACAATTTCTTGTCCCCTGTCATGTGCCGAGAGCATCCACTGTCAACATACCAAAGACTGATAGGCTTCCTTGGTTCTCCCTGCACAATGAACACAAATTAATGTTAATTTCTGAGGGGTACCCAAACCTTTTGAGGTTTAGGTTTGCCGAATTCATCTCTCAAAATTAATTCGGTCCAATATCCATCGCTCTCAGTTGGAGCCTTGGATGTAGATGGTATCATCGATTTTCTTTTAGATGGCGAAATGAAACGAGCCTTAGGAGGAGAATTCTTAGATGAATGTGGACCAAACCTAGGTGTAGCTTCTAATCGATCATAGAACTTGGAAGCATTTCCATTTCTACGAGGAGGTGACCGATTCTGTTGAACTTGCTTATTCCTAGGTGAATTACTCCTATGAGGTGTATGAGATCGACTCGGACTTCCACCTTCATGAATACAATTTGTATCATTTTGTGAATGTCCCTGTTGTTTGGGGGTCTTAGATCGATCTTCTCTAGGTGTTGATGCATGTTGATGTGACAACAGCAACTTAGATTTGATTATGTCTTATTCATCTATATGTAATTGATAGATTATAGACTTTGTGTTTTAATAATGATTGATTACATGTTTTGGTGTTATTTATATGTTTATATATATGATGTTTGTTATGTATATCATACAAGTACAAACATAATATATGTTAGGTTCTTGTACATAAAGTACTTGGAAAATAACAAGGCATAGATATTGATGGTAAGTTGTACTAACGAAGATGATCTTCGTTAGAACGAACGAAGATAATCTTCGTTTGATGGGCTGGGCTGCTAAGTTCGTAAGAACAAAGCCCAGCAGGCCCAATATCGATCATAAACATATATAAACGATTGGAAAACCTAAATTGAATTCCAGTGATATTATACACACCAAAGTGACTAAGTTCGTTGCTAAGCTATAGCAAACGAATATAGATCACATAAGGCTGATTATATTGATATAATTAGCAATATAAACGATAACTAATCAAACTAGTTATCTCGTGAGGATTCCGCACTCACGACATAACAATAGACGATCTCGAGAGCGATCCATAGCTATCGAGGGACTCACAAGTGGTATCAGAGCAATTCGATATCTTATCGAAGGTTCGAGATCGTTTGTTTGATTGTTATTCTCTCAAAAACCTCCCGAAAACCCTTTCTGTCGTTAAGTTCGTTCTCTTTACGAACTTAGCAAAACGAAGTTTGAAAACGAATTTAACTTAAATTCGTTCGAAATTCATCAAACGAAGATAGACTACGAAGTTTCTTTCATTTTCGTTTTGAATCTTCTTCAAACAAATTTTGTTTACGAACTTAACTTATCTTCGTTCAGATTCCTGTCTACGAACTTAACTTATCTTCGTTCAGATTCCTGTCTACGAACTTAACTATCTTCGTTCAGAATTTTTGTCCACGAAATTAGTCTATCTTCGTACTGACTCGGTTCTACGAATTTAATCTAAATTCGTTCCTCTTATCTTCGTTTGAACAGTATTTTTCACTTATGGCTTCTTCATCCTCAACCAACAATGCTGTTGCCCAATATCTCAATTCTCTAGTTATCATGATCATCTGGTAGGGCGTACTAATTCTCCACCAAAGTTAGTCTCATTAGCTGACTTTGGGCGTGGAGAGGTCGATTTGAAGATTTCATTCAACGAGAAGACTTAAATATGTGGCTCATGATCACTGAAGGTTATGAATGGCCCACTCTTACTGTGAATGGAGTTACTTCTACATACAAGGTGGGAGAATTAAAGGGCGAAGAAAAGGCTAACTACGCCATTGAAGTAAAGACTCTTTCCACACTTCGTATGTGCATTCCTCAAGAGTTGGTGCACTTGTTTCCTAAACAAGAATACAAGACTTCAAAGCAATTGTTCGATGCTATTGAAGCTCATTGTGAAGGTGATCCATTATTGAAGCAAAATAGAATTAAAATGCTTAAGAAACAATTTGATTGCTTCAATGCCACAAAGAATGAACAAGTTGAGGATCTTATTCTGAGATATCAACATCTTCTTGCTGAATTAGCATATTTTGACCTTAGATACACTCCTACTGAGATAGTGGATAAATTTTGGATGGTTTGCCGAAAGCTTACAGAGAATTTCGTCATGGATTACAAGAAAGAGCTGATTATGCTTCTCTTCGAATAGATGGAGTTATATCCACTCTAAGAAACAGAGAAATGAAGGATAAAGCAAAAGATCTTCAAGACAACTTCACACAGGATCCATCTCTCTATCATGCCACTATGAAAAATCCAACAGCTAACGTTAATGCTTTCTTTTCGGGAGTTGGTAATACTGGTGAGACAGACAATTGTGGTGCACAAATGGATGGAGATGATTCTTTTGGATTCATGGCTATTGATGCTGGTAACAAGGGTAAAAGGGCTAATGACGGTGCAAAGACTGGAAATATGAAATTCGGAAACATTTCATCTTCTTCTGCAGGTTACAAATCCATGCCTATGAATATGAAATCAGCTGAGGGTAGAATGAATGTATTTGATGCAATGTGTGCTGCACATGAAGCTTTTGTTGCAGGAAGAATCACAGATCCAGCACTTATTGATGAAGATTACGATCAGATAGATCCAGATGATGTTGAAGAAATGGATCTGAAATGGCAATTGGCAATGATCACCAGGAGAGTACAAAAGTTTATGAATAGAACAGGAAGACAGCTTACGGAGGTACTCAAGGATTTGACAAGTCAAAGGTGAAATGCTATAACTGCGAAGGTTTTGGACATTTTGCCAGAGAATGTCAACGGCCTAAGAGAGAGGCAAATGTTACGCCTACACGTCAAGATAGAGGTGGTAATCGTCCGTTCAATCAAAATCCTACTAGAGCTCTTTTGTTAACTGATGATCCTACTGCTAATGTCACTGGAAATGACAAGGCTATAGTAGCTGTTCAACCAGATGGTTCTTATATTTGGAATCTTCCTAATGATGAGAACAATAATGCTTATTTGGCCGAAATTCTTGATAATATGGCTCAAATAGTTGATTCTCCAGATGATTTCATGGACACCACAGTCTACCACAGTGAAGAGCAATTGTATGAAAATACTAAAAGTTCGAATGTGGAATCTGTTGCTGCTGGTGTATATGATACTGATTCCGAATCTGACAATGAGTTAGAAGAAGTCAAGAACCTTGATGAAGTGAAAGCTACTGAAGAGATGAAAGCAGCTGAGGTTAAAGATGATTCTGCCACAGAAAAGAGTGAAAAGACTATTGAGGAGCAGATGCAAGATTTTGAGATTCCGGCTGGCATGACTGTGGATGACTTTGTTGCTTACATGGCAGATTGCAAAGAGGCAGACCAACAGGTATCTTGTACTTTACATAATATTGTTCATGTTTGCAAAATTGTTAATCGCATGTTTGATGAACTTGAACAAAAGAATGAACAAATCAAGAAATTAGAATCTGTTGTCAATACTGCTCATGATGAAAGAGATAAATTAATTAAAAAGGGTCTAACTGTAAATGATAAGAAAAAAATTTTCAAGGAAAAGATTAGATCCTTAGAATCTGACATTAGAGCAATGAAAGATAAAGTCAATCATTCTGTGGCTATAGAAAGAGTAAGTAGTGATGCTTATTCCTTATTAGCTAGAAAGTGTGCTGCCGTAGAAAAGGAACTTGCTGATGCTAGGATAGAAATCTTGGAATTTAAGGCTAAATCTGATTATGCTAGACATTCTGAGCTTTTGATGCATATGAAAAAGTTTGAGAATTCTTCTTCTAAAGTCTTGAAACTGCTAAGATTTCTTATAAAGATGTGCCTCCTCCTTTCAATAATAACTATACTCCTGTTGAACCTAATATTCCTGAAATCCTTCTTCAACCTAGTGTTGTAGATGATAAACCAAAAGACTCAATTTCTGAGGCAAAATTGCCTGAGGGAACAAAAGAGTCTAAAGGAGTTTCTTCTCAACCTAACAAGGAAGAGAAATTGAAAGGTGTTGCTTTAAATCAGTCTACTTCTTATGGTCAGAAAGACAGTATTGTACACTTTACACTTCATAAGAGTAATAGGGTCTATACTGAGTTAGAATTCCCATTAGAATCTATTGACCCTAAGAGGATTGATAAAGTCTGGGATGTTGCTATTGAGGATATGAAGAAATTAAGTCAGCAACGTCTCACTCCATTACCTAAGCAGTCTAGGATTAGAAAATCTGAAGATAACTTAGCCGTTAATGAAGAAGCAACTAAGGTTTTAAAGCACATCTTAATGCCTGCACTTAAGAAATCTTCAAGTAAAGATAGACATGAGAAAGATGGTGTTAGGAAGTCTAGGATTTCACCAACTAAACAAGACCCTGAAAAGGAAAATCAAAGAAAAACAAGTAAGTCAGTGGACACTAGTGCTAATAATGAATCTGTAGGTACCGATAAAAAGGTAGATACAAACAAAAAGTTCAAGGTCCTCTCTTGCTTTGCTTGTCATGAAAAGGGTCATGTTTATAGTGTATGTCCAAATAGACCTCGAAGATCAGGTTCTCCTTCAAAGTCTTCCACTTCAGAAGGAAAAAGGGGGTTGGGTAATAATAAACAGGTTTATGAGGTTAAAGTTCAATCTTCTCCAAAACCGTTTACTATACCTCAACGACGTGAATCTCCACTGAAAGGTTCCTCAGGAAATGTTCATAGGATTTCAAATCGTTTTCAAACACCTCCACGACCTGATCGTTCTGTTCCTAAAAGTCAAAATTCATTCTATGACCAAATTCATTCGAGTGTTCGATCTTCTTATGGCCCTCATTCTCCTAGATCTTCTCCGACGAGAGGTCAGAAGTCTTCTCCTGTGAGAAGACGAGATGAGAATCATGTTCTACCCACGGCTTCTAGCAATGGGTATTGGACTGAACTGATTCTAAGGGATGAGAAGGGACGACCCAAACCTCAGAAGGTTTGGGTCCCCAATGAAAACTAATTTCTCTCATTTTATGTGCAGGGAGTTCCTAGGAAACCAATCCATTTATGGTACCTTGACAGTGGATGCTCCAGGCACATGACAGGGGACAGGAAACTCTTGTCCAATTTTACTGGTATAAATGGGTCGTATGTTTGTTTTGCTGGATCCAAGGGCGGCAATATCACCGGTCAGGGAGATGTCGTCAATGGACAACTTACTCTAGAAAGAGTAAACTATGTGGAACAACTTACTCATAATCTAATGAGTGTCTCATAGATCTGTGACAAGGGCAACAATGTTCATTTCACAGAAAAGGAGGCATTCATCTTGAAGCCGGGTTTCGTTATTCCAGAAGAATGGATTATGCTCAGAGCTCCTAGGAAGAGAGACATTTATGGCTTAGTTTTAGGTGTTGATAATCCAACGGAGCCCCTCTGTTTGTTGAGCAAAGCAAATGAGTCTGAATCTCTCCTCTGGCATCGAAGAATGGGACATATCAACTTTCGGAAGATGAATGAACTTGTTAATCTTGGATTAGTTGATGGTGTTCCAGTTAAGAAGTTTGGGATGGAAGATAAATGTGTACCATGTTTGAAAGGAAAGCAACACAAGAATCCTCATAAATCAAAGGTACACAACACTATATCCAAACCATTCGAACTACTTCATATGGATCTCTTTGGTCCTGTGAACGTAAGAAGCATTGGAGGGATGTTCTACTGTTTGGTGATCACTGATGATTACTCAAGGTACTCATGGGTATTTTTCTTGAAGACAAAGGACGAGACCGCAAACCAGTTTATGGATTTTGTTAGACAAGTTGAGAATGTCCATGAAGTTAAAGTTAAGAGAATCAGGAGTGACAATGGCACTGAGTTCAAGAACAATACTCTTACGGTTTTTTGCTTGACCAAGGGTATTCAACATCAATTTAGTGCACCGTATATGTGAAGGCCAAGCCTCATCTAGGTATCCCATGCATGGTTCCTTTGAATTCAAAGCTTATACTGATTCGGATTATGGTGGCTGCAGTTCGGATAGGAAATCAACGTCAGGTGGATGTCAACTTTTAGGGGGGAGAATTATATCGTGGCAGTGCAAAAAGCAGACATCTGTTGCACAATCTACCTGTGAAGCAGAGTACATAGCTGCTGGTCAATGCTGTTCTCAGGTACTTTGGATACAGCAACAATTGTGCGACTATGGTATGGATATCTCAGACTCTCCTATTGTATTGATAATAAGTCTGCCATAGATATTACTAAGAATCCGAAAAACTTTAAAGTCACCAAGCACATAGATATAAAAGCATCACTTTTTGCGTGACTGTTTTGAGAAAAAGCTTATTCATTTAGAAAAGGTTGTTACTGATGATAACCTTGCTGATCTTTATACTAAAGCTTTTGATAGACCTCGTCATGAGTTGTTATATCAACTCAATGGTATGAAGAATGCCAAGTAGTTTCTCTCAAAGAACTTAAATTTTTCTTTTCGTGTCTTTGTAGTTTAAGTCGTACATAGATAGAGTCAAAAATACAAAAAGAGTTGTCTTAGTATAAGTCTGTATATATCTAGTGTCAGAAAAATACAAAAACATCTGAAAAATAGAAAATCCAAAAATATTATAAATAAAGTAAGGTTACTGCACTACATGAATAGACGTGACGATACTTTAGCTTTTAAGCCTACTTAATTGTACTTTAAAATGCTCAGCTCAGTGATACCATTATATGATGTATCGATAGGCACAAAGTACCAAGGTTTCCTTATAATCTGAACTTAAATGTATACAATGTTCTTATGGGAAACTTATTCAGATATATGGCTGAGAATACTTGTTCTTAAAATAGACAAGTCCTTTAAATCTTATGAAAGATCTTGCATTGTAATTAGGTATATTTGGTCTTTATATAGAAGGTCTCGGATACATATATGTGTATGTATTGCTTTTTCGGATGTATTTTTGTGACAAGATATGCAAATATCAAAATAAATCTGTTGAAAGTATGAAGCTAATGTGGCCTTTCTTTGAGATTCGAACAAGTAAGTCCTTGGGGTGTCTTTGTATACCTAGCCTACCTAAAGTTTCCAACTTGGGATAGGTTGTCAGAAAGTTCGCTACAAGGGTCTCATAGAAAGTCACGGATTTTCATAAGTGCTTTAAAGTAAAATTAATGTCACAAATATGCAAGTACTTGGCATTATGCAATGTTAAGTATATTTCCGTACGTGAGTCAAGTTATGTCCCTTTACGCGTGAGGAATCACCGACCTGTCACCGCTGACTTGATTCTTAAAGACTTTCTCACTTTAATCACCAAATGTCTTAATCTTAGTGCTTGTTTTGATTATGAGAGTGTATCTGAATATGGGGCACATAAGTTCGCAAACTAAAATTGTGGCATGAGTAACTTACTAGGTTACATGGTGACTGTCCTTGGCTCAAGTAATACGAAAGTGCCACAAACCAAAAAGAGACTGGAAGTACCGAGTGTTTAAGAGGACAAACATATTGGTAATCGTTTTTGGATCACTGTTCATAACTAATAATAAGAGAATTATTTCTCGCTGGTAGGCTTATGTAAATGCTAATCTGATCTGATCAGCAGTACCCTAGTCACTTGTAAATAATGAATAAATTAAGATAACTATTGTGTATAGACTAGTTTATTATTCTGTAATTTTTATTCTAATTTATTTTTCTATTTTATTGAGTCAAAATAAGTATTTTCATAAGTTCTTATTGCACGAGAGATTCTACTTAAATTCTGTTGAGTATATGTTTTGCGGAATTCATTCATTTGAATTCTTGATGAGGTTATGTGTTTAGTTCAAAAGAAGATTTTCTGATATGGACATTAATTTGTTTAAGTTTAGAAAATGATCTTTTAAGTGTTATGTGAAAAGTCAAAGTTATTTGAAATCTCACAAGTTTCAGTGTTTACAAGTTATGAATTTAATTAATAACTTGGTGATTTTTAGGGTTTGACAACGGAATGACCTCACTTGATCTTTTGTTAGAATCTTGAGTATTTCATAATTGTTAATCCTAATTTTTGTGTGTTTTCACTTGAATTTTCTGCATTATTGTGCCTTTGCTCTTGTTGCGTTAATGAGTTTTTGGTAAGTGTGCAGTGTTCAAGTTAAGAAGATAAAGTTGGAGTGCTGATCTTTGTTGCAATAATGTGTTATTCATACTCATGATATTGTGGAGACAAGATTTTTGGTATGAAATGACAATATTGAGATGCAAAATTGAGCACGTGAAGGAAGAATACATGAATCTGTCTTTAGAGTATTTATTTACTTTACATTTCATGTATTTAGTGAAAATAATCAGTGTTGATACATGTTTCTTTTGATTCCCGTACCTTGACTTATGACTTGATTTCGGAAACTTTATAAAGTTCTTCATTGGATTTTTGGACTATTCATTGTTTGTTAATTTTGTAGACGGCATCTAATATGGGACTTAAGTGTTTCAAGATGGTTGGCCGTCAAGCATCTCAATGATTAGAGAAATGTTCTCCGTATCATGGTCATGGTTGGTAACGCTGTTAATATGTTCATTGATTATTTTAAGGTTTGTTGAAGGTTGATTTTAGACCTTGGGGTTCTGTTTTTAATTCAAGATTATAATGTTTGTAAAATACTTACATTATGATGATGATTTTAGATGATGGTACTTTTTGGTACAAGGCATGAACAAGTTGCTTTTAACGAGTTGTTGCTATGTACAGGATTAGGTCAAAGGGTCGCATCGTGGAGAGTTAGTGATGAAAAATCTGGAAAATTTTCTAAGTACAAATTTGTTCTTACGAAGATAGTGTTTAACTTCGTTTGGAATTTGTCGTCAGAAAATTGAACTTATTTTCGTTATCTAAAATCGTTCCATTTGGTTTTAACGAAGATAATCTCTATCTTCGTTCGAGTTGTTTTTACGAAGGTTAACTTCGTTCTATCTTATTTTCGACCGACTTTCTAACCGACCCGGTTTGACCCATCTTTTACCCATCTATCTATATATACACTTAATTCGTTTTATGGTTTTCCTTGCCAGAATTATTAAAGATATAACGAACTTAAGCTGTTTAAACCCCTATCTCTTCATCAATCAAATTAATTGATTTCATTCGATTCACGGTTTATTATTTCGATCCTTGTTGAAATAAGTAATTCAGGTATCTGATCTAGCTTCGTCATTCACAAATCCACAAATTTTGATTATTGTTTTTGCCCAATCTTTCCATGAACTCATCGCCCGACGGAGCCAGGGGAAAATATAGTGTGGGCAGTACTCTACCCCCGCTAAGCTTTCTTTTTTACTTATCTTCCCCTCTTACTTCAAGACCCCCATCCTCTACCTTTACCCACCCTTGCCCCCTACCACCCCCCCCTCGCTCCCCTCCCGCCCCTCTACCCTCCTCCCTCAGCATGTCAACTAACTTTTCCACTCTGTCGAAACCCCCCATCTCCGCAATTTGTTATCCCCTCTATCTCCCCATACCACACCACCCCTCTCTTAACCACTCCCGGTTTCCCCGCCCCTCCTTGCCCGCTCTTATACCTCTTCATGACTTTCCCCGACACCTTTTCATTCTTGTCCCTCTTCTTTTATTTATTTCCTCATCTCCAATCCCGCCCCCCCCTACATTTTTCTGACTCTTTCCATCTAAATCTCCCCCGCTACATCCAACAGCATTTTCTCCGCTTCTCGTAACTCAACCCCCCTCCTCTCTTCACCCTCACCCCCTACTCCATCTCTTTCTACCCAACGCCCCATTTCTACTTACCCTATTGTTATAATTCTCTCTCTGCCAGGAGTCCTCTACCCAATTTTCTTTACTTCCTCTTACTTCCCCGCTTTTTCTCCCTACTTTCTTCTCTCAATTATTGGCCTCTCTCGATCAATTTGTACCTCTTTTCTCATCCCCTCACTCACCCCCCCTCACTCCCTCCCCCCCCCCCTCCCCCACCTCATCACATACTCATTCGTTTTTTAAAAAATATTTTTTTAGGGTTTAATTTCGTTTTGAATTTTAAACTATTGGATCCTTAATTTGTTTGTAAAATCGATATGGTTTATGTTTCATTTAGTTGATACAGATGTTTTGTAACTAATTTCGGGCAAAACAAGTGTTAATCAATTTTATTAAAATCAACTATTTGATTTTGGAACCAACAGTCTGTTCAGCATGTCTACGAACTTCTTGTTCGTTTATTGTCTACGAACTTAGATTCTCAAAAAGGGCTTACGAACTTACACTTCGTCATCTCTACGAACTTAGGTTCTCAAAAAGGACTTACGAACTTAGACTCTTCTTTCAACTAACGAATTTAGAGGTTTTTTGTGACAAACGAATTTAGTATGCTTCAGAGCTATCTTCGTTCATTGTTAACCAACGAACTTAAAATCTATTTTCGTTTATTGTTCTCTAACGAATTTAAAGTCTATCTTCGTTCATTCTTAACAAACGAACTTAAGGTCTATCTTCGTACATTCTTAACTTACGAACTTAAAGACTAATTTCGTACAGTTCCCACTTATGAGATCATTGATTAAGTTCATCTAAGACTGCTATTCATTTCTTGTGCTAATCTTATACTTGTTTTTCAACTATGATTTGTTTTTGCAGAAATGGCTCTTGCTCCACGACAGTTCTTTAAGAAGCACAATTTGGCCTTAAATCTGGACCCCGATCAGCATAATTCTGAACGCTACCATGAAATGTTTGACTTTATTGCTCGATCTAGGCTTTCCTTTGCATTTTGTGATTCACCTAGATTGGTGAGGCAGTATATCGATGACTTCTGGAGGACTGCTCATCAGGTCATGGTTAATGGTCGTAGCTATGTTAGAGCAACTGTCGAAGGAATCACTTTTGATTTTAATGCTGCGATACTTCGTGAAATTCTACATTTGGGTGAAGAATCAGACGACGCAGTAGAATTAGCTTACGATTTTGACCTTATTCGTCGGTGTTTTCAAAGAATGGGATATGTGGTCAAATAAAGCTTCCTTTTGATAAGAGTGGATTTCAAGGACGTTGGAGATACCTTGCTTACGTGTTGTTAGTAAGTCTAAGCAATCGTAAGGCTGGATTTGATCAGCTTTCTGCTCAGATTTCTTCGCAGATGGTTGCTTTGGTATATAATAGACCTTATCCGTTTTCAACATACTTCTATCATGCGTTTGTTGATCAAATCAATGCCAAGGCGAAGAATAGGTTTCTGTTATATCCTCGTTTTGTTGTGGCGATAGTTAGACATTTTTGTCCGAATTTGGTATTTGATCAAGGTCCACGCTATGTACCACATGCTTGGCCTCTACGTATATTTGCTGATTTAGATGCCAATACTCGAAATGTAGCTGGACTAAATAATCCACCATTGTTTGGTCATTTGATTAATCCAAATTATCGATCTCGCTTTGAGAATGATATGTTGGTGGATGCTGAAGACAATTCTGATCATGAGGATGCAGAGAGTTCAGATGATAGTTCGGATGGTGATTCTGATGATTCAGATAGTGAGATTGATGGTGATGATGATGTAGTTGAAGCAGACACAGATGAATACGATAGTGTCGCTGCTGATTCTGGTAATGAGCATCGAACGAAGATGGCTCATGATGTACCTGCTGCTTCAGGAAGTGATAATTCATATCACTTTTCTCGAGAAGATGTATCTGGTGCTTTACGCCGTGAGCGTCGGAGTAAGGCTTGTCATTCTTCACCGGTTCTTTCTGAAACGAATCAATCTGTTCAAGAAGAAGTTAATCTGAATGAGAATGTTGGTGCTGAACAAGAGGTTGTATCTGATTATCAAGAACAATTGGAACTTAGAGATATAGCATCAAGTCCAGTACATGAAGGTACAAGTAATGTTGGATTGAAGAGGACACTGGATGCTCCTCTAACTTATCGCAGAGCTAAGCGTGCAAGAATTTCTGAGGATACTTCAGCACCTGCAGCTGCTGCTGATATTCCTGCTGTCTCAACAGCATCAGTTCCTACTGTTGCTGGCAGTGTACCATTACGTCCACTTTTGCCTCCTGCCAGATCCATATTGCCCAGATTGCCTACTTTTCCTCCTATTCCTTCAGATTACTCCCTAGTCAGGCGTATAGATGTTCTCCAGGCTCGTGTTGATACCTTAGAGTCTGATCTTACGAATGTTCAAGGTGCTTTGACCTTTTTAATAAACTGGGTCAAGAATCAAGGGGGAGATGTTCCTGAAGAAGTCTGCAGATTATCAGCAGCTCAGCCAAGACGTCAGAATGATGATGATGATGCTGGTAATAGGAGTGATTCTCGCCCAGTTTCTGACAAAGGAAAAGGGGTTGAGACTCAGGGGGAGACAGGAAGAGATACTGCCCAGACTGGTACTTCTGGTACGGGTGGTTCAAGTGCTCCTCGAGAGGCTGAAGTTATTGAAGCACTTGATTCAGGTAATTCTTCAAAATCGGTTGATTATTTAAGTGATGATCAAGTTGAAGCTGAAACTGAACGATTAAAGCGTGAAGTTAAGGCAAAATTTGGACATGACTATAATACCGAAGAAAATGCTTTTCATTCTGTATTTGATAACTTATTAGATAAACAGCAAGAAGCAGAAACTGAAAGAGAAAAAGAATTACAGATTCAAAGGCAAACAGCCTTGGAATCTGATTCTGATTCTGATTCAACTTATGATTTCGATAAAGATTGATAAAGTGTATATTAGGTTGCATGTAATAAGTTTACGACATGTAAATGTAATTTATCTTATTTCAATGCAATTATATTTCATCTTTATTATTATTATTATCATGATTATTCATTGTATTCCGGTGTTCATTTTGTGTAATCTTAACAGATGATACAGATGATACAGAATTACTCTTCGATGGTGATGAACTTGAGGAGGGTGAGCTTGTTCCTGAACCGGATATGAATATATTCAAGAAACCTTATGGGTTTGATGATGTTTGGGATTCAACTCCTGAAGACCCATCAGTGGAAGAAAGAAAAGAGTTGGAAATAAAGAGGAAAGAAGTTAAGGAAAGAATGCTTCAAACTTCAATTAGTAGCTCCGCTAAAGTTTTAAACTTCGTGGTATATGCTAGGATTGATGATGCATTGATTCCTTTTCACTGGGAAATCAATTTGACAAGACCTTTTAATCCAAATAATTATCCTGTACCTCTCAGAGAAGATGATCCACTACATGAGATTGATAGACTTGTGCCTGGTCAAAGAATCAATGATTATATAGTCACATGGGATACTTTGAAACCCATCATGTATTGGACTCATATCTCAGATAAAGATGCTGCAAGATATAAGATAATAATCTGGAGTTGGTTTTATGATGAAGAACTGAAGCTGTTTGTTCTTAAAAGACCAGAAGGTTGTCAATATCTAGCATGGCATGAGAGACATTTCAGAAGTTTGTGTGAGGAAGACTTACATGAACTGGGAAATAACAGGATTATCAATCCAAGTAATTATGGTCTTGCAGATGTGATTGGTAAGAATCTTCATGAAGATTTCAAGTTGAGGTCGAATATGAAAAACTCTGAAAAACCAAAGTTTCATATTGAACCAAGACAAAAGAAGAAGGTGGTGAAGCCAGATAAAAGTGTTGAGTATATTCAACGTGATATCAAATGTATGATCAAGGTCCCTGCCAAGAAATGGGCACAAGATGTCTTGGATAAACTGGATAATTGGGAGATTGATCGAAATTCTGGTGAAGCTAAGATGTATGCAGACTCAAAGAAGAAGATTTTGTTGAGAAGGATGTATGATCCAATGCAGTTGGTGAACTTCTCAAGAAATGATCAGAGAAAATTGTATGATACTGAATGCTCATTTTTACCATTCTGGAAGAATGAAGAAGATAAATATCGTAAGATTCTCCAAGTTTGCTTACATGAAAATATCCATGCAAATAGCAAACGATTGTTATTTGATGGATGATGAAGATTTTTGAAGACTGAAGAAATCGAAGATGCTGCTGTCAAAGGGGAGTTTGTTGATGCATGTTGATGTGACAACAGCAACTTAGATTTGATTATGTCTTATTCATCTATATGTAATTGATAGATTATAGACTTTGTGTTTTAATAATGATTGATTACATGTTTTGGTGTTATTTATATGTTTATATATGATGTTTGTTATGTATATCATATAAGTACAAACATAATATATGTTAGGTTCTTGTACATAAAGTACTTGGAAAATAACAAGGCATAGATATTGATGGTAAGTTGTACTAACGAAGATGATCTTCGTTAGGAACGAACGAAGATAATCTTCGTTTGATGGGCTGGGCAGCTAAGTTCGTAAGAACAAAGCCCAGCAGGCCCAATATCGATCATAAACGTATATAAACGATTGGAAAACCTAGATTGTTAATTCCAGTCGATAATTCACACACACCAAAGCGACTAAGTTCGTTGCTAAGCTATAGCAAACGAATATAGATCACATAAGGCTGATTATATTGATATAATTAGCAATATAAACGATAACTAATCAAACTAGTTATCTCGTGAGGATTCCGCACTCACGACATAACAATAGACGATCTCGAGAGCAATCCATAGCTATCGAGGGACTCACACTAGGTGACATACTCCTAGATTGAGGTGATAAATTCCTCAACTTATGAGATGGTTTTCTATGTTCATTAACCTGACTAGAACTATTAGAACAACCATAAGATATGGATCTAAGAAATTTGACATAGTTCTGTGCATTTATATCATTTGGATGTCGCTTAGCGTAATCCTCATAATATTTCCTTTTATATGCACTCATAAACTGGCTAGAGCTAACTTGATCAACTAATCTACCTTTCCCATTAATCTTATGAGATCCAAATGTGTCTTTAGACTTGACTGAAGATTCTTTTTTAGAATCCTTGGAAGTCTTAAGTGGACACTTACTAGCTATATGACCCTTATCATGACAAGTATAACATAATTTATCCTGTTTTCTTTTAGGGTGATCATATGCTATTTCAGGGACTGGTATTCCATAAGCCTTCATTTCAGCAATTGTATCTAGTGTTTGAATTGCTTCTTTCATGGTCTTTACAGGCTTTCGTGGAGCAAAATGTCTATTCTTATATGGAATTTGTTCTTCTAACCATTCTTCTTTATTTTCTACACACCAAACTTTATCAATTTTAGATTTAGGTTGAATCCTAGTTATAGATACTTCTCTGTCAAAGAATACTGTATCACAGTCTTTCAGAGTATAGTATACAACTTCATCAGGATCAAAATCTAATTCAGTCTCTATCTCCTTTTGGTGATCTTTTTGTAGAAGTAAATCAGAATCTTTAGACAATTTACTTTCCTTCTTAAGAATATCATTTTGAGTGTTTAAGTTAGCTACACTTTCACTTAGATTAGACACCTCAAGTTTCATTTCAGACACCATTTTGCAAACATTTACAATTGAAAGCAAAGAACATGATACCTTCTGATCTGCAGCCTTGCAGTCTGCCATGTATGCAACAAAATCTTCAGTTGTCATACCTTCAGGTATCACAAATTATTTCATCTGATCTTCAATGCTCTTCTCGACAATGTCATCAACTGGTTTAGATGACTCAGAATTTCCTTCAGTAGCTTTAACAGCTGACATAGGTTCACTCTCAGATCTCACTATCTCAGCAACCTTCTTCATATTCTGCTTAACTATCTCAGATGCTCTCTCTTCACTAGTGTATACAACATAATCAATTGTTTCAGCAACTTCATTTGCAACATGTGCATAGTCATCATAAATCTCAACTAAAAATGCATGATTTGAAGTATCTTCAGATTGTGTATCCCACTGATAAGTACCATCTGGATTTTGAACAACAACAGCCTTGGACTCCAGAAGCTGAGGAGATCCTTGCTGTTGAGGAGTAGCAGGAAAAGTAATCATTGCTTGAGTTTTCTGGTAATTGGGTGGAGTAATACCGCCTTGATTGTAGTTTTGTCTACCAGCAACGGTATTATCGGTCCTCTTTGGACGTTGACACTCTCTTGCAAAGTGACCAAATCCATCGCAATTATAACATTTCACCTTGGATTTGTCAAAACCTTTTGTGCCATTACCCAAAAATCTTCCAGTTCTCTGAGAAAATCTTCTGACTTTAATAGTTAACATTGCAAGCTGCCATTGTAGATCCATTTCTTCTAAATCATCAGGATCTAATCTGATTGTAATCATCATCAATCAATGCAGGATCAGTAACCTTTCCACCAATATAAGCTTCATGAGCCGAACAGAAGGCTGAGTATAGATTCATTCTTCCCTCTGCAGAGCTCATACTCATTGGCATGGAATGATATGACTGAGTATTGCTCTTAACATTAGCTGTGGAATTGTCATAAGCAACATAACCTGCAATTCCATCTGCATCAACTATTGGTGTAGTTTCAACACCACTTAGAAATGCATTGGATCCCGAGCTAGTACTTGCCAAATGAACTGAAGAAGCATGATATAAAGATGGATCTTGAGTAAAATCCGCATGAGTATCCTTGATTCTTCTCTTCATTTCTCTATTCTTAAGTTTGGAGACTACTGTTTCAAAATCCCATGAACTGTATTCCTTGTCATCTTGAAGATGATGAACATATTCAGTCCATATTTTTGGTAGTGAGTCCAAAAACTTATCTACTAACTCAGTCTGAGGATAGACAACCTCAAAATATGATAACTCAGTTGTCAGATGACTGAATCGAGCAATTATCTCATCAAGAGATTCTCCTTTCAGTCCATTAAAGGCCTCATACTGACGTTTAAGAAGTTTAATACGATTTCTCTTCAAAGTAGCATCGCCCTCACAGTACTTTTCTAGAGCGTCCCACAAATCCTTTGAAGTAGTGTACTTTTTGAACAAATGTACACTTTCTTGTGGTAAGGCCATAGTAAGAGTTGAAAGAGCCTTTCCTTCCACCATGTATTTCTTCTTTTCATCGTCTGGCATATCAGTATAAGTATATCTACCAATTACGCCATTTTTCTCATAAGTTGGCCAATCAAAACCTTGAGTTATCACCACCCACATATCAATATCATTCAGACGAACATAATCTTCAAATCGTCTTTTCCACATCCAATAATTCTCCATACGGAAAAGCTTTGGAGGTGTGTTTCCACGACCAACCTCATGATCGTGCATGATAAGTTAATTGATAAGTGTGGCATTAGGAGAGTTTCCGGCAGCAGGTACAGTAGTCATTTTGAATCGTTAAACAAAAAGAGTTACTGTAGCACACGTGTTCGTGCTGATGTGGCACGAAGTAAAGCACACGAAGACACTGAGTTCGTGCTGACGTGGCACGAGGTCACACGAAGTGACACACGAAGGACACCTGGCACGATATGAACCACGAAGAGCAGTTCGTGCTGATGTAAGCACACGAACAAGAATCACCTCGTGCTGACGTAAGCACGAGGTCACACGAAGTGACACACGAAGGACACCTGGCACGATATGAACCACGAAGAGCAGTTCGTGCTGATGTGCACGAAGTAAAGCACACGAAGACACTGAGTTCGTGCTGACGTGGCACGAGGTCACACGAAGTGACACACGAAGGACACCTGGCACGATATGAACCACGAAGAGCAGTTCGTGCTGATGTAAGCACGAAGAAGCACACGAAGGACACCTGGCACGATATGAACCACGAAGAGCAGTTCGTGCTGATGTGCACGAAGTGACACACGAAGGACACCTGGCACGATATGAACCACGAAGAGCAGTTCGTGCTGATGTGGCACGAGGCACACGAAGGACACCTGGCACGATATGAACCACGAAGAGCAGTTCGTGCTGATGTGGCACGAAGTAAAGCACACGAAGACACTGAGTTCGTGCTGACGTGGCACGAGGTCACACGAAGTGACACACGAAGGACACCTGGCACGATATGAACCACGAAGAGCAGTTCGTGCTGATGTAAGCACACGAACAAGAATCACCTCGTGCTGACGTAAGCACGAGGTCACACGAAGTGACACACGAAGGACACCTGGCACGATATGAACCACGAAGAGCAGTTCGTGCTGATGTAAGCACACGAACAAGAATCACCTCGTGCTGACGTAAGCACGAGGTCACACGAAGTGATTAAGCCCAGATCCATCATACGGCTTGCCTTCGTGCTGACATCAGCATGAGGACACCACAACGTACTGATGACGTCAGCACGAAGTGCGTATCTTGGATGCTTATTTTGCTTAGTACATAACGTTCAGCCATCGTTTAAGTATTCTATGACACTTATAAACCTTGGCTCTACATTCTTGTACCTGCAAAACAATTATATAACACACAAACATAACATGATCTTATATTAAAGTTCAAACGTAATCATTAAATACAAACGTAAGTCCTAATGACTTATTATTTAAACGATTACACAGATATTCCTAAGAACAAAAACGTTAATCAAATCTACGTTGCTACTGTCACACAAATCTGCATCTACAGATATAAGTTCAAAAATCAGTTTTTTTCGATAATAAATCCTTAAGATATATAATTACCCAATGTTAAATCATTTAACCATTAATTTCATTAAGGCTATGATCCAATTGACATATCATCATTTCATCAGTTGATCTGCTAGAAATGACGTACTCAAAAGGTAAGTGACGATCAGTAATTGCATTACAAGTACAATTCCTAGATTTATGGGACTTACAAATGACACTTATAGGGCATTAAGTGTTTTGTAATCATGTTTTGTCCCATCTTACGCCACGGGTCAAGGTCTCACCGCTTAACTCGTTTTAAGTCGCCCAATTAAGAACTTGTAAATAGTCTACCTCCGTCTCACGATGAGTAGTAATTTACCTTGGAGTTACAATTCACCTACGTCTCACGTAGAGCAAAAAGCACTTGCAAATGTTCTTAGCAAAGTGGGTGGCAAAGACTTAACTTTAATTGGGTAATGCAATTGATGTGAATCAAAAGTTTATGTATGAAGATTCATGCACATCTTCATAACATAATGTTTAATAAAATCATTTTTATTGTCTTAACAACACAAAAGAGCTCGGTAGCTCCATTCGAACGCACAAAGAAGCGCAGAAGTAAAGGTTTGCGATAGACGCAATTAAGAACCCACTTCTTTAGGGAGCTAGCGCATCCCGACTTATACCTCTCTTAGAGTTTGTTCAAATGGGTGAGTCGGTGTATCTTTTGATTGTAAGACACCAATTTTATTAAAACAAAATCATATTTCGATATTTATTAGTCAAGTTTATTCTTTTCTTAAAACAATTTTGCATCACCATTTACAATAATAGCAAAATAATTAACTCACTAACTATTAACAATTAATCATGCAACGATTTATGGTGGGCAACCTAAATCATGGTCACTATGGTTAATGTACATGTTTAAGAATGGCTTCCCCTTCATAGAAGAGGATCACATACATCAAGTTACCTTGATTGCGTAAGCCTTTAAACAATATACAAACAATTATCAAATAAAACATAGAATAAGATGCTGACTGGAAATTTCCAGCAGCTAGACGACCAGATTTGACATAGTAAACGTCCGAATTGGCCTTAGCTCAGAACCACAAAGTTATAGCCCTATGAATTGTGCATCTACAGTCCAAAGGAGAGCTCCTAACTCATTACGGTTGATTTTATATGAATTATTTAGTGAACAGGTGTCAAACAGAAAAAATCACACGAAAAATTCACATAGTCACACAATTATCAAATAATTAACCCTAATTATTGGACCATTAAACTAAGCAATACATATCAATATATCTAAGTAATAATCATAAAGAATTTTGCATAAATTTCTTATGATTTTTACTTCTATTTAACAACATTAAATTAAAGATACATAAAACATGCAATTTATCACATAAACATGCTAATTCACATAATCAAAACTTGCATAGAGGGTTTCAATTAACCATTAACATTAAGTAGGTTGAATTAATAATAAAAAAAAACAAAAACCTAATTTTATTTTTTATTAAAATAATAAACAAAACAAATTTTAATTATTTAATTTTAATTAATCAAACCAACCCTCAAAACCCCCCTCAAGTTTTGAACTTTGTAACTAATATATCACATATTAGGCTCGTGATACCACTGTTAGGATTTATAACTATTATCAAGAACAATTACACGAGTACGCAGCGGAATAAATCATATGCAATATAATTAATTAACAAAGTAAAAGTGAATGTGTACCTTTTAGCTTAGCTTCCAATAAGTAATAATAATGATAATTATTATTGTTAGGGTTTAAAGTAAAACCCCTCTACGATCGCACACTTGACACCCCTATGAATGTATGCTAGTACCCGATCACGAACTCACAAACCCTTGTGTTTTTCTCCTAGAAGTCGAACCAAACAAAGAACCCGAAAACCCTTTTTCTTCTTGTAGTCGATCGAACAAAGAGAGAAGAGAGATTTACAAGTCTAAATGTCTTGTATGTGTATAAAACCCTTAACCCTTAACCCCTATTTATAGGGATTAATTGTTATGGTTTAAAACTTGATGAACAAGTTTGAGAGGGATTAGAAAACCCCCTCTCCAAACCCCCCCCCCTCCCCTTTTGTATAATTAGGAAACAATTCCAATTCCTAATTTACACTTTAGTCCTTCTCTTTTAATTAATAAACATTTATTTAACTTTTAACGAATGTTTATTATTCATTTCGTGAACATATTTACATAGAGTATACGTGTCATTCACTACAAGAAAAAATTCTATTAGTGACCACTTTTTTAATGACGAAATTTTATTTGGTCACTAAAAAGACCATTTTGTCACCATTAAAAAATGTCATCACTAATTTTGGTCATTAAATAAAATTAGTGTCAAAAACAATAGTTGTCACTAAATAAATGAATTAGAAACCAAAAAGTGGTCACTAAATTAAAAGTTGAAAAACAAAATCGAGTAGTTAGTATTTAGTAACATAGTAATTTAGAAACAAAAAATAATTTGGTTACTATGTAATCTGTTAAAAGTTTTTATTCGAGAAAATTTCAATTCAATAATTCATGTCAATAAACTTAAAATTACAACTGAATCCTAAAGTATGGTGCCACCGACTTATCATCTTATTTACAAAAATGACCCTAATGTATCACAAGAATTACAAAAATTACCGACTTATCCATTTAATCCCCTTCAGCTTGAAACGCTTTCTCCTCGGTTAGTAGGTGTGAAAGAGTATTAATTAGTTTATATCCAAATACAAAATCAATATCAGAATTTCCCCAAAATCAATATCCAACTACAAAACCACGTCATGATGTGACATGAAATTCTCTATCGGAAGCAGCCATTAAAACCACCTCCACGACCGCCATCGGAAGCAGTCATTACAACCACCGCAACGACCCCCATCGGAAGCAGCCATTAGAACCACCGCAAAGCCGCCATCGGAAGCAGGTCCGCAACCACCACGATCGTTTCTTCAAGGTTAATTCCGCTCTAAATTGATTATTTTACATGAAATTTGATATTATTTAACTTTAAATTAGTTTTAATTTAACTTTCAATTTGCTTTCAATTTTTCAAAATAGATGTATTATTTGGAATTTGTTAAATATGAATTTGTTATGAATTTCAACTTTAATTTAGTATTAAACTTTAATCTGAATAATTGTATTATCTTTGTTGGAATATATAACTAAATATCATTATTCACGAGTACGCAACGGAAGCAAATCAAACCATGTAATCAAATAATTAACCTTGAAATAGGATTAAGGAATACCTCTTAATGTAGATGATAAAGTAAAGAAACTTTAAAAGAATTTGAAGTAAATCCCTCTACGATTGCACACACGATCCACCGATATAGGTGTGCTAACACTTGATCACGAACCGAGCAACCTTGCTCTCCTTCTTCAAAACCGAAAACCAAAAACCCAAAGGGTTTTCCCTTGGTTTTGGCCGTCCAAGATAAGAGAGGAGAGGGGAAGATGAGAGGTTTTGGAGTTACAATTCTTATGTGTAATTGTTAAAAAAAACCATAAGCCTACCTTTAGTATTTATAGGTAGACCCAAACTTGGCCATCAAGTTTAGGGTTTCACTAGGAAACCTAGTAGGGAGGCCGGCCCCCTATGGCTTTTCTAGAACCTTCCCTTAATCGTTTTATCTCCTTACTTTAACGACCGTTCGTTAACTTATTCGTGATCCATATTAATTAATAAATCAATTAATATATAACTAAATATCATTATTCACGAGTACGCAACGGAAGCAAATCAAACCATGTAATCAAATAATTAACCTTGAAATAGGATTAAGGAATACCTCTTAATGTAGATGATAAAGTAAAGAAACTTTAAAAGAATTTGAAGTAAATCCCTCTACGATTGCACACACGATCCACCGATATAGGTGTGCTAACACTTGATCACGAACCGAGCAACCTTTGGCTTGATCTCCTTCTTCAAAACCGAAAACCAAAAACCCAAAGGGTTTTCCCTTGGTTTTGGCCGTCCAAGATAAGAGAGGAGAGGGGAAGATGAGAGGTTTTGGAGTTACAATTCTTATGTGTAATTGTTAAAAAAAACCATAAGCCTACCTTTAGTATTTATAGGTAGACCCAAACTTGGCCATCAAGTTTAGGGTTTCACTAGGAAACCTAGTAGGGAGGCCGGCCCCCTATGGCTTTTCTAGAACCTTCCCTTAATCGTTTTATCTCCTTACTTTAACGACCGTTAGCTAACTTATTCGTGATCCATAAATTAATATATCAATTAATATTAAATGAAATCAAACATATCAAGTACTTTATTTCATTATGAAAAATATAAATTGTTTAACATCCCTTATCCAAATACCGAAACAACAGATTTACATGAAATAACTAGCTAATTTAAGTCCTATGCCCTCGGCATGCCTTTTAAGCTTGGGCCTAGCCAAAGCTTTTGTGAAAGGATCAGCTAAGTTAAAATCTGTGTGAACTTTGAGTAATTTGATCTCTCCTAGTTCGATCTGTTCACGAACATAGTGATATCTTCTAGCATAATGTCTGGCACCTTTCTGAGCTCCGGGCTCGTTGGCAATGATTAATGCACCAATGTTATCACAGTACATATCAGTGGGTAAGTCACTCGAGGGGATCACGTCAAGCCCGCTAATGAACTTCCTTATCCAGACTGCTTCCATTGCAGCTTCTGAGGCGGCAATGTACTCAGACTCTGTTGCAGACATGGCAACTGTGGTTTGCTTTTAGCTCATAGCATTCCACCGTGCCTTCATTTAAATAATGAAGACGTATCCTGACTGATATTTTGAATCATCTTTATCAGTCTGAAATCCAACATCACAGTATCTATTCACTTTGAATTCTGGATCAGAATTTCTTCCATACAACAAGAATAATTCTTTAGTAGCACACATGTACTTAAGAATATTCTTTACAGCAATCCAATGATCCTCTCCAGGATTTTGTTGATAATGGTTAACTATATTTTGCGCGAACGCAATATTAGGTCTAGTGCATCTTACCGCATACATGATAGATCCCACCGTCGAAGCATAAGGAACTCTTTGCATACGCTCCACCTCATTAGGTATAGAAGCACCGTTCTTGCTAGATAAATTAAGTCCTTGCATGAGTGACCTTATCAATATAAGCACTTTGACTTAGTCCAATTAACCGCTTTGATCTATCTCGGTAGATCTTGATTCCAAGAATAAATGCCGCTTCTCCTAAATCTTTCATGGAAAAACACTTTTCAAGATGGGATTTAACATCTTGCAACATTGGAATGTGTTTTCCTATGATGACATCAACATATAAGACAAGGAAAGTAACATTACTCCCACTAGCTTTGCGATATACACATGGCTCATCGGGATTTTGAACGAAACCAAACTTTTTGATTTCTTCATCAAACCGCTTATTCCAACTTCTTGATGCTTGCTTTAGTCCATAAATAGACCTTTGAAGCTTGCATACTTTGTTGGGATGTTTTGGATCAATAAAACCTTCAGGTTGATCCATATAGACTTCTTCATCCAAGTAACCATTTAAGAAAGCAGTCTTAACATCCATTTGCCATATCTCAAAGTCATAGTACGCAGCTATGGCTAAGAGAATCCTAATGGCTCTAATGTCCGCAACTGGAGAAAAGGTCTCATCATAGTCAACACCGAAACGTTGAGTATAACCTTTCGCCACGAGACGAGCTTTATAGGTGTGTACATTTCCATCCATGTCCGTCTTCTTGAAGATCCACTTACACCCAACAGTTTGAGCATTTTGTGGAAGATCAACCAAGTTCCAGACTTGATTGTCTTTCATGGATTTTATTTCCACCTTCGTAGCTTCAAGCCATTTGTCAGATCCGCAGCTTTGAAATTCGGAGGCTCATCGAGATCTCCTAAAACATTTTCTTCTACCATCAGACATAATCTGTCAGTAGGACGTCTTGTCCTTATGGACCTACGAAGTGGAATCGCTTCATCATCATCGACTTGAGGTTCATCACTTTGAACATTCCCCCCCCCCCCAAGTTGATGATTGCTGGGAGCTTCAGAAGGTGACACATCTTCTTCTTGAGTCTCATCAAGTTCTACAACCCTCCCACTGTTCTGTTGAGCTAAGTTCTTTTCAAAGAATTCAGCATATCGAGCAACGCGAACAGTGTTTTTGACAGGATCATAGAAGTCGTAACCCATCGTTTCCTTAGGGTATCCGACAAAGATGCACTTAGTAGTTCTGGGTCCAAGTTTGTCAGGCGTATCGCGCTTCACAAGTGCCTCACATCCCCAGACTCTTAAGTAAGACAGATTAGGGATATCCCCATGCCATAATTCATATGGTGTCTTGTCAACCTTCTTGGTTGGAACCATATTGAGAATGCGTACATCAGTCTTTAGAGCATAATCCCAAAACAAAATTGGGAGAGTCGTAAGGTTCATCATAGATCTCACCATGTCTAGCAAGGTTCGATTTCTCCTTTCAGACACTCCATTATGTTGAGGGTATGGAGGAGTAAGCTGTTGGACAATTCCACACGCTTTTAGATAATCCTTAAACTCTTGGCTTAAGTATTCACCACCTCGATCCGAACGAAGAATCTTGATGGTTTTGCCGAGTTGATTTTCTACTTCATTTTTAAACTCTTTGAATGTTTCAAACACTTCATGTTTATGTTTAAGCAAGTAAACATAACCATAACGACTGAAATCATTCATAAAAATGATAAAGTAGCTAGCATCTTTCCTTGACTCATGTCTAAATCGGCTACATACATCCGAATATATTAGTCAAAGTAGTTCCTTAGCCTTTTCTGATTTTATGCGAAAAAGGTATTCTTGTCATCTTGCCGAAAACACAAGACATGCATTTTTCAAATGATTCATCATTTGATTTGTAAGAATTCTTCACATTGAAGACTTTTAATGCGTTTCTTGTCAAAACCACGCATTTTTCAAATGATTCATCATTTGATTTGTAAGAATTCTTCACATTGAAGACTTTTAATGCGTTTCTTGTCAAAACCACGCATTTTTCAAATGATTCATCATTTGATTTGTAAGATTTTTTCACATTGAAGACTTTTAATGCGTTTCTTGTCAAAACCACGCATTTTTCAAATGATTCATCATTTGATTTGTAAGAATTCTTCACATTGAAGACTTTTAATGCGTTTCTTGTCAAAACCACGCATTTTTCAAATGATTCATCATTTGATTTGTAAGATTTTTTCACATTGAAGACTTTTAATGCGTTTCTTGTCAAAACCACGCATTTTTCAAATGATTCATCATTTGATTTGTAAGATTTTTTCACATTGAAGACTTTTAATGCGTTTCTTGTCAAAACCACGCATTTTTCAAATGATTCATCATTTGATTTGTAAGATTTTTTCACATTGAAGACTTTTAATGCGTTTCTTGTCAAAACCACGCATTTTTCAAATGATTCATCATTTGATTTGTAAGATTTTTTCACATTGAAGACTTTTAATGCGTTTCTTGTCAAAACCACGCATTTTTCAAATGATTCATCATTTGATTTGTAAGATTTTTTCACATTGAAGACTTTTAATGCGTTTCTTGTCAAAACCACGCATTTTTCAAATGATTCATCATTTGATTTGTAAGATTTTTTCACATTGAAGACTTTTAATGCGTTTCTTGTCAAAACCACGCATTTTTCAAATGATTCATCATTTGATTTGTAAGATTTTTTCACATTGAAGACTTTTAATGCGTTTCTTGTCAAAACCACGCATTTTTCAAATGATTCATCATTTGATTTGTAAGATTTTTTCACATTGAAGACTTTTAATGCGTTTCTTGTCAAAACCACGCATTTTTCAAATGATTCATCATTTGATTTGTAAGATTTTTTCACATTGAAGACTTTTAATGCGTTTCTTGTCAAAACCACGCATTTTTCAAATGATTCATCATTTGATTTGTAAGATTTTTTCACATTGAAGACTTTTAATGCGTTTCTTGTCAAAACCACGCATTTTTCAAATGATTCATCATTTGATTTGTAAGATTTTTTCACGTTGAAGTCTTTTAATGCGTTTCTTGACAAAATTAAACAAGATGACAATGTCAAAGATAGATAGAGTCCAAGTTAACTTGACTCTTTTGCTATTGAATTATCATTTGAATCTCATCAACACTTATAATTCAGTTAAGAAGATACTTGAAGAACTGGTTAAACCAACTTGCTTCTTCTTCTTGTTCAACTCAGCTAGATACTTAGGACAATTCCTTTTCCAGTGTCTCACTTTAGCATAGTGATGACAAGACTGGTCTTTAGCCGTATGCTCCTTTTTCCAAGGGGTCTTTTAAGGTTTTGAGACTAAATACTTTGTTTTCTCTTACCAAAGTTCTTGCCCTTAGCTTTACGGTTGTTTTGCTTTCTAAACCATTCCCCCCTTGATCATAAGAACTTGGGGGATCTCAGATTTCTTAGGAAGGTTTTCCTCATACTCAATCAACTTGATTATGAAGTCCAACTTATGCTATGCAAATTGTAATTGTGCACAAACTTCTCAAAGTCTCTTATGCCAATAACAATCGGCAGAAGATACGCATAGTTTAACCTTTCCAAAATGCTCAAAGTAACTCTTCATCTTGAGTACACGAGCATTCACCGGTTTCCCATACTCGTGTTCAAGTTCTGGAGTGACTCAATTAGCTTAAGTAATTTCAACTCCAACTTGTTTTCCGTACATAGACTTGAGTTATTTGATCATATCACACGGATTTTGCAATCTGTATTGCTTTTTGAAGCTCGGGAGACATGCTTCTAGCATCAAATAAGCAACCTCAATATGTCTATAGTACTGAGTATTTTATGCTTCCAACTGCAAAGCAATGGCATTCGCATTAGGAATAGCGATATCTGAGTTTCAATGACACGGGTTTTCTTTTCAACTTTTAGAACAATTCTTATTGACAAAACAACCATTGAAATTGGTTTTAGAAAGTTTTCCCTTTCTAGCATCGACCTAAAAGCCGATTGGTGTATGTTTTGTGAAGGATTTGTTGCCTTTTACAAAACAGATTCAAGTTCAATTATCGGTATTTTCGATAATTAATCCTTAAGAAATCAATTACCCAATGTTTACAAAATAAACAATTAATTTCATTAAGGCTAGGATCCAATTGACATACAATCATTTCATCAGTTGATCTGCTAGAAATGATTGTACTCAAAAGGTAAGTGACGAGCAGTAATTGCATTACATGTGCAATTCCTAGTAAGAATGGGACCTACAAATGACACTTGATTCATCAAGTGATTTGTAGTCATGTTTTGTCCCATCTTTTGCCACGGGTCAAGGTCTCACCGCTTAACTCGCTTTAAGTCGTCCAACCAAGAACGCACAAATTTGTCCACCACTGTGTACCAGTGAGTGGGATCTGCCATGCAACTGCCATTTCACCACTGTGTACCAGTGAGTAAAACAAAAGCCACAAGTGTCCTTTACGAGTTGGATGGCAATGACTTAAGTTTATTGGGTCAATCAATTTGATGTGTGATCAAAAAGTTATGTTTGAAGATTCATGCATATCTTCTAAACATAATATGTTTATAAAACTCATTTTTATTTCCTTTAAATACAAAAGAGCTCGGTAGCTCCATTTGAACGCACAAAGAAGCGCAAGGGCAAAGATTTGCGATGGACGCAATTAAAAACCCGCCCTTTTAGAAGGCTAGCGCACTCCGACTTATACCTCTCTTAGAGTTTGTTCAAATGGGTGAGCCGGTGTATCTTTTGATTTTAGGGCACCAATTTTATAAACAAAATCATTATTTCAATATAATTTAGTCAAGTTTAATTTTCCAAAAACAATTTTGCACACAATTTTCTTAAAGGGCAAAACTAAACTTACTAAACATAAACACGTAACAATTAGGTATCCATCCTTGGTTAGGCCACTATGGTTTAAGATTGGCTCCCCTTTCTCAAGGAAAAGGACCACATACATCAAGTAAACTTGATTGCGTAAGCCAAAATTTAATAACAAATTTATCACATAAACACATAAGGTGCTGATTTGAAAAATCCAGCAGCTTCACGACCCATTTAGGCCTAGAGGATGGCCGAACTGGACTTAGCACAGAACTACAAAGTTGTAGCCCTATGAGTCAAGTATCTACTGTTCAAAGGACGACTTCTAACTCCTTACGGATTAAAAGATATGGTCGTTTTAGTGGACTGGTGTCAAGCAGCAACATTAACAAATAATTATCACATTGTCAAACAATTAATTATTTTAATTATCCACCTAAATAGACCTAGTGATCAAGTAATTTTATCATTATAACTAAGTAATAATCATGAATCAATTGCATGTAAAAACTCATGATTATTACTTCTTTTTAACAATTAAAATAGAGGTAATCCATAAACGCATGCAATTAACACATTAATCATGCAATAAATCAAAACTTGCAATTTGGGTTTCCTAAATTATTTTTTTTTATTTCCAGATTTTCGAATTTGGGGTTTATCAAAAAAAAAAAATTATTGTTTATTTCATTATTTTATTACAATTAAACCAATTAATTAATAAAATAATCAAAAAAATTTCATAAAAAATTCGAAAACTATGAAACCTTAACCCCCCTTCAAGTTTTGATTTTTAGGTAATTAAAAATCACATGGGTGGCTCGTGATACCACTGTTGGAATATATAACTAAATATCATTATTCACGAGTACGCAACGGAAGCAAATCAAACCATGTAATCAAATAATTAACCTTGAAATAGGATTAAGGAATACCTCTTAATGTAGATGATAAAGTAAAGAAACTTTAAAAGGATTTGAAGTAAATCCCTCTACGATTGCACACGATCCACCGATATAGGTGTGCTAGCACTTGATCACGAACCGAGCAACCTTTGGCTTGATCTCCTTCTTCAAAACCGAAAACCAAAAACCCAAAGGGTTTTCCCTTGGTTTTGGCCGTCCAAGATAAGAGAGGAGAGGGGAAGATGAGAGGTTTTGGAGTTACAATTCTTATGTGTAATTGTTAAAGAAAACCATAAGCCTACCTTTAGTATTTATAGGTAGACCCAAACTTGGCCATCAAGTTTAGGGTTTCACTAGGAAACCTAGTAGGGAGGCCTGCCCCCTATGGCTTTTCTAGAACCTTCCCTTAATCGTTTTATCTCCTTACTTTAACGACCGTTAGCTAGTAACCGTTAAATATTAACGACCATTCGTTAACTTATTCGTGATCCATATTAATTAATAAATCAATTAATATTAACTATATTTGAATCGAGACGTGTGACCCCGTAGGCTTAAATCATTTCCGGACATATGTTCATTTTACGTGATCACATACTAACAATCTGGAATTTGTTATGTATTGCTTCTGTGGTATTTATGTATTTATATGGTATTATTGTTTCTGTGGTATTTAACCTTAGGAAATTATTTTTCTATAGAATATGGACAAGTCTTGGATTAACATAGCTCATAGGACAAAGGATCCGAGATATGAGTTAGGTGTGAAAGAGTTTCTTAATTTCGCCTACCGTAACAAAGAAGAGTCATCAAAAATCTCATGTCCTTGCAAAAAGTGTAACAACTTTCGTGTTCATAATAAATTCACGGTCTACTCACATTTGATGCAAAAAGGAATTTCTGCTAGTTACGATAGGTGGATATATCATGGCGAGTCTTGTGATGTTTCTGATGATGATTATGGTAGTGATGAGTCTATTGATGAAGGAGACGATGATAATTTTGATGTGATGTTTGATAATATAGGTGAAAGTAGGTGGGGTGACAATTGGAAAACTAGTGATGAATCTTCAAGTAACTTAGAAAAAGACTTAGAAATCACCCGTAGATTGTTGGAAGAATCCCATGAAGAGCTTTACATAGGATGTCAAAAATTTTCAAAATTTTCGTTCATTGTTAATATCTTACACTTGAAGACAACAAGTGGATGGTCTATTAAGTCATTTGATTTTTTGCTTGATGTTTTTAAAAAAGCCTTGCCAACTTCAGCATCAATTCCGAAAAATTTTATGAAGCAAAAAAGTACATACGTGATTTGGGGTTTCACGGAGAAAAAATTGATGCTTGTGTTAATGATTGTGTCCTTTATCGAAATGATTACTCATCTCACACTCAATGTCCAAATGATGATTGCAAAGAGCCTCGGTATACTGGAAAAGATTTCAATATACCACGAAAGGTGCTTAGGTACTTCCCTCTCAAACCTAGACTTCAAAGATTGTTCATAGATAAACAAACAGCTTGTGACATGAGGTGGCACAAGGACAAACGAGTAAACGATGATAATGTAGTTAGGCATCCCGCAGATAGTGAGGCATGGAAACACCTGGATAAAGTGTTTCCTGCTTTTTCCAATGATCCACGCAGTATACGGCTGGGGTTGGCAACTGATGGATTTAATCCGTTTGGTAACCTTAGTAATGCATATAGCATATGGCCTGTCTTTGTTGTCCCATATAATTTGCCACCATGGAAATGTATGAAAGACCCATACATGTTTATGCCACTGTTGATTCCAGGCCCCAAATCACCTGGAATTAATATTGATGTTTACTTGCAACCTTTAATTGCAACCTTAGAAAGTTATGACAATGTAAATGAACGACATATCAAATATTTTGGTTCATGGCTTCGAAAACGTGTAAGAAATCAAGTTTTAGATCTGTTGTTTCTGTAATGGAACATAATTTTAAACTTCTTAATTAATACTTGATATTTTTTTATGTAGGTTAATTCTTGTCCGCAATCATTTGCATCAGAAATCCGTATATTATCGCAAGGACCTTTAGGTTCTGTTAATTTTTATAGTGGATGTATGGTAAATGGATATCGGTTTCATACTCAAAATCGTGAAAAGGATAGGAAAACTCAAAATAGTGGGGTTCTAGTGCTGGGTGATTATGGAGAAAACATTATCAACTTTTATGGGATATTACAAGAAGTATTAGAGCTAGAATACTTGGGAGAAAATAAAAGAGTGTTAGTCTTCAAGTGTGATTGGTTTAGGGTTGGTGATGTGAATGGACTCCAAATTGACAAAGAATCTGGCTTGACTAGTGTAAATATGTCTCGAAAATGGTTCAGAGATCAACCATACATACTTGCACCTGATCTGAAGCTAGGAAAAAGTTGGCATGTTGTGCAAAACTGTACCCCTCGCGTGCTGTATGATGTTCCTGTCCCCCCAGAAGTTATTTATCAAGAACCAGAGCCACGTTTGAATCTAACTGTTGATTTGAGTATGGATCAACCATCTCTTTCAAGAGGTAGTATCCCATTGGAGTTGGTGGATGCCTCGATTATTAGTGATGCCTTAGGTAGACAACCAAATCGAAAACTTCATGGCATGGATGACAGTTTCATTGATGATGACGATTATGATGATGGCAATGACTCAACCAATTCAGAACCATCTCAAATTGAGGACTCATGGGAAAATGATTTTACAGATTCGGAATAGATTTACTATGACATAGGATTTTAGTTTTTGCTTTCTGTTTAGATTTACGTTTTTATAATCTACCTAGTTATGCATGTTAAGCTTATGAGTTGGTTAATTCTGATTGTGCTATATATACAAGAATGCTATCTCCATGTCTGAATCTTTATATATATATATATCTATATATATATATATATGTATATTTTATATATATATATATGTGTGTGTGTGTGTGTGTGTGTGTGTGTGTGTGTGTGTGTGTGTGTGTGTTTAAAATCAGGTTTCTTGTGTTTCATGTTTATCTATATCATCTTTTACTTTTGCTTATTTAATGGTAATCATAGCCTATATATATAAGCATTTTATTAAAATTGCAATCACGAATAACTAAACAGTTTGTGTTCAGCTTACAACAACCGTGTTTTCACTGTGGTTTCAGAACCTCCAGATTCAAGCTGACATAGGGTCAGTCTCTCTCTCTCTCTCTCTCTCTCTCTTCACTGTGGTTTGAGTATCAGGTTATGATAGTATTAGTATAATTTTCTATTAATTCATTCTATTTTTCACATGCATCAGCTTAGGTATATCATTGACGGTAGAGAATTGATTATACGGAACTTATTTATGCTGAATTGTATCTCTGTAGTTTAGCTACACTATTGTTAAATGATCAAATGCTTCCGATATAATACATAAGGTGCAAAGTTCAGATTTTTGTATCCCTGCAGATGTAGCTTAAACTAGAAGAGCATGGTTACATGCTATATCGATAATGATCAAATGGACAGGTAGAGTCAAAACTTCATATTTTTATAATGGGTGTTTGTGGTTTAACCATGGTTGATGGGGTATTTCACAGGTTCACATAAGTAAACAGTCGTCATCACACAAGTCAGGTTCACATAAGTAGACAGTATCAAGTTCAACTGATTCCTTTTACTATTGACTAATTTAAAATTTTGTTTTATTGTTATATAGATGGCTGGACCAGGTAACAGAGCAGTTAAAAAGCCATTTAAAATGCCAGGTGTTCAAAATTTTAGTAGCAACTATGATGTGAGGAAACCTCATCAGTCAATATTTTGATGAATGATAACAGTTCATTTTGGTTTTGCATATTCATTTTAATTTAATGTACCAGGTTATTGAATATTTTGATGAATGATAACAGTTCATTTTGGTTTTGCAGTGATTGATTGAGGGGTGAAGTTCCAGATTATTGGATATTACAAGCTTGGGTTAAGTTGCAGCTATATTTTGTTTTAGTATTTGATTTGAGGCTTTTAAACATGTTACATTTTAGTTGATGATGTGGATTTAGTATTGATTTAGTATTTTGATATGGACATGATACTTTGACTTTCATTATAATGTCAACATTGTTATTGGGGTTCTGTGAATGATATTATCGATTTGAATATTCAAAGTAAGTGGTTTAGAATTTATATAAATTGCAAATCACAGCTGTACTGACAATTTATACAATTTAAACCATAAATGTTGTCACTGATTACAAACTTTCTAGTGACAAAATTGAGTTAACGGAGTTCACTCTTTAGTGACGAACTTTCTGGTGACTAATTGAGATAACGAAGCTCCGTTAGTTGAGCCCAATAGTGACGACTTTCATTCGTTAGTGACCAGAATTTAGTGGCGCAATTGGTTGACACTAATATAGTGACGACTTTAGTTTGGTTACTAATTAGTGCCCACTTTTATTATTTGGTTTCTAACTAAATTAGTCACGGACCTTTAGTGACGAAAAGTGACGACTTGAATTCGTTAGTGACCAGAATTTAGTGGCGCAATTGGTTGACACTAATATAGTGACGACTTTCATTCGTTAGTGACCAGAATTTAGTGGCGCAATTGGTTGACACTAATATAGTGACGACTTTCATTCGTTAGTGACCAGAATTTAGTGGCGCAATTGGTTGACACTAATATAGTGACGACTTTCATTCGTTAGTGACCAGAATTTAGTGGCGCAATTGGTTGACACTAATATAGTGACGACTTTAGTTTGGTTACTAATTAGTGCCCACTTTTATTATTTGGTTTCTAACTAAATTAGTCACGGACCTTTACTGACGAAAAGTGACGACTTGAATTTTCGTCACTAAACGACTTTAGTAACCACTTTTTATACTATTAGTGACCAAATTGTTTTGGCCACTAATGACCTTTTTTCTTATAGTGATTTCGTGTAACCCCGTAGGCTTAAATATTTTCCGGACATGCATTTATATTAACGTGATATATTCCAACCGTAACAATTATTATTAGTTACATTAATTATTTTGAATGGCGAACTTGCAATGCAACCCCCAAGCCTTAAACAACTATATTATACAGTATATATACTCGGTAAAATTCACTGAAATTGGCCACTAAATTCGAATCCATGACCTCACACGAGGAAAACCATTAAATAAAAAAGATCCCTCACCAGTAGATCGACCAAAGTCAAATTAATTAATTGGCTTTACGGAGTAACATGGACAGATTTATTATACTTTGCAACCATATCCATGGAAGTATCTCATTAATTCCGCCACCCTAGTAATTTGGAAATTCGTTGTGGGATCGACAAAGTTTTTCACCGACAAGGATACAAGGAAGCATAATATTGGAAAGAAGGTTCCAATGTTGTTAGGTTCAATATACTTGTCATTATACATTACCAGTATTATCTTTTGAACAATCAATCCTTCAATTCTTTAATGATGAAAACTAGCTAGCAAGATGTTAAGAAATACAAAAGATAAACCGACCATAAAAGAGAAAAACATACAAGAACCGAGGAGCTAAAAACTAAAACTACACCATCGTGATCATTCTATATTCAGGGACTTCATTCTACTAGATAACCAAAGGAAACTACTGGACTTAAGCTCATTCTTGATAAAACGCATCAAGACAGGTTTGTTTGAGAAAGTGCAGTCATTTCTGGTTTTCCAAATGACCCAGATATAACTTAGGATAACTAAGCTTACAAACTGGGCTTTATTTGGATCGCACATAGGCTCTTTGTGTATCTTCTCTGATCTGGTTAGAATGAATTGGGGACTCCGTAACATTAAATTTTAGCTCCATTATAATTGGTTAAGATCGATCATATACCAAAATCACATCTCCTTTTGTGCATTCGTACTTGTATTCTTATCTTGCGAGTACTCCTTCTAATCCCCCCCTCTTGCAAGTTACCAATATATATATCATGAAAATTGACATACATAATCACTATATCTATACTCCTTTATATCTATATCTATATCTATACTCCTTTATAATAGAGGAACCCCCTCCCAATTTCTCAAATTACAACGTTGAACTACCCAAAATACCCCTCTTCTTTATTCAATAATTTAAATATCTCTACCTAATATACCTATAATACCCTTAAATCTCAACCACTTATTTTCTTCTCCCTCCTCAAATCTCAACCACTCATTTTTTCTCTCTCCTCCATAAATCATTTTATTCCTCTAATTCATTCAAAATCTTTTATCTCAAAAACCGTACATCGATAAATTATAAAAATTATATGGGTGTTCTTAAAATTTCATGCTCTTTCATTAGAGATGTCATTCGATATACTTTCGACGAATTTTTAAATCCGAGGGCGGAGCCCGTACGGCTAAGGCATTTGGCTATCACACTCTATGACTTATCACCTCCTATGACCTATCACCCCCACCATCTCACCGCCGCGACGCGCGGGTACTTTCTCTCGTATTCATCAAATGGGTGTTAATTATGACCCCCTACACACCTTTTTCTTAGCCGTATAACACCATACGAAATACATTTGGTGGTGTCTAGTATAACTAAAAAAACACGTGTACGGATCACCTTCATTCTTATGATCCATTACATACATATATCTTATCTACTATGAGGTAAGTCATTCAAACTTAAAGATCAATGAGATGGACGAACAAAAAGATTATATTAACACAGTAATTGAAAAACTAGGAAACTAATTAAATTAAAATGTAATTAAATACATCAGGCTTAATCATGATATGTTTGTCACTTGCAATATTATATCTAATTACCTTCAATAGATTTTCAGAGTAGTGATCTCATAGATGAAAAGAAAAATACAAATGTCAATTAAAAAGTGTCATGTTCCAAAGTAGCAATATATGTAGAAGAAAACACTCCCAGGTGAGGATAAAGTGTGAGAACCACGTGCCATGCTAAAGCTTCTTTGAGCCATGGATTGGGAAACTTGTGAATGGCACAAGCTCCATGTGGATGTGTATTCTCTTTATTTTACACTTCATTTCTTTGTGCCAAAAAAATAACTTATCTTGCCAATTCATGTCACCAACTAACACACATCTACAACCACCAATCCACAATCATAATCATAAATATGCACATAAACACACGCTAGCATTTAGAAGCTTCTTTCCTCCCGAAATAAAAAACCTTATTATTAAAAGCTCGAGTAGTGGTGAAACTCACTGCATTTCACATCACCGATCATTGGCACCCCTAATCCCTCTCCTTGAGACTAAAACTCTCCTCATTAATCCTTTATTTTTTAATATTTTTTTAATTATTAAATCTATAGGCCAACCTTATTATTCCAAAAATATATTATTATTATTATATCTAGGAAAAAAACCAAAAACAAAAACCTTGAAGTCGACTATTCCCAAAATATAAATTATATTCCAAAAATTATATTATTATTATTATTATATCTATATATATACAACCTAGGAAAAAACCCTCACATATCCTCAACCAAAAACAAAAACCTACGACCAAAACAAAAAAAAGTCGCTACCAAGAAGTCGACTACCAAAGTTCTTTTTTTTAATATACTTTGTTCATATTTAATTATTATTATTATTATTTAACATTGAATTCTCTATTAATTTAGTTAGTTGTCCATTATAGGTTCATCATGGCTTATTCTTCAACAACCAAAAATAATACCACATTAGTTCATTTTGAAGATCTTAAGCCAACACATGTTAACCATCATCTACGACTCCGTGTTGTGCATGTATGGACTGTTTCGGAGTGAAACAACCCAAAGAAAATCAAAACGTTCGAGATGGTCTTTGTTGATTAATTGATATGTACTTTTCAAATTATATATTTTTCTTTAGTTTTCGTAATTATAGTCTAAAATTGTTGTTTGTGTTTGTCTTAAGTTTAGATATAACAAACTACAAATTTTTTATTTAACTAAAGTTGAAAAAAAAGGGTTAACTAGATTCAATATTTATATGGAGTTAATTTTCATATGTTTCCTTCTTTAGTTTTCGTAATTATAGTATAAAGTTGTTGTTTGTGTTTGTCTTAAGTTTAGATATAACAGACTACAAATTTTTTATTTAACTAAAGTTGAAAGAAAAAAGGGTTAACTAGATTCAATATTTATATGAAGTTAATTTTCATATGTTTCCTTCTTTAGTTTTCGTAATTATAGTCTAAAATTGTTGTTTGTGTTTGTTTAAGTTTAGATATAACAAACTACAAATTCTTTATTTAACTAAAGTTGAAAAAAAAGGGTTAACTAGATTCAATATTTATATGAAGTTAATTTTCATATGTTTCCTTCTTTAGTTTTCGTATTGGTTCTAGGGATTTTGTCGCCTTCACGATGATTTTAATGTTTGATATAAACATTGAACCTTGGCAGTGCAATCTGCCCATGGGGAAATACTGAACCACGAAACTTAATTCATTAAAAAAAATTCCCATATAGAAGTTTGACATATCTAAAACTAAAACAGAAGCCATGTTTCTCCAAACCCCCTTTACACTCCCAAACCAACCACATTAAATTAGATTTTATTAATTAAATAAAGATTAAGGACTTATTGTCAAAAACTGAAACTGCATCTGATTCAGATTTTAATCCAGATGATGAAGATTGTGACGATACCTATGCTGATGATGAAATGCATGACAATCATATAAGTGACACGGACAACGATGAGGACAGTGATGACGACATGACGACGACATTTTGTCAGCAAGTGAAGCTGAAACGGATTCAGATTTTAATCCAGATGATGAAGATTCTTACGAAACTTATGTTGATGATGAAATGCTTGATAGTGATGAATCCAACGATGAAGGTGAATGGAACTATTCAGATGAAACAGAAGACGATCCTACGTTTGATATCGATTATTCTGATAATGAGTATGATTCCGATATGTATGATAGGTCTTCCCCGAAAGATTAGTTTATTACGCATTACTTCTTCAATTATTTGCCTTATTTGAATCGTTTTATGTTTTATTTTAGGTATTTTAATTTTATTCGATATCTATTTAATATATTTGAATTCCAATTTTTTAGCTTTGATTAATATATTTTGAGACTACCCGTCCATTGGACGGGCCTGAGCACTAGTTAATATATATACTAAAAGGCGTGCATCGGTTTCCGTGCACGTCTTCTTTTTAACGTTTTTAACGAAAATAGTCCCTATAGTTTAATACTCTTGCAATAATGGTCCTCTTACGCTAACGGTCGTTAAATTCTGTTTGGGTATTTAACGGGAGTGACAAAAACTGCTGCAAGTCAGGTCCTTTTCTCTGACACGGAGTTAAGTCCTTTTCTCTAACGGGTCCTAATTATCGTTAAATGCTATTTTAGTTTCTAAATTGACAGATACACTTATGTTACACTTTTGTAACTATCATCAAACAACCTATAACTTAACAAAGTCTACTTACGATATGTCCAATCCGCAACAAAGTGATGCGTGATTTCGTGTTAACATTTTTTTGTATTTTTTTAATTGTTTTGCTTTTGCTTTTGTTATTTTTTTTATCCTTTTATTTTGTTATGTTTTCTTCTCTTTTTTATTATTATTTTTTTTAATAATAACTATCTTCTACCAATTAACTTACGTATCGATATGTCGATATAAATTATTGACACAAGTATGAGTTTTGCGTATATGTACTCCAGGTTATTTACCTTTTTCGTATACATATTTTTAAAGAATATATAAAGCCGAATATATTGTTTTGGGGTTTTAAATTTTACGTACTATATTTTCAGTTTTTGCTTTTTCTAATCGAGTTCTTTCACTTTTATGTTGTATGACACCTACAATTCAATGACAAATCAATAGCATTTTGTAATCCTCATGACATTTATTTAAATGATGTGTAAAATAATCCTGAAATGACGTTACATATTTTACATATTATCGCACAAAATAAACGTCTCAAAAATCTTATAAAATTTATGTGCTACCATATACATAAACGTATCGTCTCCCGGGACAACGCCCTGGTGACATATCTCGTTTTGTTTCTAACTGAGAGTATCGTTGTTCTTACATATAAAACCTTTAGCCACCACTTGAAAAACTCCCGGTATGTAGGGACATACCTCATGCGTTGGAAATTATGAGGCGGGATAGTGCATAAAAATTTACTAAAATTTACTCAATTCACTTTAGTGTGTATCCAACTATACTATCCAGCTCTATCGTTTTTTTGTTGTTTGTATTCAACTTTGATCATATTTCTAACCTACGTATCCAAAAAATAAAAAATAAAAAATTGTTATTGTGTATATCTTTTTTTTTTAATCTAGATCATCTGATACATCAAGGCACTGGTTAACACCACCAGACAAAAGTCAACCCGACCAAGGCATTAGCGGCGACGTCGCCGCTAATACTCTGACACTGACAGGGGACCCGCTAATTTCTCTGCCAGATTTACCATTACAGACATGGGGGGCCCGCAGTATTAGCGGCGACGTCGCCGCTAATACTCTCTCTGGTGCAGTATTAGCGGCGACGTCGCCGCTAATAATGCCTCTGGTGGGGTTACACTTTTTTGCCTGGTGGTGTTACACTCCTCGTACATCAATCATGTAAAAAGAAGAGTTGAGTAAATCAATAGAGAATTTTAAAATTGAATATACACAATAGCAAATCAGGTATAGTTTGTTACATTTTCATGCATTAATTTCGAAATTATATGTGTGTGTGAATCTATATATGCATATATCTCCACTGGACATATGTAAGGTTTTAGCTAGTACACGAAACTTCATACAATATATCATAATGAAAATCAATAAATTAAAATAATCAAAATTATTTTAACGGTAGATTTTGGATTACTGACAAACCACTGAAATATCAACTTGCCTTTAGGGGTACCACCTTATCATATTCTAAAACGAAATCACCCAATTCAAGAAAAAACTCAAAAACTAGGAAAAACCTCCTTGTGAGATGCAAACTTAGAAATTTATTGTCATTGGGCCTTATTCCACCTCCTGGATGCCAGTTGATCTAAATCATACCAGCTAATTGAAACTAATCACTTTTAAGTATACATAATACATCAATGTAAATCAGCTTCAAGGCGGTCTTGTGCTAAGAGAAGGGAACTTGTATAAGAGAAAAAAGTTCAAAACATTCTCGGGATATATATCTTGAAATGGCTAGATAGCAGTCTGGAAATTGATCACTAGGATACTATTTGTAGCTAGTATACATAAAGTTAAATTAAGACTCCTATCTTTGAGTAGCTCGAATAAAGACTGCTCTTTATCTATCTGTATATTTATATTCAATGAAACAAAGTTAAATCTAATCAACTTTTTTTTTAATTTCTCGGTATTTGTGTACTTTTCTTTTTTACAAATCATTTACAAATACGAAAACAATGTTGAAGGTACCCAATGAATGAAACGATGCATAAGAGAGAATAGTTTGGGTGGGGATGGGTGGTCGTGGGCTAGACCAAGGGGGAAGAGGGAAAGCCTTTTGACGCGGGGGAAGAAATGGTTGGCGAAGTTCACTTGCATATTTTTGTTGTTTTTACAAAAGGATCGTCATGGCTTATTAAATTTTTGTTTGTAAAAAGACATTTTTAAAGGAAATGGAAATTATAAGTGTTACAACGAATATTTACGATCCGACCTATCCAATCCGTGGGTTTATAAAATAGAAATATAAGACTATGGTCCTGTTTACTTTTTACTTAATAAACTTAATAGTTAATTAGGTCAAATTTCGTGTTTCTTTTTTAACTTATTAAACAAAAATAACTGTCAATTAAATATCTTTTACTTAACAGATACATTCAAACACTTAATACACTTAGCATTTAATGATTGGAAAAAGAAACGGACCCTATATAATTCTATTCTATAAATACTAGTGTGTTTTTATATTGCAAATAAAAATTAAAAGTAAAAATATGTAATCCCCATGATATAGATGGTGATATGACAAAGTTTGACACTCCTTTTTACAGTGAACATCCTCTTTCATCTTTTTTGATGTCACAATGTCACATCATCATTATATTACATTTTCCTTTCAAAAAATTCTTGAGATATGCTACTATCAAAAATACCATCTCTTTCTTTTTCTCCAAATGTTTTATTATTTTCTTAAAAAATATCTCTAATTATTTCATTGGTTAAATGTTTTTTGCCTCAACTTATATTTCTTTAGGAGACACTTTTTCCACCCCATGCCGAAGCCATAAGAAGAGGCATAATGCAAAGAAAATCTCTCCCATACTAAATGCTCTAGTTATTTATATTTTAACAATTATAATTGTATGGAACAAATTGTCGAACTTGAAGTATAGCAGCTGGGGCCTGGAAGCTGCTAAAAATCGAATTATTGTACATCTAAACAAGTAGCTAGCATGAATATATTACTGCATTGTGAAGTAGCTTTTCAACTTGGCTTTTATTCCTTTTCATTTGGATTTTTTATTTATTATTATTTGAAATGTATAGAAACTGAACTCTAGTGTTATAAAACAAATGCATAAGCTGATCTAAGGATAATTTAGATTCCAAGATGATGTAAATCTCATTATAATATTGCAAGATGATATATAATTAAACATTTATAGTTACCATTGTATAAATACACTAACTTATCATCTCATTTTCTCATCAAAATTTCTGAAACAAGGCATTATAATAAGTTCCCTAAATTAACTAGAAAACGAAAGAAAGAAGATTGAAAAACATGCTAGCATTATCGCCTCCTTTGTTTTGTACGAATTACGGATGGCCCTTAGAGGAGCTCATTCCGCAAAATATACAACAGGATTTGCACAATGAAGCAAATTCATATCACTCCCTTCTTGATTTTCCTACTTATGATCAAGTGCTACCATATGATTTTGCACCACAAATTTCCATTTCATCTGGAGAAGCTGCAAACGGAAATATCAGTGATACTAGGAAGGTAGCCAAAAAGCTCGATCATAATGCTAGTGAAAGAGATCGGCGTAAGAGGGTTAATAACTTATACACGTTTCTTCGTTCACTACTTCCATTGTCAAGTGATCAAAAGGTATACCTATAATAAAAGTTTCTACTTCTGGATTTATAGTAGATTTTCTTAAGCATGTACATACAACCATATAGATGTAGGCACACTTACTTTTTAAAAGCAATCATACTATGATGTGCCCGTATCTTGCAAGTACTTAATATTATAACGATATAGGCTTATACCATAGTTCTTTTCTGCTACAGAGAAAAGTAAGCATCCCTGGCATTGTATCACAAGCACTGAAATACATACCGGATCTGCAGAAGGAAGTGAATACGCTAAAAAATAAAAAGGAAAAGCTATTGTCGTTTTCCTCGTCGACCAATATTAGAAGTCGAAGTGCTAAAGCAACTACAACTCAAAAAACATCATCAGTAGTTGCTTCGGTAAGTGTCTTAAATGACAAAGCAGCTGTAATCCAGCTGATTTTTTCATGTGATTACATGAAGAAGAACAAGGGACTTGGCTTATTATCTATAGCTGTGGAATACTTGGAGGAAGAAGAAGGGCTAGTTTTGCTAAATACAACTACCTTCAAGTGTCCTGGAGAAGAGAGGTGCATGAACACTCTTCATTTTCAGGTACATATATGATATGTCCCACCTTTTGCATAAACAAATTGCAAGTATTTCGGTATTGTGACTTGTGAGTCACTAGCTAAAGAGAAAAGGGATTAGTACTTCAAAATGTAAACAATTTTACACGAATTGTCATAGTGTGTATTGAACTTTAATCCTATGCATTGTATGTAATGAACTTTCAAATCCTGTGCATTGTATGTATTCGACTAATCAAAAATTTACAAGTGGCAGTGTATGTAATTGCCACATATACTTACAATGCACAGGATTTGAAAGTTTGTTATATACAATGCACAGGATTTGAAAGTTTGTTATATACAATGCACAGGACTGAAGTTCGATATATACTATGACAATTCATGTAAAGTTGTTTAAATGTTTAAGTACTAATCCCAAGAGAAAAAGTGCTACTTGAAGACAATATATGAGTGTACTCTAGTTTAATTGTTCTCATTTTGGTATGCTATGGAATATTAAGTTGAAATGATCTGATACCAAAGGGTCAATCTCTTTGGCCTAGCCATATTGGGGTGACCTATCAACCAAGACATAGGGGGTTCATATATACTGGTGTAGATAATGAGTGGTTGCAAGTGCAAAGTCTATGATTTTCCAAAAAAGAAGAAAGTCAAAAAGAACTACAGTAGTGACATATTATATTTGAATCAAAAATATATACTATGAGAATTCATGTAAAGTTGTTTAAATTTTTATATCGTTTTGGATATCCTGTTTTTGAAACTTTAATTTGATGTGTTATATATAGAAATGATTATAATCTTCATTATATTGAACAGGTGCAAGACGATCATAAGTTAAAGGCAGAAAAGTTAAAGGAGAAGCTCAGCTCTCTCTATACCTAGCTAAGATCACCTGAGATTTTAACTTAATCAAGAAAGATGTACATCATCCGAAATGTAGAATCTGTCCATTTGTTGATACGAGCATCGATGAAGATGATATATAGCAAGAAACTGTACATCATTACTTAGTCTCGTGGTTGTTTTGTATGTGACTTTCAGCATCCAGTAGCATAAGCACGTGAATTAGAGATGAATGCGGTTCAAACTATAGATATATACATGTATGCCTAATAATTTTTGTCACTTGAAGATTTTCTAACGCATTTATAAAGCAGTCCTTGTTTCATGTGAATCTTTATGCCACAAGGAAAAGATACATCATGTTTTACAACAATAAGCTACAATTAGTCTGTTAAGTATGCAATCACTGTACAATTTTGTTTCATGTGAATCTTCATGATTCTTGGCAAACATATTAGCTAACAAAGTAGTACAACAAGCCTACAGACTACAGAGAAGCATACAAAACAGTTAAAACCGAAAAGTACAAAGATCATCAGGCATGGTTATTTTAAACCAACACCTTCATAACCAAACATTAAGTTTTCATGCAATAAATAATTGAATATAATGAGAAATATTTCAACAATAAGAGAAAGAGAAGAGATGAAAGAAGCAACCCCATAGACAAATTCCAAAATAATTTGGGATTTTTGCATTGAGCTTGTACATCAACTATTGAGAATATCTCTTGGTCTCGACTTTCAGTTAACGAATATAGAGGGATAAGTATAGTGCAGAGTGACAAAATCCTTGAAAATCCACTAGAGAAACTAGACAAGATAAGAACGGAGCGCCCAAAAAAAAAAAAAAAAACCTCCAAGGGCTTAACAAGTTATTAACACTCATATTCATTGGATTCTGCAAAATATATTGTGTATGAGTTCTAAAAACAAACTCAAAAGATATCACAAGTTGAATTTATATAAAAAAAATTACCTGAAATTCTAATTAGGACGTAAGGTTGTAAGCTAGTTGAGCCTCCTCTACTTACTTATTTGAGCTTAAAATCGACTCCAAGTTTATAGATTAAAGAGTATTCAAGGTGACTCGTCAATCAAAGGATGGCGACTTCTCGTCCTAGTTGGGACAAGTGTGTTACCTATGTGGTGATACTACATAACTATATGCTTTCAGAGGTAAAAAAAAATGATGCAAAAAGTGTTAAATAGACTAAAAATTGTCACTACTCACTAGTAAAGGTTGCTAATAGCCATCATTTATGGATGCAAATGTTCGCAAGCACGTATGCAAAAGTGTGTCGATTCTAACCAATTAATGTATAGAGGATTTGGTTCCAGTCAGTGACATGTGATGTCCAACCGAACAGGTAATTGAACATGCATATAACCTAGGTGTGGCTAACATCATCTAAGTCAAGTGCACCGTGGGGAAAATAAATATACAAAACGTGTAATTTCCCCGAATATAAATCAAAGTTTATTCCAACTTTTTTGATCCTTAAATGCCATATTGCATGAAGAATAGAGTTCACAACGTATCCTTATTCTTCAATAGAGATTGTATTAGTAACTAGCAAGTAGTATTAGGCCCGTGAAGCAATTATACCAGACTCTAGAGAAGAGGTTTGTAAGTTTGTTTGCCATTTCAAGAAAAGAAAGAAAGAGTAGATGTGTCAATTTCATCTCAACTCATGTGTGAATGGATTAATTTGGGCTTTGCTTCATCTATAGTGGGTCAAATGAGTAAAAAGAAACCAAAATAGGATATAGGTCAAACGGGTCAAAGTTACCAAAATGTATTATATCACCTCCAAATATGTTATTCAAAGGAATCTTATTAGTATTGTATAAAGATATATATATTTTTTCATTTTATAGAAATCCATTTTTTTTTTAAACTTAAAAAACTAGACAGAAGTTTTCCAGGTAAACCTGCCCTATCCTGATTTGACCTGTTAACCAACCCACCCATTTTGCCACTCTAAATATTTGGATCATATTAGATTCCTCTTTGTAAGAATGACCAACCTCATCAAGTAAACTGAATTGTAGTTTGCAAACGATTACTTGGCCAGCCACACGAGATATGGGAGCATGATCATCATGACGAGCCCGACAAAGAGATCTTCCTCTTGTGTAACTACATAAAGGAAGAAAAAGCACTCTCCCTACGCAGGCATTATCCTGTTCAGGTTCTAAGGGACTTTCTCAGCCTGAAAATGCTGTCTAGCACTTCCGTCTAAAACGGTAGTGCTGAAGCAGATTCAGACACCCCCGGTGCATATCTTATGTCAATACCATGAAATGTACACGACAACATATCAATATAAAGGATAAAAAAAACTTCCAGAAAAGAGTTATATTGCTACCACAATCTCAAAACACATGAAACATTTTCTCGGCCTTTTATTCTTCACAAACTGAAACTATGTACTCACCTACTACTTGAAAATGAGGATTTTGGGCCTCATCTTAAGCTAGGCCGATCTTGCAGACACTCCACGGAAATCCTCCAAGTTCACATGCTCCCTGAAACATATGTCCAGCAAATTAACCCCGTAAAATTTTCACACAATAACAGGTGTTGTCATGAACAGATAGTTATTCAGGTATGGAAACTTAGAATTAGTGGTCAGTTAGATGTTTAAAAAAGAGAGACTACGGAAGAAAGTTTTTAAGTTATTTACTTATAAATGGATCGAAGCGGGTATCTTATATCATTAATAGGTCAGTCAGATAAAACAAAATGAAATAGCTAAAATAGGAAATTGGTCAAAAGGGCACAAAATCACTTAAAGCGTACTTTTGATGCATAAAACGCCCTTAGTATGTTTTTTTCCCCGAGAAAATTAGATTGCTACTGAGATAATATAATTTCTATAATCAAATTTGACACACTGATTATGTACTCCATAAAAATTAATACAAAATAAAAAATTATAAAAATTAAACTAAGTTCCAGAATTATTTCTGGTCTAACACAACCTGTACAAAATTACTCATTTTAACTTGCCCAACCCAGCTATTATCCACCTCTAAGAGAAATCAATGAACCTTCATGAATTTAAAGTTTACCGTCTTGTATGTGTTATGCTACTATATGATATCTTATGCGATAGCTAGAAGTTTTTAAATAAGCCTCAAAAGAACAAGTGTTATATCATTTGCCAAAAAAGGACCATGTTCTTATACATGTCATACGGATGATCAACTCTATCAAACCCTGTCATTGCACTGAATCCCAGTGATTAAAAGATTGTATAACAGGTATGGGTCAGAATGAGTTTGGTTTTTGGTAGGGGTCGGACGGGTTACTCTGACATGTATAATAATCTCTAACTTCCTACAGAACGGCTCAAATTGTTTTATGCATGAAAGAGTACACTTCGGGCAACTTTTAGCCCACTTGACCCGATTCTTAAACTAACTTTTTTCTATTTTACCTTTTTGACCTGTTAAATGTAAAACATGACACTTGTTTATAAATTCATAAATTAATAGGCTTGCCACTTCTAGCATTAAAAATCATCATGTCCTACTAACCTTCATATCTTTTTAGCACTGATGTATGATTCTGGCAAGTAGATCTCTCCACCAGCCTCACCATGTTGTTCACCACTCACGGTCTTCTTGGCAGCCTGAAACTCAGCACTCATAGCATCCATCCCTTGCTGAACCGCTTCTTCAGCACTACCATAGCCATGTTCCTCAGCATACTTCCTCACATCCTCGGTTATCTTCATCGAACAGAACTTGGGTCCACACATGGAACAGAAATGAGCCACCTTTGCACCATCAGATGGGAGAGTCTCATCATGGAATGATGTGGCAGTCATCGGGTCCAATGACAAAGCAAATTGGTCCAACCACCTGAACTCAAACCTAGCTTTGCTAAGAGCATCATCCCATTCTTGAGCATGCGGGTGACCTTTAGCCAGATCAGCAGCATGAGCAGCTATTTTATATGATATAACACCAGTTTTAACATCATCGCGATTGGGTAGACCAAGGTGCTCCTTTGGTGTCACGTAGCATAGAAGTGCAGTTCCAAGGGCTCCAATGTTGGCTGCACCAATGGCTGAAGTAATGTGATCATATCCTGGTGCAATATCAGTAGTCAGTGGTCCAAGTGTGTAGAATGGTGCTTCATTACACCATTCCAGCTGTTTTTGCATATTTTCTGGGATTTTATGCATTGGGATATGCCCAGGCCCTTCGTTCATGACCTGAAAAGTAAAAAATAAGTCATCATATTACAATGCTAGTGCAGCTCACAGAAATCGTTTTATATTGCAAATAGAAAAATTCGGAGGGGCGGGTAACAGGTATTGTTTCTGTAGCTCAACACTGGTGAGGTAAGATTAGGTTGACCCAGAAATCTTTTTGTTCAATATATTAACTTTTTAATCGATAATATTTTCAGATATGATTACAATAAGTACAAACGTTAAAAAAAAAAAAATCAAATTGTTTTATAACTTTGGGTGAATGTTTACCCATTCCATTTTGGCTAAGTTCTATAACTTCTCCCATTTGATCCGTTGCCTGTTGGAGATAATCAAATAGCGATGCTTTTGTTCCATATGAAGATTTAAACGTACATATAAAGAATGCATAACAGAACCATACCTGTACATCCTTCTCCCATGCTCTACGAGTTAGTTCACCTTGAGTCAAGAGCTCTGCAAACTGAGCAGTATCATTAGCATCATAGATTGAGCCGGGCCTCAATCCATCACCAATGGATAAAGCAATATCATACTGGTTACAGATATCAAGAATGTCATCCCAATGCTCATAAGCAAAATTTTCCTTATGATAAGCCAAACACCATTTTGCATGAATGGAACCGCCTCTAGAAACAATTCCTGTCATTCTTTTAGCTGTTAATGGGATATAACGAAGCAGAACACCCGCATGGATAGTGAAGTAATCTACACCCTGCTCAGCTTGTTCAATCAATGTCTCACGGAAAACTTCCCAGTTTAGATTTTCTGCAATACCATTGACTTTTTCCAGTGCTTGATAAATGGGCACGGTACCAACTGGAACAGAAGAGTTACGGAGAATCCATTCACGGGTCTCATGGATGTGACGTCCCGTTGAAAGATCCATGATGGTATCAGCACCCCACATTGTAGCCCACTGAAGCTTGTGAACTTCTTCTTCAATTGAGCTTACAACAGCAGAATTTCCGATATTTGCATTGATTTTCACCAAGAAATTCCTACCAACAATCATGGGCTCCAACTCTAAGTGCTTCTTGTTGGAAGGAATGATTGCACGGCCACGAGCAACTTCTGATCTCACAAATTCCGGGTCAAGTTTCTCCCTGGCAGCACAGTAGACCATCTCCTCGGTGATGACTCCTTGCTTAGCATAGTACATTTGGGTGTATCTTGGTGGGTCTGCTTTCTCCCTCCGATCAATCCATTCCTTGCGTAACTTAGGGAGTCCTATGTAGTAAAGCAGCAGTTAATTATCTGATAAACCAAAAACTCTACAGTAGACTAAGCACAATGGGTAAGGAATACCTAATGATTGTTTGGCTGCTATGCTATGTAGTTTAGAGGAAGAAATATGAGTGATCGAACATATTGGGTAACGGGTCAAAACAAGTACATTTAAAGACATGTCATTTTTAGTAGGGGTAAAAACAGTCCCAATCAGGTCAGGTTGATTCACAAACACTTTCCTGTCCGAATTTTTAGAAAGATTGCTTAATATAAAAATGTAATTATTTTTTTTTTAATTACTATAATATCTTTGTATCTTCGAATTACAATGATTCACGAGGTTGTATTCATTAAAAATAGACTTTGGTGACTTTCAACTCATCAGAGTATCAGAATTATTTTTTTTAACACAGCTAAAATCAAGCAACTCTTAGGGATGCATTAGTATAACAATCAAGATTTCATTTGTCACACTCAACAGTGAGAGAAATTAGAAGAAACGCCAATACAAGTATGTAACTAAACTGCTGTGTTCCTTGTGCTTATCCCAACTTTCTTTTTTCTTCATACGGAGTAATACTTATCAGAACTTAAAACTTATATTGAGATATGGAAAGACTATATAAAAGAGACTAAACACAAGTAGAAGTTGGAGTCCGTGTGCATACCAACTTGGGGACTTATGTTTTGTGGACCACTGGTGTCATATGCATCAAAATGTGGTTCATCCCCTGCCAGGTGAACACGGCGAAATGGAACTTTAAGAACATTACCAGACTCTTCATGAACAACTTCCCTGTAGAGCAGTTTACAGATGGTAATACTGTATTAGTTCCACAGTTATTGAAAACATCTGATAATTCAATGAATGTGTAGCAGGATTCAGGATGGATGTCTTAATTTCTCGAAAACCAACTACAATAGTAAGAAACTTGATTCGAAAAGGTAAGCCACAATTTTTTTATTTGTGATGTTTTATCTCTAAAAGGTCAAACGGGTAGAATTCCGAATCAAGCTATATGAAATAAGGGTCAAACAGTTCACAAAAGGGTCAAAAGTCGCCCACAGTATATTTTGACGCATAGACCTGTGCACAGAAAGTAAGATGTTTGACCATAACCTTTCTTGGCCCGTTACCCAACCCGCCCACCCTGCATAAATCTACACCTTGACTTTTTTGATAAAACTATACCATAAGCCAACTACCTGTATTCCTTTGTGCTTTGTGGGAAACATTGCTCAAAGGATGGGAGTGGAAGGAAATCAGGGGAAGCCGGGTCCACTGTATTCTTCCTTTGCTTAGTCTTCTCCACATTAGTTGATGGGGGGTCAAAAGTCAACGTGGCGCGAGGCACCATTATATAAGAGGACCTTATTTCCTTCTTCCATAAGTTGGTAGGATCAGCAGCCACATCAAAAATAGGCAAGAAAGCAGTCTTTGAAAGCTTTGAAAGGCCAGAATAGTTCACATTTTTACACATAACTGATGTCAAATTAGCATGAACAGACGCCATCTGTATATGTTTATACCAAAAAAGACATGTTATCAACTAGCATATCCAAAGTAAAAACTGACAACAGGAATACAAATGAAATTGAATACTAAATACTCATCAAGAGGATCTCTATATCTCTGTGTATATGATTATTACTATACGCTTCTTCTCAACTTCAAATATAAGAAATGTCAAAGAAAACGAAAATATTCGTCTCAAAAGCAAAGAAGTAATATTACAGTCCAAATTTGTCCCTAATTATAGTTGATACGTTTTTCTTTTTCTGAAAGGCCCGAGTTTCAGTTGATGATTGATCATGCTTAGATGATAAGACACTTTACTACTTCAGTATTTTCTGTTCAAATCAAAAATTATAGGAAACACGGATGAAGTTTTCCCTATTCAGGTTTAATTTGACTCAGATGTACACAGCCTAACCGCCTAACCAGGGTATCACGTGGCAATTCCCAAAACCTTCACTTGCCCTCTCCAGTATTGTGTCTAGTAGGATTTGATCCTCGGAACTCTTTAAGTTATTCTTAAAATTATATGCAGATATATGGATTACTTTTAGTTTTACTAGCACGGTACCCACGCAATGCGGCGTTGGTCATGGCGGCGACTGTGTGGCGGGGGCAACTTTTGGTGGTAGAGGTGGCATTGAGTGGTGTAGATAATTGAGGTAAAAGTAATTGATATAAAGGGTTAATTGAATTATATTAAAGATAAAGAACTGATAATGTAATTTAATCATCGAGGGCATTTTAGACAATTCCCCATGTAACTTTCAGCCAGGGGGTGTTTTTTTATGGGTTTTGCTAAACAAAGCCCTAAGGGCTTTCATTAAGGTGCATTAAGTAGTTGTACACTTATCATAAAATTCAGGGGTTGGGCTTTTGATATGAAAAGGTACAATTTTTTATGCACGTTTCATTTAGCATTTTTCTTTTTTTTTTATAATATAGTATAGATGGTCCTAACCAATGATTATCAAAAATAAACTAATTCGACGCAGCAAAACCCCAGGGTCACGTGACCAACTTAACACATTTTATGGAACTTCTACATCAGACATTAACGATGTATTGATCTTTAAATAAACATGTTAACTTTCATTGTTACAATAGCACTTTAGGTGAAATTCATTACATCCCTGTGTCAATTTTCCTATACAAATGTGTTTTTTTACAAATTTTGTAGATAAACAAATTTATACCTCATAAAAACCATCAGAAATTGAAGTTTAATTAAAGACCTTTTAAATTAGTGCAAAACATCATAAAGAAATGTCAGATTAAATAATACACAGTTTGTGTATATTCAATCAATATTAAATATTAAAAAAAAATCATAAATTAAATTTGTGTAAACCCAAAAGCATGCAGTCTATGTATTAGTAAGACATTAACAACGTACTTTTTCATCGAAATTGTGTTAATTTTCATTTGAAATGGAACATTACATTACATATAATATAAAATTTACTATGCATGATGAAGTGACATGGATATAATTAGTACTAACCAATAATATAGATATATAATAATAATGAAAATAAAAGCAGATCATAAATAAATAAAAAAGAGCGTAAAATGATAGAGATATCGAAAGAGAGAATGTACCATAACAATTTTGAGGGGTTTGGATGAATGAGAGGAAATGCGAGTGTAAGAATTGGAAGGGGAGTGTGGTGACAGTGGGTTTTAATAATGATGCTGCTTTTGAAACTTTCTTACGTCGTCGATAGATATTTATTCAGGGTAAGATGAATTCAAATTAGCCTTAAAATTTAACCAATAATGATGACATGAATAAAAATATAATTGATTAATATAAAGATAATAATAGTGTAGATATTGTTTAAAAAGATAGGGGTTTAAAGTATAAATTAAGAATATAAGACTTTAAAATACGAGTATACATTAGTTCATTATGAGCAAATTGAGTTATTTTTAATAACTTTTTTTAAAATGATGTTCATTAAAGATAATTGGGTAATAACAAACTAATCTTTTTATAACTATTTTTAAAAATAAATGAGTATAATTTTTATATAATAGTAAAGATTGATATAATTGTAACATTAGATTAAATTTGCTGCTAAAAGAAATATATATTTGTTATGTTATCCGATTTAGTAAGAGAAATGTTCAATTGAAAACTAAAATTTTTGTGAAAACTAAAAAACTGGTCAAAACACACTGTGATTTGAACCTAACACAGTGTGTTCTTAGAAAACACATTGTGTTGAGTTTCAAATCACAGTGTGTTTTTGATAGCGCGTAAAAACCAGAAAACTGGTCAAACACACTGTGATTTGAACTTAACACAATGTGTTATACAATGTGTTTTCTAAGAACACATTGTGTTAAGTTCAGATCACAATGTATTTTGGTCAGTTTTCTAGTTTTTCTGAAAATTTTAGTTTTTAAATGATCACCCCTTCAACGTTAATGTTCCAGTCTCATTCTTTATAGAAAAATTCATTAGACTAAAGGCGCATTAATTTATCCATACCTACATATAAAAAGAATAGCCTCATTTATTTATGGAAGTGTTGAAATTACTCTATGCAATATGACAATAATACTCCCTACTCTTCTTCTAAATCATCCTCTTCTTTATTCGTTAATTTAATTATCTCCACTAATATACTTAACATACTTCTAATGAAATAAATTACACCGTCAGTCCTTCAACTCTTAAAATAACTTCACTAACCACTATATTAATTACATTTAAATCAATAGCCTACACTACTCGTTGTCCCCACTATTAGTAGCGCCGCCACCCATCACCACCGCATTTTTCGTCACCGCTGCCGTATTTGCACGGACACCATGCTAGTAGCCATTAATATATACGTGGATATTTCTGTATCAAGTTAATTTGATAAAGATGAATGTTGTTCTAAACTTTTTCTTACAAAAAATATAAAATAAATATAAAGTTATATGTGGATGAGTTTTTGGTCCAGTTGTTCAAAACATAAAATCGTAATTCGTAAGCAATAATTTCAAAACATTTTTTGCTTTTGAGGGACAAAAAACTTAAATAGTGAATACAAAAATAGTGTCACTTTCCTTCCTTTTTTCTTTTACGGGGGTCCTGCCATTTTAGATATTTCAGCAATTATTGTTGTTAACAATTTTAAATTAATAAAGAAAAATAGAGCTATATCTACATAAAAAATTACGTGTTTCGTTGTTTTCATAAATATTTTAAGTTTGAAGCTTTTCTAATAAACATTTCAGAAACAATATAAAAAATCTTATAAACGGTCACAAATATATTCTGATTAAATCACGTAACATGTTTATAAACATTTGTTTATTTGTTAGTATGACGTTGATACAACAATTTGCGACATAATATTTGATAAACTTAGTGGCGGAGGAAAATGACGGTTGATGGTGACAATAATACTTTAAAACATCTTTATGCATGATTTAGTGTTAAAAGTGATTATTTTTACTTTTTATCGTGATATCTCCGATCTTTCTAGTTTTCTATTTTGTATATGTGTCGTCATGTGAAGAACAATGACGTATTAAGTGGGAAGTAGAGGAAGTGTGTAGTCTCGCCGTCTCACATGAATGATGTACACAGATTTAAATACTTGGATTAATTTCACATTTTTTTAACATCATACCTAAATCTAAATCTAAATTACTTTATAAAGCATTTAGGGCGCGTTTGGTTGCGGAAAACACCCATTGTTTTCTAAGAAAACATGAAAAACAGAAAACGCGTTCTAATAATAGTTTTCTAAGAATGTTTTCCAAGAAAACAAAAAACAATGTTTTCCATTTTTTCATAGAAAACTTGAAAACATCTTTTTTCTTGTTTTCCATTTTCCATTTCATTCCTCCCCCTTCCCTCACATCTCTAACATGTTTTCTAGTTTTCTAATTAGAACGTGTTTTCAAAATTTTTATTTGTTTTCTATAAAATAAAAACCCCTTTCATTTTCCAGAAAATTAGAAATGAAAAACTAGAAAACATTGTGTCATAAAGTGTGATAGGTCATAAAGGTGATAGGTCATAAGTGTGATAGTCATAAGTGTGATAGGTCATAAGTGTGATAGGTCATAAGTGTGATAGGTCATAAGTGTGATAGGTCATAAGTGTGATAGGTCATAAGTGTGATAGGTCATAAGTGTGATAGGTCATAAGTGTGATAGGTCATAAGTGTGATAGGTCATAAGTGTGATAGGTCATAAGTGTGATAGGTCATAAGTGTGATAGGTCATAAGTGTGATAGGTCATAAGTGTGATAGGTCATAAGTGTGATAGGTCATAAGTGTGATAGGTCATAAGTGTGATAGGTCATAAGTGTGATAGGTCATAAGTGTGATAGGTCATAAGTGTGATAGGTCATAAGTGTGATAGGTCATAAGTGTGATAGGTCATAAGTGTGATAGGTCATAAGTGTGATAGGTCATAAGTGTGATAGGTCATAAGTGTGATAGGTCATAAGTGTGATAGGTCATAAGTGTGATAGGTCATAAGTGTGATAGGTCATAAGTGTGATAGGTCATAAGTGTGATAGGTCATAAGTGTGATAGGTCATAAGTGTGATAGGTCATAAGTGTGATAGGTCATAAGTGTGATAGGTCATAAGTGTGATAGGTCATAAAGGTGATAGGTCATAGAGTGTGATAGGTCATAAGTGTGATAGGTCATAAGTGTGATAGGTCATAAAGTGTGATAGGTCATAAGTGTGATAGGTCATAAGTGTGATAGGTCATAAGTGTGATAGGTCATAAGTGTGATAGGTCATAAAGTGTGATAGGTCATAAGTGTGATAGGTCATAAAGTGTGATAGGTCATAAGTGTGATAGGTCATAAAGTGTGATAGGTCATAAGTGTGATAGGTCATAAAGTGTGATAGGTCATAAGTGTGATAGGTCATAAAGTGTGATAGGTCATAAGTGTGATAGGTCATAAAGTGTGATAGGTCATAAGTGTGATAGGTCATAAGTGTGATAGGTCATAAGTGTGATAGGTCATAGAGTGTGATAGGTCATAAGTGTGATAGGTCATAAAGTGTGATAGGTCATAAGTGTGATAGGTCATAAGTGTGATAGGTCATAAGTGTGATAGGTCATAAGTGTGATAGGTCATAAGTGTGATAGGTCATAAAGTGTGATAGGTCATAAGTGTGATAGGTCATAAGTGTGATAGGTCATAAGTGTGATAGGTCATAAGTGTGATAGGTCATAAGTGTGATAGGTCATAAGTGTGATAGGTCATAGAGTGTGATAGGTCATAAGTGTGATAGGTCATAAAGTGTGATAGGTCATAAGTGTGATAGGTCATAAGTGTGATAGGTCATAAGTGTGATAGGTCATAAGTGTGATAGGTCATAAGTGTGATAGGTCATAAGTGTGATAGGTCATAAGTGTGATAGGTCATAAGTGTGATAGGTCATAAGTGTGATAGGTCATAAGTGTGATAGGTCATAAGTGTGATAGGTCATAAGTGTGATAGGTCATAAGTGTGATAGGTCATAAGTGTGATAGGTCATAAGTGTGATAGGTCATAAGTGTGATAGGTCATAAGTGTGATAGGTCATAGAGTGTGATAGGTCATAAGTGTGATAGGTCATAAAGTGTGATAGGTCATAAGTGTGATAGGTCATAAGTGTGATAGGTCATAAGTGTGATAGGTCATAAAGTGTGATAGGTCATAAGTGTGATAGGTCATAAAGTGTGATAGGTCATAAGTGTGATAGGTCATAAAGTGTGATAGGTCATAAGTGTGATAGGTCATAAAGTGTGATAGGTCATAAGTGTGATAGGTCATAAAGTGTGATAGGTCATAAGTGTGATAGGTCATAAGTGTGATAGGTCATAAAGTGTGATAGGTCATAAAGTGTGATAGGTCATAAGTGTGATAGGTCATAAGTGTGATAGGTCATAAGTGTGATAGGTCATAAAGTGTGATAGGTCATAAGTGTGATAGGTCATAAGTGTGATAGGTCATAAAGTGTGATAGGTCATAAGTGTGATAGGTCATAAAGTGTGATAGGTCATAAGTGTGATAGGTCATAAAGTGTGATAGGTCATAAGTGTGATAGGTCATAAAGTGTGATAGGTCATAAGTGTGATAGGTCATAAAGTGTGATAGGTCATAAGTGTGATAGGTCATAAAGTGTGATAGGTCATAAGTGTGATAGGTCATAAGTGTGATAGGTCATAAGTGTGATAGGTCATAGAGTGTGATAGGTCATAAGTGTGATAGGTCATAAAGTGTGATAGGTCATAAAGTGTGATAGGTCATAAGTGTGATAGGTCATAAGTGTGATAGGTCATAAGTGTGATAGGTCATAAAGTGTGATAGGTCATAAAGTGTGATAGGTCATAAAGTGTGATAGGTCATAAGTGTGATAGGTCATAAGTGTGATAGGTCATAAGTGTGATAGGTCATAAGGTGATAGGTCATAAAGTGTGATAGGTCATAAGTGTGATAGGTCATAAAGTGTGATAGGTCATAAGTGTGATAGGTCATAAAGTGTGATAGGTCATAAGTGTGATAGGTCATAAGTGTGATAGGTCATAAGTGTGATAGGTCATAAAGTGTGATAGGTCATAAGTGTGATAGGTCATAAAGTGTGATAGGTCATAAGTGTGATAGGTCATAAAGTGTGATAGGTCATAAGTGTGATAGGTCATAAAGTGTGATAGGCATAAGTGTGATAGGTCATAAAGTGTGATAGGTCATAAGTGTGATAGGTCATAGAAGTGTGATAGGTCATAAAGTGTGATAGGTCATAGAGTGTGATAGCCAAATGCCTTAGCCGTACGGGCTCCGCCCTCGGATTTAAAAATCCGTCGAAAGTATATCGAATGACATCTCTAATGAAAGAGCATGAAATTTTAAGAACACCCATATAATTTTTTATAATTTATCGATGTACGGTTTTTGAGATAAAAGATTTTGAATGAATTAGAGGAATAAAATGATTTATGGAGGAGAGAGAAAAAATGAGTGGTTGAGATTTGAGGAGAGAGATGAAATGAAAGTTGAAAGTTGAAAGTTGTGGGGCATTGATGTATGGTACATCATGCATTATCATGTGTACATTGTTGAAATTGAAAGTTGAAAGTTGAAACCTTATTTGCTTTATAATACGAGAGTAAGTACCCGCGCGTTGCGGCGGTGAGATGGTGGGGGTGATAGGTCATAAAGTGTGATAGGTCATAAAGTGTGATAGGTCATAGAGTGTGATAGCCATGCCTTAGCCGTACGGGTTCCGCCCTCGGATTTAAAAATTCGTCGAAAGTATATCGAATGACATCTCTAATGAAAGAGCATGAAATTTTAAGGACACCCATATAATTTTTATAATTTATCGATGTACGGTTTTTGAGATAAAAGATTTTGAATGAATTAGAGGAATAAAATGATTTATGGAGGAGAGAGAAAAAATGAGTGGTTGAGATTTGAGGAGAGAGATGAAAATGAATGTTGAAAGTTGAAAGTTGTGGGGCATTGATGTATGGTACATCATGCATTATCATGTGTACATTGTTGAAATTGAAAGTTGAAAACTTATTTGCTTTATAATATAGTATAGATAGTATAGATATATATAATTAAATTCAAAACTTATGAACCACAAATCAGGGAATATGAGCAACCCGGACCATAAACCATAAACCAATGGCTATGACCAACAAACCCTAGTCTGGTTATTGAACAAAAATCTTGAAACACATGAACCAAGAACTACTGTCGAACCACATGAACGAATAATTCTTTTTCTCACCTGTATTAAACCAATTATATTTATGAGAAATTATTTGTTCACATTTATGTAATCAATTCATGGTTGTGTATGTTTCCAGCATCTCTATGACACTATTTTGAATAAACCATTATGTCTTTTTTGTCTTACGTTTTACCAGCAAGTATCTTAGGTCGTATGTTTGCTATTCCTTTTTAATCTTAATGTAGCCAGATGATACTCGGTCGACAGGTATGGTTACTAAACTCTTTACACCCCCCTGTTTTTTACACTTTGGTCAGAAGTTCTTATGGAAGTCATCTCTCCACCTCTGGGAAGAGACAAGATTGTCTACGTCTCACCTCCCTCATACCTCACTTACAAGGATTGTGTCTTATTGTTGTTGTTGTGTCATATTTCAATTCTTAAACTACCCCATATAAAGTCTCGAATTCTGATTATCTCATACATAGCCCTTACTAATGATCCCAATCCATTGACATTTGACAATCCCCAACCCACCCGATTTATAATTGTCATTTTCACATTTTGTTTTTAAAGTTATGTAAAAGATCTTCATTTCCATAATGGAACAAAATAACTTATAGTGGCCTTCCATTATGTATGTATACTATATTAAAAAGTTGTGTATATTGCTAGAAATGACAACTTGTGTTTGGAGTATTGATTATTCCTTTAGTTGTGCTTTGGACCATATATATGCACTAATATTGCTTCACCTTACTCATTTCTTATCATGTATTTGTCCACCCTCTAATTTACACACTCATGTATGACCCATTTCTTTATGAATGGTTGATATGCACCGGTTGGACACTTCATTAGATTTGTAACCCCACCATACACTATGATATCTCGATCACTATATAGGTGATAGGTAAAAGTTTTTCTTTTATAATGCCATTTTCCCTTTCATCATCATGAGATATTAGACATTAGTGCCTATCACACTCAAATAGTGTATAAACATTATTTATACACATGATCCATTATTTTGTTTTGTTTTTGTTAAGTTAAATTGGTTCTTTTGAGAGCTAATCATTATCAATTTTATTAGTATATTTATGTCGATATCGAATTAGCGTAATGTATGTAATTATTCATTTGTAGAAATCTTAACTTACTTGGTGATAAAAAAAAGCATATAGAATCTAAATTATGTTATGTTACATATGTATAATGACTAGGGTGTTTGTATTCGTATAGAACGTCTTAAGATTTAGGGATGTTTGACTTAAACTATTTGAGAACTTAATGACTTATTTGGTATTGGCTTATCAAAAGTTTATGTGTTTTTTTAAAAAAGGATCTAGTTCTACTCTTAAATTACACCGATGATAAATGTAAGATCCAAACTTCCTAAAATCTCCCTTTTAATTCACCCCACATATGTGGGAAGTGAGACTTGATTCTTGGTGGAAGGGTTTATTCAAAAAAGATTGTCGCTTAGTATGAGGTAGTTTCATTCGACCAAGTATTTAAAAAAAAGAAGTCTAGATTAAATGTATGTTGTAAGAGTATACTAGTATAAGTTTGTATCTTGAAACGTTAAGTAATTTTAAGAAAATGTTAATCCTAAGTTTATAAACTTAAGTATTTACAAGATGTAATACTTTTTTCCCAAAAATAAATTATAAGCATAAGTATAGATATATGATGAATATAATCTCAAAAAACTTGCTTTGACCCTTTGATTCATATAATTACGTCGGAATTAGCGTTTGGGTACAGGACTACAGGCTAACTTGCTCCTCAGTCTTTTTATGGGCTTTTTAGAAGACCATTTTTAAACTAGGCTCATTATATAGCTAAGTAAAAGTATAGGCCCATTATAAATATTTGGCCTGTAATGAACTTATTTAGCTTCATAAAAAGTGGTATACTTGTTTAGTTGTTCTAAAAGTAAAAAAACAAAAAAAACTGTGTCCACATTGAACTAGAGTTGACTGCTCCATCTAATACTAAAAGGTGTCCATAGTGAACTAGAGTTGGGCTGGTCCACATTGAGCTAGAGTCGGTTGGGCGAACATATATAATCATGTTACTAGTATACATAAAATTGAAAATTCTAATAAAAAAAATTATGTTCTTAGCGTGCATAAAAAAATATTAAAATTTTTATATTAAAAAATCCATCCGACAAAATGATATGTTTTCATTTTTTGATAACCAGACATGATAAAGAATAAAATTTAACTCGAATATGACCTAAATCAGTTTCCTCATTAAACAAGGTTGAAATATATACCGGTTCCACTATTAATTTCATGAAGCCCTAGCTAATTGCATTTCGTCTCCTATTAATGTATCGAAGGGGGAAGTATATATGTGCATATATATGAAATGACCTAAAGTGTTGCTAGTTGTATATTAAAGATTAGATTCCAACTGTCACAACTTCATTCATTAACAAACTAAAGAAAATGCCCCAACTTGTGGGCACACTCCACTCAGAATAAGAAGTTCGTCGAATCCTTCTAACTTTTCGGAAGTTGATGATGATAATTTTATCATATATATATATATATATATATATATATATATATATTCTATAATTAATCATCAATGGCTGCTATGATGATCTTTATATAAAATAAGCTAACTCAGGGAGCTACTTCGCATTTGACATGGAACATATGATGTGGTTTAGATGACACATTTCTTTATATTCGTAACTTGCTTCTTGTTTGTGTATGTAGCTGGGCTCAAAGCATGGTCAAACAATTTTGGTTAGCTAAGTAGGAACAAGAGGTGTAATTTTGGGATGAGTAGAGCTTCTAAACATTCTTTTAAAAAAGTAATAATTTGTTTGTTTTTCGGTTAAGTTATTTTCAACCGTAGCAATAAAAGTATGTTCAAAAAAAGCAATTTTCGTTAGCTGGTTATTCAAAGATGATAAGATAATGGGTTATATCTTATTGGCGATGTGTAAATAGGTATAACTTGCAAAACAAACGCATTTTCTAGAGGTTGGTCGAATCAAAAGGTCCTATTAATTAGATTGTGCCATTAGTCCAAATGTGTTTCTTCTAATGATAAGATAAATTGCATATAGTTGATCTTATATGTAGAATAGTTTTAAATGAAACTAAGTTATATCTATGACTATGCAAAGCGTTGTTAGAATCAGATGTTAATCACAAGTATTGCTGAATGAAGGATTGCCGCAAACATCATATCTATATTTATATTAGATATATTATCTTTTAATATATAAATATATATATATATATATATATATATAGGGTAGAGATCCTGGAAGAAGGTGTCTTAAGGAGAGAAGGGAGAGAAGGTCCTATGAGCCAATTAGAACGCGACATGTGTCAAAATGGAAAAAAATGCGCGGTGGCATTTTGGTAAATAAATCAAACTTTTCTGAAGCTTGGTCAGCCTGGGTTCTGGGTCAGCTTGGGTTCTGGGTCAGCTTGGGTTCTGATCAGCTTGGTTGGTCAGCTTGGTTGGGTCAGCTTGGTCAGCTTGGGTTCTGGGTCAGCTTGGTTGGTCAGCCTGGGTTCTGGGTCAGCTTGGGTTCTGATCAGCTTGGTTGGTCAGCTTGGGTTCTGATCAGCTTGGTTGGTCAGCATGATCAGTTTGGTCAGCTTGGGGTCTGGGTCAGATTGGGTCAGCTTGGGGTTAGGTTGGGTCAGGTTGGGTTAGCTTGGGGTTAGGTTGGGTCAGATTGGGTTAGCTTGGGGTTAGGTTGGGTCAGCTTGGGGTTGGGTTGGGTCAGCTTGGGGTTTGGGTCAGCTTGGGGTTGGGTTGGGTCAGCTTGGGGTCTGGGTCAGGTTGGGTCAGCTTGGGGTCTGGGTCAGGTTGGGTCAGCTTGGTTAGCTTGGGTTGGGTCAGCTTGGTTAGCTTGGGTTGGGTCAGCTTGACACAATCTACACAAATGTAGATTAATCTACACAAATGTAGATTATGGGTTTTGGGTCAGCTTGGGTCAGGTTGGGTCAGCTTGGGGTTGGGTTGGGTCAGCTTGGGGTCTGGGTCAGGTTGGGTCAGGTTGGGTCAGCTTGGTTAGCTTGGGTTGGGTCAGCTTGACACAATCTACACATAATCTACACAAATGTAGATTAATCTACACAAATGTAGAACCCAAGCTGACCCAGAACCCAGGCTGACCAAGCTGACCCAGAACCCAGGCTGACCAAGCTGACCCAACCAAGCTGACCAAGCTGACCAACCAAGCTGATCAGAACCCAAGCTGACCCAGAACCCAGGCTGACCAACCAAGCTGACCCAGAACCCAGGCTGACCAAGCTGACCCAACCAAGCTGACCAAGCTGACCAACCAAGCTGATCAGAACCCAAGCTGACCCAGAACCAGGCTGACCAAGCTTCACAAAAGTTTGATTTATTTACCAAAATGCCACCGTGTTTTTTTTTAAAAGCCACATGTCACGTTCTGATTGGTTCATAGAACCTTCTCTCCCTTCTTTCCTTAACATACCTTCTCATTTGATCTTATATATATACTACAACTTTCCTTATTTTGAGAACCATTGTTTTTGTAAAAAACATGAGAACTCTCAAATTATGTATTGGATCACATGTTTTTTTTTTCATTCACATGTGAAATGATACAAAAAAGTATGTTGTAGAATAAACTTTTAAAAAAAACTTTCAAAGTAGCCTTTTGTGAACTTATGAATGAATATGTTCACGTTTTCGTTCACATGTAAACAAACGCCTATATATAAGGTTTTGAATTTTTTTTCTTCTGCAACATATATTTTTATAACGTCTCACATGTGAATGAACAAAAAAAAAAAACTTTCAAAATAGCCTTTTGTGAACTTATGAATGAATATGTTCACGTTTTCGTTCACATGTAAACAAACGCCTATATATAAGGTTTTGAATTTTTTTTCTTCTGTAACATATATTTTTATAATGTCTCATATGTGAATGAACAAAAAAAACATGTGATCCAATACATAATTTAAGAGTTTCCACTGTTCTTACAAAAAATAAGTTCTCAAAATAAGAGTCCCCTATATACTACATTATAAAATATTTAACCCCTTTTAATTTCCTAAACTATACAAGAAATAAATTTGTCTGAAATGAAGGATTAATTAACATCCTATAAGCCCGGTCAAAGTAAACATACATGTACAAAATTTCAAAGTTCTATGAATTAAAGTAAAGTAACTCCCAATGCTGTCTTCCACGGGTTTTGGGTCTCAAATACCGTCTTCGACGGTGTATGGGTGAGGTTGATACGTAGACAACCTTAACCCATGACCTCTGTTTCCAGAGGCAAGGACTCCAACCACTGATCCAACCCAGTTGGTTTTCTATGAATTCTCTTCAATTTTACATTGTGGATTTATTTTCTTGCATGTAGAATCGGGAACACATCCCTGGTTTTTTCCCACAGGTCTTGAGTTCGACTCTTAGGAGTGACAAGTCTGTGGGTTTTTTCCCTGAATCACCTGTAACGGCTTATGGTCTACATCTCGTAGTCTAGAATATGTGCAGGATTTCACCATTATACGGTAAGGTGTTCCCTGATGTCGAATACCGATTAACTGTTCAAAGAGAATCGGGAACAACTTTTATGGCAACCACTTTTCAAGAGCCTGAATTATTGTATTTCGGTTTGGGCTATTTCGTGACAGAAGGTCCACCAAATTAGCGAACTCCAAAAATCACTCAACCTTAACATGAATATTAAAGTTCTTTTTACATGGACTTAAACATTTTTATATTGAAGGATATTAAGACATACACTATATTATGAGGTGTTAGCATATGTGATGCATTATTATGATATATATATATAACATGGGTCAATAAAATCCACGAGGCCTATTCGGCTAGTCTTGTCAAATGTTCTTTACAAAAGTTATTATTTCTGTTAAGCTAGTGTTTGACAATATCTAACAAGAATTGAAGGGGATTAGTAAGATGTTAGTTAAAAAATAGGGATTAGTATCCTGGAATGTAACAAACTTTGGACGAATGTCTATAGTGGGAAATAACTAAAGTCGTGTGTATTGTATGTAAACAACTCGAAATTATGTTTATTGTATGTAAGAAAACATCCGTGACAACCATATATAGCTGTGTCACTTGTTAGTTTTTAATTGGTCGGATACATTTTCATACATACAATAAACATAATTTCGAGTTGTTTACATACAATACACACGACTTTAGTTATTTCCCAATATAAACATTCGTCCAAAGTTTGTTACAATCCAGGATACTTATCCCTAAAAAATATGAAAAATACTAACGGATAAAAGGGTATATATATCCAAACACAGAAACACTATAAATAAAAGTAATGGTCTACCTTGCTTCGAGATGAAAAGGACCCAATTAGGGTAGAAACAATGCTCCATGATTATATTTATACTATTTGTTTTTAACTTGATTAAGGAAGAAGGTTATGTGCATTGAATCTTAAGTGTGGTAGGGAATAAATTAAATATTAATCAATATCAACTTGCTTTGCTTTAAAATTATTTTTTTTACCTACTAATTAAAGCAATTCTTGTTGTACCTTTGGATTATGTATCATCAATGTATATGAACAAGGGCAAATAGTCTATACCAGGCCGAAAAGTTTTGGAACAAAAATAGTAAAAACAAAGATAATAATATTGCTTCTCATAAAGAGTACTGTTTTCATATGTTTATTTACATGATTATATAAGGTTCAAATATAATGGCAATATTGATTAACAAGTTATCACTCTTTACATTTCGTATCGGACATATTTTTGAACCCATCTTAACATTATTTACTGGCAGAACCATTTTTATAATTCATTTCTATAAACAGTTAGGCGAAGACAGTTGAAAAAATATTAAGAAAAAAATTATCTTATTATTATGTATATTATATTATAATGATAATAAAAGAACTAATAGTATTTGAAATCACTCTATATAATAGCATATTGACTTATGAAACAATTCTTAACCTAAAGTTCCATCATTTGAAGGTGTTGAATGATTTGTCTGGAAAAATTAATATATATGCATCACATATAATTGGAGCGGTCTAAGAAGGGGCCATAGTTGAAATATGATGGTTAGTATTATACGAGTATATATTATAACAAAATATTGACTTATGATACAATATAATCCTTAAGCCGAAATTCCTTTGAAACTTGCATGATTTTTCTCCAAAAATCTATATATAATGCACATTTAATGAGTAGTTAGTGGAAAGAAGGGTGTACATGGTTGAAATTTGATATGAGTTTAAGTTTTCACTGCCAAAAGGTTTTATATTCTTTTTGTAATAACTAACAACCATACCTATCCCCACAAGGAATCCGTCGTACATGATGAAATTAATTACTTGATGTGCTTTCTTAGGGTGTTTGGTTCGCGGAATTCCCTGGAATTCATGGGAATTGGAATCTGAATTCCATCCTTTACCATGTTTGGTTGGGAAATAGGATGGAATTGGAATTGAAAACTTTCCTTTGAATTCTCTAAAACATGGAATTCAAGATTCCTTCAAGATATGGAAGGAATGTTTAACATTCCAATGGAATGTGTATAAATTACCCAAAAAAACCCTCAAACAAATAGATTATTATTATTATTATTATTATTATTATTATTAGAAATTCATAAAATTAAAATAAATTATTATTATTATTATTTTATTAATGAAAATACTATAAATAATATAAATATATAAAAATAATAATAATATAAATAAGTTTTCACTGCCAAAAGGTTTTATATTCTTTTTGTAATAACTAACAACCATACCTATCCCCACAAGGAATCCGTCGTACATGATGAAATTAATTACTTGATGTGCTTTCTTAGGGGTTTGGTTCGCGGAATTCCCTGGAATTCATGGGAATTGGAATCTGAATTCCATCATTTACCATGTTTGGTTGGGAAATAGGATGGAATTGGAATTGAAAACTTTCCTTTGAATTCTCTAAAACATGGAATTCAAGATTCCTTCAAGATATGGAAGGAATGTTTAACATTCCAATGGAATGTGTATAAATTACCCAAAAAAACCCTCAAACAAATAGATTATTATTATTATTATTATTATTATTATTATTATTATTATTATTATTATTATTATTATTATTATTATTAAGCTTACATATTATTATTATTATTATTATTATTATTATTATTATTATTATTATTATTATTATTATTTTATTATTATTATTATTATTATTATTATTATTATTATTATTATTATTATTATTATTATTATTATTATTATATTATTTATAATATTAATTTTGCCTGTGCAAAATTAATATCTATACCTCCTTATAGAGAATATTGAAATTAAGACTTTAAGCATAATTTTCTTTCCCAAAATACCATCAACACTTACATTATATTCACACATCTTATCCCTGATTTCCGAAATTACCCTTACAACAAAATAAACCCACAATTCCTAAAAGAAAACCCATGGCACCCCAGCCAGCGGAACTTGAACGAAAGTACTGGAGGGGTCAATTTTTTTTTGGGGTTTTAGGTTTTCTCTTTTCTGCATCTATGTTTTGTTTCTGAGGGGCATCGATACTAATAATACATGTAATAACCTTTTTTCTGTTTTGAGATATTTGTTGATCTTTAGTTAATCATAACTTTAGTAGGCATTGTTGAAGTTATTGTTCGATTTTCACAGAAACTATCAACCGGGGCAATGGATTGGCTTGGATTATGATGTTGTATGTCATCTATTATGAATTTGTAGATATGTGATACATGATTTGATTAAATCTAATTTAGTTTTTGAACTCATAATTATTTTGTTATATCATATAACTTTCTATGTCATAACAATAAAAAGATCAAAGTTATGGCATAATGTAGTGTTTCTGTTATCTCCTCTGAGTCCTGTTTTTAGGATTTTATTATCTCGAACTTTCAACTTATATAACTGATGTATGTATATGTTTTTGATAAAATTATGGGTATTTACAAAGCAAGTTTTCCTGTGAGTTTTATGATCCTTAAAGTGGATACTGTAATTAGGATAACATGATCTGAATGCTCTTAATCATGCAAACTGTTTACAAGGAAGGAAATATTTTTATCGGTTAGAACTTCCTCATGGTTAAATGATGTACGTGATCAAGTTGAGCAATGTAGAGTTTTAAGTATGTGTGCGTAAACTGATCCCACAATAGGTCATTTCTATGTACATGTATAAACAGGCCGGTTTGACCCACATTTCATGGCAAAATTTGAACTTTATAGTTACTGTAAACAACGAATGCTATAATACAATATTATAGCACTTTATTAACTTCTAACAAGATATGAACAACTTTGTAACAGAATATGTATAAATGTATACTTCACCCCTACAGAGGGGTACCCTTAGCTGAGTTGCAAAATCGTAGCATCAATCCTTCATCAAATTATACTACTACAACGCCACGGATGATGTTGACTTCAAACCAGCCGACACGTCAAGGGATCACACCTTTTGGTAACAAAGAAAATATATCAGGGGCTAACCAGCAGCTTCATCAACCACATGTTAACGACCAGACCACTCCCACTGTCACACACACCACTATCAATGCTGCTCTAGAAAGAAAAAGACAATACAACGAAGCCTATTACACACGTCAAAAGGAGAAAAAAAAATCAAGTCTCCATTCTATTCCGCAAGTCATTACCCATAACATCTCTCCCACAACTCCGTCTGTAGCATCTACCATCACTCATCTGAATACACAACCATTACAAAGGGTCCTTTTACGAGATTTACCCAATCGTAGTTCAAATCCATCATCGTGTTATAACAATGACCCGATGTACAACAACATATCTTCCAGTGTTACCTTTTTAGATGGATCGTCAAACCTTTCTTCTGATGTGACACAACATCGCTTCCAAGGTATCCATCATATATTTTTTTTTGATTTCTTTCGAGTTCTAAAATAGTTATTCATAACCAGCGAACCCTGTTTTCCTCTTATTATAGGCGTTCAATGTGAGAATAGCAATCTCCTGCCTTTATTTGAATCAGTGCTCACTGAATCTTCACCAATCATCACAGAGTCATCAACATTTATCGACGAATCATCGAGAGGTTTATTCTGTATCTTCATCATCTGTACATCAAAAACATTTACGTTCAGACTGTTATGTCTTTTTTAATAAATGTTAACTTGCATATTAAACCCTCGACTTATTGTTGTCTGTTTCAACAATTACAATAGTTATGAATAATTGTTCCTTCCACTTTTGCATGTTATTATAGAAGTTCAAATTGAGACTGCCAATCTACTGCCTATATTTGAACATGTCCTCACTCAATCATCACCAGTCATCGCAGGATCAACAACATTTATCGGCGAATCATCGAGAGGTTATTCTCTAATTTACATCATCTATATAAGCAATGTATTAGACCCAAAATATTACTTTTTTTTAAAACGACACTTCATATGAAATTTTAGCAGGAAGGCGTACGCAATCTGATCTTAATTCTTCCACCTTATACGACGAGGTCAAAGAGGATCCTTATCACTTTGTTTACAAAGGCGTCCCTACAGAGCAACGTTTGTTGAATTTCCACCTTTTTGTTGTATGGGGGGAAGACACGGTTGGCGGCGACAAATATCCCAACTGAACTCTACAATCTCTTTACGGATCAATCCGAATTAGGAAAGACGTTTAGGCACCACATACGTTCCTACAATACAAATTTCTCATTCACGTCAATGGGTGTCAAGTTGGATAAAACGATGGCAAATATGACTGCTGGAGTATATACCTTTCGTGTTAACGGGGGAATATATCACACGATTGATCAGTTGGTGCCGAGGGATGGACACCCCACATATTTACAGATGTATTTTTATGATCAAGAAAATGAGTTTGCTCTCAGAGCACAGTGGTCGAATCTTGATAGAAACATCCTTCGTATCTTGACGCGTGCCCTTGCTGCAAATCCTTACGCAACAACCTTTCGCAACATGGCGCAATTAGGACCCCTGGACAACTACAGGGTCACTTTGAATGCATCTGTTGAACTTGACCAAAGGGTGTACAACCGCCCTACTACATCAGAGGTACTAAATACAACATTATATTTCAGTATACCATATCGTCGTTTTACAAGATTCTGTGCATTTTAATTATACATTAAATGACTTAAATCATTTTGATTACACACAGGTTGCTGGTATATGGGTTGAAGGAAATGATGAAATCACTGCATACAAGAGAAGCATTGTTGTTTATGGAAGGTCTGAACGTTGCCAACAGATTCAACCTTATTTTGGTTGTTACGATCCACTGTCTTATCCTTTGTTTTTCCCGAACGGTGAGTCTGGATGGCACGACAGGATACCAAGAAATGGTTTTTCCATGGATGACATTGTTAACGACGAAGATAACTTTGGACAAGATGAAGATGCAAAAGGTAATATAGCATTAACTTAGATATTTATTAATTCATACCACTGGAGTAGTTTACACCTTACCAATGTCACATGATCAAACGCGAGTACAGGTAAGAATAAGAAAATAGTAGCAATGCGTGAATATCACTGCTACAAGTTCCAGATCCGCCCCACCGAGAACGTAATTCTGTTGGGTGGAAGGTTGCTCCAACAGTTTGTTGTAGACATATACATAAAGATTGAAACGTCACGTTTACAGTTTTGTGAATATAACCAGGACATGATAAGGGCTGATTTGTATCAAGGTATAGTGGATTATGTCAACGCCGGTGAAGTTCAGGCAAGTAGAATTGGAAGAAGGGTTGTGCTCCCTGTGTCTTTCATCGGGGGTCCGCGTGATATGCGTCGACACTTTTTAGATGCCATGTCGTTGGTACAAGATGACAGTAAGCCGGACATATTCCTTACGTTCACTTGCAACCCAAATTGGACGGAAATCACTGAAAAACTCTTACCCGGGCAAACTGTGCAAGATCGCCCAGGTTTGATTGCGAGAGCCTTTCGGGCGAGGTAGGTGCTTATGTTTATGTCATTGAGTTTCAGAAACGTGGTTTGCCTCACGCACATTTTCTTTTGATAATGAAATCAACACACAAGATTACCTCTCCAGACCAATACGACAAGTTGGTTTGTGCTGAAATCCCCGACCCCTCAAGGTATCCCGAAATGCATGAACGGGTTGTTCAACACATGCTTCACGGACCATGTGGTCCTCTAAATACCAAATCCCCGTGCATGCAGGGAGACCCAAAAGCATGTCGTTTTCATTATCCTCGACAGTTTAATGAACACACTGTACAGGGAGATGACTCATATCCATTGTATCGGAGGAGAAAAAATGGGATCACAGTGAAGAAGGGGAAACATGATATCGATAACAGATGGGTCGTACCGTACAACCCGACGTTGCTGATGATGTTCAATTGTCACATGAATGTGGGGATTTGCTCGAGTATAAAATCCGTGAAGTACGTGTTCAAATACAACTTCAAAGGTCACGACAAACAATCTGTTCATATTGATCCTGATGGAGAAGAAGTCGTGATTAATGAAATTAAGCGGTTTCAAGACACACGCTACGTGTCAGCTCACAAGGCAATGTGGCGTATATTTAGCTTTCCACTTTCTAAAATCCACCCGAGTGTCATGGCATTGCACCTCCATCTCCCACGTCAGCACTATGTTTGATTCAGGGAGAGTGAACGACTAACAACTATTATGGAGATGGAGCGAAATAAAAGATCAATGTTAACTGCATTTTTTGAGCTCAATAGAGAGTTCGAGCCTGCAAGACAACATTTGTACAAAGATATCCCAAAACACTTCACGTGGTTTGCAGACAAAAGCCGATGGGGGCCTCGCAGTGGAAACCATTAACCAAGGGGGCGGGTTGTCTCAGATAACCCAGCAGAAGGTAAACGATACTACCTACGGCTGCTTTTAATGCATGTGCCAGGACCTCAAAGCTTTGATGACTTTACAGAGCCAACGGTGTGTTACACACAACGTTTAGAAAATCAGCACTTGAAAGAGGTTTGATTCAGAATGATGATTGTTTGTCACAATGCCTTACAAAGGCTGCCGTGTTTCAGTTCCCACACTCTTTGAGAAGACTATTTGCCACTATATTGATATTTTGTGACCCGGGGGATGTCCGAAAGTTATGGGATGACCATTATGATTCACTTTCAGAAGACTACATAAGACATTTCAGAAATAGTGATCAAGTTCTAAATATGGTTCTTAAAGACATCTCATTATTTCTTCAATCTATGGGTAAGAGTCTGCATGATTTTGACCTTCCTCATATGACCACCAATTATGCCGAATCAGGGGGTTTTCGTGAGTTACACGAAGAAAGTTCCGTAGTCGTCGAAGATGATCATCTGCGCGCCAGGCATGAACTAAACCCTGATCAGAGGTTCGCATATGACACCATAATGAGGCACGTTGATGGTAATATTCCAGGAGTGTTCTTCATATATGGCCCCGGCGGAACAGGGAAAACCTTTTTGTATAATGCTCTGCTTGCTGAGGTTCGTTCCCGTGGACAGATTGCCATAGCCACTGCTTCGTCTGGAGCTACGGCAAATAACATGCCCGGTGGGCGAACATATCACTCGAGATTTAAGATTCCCCTAACCCTGAATAATAACTCTCTTTGCAACATCAGTAAACAAAGTGGTACTGCTCACCTACTCCGTACTGCAAAGCTAATCATATGGGATGAAGCCTCGATGGCAAAAAGACAAGCGGTTGAGGCACTAGATCGAACAATGCAGGATATCATAGGCGTAAGGCAGCCATTTGGCGGAAAAATTATGGTTATGGGTGGTGATTTCAGACAGGTGTTGCCGGTAATCAAGAAAGGGACCCGCGCGCAGATTGTCGACTCGAGCCTTCGAATGTCGCCACTTTGGTCTGTGACAAAAAAGATTCGTTTAACTATAAATATGAGAGCAAGGACAGAGCCATGGTTTTCGGATTTCCTTTTAAGAGTCGGTGACGGAGAAGAAGAGGTGATTGACGACAACTTTATTCGCATACCTGATGATATGACCATCCCATACAACCCCGAGTCAGGATCGAAAGAGGACTTAATAAGTGCCATATTCCCCACCATTGAAGTGAATGGGAATTCTTCGGAGTACATAATTTCCAGGGCAATATTGTCAACTAAAAATGAAAATGTCGAGGAGATAAATGAGGAGCTGATTGATAGATTTATTGGCCAGGGCAATATTGTCAACTAAAAATGAAAATGTCGAGGAGATAAATGATGAGCTGATTGATAGATTTATTGGCCAGGAGCAAATATATTACAACTTTGATGAGGCGGAAGACGATGTTAACAACTACTATCCGGTTGAATTCTTAAATTCTCTTAATATTGCTGGTTTTCCCCCTCTTCGTCTACGGCTCAAAGTTGGGTGCCAAGTTATACTATTACGTAAAACGGACTCTGTAACGGCACATGGTTGATATGCAAAGGTTTTCAACGAAATGTCATCGATGCGGAAATAGCCGTTGGTCAGAATGCCGGGAAAAGAGTTTTTTTTACCGAGAATACCCCTGTGTCCCTCAGACAATGATATGTATCCCTTTAAGTTGAAAAGAAAACAGTTTCCGGTTCGACTTAGCTTTGCGATGACAATAAACAAAGCCCAAGGCCAAACGTTGCCACACGTCGGTGTCTATCTACCTGAATCGGTATTCTCACACGGCCAACTTTACGTTGCACTATCTAGAGGGATATCACGCGAAAGGGTGTGATGAGCGTTCATTTTGTGATAAAAACCCCTATCGAAAGGCCTCATTTCAATGTCTTAAATGAGTTAATATTCCGGAACTATCGGTACTTAATGGATTCTATGTTTACGCAGGTTCACGGAAGATGCGAGTGAGGGTAAATGGCATCAAGTGACTCAAGATGAAGGCCTATGAAGTTACAAGACACAAGGAGGTGATTCGGGAGCCGAACGAAGCGAAACGAGAAGCAGCAAGGGCTGCCAGCGCCGCTAACCCATGCCCAGCGCCGCTGGGAAGCCCAGTTCAGCAAACCGACTTGAACACATATTTAAGCCGAAGCAGCCCTCAAAACCCGAAGAGCGAGCCGATTCAGCATCCCTAGACGCCCACATCAAACCATAGGTCGACTTTGCAGATTCCAAGGAGGTTTTGGAGCTTCTAACACCTTCCGATCTTCATCCTGAACCTAGATCTACTCTTTTATTTTACTTTTAGTTGGTAAACAATGTCTTTCATCTTTTCAGACTTTGTTATTCCTTTAATAATGGTAGGCTAGTAGGCTGAATACTTGTTTGGATCGATGTGATCATGTAGACGTTTATTTATTTTACTTTATTTGTTAGATCTGTTGGAGTGTGTTTTACTATTTATCGTAGATCCATGTTTTACTAGTTCTTCATATTAATATCGGTTCTATATCTGCAAGTATTGATTTAATTCTGATGATCGGTCTATAATCATACACTAGTATTAATACATAAGGATGGAAAACACTAGTCGGTCTATAACTAGATGTAAAAGGTGATTAACTTATAACCGAGGGATCCAGAACCATAGTAATTAGGACGAATAGAACATGATGCTTAACAATGTCAGACGCGATCCAGTGACATGGAAACGTGCAATGTGGTCACCGAAGGGAATTATTATCTGGTCATGGCTTAAGAGCCGGGTAACTTAAAGATGAAATAGTAACACGAACTTTAGGTCATTAATGCTTAAACAATGAATCTAACGAGAATTTGTTTAAAGAAGTAGTGTGAGTCTAGGGACAGCACTAGTTACTTAGGCAAAGTGAATCTAACGAGAATCTGAGCCGTGATTAAGTTTCCAATAGTCTAGCAAGTAGGTAGAGTAATATCCGGTCGTATCATGAGATATGAGATGCCAAACAAGTATTTTAATTTTATTACTGTTATTTGCTTTTTCAAACTATTTTCAGACTAAGCCTCTCGCTGAATAAGCGGTTGCGACTTCTATTTACTTTTCAGTTATTTTAATTAGTTTAATAGGAAATCGTGACAACCCCCAACCGCTAGAATTACACATATTACTAGATTAGGTAAAGCAACGCGTCCATGCGAACGATCCTGTACTTATCACTTAACTATACTACATCTGATCGGGTCCCCTGTCCGTTAAGGTGTGTGTGTTTTGAGATAATTATTTGTACAACATTTTTATAAATTTAAACACTAAACAAAAACCACCCATCAAGTGTTTTGGCGCCGCTGCCGGGGACGCGACACATTCTTAGTTTAGTAGTGTAGTTCGATCCTTTCTTGTGTTTCGGCACGAGGAAGTTACTTTTCAGTTTTTAGGTTAAGTCATTTTAGGGTTTAGTAGTCAAATTATGTTTAGTAGTCAAATTAGGGTTAGATTAATTTAGTAGTATTTTCATTTTCTTAAAATTTTCAAAAATCCAAAAATATTTTCTTTTTCATTTTAAGTAGTGTAGTTTAGTTTTTCATTTCATTTTTATATTGGTGCGTTTGATCTTTTTCTTGAGTTTTGCAGGATTATTTAGATAGTTGATGCGTTTAAGATCGGGAACGATTGTTAAGCGTCTGTCTTCAAGCCTAGGTAAACTTAAACGGAGAAGGAGAAATAACAAACCGATTCCACCACCCGTATTTAACCTAGAAAACCTTTTCAACATAGATAACCCTTTAGGATCATCCGACACTATGTCCGAACCAAACTCACCTAGATCCGAAATGGACGCCTTTGACCGACCGATGATGGAAAGGACGAGAGCCGTTGCACCTACACCGGGATCGGCTATTGTCCCACCAAACCTAGGAGATTCGTTTTCAGTCAAAGGCCACCACCTTAAGTTAATCCAAGACAACCAATATGACGGCCGAGCCAAATCCGACCCCCATAAGCATGTAAGCAGGTTCACAAGTTTGTGCAAAATGTTCAAATACGGAGGAAACGTCACCGACGACGATGTGAAGCTTAGCTTATTTCCGTCGTCTCTCACGGGAGAGGCACGTGCTTGGTTCGATGAGCTCGATGAAGGTACCATCACTACATGGAATCAACTTCGCGAACAGTTTGTCTCGCGATTCTTTCCCCCGAGTTTAGCAAGGAAAATGCTTCGAGACATCAAGGTTTTCATGCAAGACGAGGGTGAATCACTAGTTGATGCATGGAAAAGGCTTAGGGAAATGATCAGAAACTGTCACGGGAATGGAATAGATAAGGACGAGATCATGGAGATTTTCTTCTATGGTTTAACCAAGAGTTCCCAAAAGGATTTAGACCTAGCCGGCGGTGGTAACGTTTTGTACAAATCTACAAATTACGCGTACAAAATGATGGAGGATATAGTGCAAGTTAGCTTAGCTCGAGATATGGATGATAAGGATCGAGAAAGGAGGACGAGAAGGACCGTGGCTAGCATTGAAAGCAACTCCGACAATGAGGTAATTCATGAACTTAAAGCTTTATCTAACCATTTTTCTACTTTTGAAGATAGATTGGACATTATGGACAAAGACCTCAAGGTGATTGCACACGGGTGCAACAATTGCGGAGGAATGCACTATACCAAGATTGTGAAGAGGAGGCTACCGAGCAAGTCAATTTTGTCCAGAACCAATACCGAGGAGGCTATCAACGAGGACTATTCCAAAGAAACCCCGGTAATTCTAACTTTAATTCTAGTTATGCTAGAAATAACTTTGGTTCTTTTCAAAATAGGTGGCAAAGGAATAATGGTCAACCCGAGCAACCAAGAGTGGAGAATGAAGTCAAGGAGGAGCCGATTGTCAAGCTTAACAACAAGATGAAGAGGTACATCGAGATGAATGACAAGAGGCACGACTCCTTAGCAAGCTATACAAAGTCGCTCAATGAGAAGATAAGTAATCTCAATCAAAAGGTTGACGAGGGAGCAAGAAATCAACAAGCCGCAATCAAGGACTTGGAGAGGAGGATAGATAGATGGATTGAGCAGAATGCAAAGAAGGAGAATAGCTCAAGTCCAAGGAAAATCATCCAAGGCGGCTCAAGCTAAAGTCAAGGAACGAGTCAAAAGTACCAACCACCAATCGGACGCAACGAGAATGTGAACGCCGTGTTCACCGAAGGTAATGACTCTACTGAGCTTTCTAATGATTTTTGTGAAGTGTCCAATCAGGTACAGGTCATACGGGAACCAAACGAAGAAGAAACGAGCAAAAACGCAAAACTGGATTCTGTCCAGGTACCACCAGCACCGCTGGCTGCACAAGCCAGCGCCGCTGGAGTCTCCCAGTGCCGCTCAGACACCACCAGCGCCGCTGGTGGGTCCATCTGTCCAGAATCGCGCGAAATTTCGTTTTCAGCTGTTCTTCAAGAAGATGTCGAGACCCAATTCGCATCAAAGTGCAAAATCAAAGATGGGGACGACTCAGACAGAAGGGATGAAATTCACAATCCCGAGGCGCCGGATGACGGGACACAGCTACCACAAGCATCTGAAGATCCAGGAAGTTTTCTTATTCCTTGCACTATTAATAATGAATACTTTTCATGTGCATTAGATGATTTAGGGTCAAGTATTAATGTTACGCCTACTGTGATTTATGAGAAACTTACCCTTTGTTCGCTAAAACCCGTTAACATGAGCATTCGGTTAGCCGATGATGAGCGTTCGTTTTGTGATAAAAACCCATATCGAAAGGCTTCATTTGAATGTCTAAATGAGTCAATATTCCGGAACTATTGATACTTAATGAATTCCATGTTTACGCAGGTTCACGGAAGATGCGAGTGAGGGTAAATGGCATCAAGTGACTCAAGATGGAAAATACTAGTTGGTCTTTAACTAGATGTAAAAGGTGATTCACTTATAACTGAGGGATCCAGAACCATAGTGATTAGGATGAATAGAACAAGATGCTTAACAATGTCAGACGCGATCCAGTGACATAGAAACGTGCACTGTTGTAAGTCCCAACTCAATAGATGGTACTACCTGAAGACACCTCTATGTCGATGGTGAGGTTACTTTGAAATATACACACTGATCTGGAGACGACCAGTTGCAGTATGTATATACCAGGTTAATGGTTAGATTACTTATTAAGGTGACAAAGTGTAATAAGTAAAGACAATGCAATAAATAAATACTTGTAAAGTAAATCTGGTGAGATCGATATGTAATTTTTCAAGTGTAATTTATTTATTATCGTTAAATAAATTACAAGGTTGTTGCGGAACCAAGATAATACAAATATGTAAATATCCTAACAACCTATGAAGTACAATGATCTAATACTTGGAAATTCTCTTCAACAATCGAAACACTTAAAGTTGTGAAAACTTCATTTATGCAGGAAAATGAAATTTACATCAGTTACAAGAAAGTAAAATAAAATTACAAGATGATAACTTCATTTATGCAGGAAAATGAAATTTACATCAGTTACAAGAAAGTAAAATAAAATTACAAGATGATAAACTTCATTTATGCAGGAAAATGAAATTTACATCAGTTACAAGAAAGTAAAATAAAATTACAAGATGATAACTTCATTTATGCAGGAAAATGAAATTTACATCAGTTACAAGAAAGTAAAATAAAATTACAAGATGATAAACTTCATTTATGCAGGAAAATGAAATTTACATCAGTTACAAGAAAGTAAAATAAAATTACAAGATGATAACTTCATTTATGCAGGAAAATGAAATTTACATCAGTTACAAGAAAGTAAAATAAAATTACAAGATGATAAACTTCATTTATGCAGGAAAATGAAATTTACATCAGTTACAAGAAAGTAAAATAAAATTACAAGATGATAACTTCATTTATGCAGGAAAATGAAATTTACATCAGTTACAAGAAAGTAAAATAAAATTACAAGATGATAAACTTCATTTATGCAGGAAAATGAAATTTACATCAGTTACAAGAAAGTAAAATAAAATTACAAGATGATAACTTCATTTATGCAGGAAAATGAAATTTACATCAGTTACAAGAAAGTAAAATAAAATTACAAGATGATAAACTTCATTTATGCAGGAAAATGAAATTTACATCAGTTACAAGAAAGTAAAATAAAATTACAAGATGATAACTTCATTTATGCAGGAAAATGAAATTTACATCAGTTACAAGAAAGTAAAATAAAATTACAAGATGATAAACTTCATTTATGCAGGAAAATGAAATTTACATCAGTTACAAGAAAGTAAAATAAAATTACAAGATGATAACTTCATTTATGCAGGAAAATGAAATTTACATCAGTTACAAGAAAGTAAAATAAAGTTACAAGATGATAAACTTCATTTATGCAGGAAAATGAAATTTACATCAGTTACAAGAAAGTAAAATAAAATTACAAGATGATAACTAGAAGGAAAACTTATACAGATGGCGCTTCGCCAGTTTTCCTTCTCTTTGTCAACGAACCAATAGGTTGAGAATCCTCTAGGTCAACATGCAGCCTATTTTCAATTTGTTCTTTGTGTTGTATCTTGCCCTTTAACAAATTTATCCAGGCCTTCTCAAACCTATTCTTTTGTTCCTTTGCTTCCAAAAATTCAACCATCTCCATCCATTCTGTGAACCCATACTGCAGAACTGAAGGATTGTCAGTTGTCACCAGTGGCCCTCTGGTGTAACTAACTTGCACATGGAAGCATTTGGTGCCAGGCTTGACAGTAACATTCACACCATTGATCTTTCCAGTGTGTTTCCTTCTAGCCATTATTGATGAATAATAGGCTCTGGCTTCACTTTCATTGGCAATCTTAGTAGACCCAGATAAGGCAGAATGCACAGCAGCCTTTATGTCATCATTAGATACCTCTCCAGTTGGTTCAACAAAGGTTCTTAGATCAGCATCTCTGGGCATCGGCTTCAGTTTAGATTGTGCCCTGGGTCTTGGTGGATTCAACACCCTTTTAACAACTTTTTGAACATTTTCGATTCTTCTTTGAATCCCACCAGCCCTAAGCTCTCTTACCTTCTCCAAAGATACATTCGTGTTCTTGGCATCAAATTCAGCCTCATCATCTGGATATTCTTGGTCAAGTTGAATGTCCAACATTTCATTCACCATACCAACTATCCTTTGATCACTTTTGACTCGCTGATATTGCTCCAGTGTGATGCCCAGTAAAGCAGCATCACTAGCATCTAAGTTCAAGATTCGAGACCTGGCAGCCCTTTGGTCTTCCTTTCTTTGCAACCTTCTTTCTTTAAATTGATTGCCAACAGCAGCCAGTCTCTTACTCTCCCTTTCAGTTATTGATGGAAGCTGATCGATGTTGCCAGTTTCTAGCATAGGTGTATCTTTGGCCAGCTGGGCAGTTTCTTCAATTGCTTTGCCCTTGCCTTTGTTCTCATTCCCCCTATCAATCACATCTTCAAACTGTTCTATCATCTGCTGACTGGCCTCAGTACCCGCAGGTACCACAATCGCCTTTTCAGTTGTATTTTTACCAGCTTTAGTACTGGCAGCAACAATAACTTGTCTTCTACTGGAGGTTCCTTCAGTTGAAGTTGGTGCAAGGACTGCACTTCTTTCCCCCTTGGCAGCATCTAGACCTGCCCTTATCACATCCCAATCAGCATTATTGAATGGCAATCGGTCAAGAGGCTGCCATGATTGTAAGTCCTTGCACTCTTTGAAAATGGTGCACATCATTCTGAAGGATCTCCACAAGTGGTTGGTCTCTCTAGACTGGGTCAGCACATTAGCAGCAACTTGTGTCTGATCAGTTTTCAGATCTTGTAACAACTGAGCATCATCAGTTGAGAGACCAGCAACCGCACTTTTCTTTTCCTCTTCTTTCTTCTTCAAATTCTCTACTTCAGTTGTCAGTTTATCAATGGCTGTTGTATGAGTAGATACCTGGGTGTTCAGAGCGTTTATGCTATCCCTCAACTGGTTGATCTCATTAGTTAGTGGGGCCAGATCAACCTGAGGTGGTGTAAGCTTGGTGATCTCAGACATCACCCTTTCAATCAATTGTGCTTCTCTGGTGACCAAGGTATCATTTATCGTCTGACCAACTGAAGTAGCTAACTGCTGCCCAAGTTCAGTCACATTAATTGCAGGTCTTTCAACTAATTTCTTGACCTGTTTTTCTATTTCCTTCAGTTCAACCTCTGATGATCTAACAGTATTACCCAGCAGGTTGGAAATAGATGTTGTGACTTTGGTCTGAGTAAGGTCAAAGGCTTCTTTCAAAGAAGTGGCCAGATTATTGCAGCCAGTGACCAGCTCATTGAGCTTCTTGAACACCAAGTCTTCATTTGTTGCAAACTTGTTTATCCCCAGATCAACAACCTTCGAATTTGTGACAGTTTCCTTGTTGTATCTGGAGAAAGATTAGTGGGAAATGGAGTTTCAGAAGGCTCATTTGAGTGAGATGATAAAATTGAAATTGAAGCATCTGGAGGCGAGACACGAGATGAAGGGTTTTGATCTTGTACAGAAGAATCAAAAATCTCAATGTCTGAAGCAGTTCCTTCAGAGTCCGAAGACTCTATTTGGATTTCATCGTCATTAACATCCATGTCCAGATCCATGAATGTAACTGATGGCTGATCTTCATGATCAGTCTCCTGATGTACTTGGCCAGTTTCCTGGAGAGTTGCATCAGTTGTTGGCTCAGTAGTGGTGACATCATCGCCAGGAATAGAGGTCACAGGGGTTGCCTCAGTTATAACTGCTCTATCCTCAGTCATAACATCACTGGCCGAAGAGATTGGAACTTCAGTTGCCAGTTGTGACTGGTCAGCAACATCATCAGTTCGTGTAATAGCAGTGTTAGAAGTTTGGCCATCGACACTTTGTGCAGACTCTAACTCTACTCTGGGTTGGGCGACCCCAGTATTCTCTTCACCACTTCCTCCTACAGAAATTGCGGAAGTGGTTGCTTATAGGTTTTCCCTTTGACTATCTCCAGCATCCTGTTGGGAGGAAACTGGAGGGTTGGCTGGGGTACTACTGTCAGTGGCTCGTACTGACTGAGGCCTAGGGCGACGTGTTCGTGGAGCCTTTTGTGTAACTGGAGGACCTATTTGGAGGCCTCCAGCTGAATCTGTAGGAACTGACTGACTGGAACTGGCGGGGTTTGACTGTTGTTCAGGCCCAACAACTGCCATTGTGCCAGAGGACGAACCGGTGGGTCCCTCACTGTTTTGAGGCCCGTCCAGTTGCCTTTCTGGCTCACCTGGTATTGGTGCATCGGTTTTTGCGAATGCCAGCCGCATTCTTTGAGCAATCCCAACCTCCCCAGTTTCAGATACCAAGGATTCAAGATTCCTTAACAAATCCGGGACAGTGTAAAGTGAAGTAGTGTTGTTGTATTCTTCACTGCCCAGGATATGTTTAAAACAGAGAGAGAGATACCTGGAGAAGGGGATACATAGTCCCCTGGTGCCCTTCAGTTTCTGCACCAAACTTCTGAAAAGTATTTCTGCAAAGTCTACTCTCAATTCGTTCCACAAGCAGAATGCCATTTCTGCCTGTGAGGAGTTAATCAGGTCAAGTCCACCAGAACTCCCACCCATACTTTCTACATGGTGTATGAAGAAATACCTCCATGAAGGTGTGAGGCCCTTCATGGTCATAGCACCTTTTGTTTTCAAGACCCCATTTTCTAGGCAATCCTTGTGTCCCATATCAAGGAGAACCTGTCAAAAATTTTGATTTGGGGAGATGACAACTGGAGATTCACCTTGTCTCCAATAATTGAGGTGTAGGGCATCCCTCAAAGTTTCTGCCGTAAGGGTACACCGGACTGTTCCACTTTTTAAGGTGAAAGAGATGGAAGAACAGTCAGCAGATAAGGAAGCGGTGTACCAAAACTCACACAAGTATTCGTGATACATTTTGCGTGGGTTTGCAGAGAAAGTGACACCAATTGGAGAATCCCTTAGAAATTGTTGGATTCTACCAATAAGAGTATTGGCGCCTTGAGTCCGTGGAGAAGCAGAAGTAGGAGGAGGAGGGGGTGGATTAGTGTTAATAACAGGTGGTGGTTCATTATTTTGATCATTAATATTAGGATCAGGACCAAGACTAAAACCTCCTTGTGTACTTTCTGGGTTGGCCATCAAAGAAGCAGATCTAGGCAAGTTTGTTTAGCCTTCTACTCTGATACCAATTGTAGAGTCCCTCACTTGATGGTTTAACCCAATAGTGTAAAATACAACAAGTCTAATATGCACTAGATTTGGACTAGTATTACTTGAATATAAATGCAAGTATATAAACAAAGTAATACAAGACTTAAAGCAATAAAGTAAAGGTGGAACACAATGTAATTTGTTCAAGTGTATTTTATTTATGATGTTAAATAAAATACAAGGTTGTGCGGAATCAAGATAATACAAATATGTAAGTATCCTAACAACCTATGAATTACAAATGATCTATATTTGCTAAATAAACTCTTTAGATCGAAATACTTAAAGTTGTGAAGTATCCCTGTTACGATCGAGAGTATTTAGACAAATTCACCTAATTGCTAAAAAAATAATTTTAACAAGGAAATGACTTTGTATTTATAGGCAAACAAATTCACCAATGAATTTGTGCCGTACAAATATGGTTGCATGTATTTAATGAACCGACAAGGTCATTAAATGCATTGGTTAAGGTACAAGGATAAAGTCACATCAATATGACTTATTATCCTTTTAACCAACCACCTTTACACACGTAAATACTTTTGTAAAGACAAGTGGAATGTTCTTTGAAAAGTGTGTAAAGGCAAAAAGTCAGTTCCTCGTAATCAGTGTTCAGACTTGTAAGGTCTAGAACACTGACAAAGCTCCAGTTGTAGATCTGGTAAGACTTCCAGTGGACTCCGCCATTTGTCAGTCTTTTTTATTCTAACTTCAGTCTTTGACTTCAGTGAGAATGTCTTCAGTAGAATAGATCTGGACTGGGGTGAAGTCCAGTGAGATGAAATCTGGAAGACTCCAGATTTCCTATACAAGTATTTTGCTCACTGGTCTTCCATTATTTCTGAACAAATCTTCAGTGACGCTCCAGTCTTCAAGTCTGGAGAGAGTCCAGTAATTCTGGACCTAACAATGTTTTTTTACTTAATAAACAAAAATAACTGTCAATTACCTATCTTTTACTTAATATATACAGACATTATTTATACGTTAAGGCACTTAGTAAATTTAACAATTAATGAGTAAAAAAAGAAACGGGTCCTAAGACTCATAAAAATATTAAAGTATATATGACATTTAAAATTGAACGAAAAGAATATATATCAATTGTATCTTAGTTTATTTACTAACATAGACTTCAATTTTCTAACCATAGGTCTTTAGACTGTCAATGTTTTGTACTTAATAATATCGTTTCAAAACTTTCATATATCATAAGTAGAACAAATAATAAACTAACATTTTAACACCCCGACCTAGGCTCGAAATGCACCGAAAAGCATGACACAAGATGGAATTATCGTAGAACGAGACTATATGAATTCAAAAGGATTCCGTGAACCCAACAAATAAAATACAATGTCACGGAAGCATAAGGAGCATACAACCATCAAAAGTTTACAAAATAACATCCAAAGATGGCTAATGATCCTAAGCAAATCCCATCAACGGGTAATGAATCACGGATCCATGGTCATAGTCCAACTTCTAGCAATGCACATCAAGCTCTTGGGTTCTCTTGGTTACCTGAAAAGTGTACTAAACAATGTCAACACTAGGTTGGTGAGTTCGTAGGAAAGAAACGACAAGAACATGTACCATTGCCATCCACCACATAAGCAGGTATAATGAACAAGAAATTTGATGTCAATATGAATCTAGCAAGCTCTAAAACTACACACATGTACGCAATGTCGCTCGAATGTCCTCATGTCATCCATAATGTCATCAAGTACCTAATGTACCCGTAAAATGTCATCAAGTACTTAGAGTACCCGTTTACATGTCATCAAACACTTAGAGTGCCCGTTTATATGACATCATGTCCATCAACACATCACAAGCTCATCAAAAGGCATCACCGTAAATTCAAAATGTCCATATCTCGTTCGAAAGGCGGTTTTTGGAATGTCGTCTTCATGAACCCTCAATTGATGATAACCCGACCTCAAATCAATTTTGGAAAAGAAACGAGCACCTTGGAGTTGGTCGAATAAATCGTCAATCCTAGGAAGAGGATAACGATTCTTTACCGTTAGTTTGTTCAATTCTCTATAATCGATACACATTCGGAATGTGCCATCTTTCTTTTTAACGAACAAAACCGGTGCGCCCCAAGGCGATTGACTAGGGCGAATGAAACCCTTGTCTTGAAGCTCTTTGAGTTGGGCGGCCAACTCTTGTAATTCGGTCATGGCTAAGCGATAAGGCGCTTTGGCCACGGGAGAAGCGTTAGGAATAAGTTCAATACGGAAGTCAAGTTCACGAGATGGAGGTAAACCCGGGAGGTCATCTGGGAATACGTCCGCAAAATCTTTAACTACGGGCACGGTCTTCAATTCGACCTTAGTAACGTTTACATTATATACTTTCCCTTCCCATGGCTCGATTGCCTCACCTTGAACCACTAATTCTTCTCCATTTTCTAAAGGTATTCTCACCACCCTACTACCACAATCTATTACCGCGTTCATAGCCGACAACCAATCCATACCCACGATCACGTCAAAACTACCGATATCAAAAGGCATCACCGTAAATTCAAAATGTCCATATCTCGTTCGAAAGGCGGTTTTTGGAATGTCGTCTTCATGAACCCTCAATTGATGATAACCCGACCTCAAATCAATTTTGGAAAAGAAACGAGCACCTTGGAGTTGGTCGAATAAATCGTCAATCCTAGGAAGAGGATAACGATTCTTTACCGTTAGTTTGTTCAATTCTCTATAATCGATACACATTCGGAATGTGCCATCTTTCTTTTTAACGAACAAAACCGGTGCGCCCCAAGGCGATTGACTAGGGCGAATGAAACCCTTGTCTTGAAGCTCTTTGAGTTGGGCGGCCAACTCTTGTAATTCGGTCATGGCTAAGCGATAAGGTGCTTTGGCCACGGGAGAAGCGTTAGGAATAAGTTCAATACGGAAGTCAAGTTCACGAGATGGAGGTAAACCCGGGAGGTCATCTGGGAATACGTCCGCAAAATCTTTAACTACGGGCACGGTCTTCAATTCGACCTTAGTAACGTTTACATTATATACTTTCCCTTCCCATGGCTCGATTGCCTCACCTTGAACCACTAATTCTTCTCCATTTTCTAAAGGTATTCTCACCACCCTACTACCACAATCTATTACCGCGTTCATAGCCGACAACCAATCCATACCCACGATCACGTCAAAACTACCGATATCAAAAGGCATTAAGTCTATGTAAAACGGGTAGTCACATAATTCTAACACACAATCACGAACAACTTGACTAATTCTAGACAATCCACCATTTACCATTTCAAGTTCAAAGTAATAAGACAATGGGCTAAGACTTGCATCGATCAACGTAAAAACTACCGATATCAAAAGGCATTAAGTCTATGTAAAACGGGTAGTCACATAATTCTAACACACAATCACGAACAACTTGACTAATTCTAGACAATCCACCATTTACCATTTCAAGTTCAAAGTAATAAGACAATGGGCTAAGACTTGCATCGATCAACGGAATGAAATCATTGGAAATGAGGCTATAATCGGCCCCGGAATCAAATAACACGGTAGCATATTGGTGATTGAGAAGAAAAGTACCTGCTACCACGTTTGGATCAACACGAGCCTCGGCCGCATTCACGGCAAAAGCTCTTCCACGGGGAACGAGTTGTTGTTGAGGAGCTTGCTGTTGTTGACCTTGATTTCCTCGGTTTTGATTTGGACCGGCAATTTGCAATTGATTCGGATGCACGGTCACTTGAACTTGTTGGCCGATGAGATTTGGGCATCGGTTACGATAGTGGTCTTGGCTACCACATTCATAACAACTGCCCCGGGCCATTTGGGGGTATCTAGCATTTAGTGGAGCAACATTTAATGGAGCAGTTCGACGGGTAGGACAAAATCTTGAGGTGTGACCCTGATTGTTACAAATAAAGCAAGCATCACATCTCACATTAGTTCGATGATGACGGTTACACCTAGGGCATAAAGGACTTGTTCCAGTATAACCACCCTTTTGCGGCTCAACTCTCGGTTCAACCACCGCATATACCTTTCCACCACGACCATGGCGCTTATTATTGCGCCTATCATCTTTCTTGGTGCCACTCGACTCGGGCGTATCTTTTCTCTTGTTATCACTTTTGGCTATTTCACCACCCTTCACAAGCTCCATGGTGACACTAGCGGTTCGGTTAATGGCTTCATTGATTGTCAATGGCATGGTGGGATGAGAAACAAGTACCCTCACTTTGTGGGGTAAGCCAACCACATACTTTTCTACCTTCTGGGCCTCAGGTCTCACAAGATGAGGAATGAGTCTAGAAAGTTGTCCGAAGCGGCGAGTGTACCCCACATGATCGGCTCCCTTCATGGTGAGCTTAGTAAATTCTTCTTCCAAATTTCTCATTTCATATGGTGGGCAATACTTGGAGATGATCATTTCTTTGAAATTTTCCCAAGGTATGGAATTTGCGAGGTCAATCCCCAAAGTATCCACTTCTACATTCCACCATTCTAGAGGATCACCTGCTAACATACCGGTGGCGTGAGAAACTCTTTGATCCTGAGTACAACCACTTCTAGGGATCACAGATTCAATCTTCTCTAGCCACTCTAACAGCATTTCATTTTCATTTTCATTTTCATTTTCATTTTCATTTTCATTTTCATTTTCATTTTCATTTTCATTTTCATTTTCATTTTCATTTTCATTTTCATTTTCATTTTCATTTTCATTTTCATTTTCATTTTCATTTTCATTTTCATTTTCATTTTCATTTTCATTTTCATTTTCATTTTCATTTTCATTTTCATTTTCATTTTCATTTTCATTTTCATTTTCATTTTCATTTTCATTTTCATTTTCATTTTCATTTTCATTTTCATTTTCATTTTCATTTTCATTTTCATTTTCATTTTCATTTTCATTTTCATTTTCATTTTCATTTTCATTTTCATTTTCATTTTCATTTTCATTTTCATTTTCATTTTCATTTTCATTTTCATTTTCATTTTCATTTTCATTTTCATTTTCATTTTCATTTTCATTTTCATTTTCATTTTCATTTTCATTTTCATTTTCATTTTCATTTTCATTTTCATTTTCATTTTCATTTTCATTTTCATTTTCATTTTCATTTTCATTTTCATTTTCATTTTCATTTTCATTTTCATTTTCATTTTCATTTTCATTTTCATTTTCATTTTCATTTTCATTTTCATTTTCATTTTCATTTTCATTTTCATTTTCATTTTCATTTTCATTTTCATTTTCATTTTCATTTTCATTTTCATTTTCATTTTCATTTTCATTTTCATTTTCATTTTCATTTTCATTTTCATTTTCATTTTCATTTTCATTTTCATTTTCATTTTCATTTTCATTTTCATTTTCATTTTCATTTTCATTTTCATTTTCATTTTCATTTTCATTTTCATTTTCATTTTCATTTTCATTTTCATTTTCATTTTCATTTTCATTTTCATTTTCATTTTCATTTTCATTTTCATTTTCATTTTCATTTTCATTTTCATTTTCATTTTCATTTTCATTTTCATTTTCATTTTCATTTTCATTTTCATTTTCATTTTCATTTTCATTTTCATTTTCATTTTCATTTTCATTTTCATTTTCATTTTCATTTTCATTTTCATTTTCATTTTCATTTTCATTTTCATTTTCATTTTCATTTTCATTTTCATTTTCATTTTCATTTTCATTTTCATTTTCATTTTCATTTTCATTTTCATTTTCATTTTCATTTTCATTTTCATTTTCATTTTCATTTTCATTTTCATTTTCATTTTCATTTTCATTTTCATTTTCATTTTCATTTTCATTTTCATTTTCATTTTCATTTTCATTTTCATTTTCATTTTCATTTTCATTTTCATTTTCATTTTCATTTTCATTTTCATTTTCATTTTCATTTTCATTTTCATTTTCATTTTCATTTTCATTTTCATTTTCATTTTCATTTTCATTTTCATTTTCATTTTCATTTTCATTTTCATTTTCATTTTCATTTTCATTTTCATTTTCATTTTCATTTTCATTTTCATTTTCATTTTCATTTTCATTTTCATTTTCATTTTCATTTTCATTTTCATTTTCATTTTCATTTTCATTTTCATTTTCATTTTCATTTTCATTTTCATTTTCATTTTCATTTTCATTTTCATTTTCATTTTCATTTTCATTTTCATTTTCATTTTCATTTTCATTTTCATTTTCATTTTCATTTTCATTTTCATTTTCATTTTCATTTTCATTTTCATTTTCATTTTCATTTTCTGCTTCAATTTCCGGTTCTTCTTGTTCATTTCCATCCATGGCCGCCGCGATTCGAGCCACAAGTTCCGGCATAAGCTCATTGAGAGCTTGAGTAATGACCTCGGCTCTTACCGGGGGATTAGCACCACCCCGGCCACCTCGGCCACCACGACCTCCTCGGCCACCTCTACCTCCACGACCACCTCTACCACCACGTCCACCTACAATTTCTTCTTGAACTATCGGCTCCTCTTGCTCATTTTGACGCCTATAGTTAGTGTTAGCTCTTCTTGGTCTAACCATCTTTCCTGAACACACGTATTAGATTAACAAGTTAAGTCTCACAATTCACACCCGAATATCAAAATTTACCTTCAAGTAATACACAATTTCCACATCAAGTCCTTCTAAATCATTGCATGAATATAGTTATCTCCACGGGGAATATTATCATGGCAATAATCTAAGGCTTCATCAATCGTACAATTTACAATTAACAATACAATCACGAACCATTCGACACAATATAAATGGGTCAAGTCATAACAAGGTGGGTAAAGTATAGTCCGGATCTTAACTTCAACATTCGACACATTAAAAGTGTTTGTATACAGGGTGTACCATCGGCTAACCCTCCACACCGTTAATATATTGAATGGATGTCAAGACTCGGTTCCGATATGTTCTCTAAGTGTTGTCCGGGTATGTATACAGGGTGTACCAGCGGCTAACCCTCCACCTAACCAACACTCATTAAGCATATCGGGTTACCTACTATACTTTATCCACGAGGCGCAATCCACGAGATCATTAACTTTATATGACATAGGATAAACAATGCGCCATATATCGTAACCCGTTGCGACTCACATGATAAACAATGCGCCATATATCGTAACCCGTTGCGACTCACATGATAAACAATGCGCCATATATCGTAACCCGTTGCGACTCACATGATAAACAATGCGCCATATATCGTAACCCGTTGCGACTCACATGATAAACAATGCGCCATATATCGTAACCCGTTGCGACTCACATGATAAACAATGCGCCATATATCGTAACCCGTTGCGACTCACATGATAAACAATGCGCCATATATCGTAACCCGTTGCGACTCACATGATAAACAATGCGCCATATATCGTAACCCGTTGCGACTCACATGATAAACAATGCGCCATATATCGTAACCCGTTGCGACTCACATGATAAACAATGCGCCATATATCGTAACCCGTTGCGACTCACATGATAAACAATGCGCCATATATCGTAACCCGTTGCGACTCACATGATAAACAATGCGCCATATATCGTAACCCGTTGCGACTCACATGATAAACAATGCGCCATATATCGTAACCCGTTGCGACTCACATGATAAACAATGCGCCATATATCGTAACCCGTTGCGACTCACATGATAAACAATGCGCCATATATCGTAACCCGTTGCGACTCACATGATAAACAATGCGCCATATATCGTAACCCGTTGCGACTCACATGATAAACAATGCGCCATATATCGTAACCCGTTGCGACTCACATGATAAACAATGCGCCATATATCGTAACCCGTTGCGACTCACATGATAAACAATGCGCCATATATCGTAACCCGTTGCGACTCACATGATAAACAATGCGCCATATATCGTAACCCGTTGCGACTCACATGATAAACAATGCGCCATATATCGTAACCCGTTGCGACTCACATGATAAACAATGCGCCATATATCGTAACCCGTTGCGACTCACATGATAAACAATGCGCCATATATCGTAACCCGTTGCGACTCACATGATAAACAATGCGCCATATATCGTAACCCGTTGCGACTCACATGATAAACAATGCGCCATATATCGTAACCCGTTGCGACTCACATGATAAACAATGCGCCATATATCGTAACCCGTTGCGACTCACATGATAAACAATGCGCCATATATCGTAACCCGTTGCGACTCACATGATAAACAATGCGCCATTAAACCACAAGTAATCACATCAACAATCAACAAATAAGCAATTAACATCTCGGTCCATATCATAACAAGTGAATCAACCAAACAATACGATGCACATACACTTCTTACAATTCTACTTTAAAAGAATCATCGATGCTTATATATAGGGTCACCCGCAGCCTTCCCACCACATCTACTACTCATAAAAAGTATAATTGTCTTCCATGTATGTACAACTATCTAAAGCACAACAAGTATTCATAAACGAAATCATAATTAACCGAGCAACAAGTCAATACATTAAACAAACAATCAATCAACAAGCATGTACACTTTTCAGCCCGAATCTCAATTGAGTAGGGAGGGTTTACGAAACTCACCTGGAAGTAAAGCAATTCCAAGTACTAGTACAAGTACACGCACGAATAAGTTCACAGTGATTCAACGTTCAAGCTTTTCCAACCTAAGATAATCAAATATATTTTCTTAAGCTATGCTCTCTTTTGAGAGGATTTTTAGTGTAGATGCAAAGTGTTTCAAGACATATCCTTTTTACAACATCTAATACTATAAGAGTGTTTATGAATTTTTACAGATTTTTCTAATATTCATATTTCTTTCAAAAGGTCACTTTTCTGGGTAAAACCAAAAGAAACTTAATTCTTATCAAATTTGAGGGACACATAGAGGTTTCTAAAAATATAAAATTCATCACCTAGATCGTTCAAATGAATTTTCTAGGATTTTTGCAAGATGACTGAAATTTCAGTCTTAACAACCTCTTGGTTTTGAATATAATTTCGACTTTGCATTTGTTTCATAACTTAACACTTTCCAAGACTTTAATAAGGATATAAATGAACATTTTGGTGGTATAAAGGCAGACCACAAACCCTCTTGGGTATTTGATTATTAAAAGTTATGTAAACGACTCCAAAACGACGTTTTCGGTACATAAATCAATCTTTCAACTTAACCACCCAACCTTTAGCCCATCCGCAGCCCACCGACACTGTTCCACCGACACTGTTTCACCGACACTGTTCCACCGACACTGTTGGAACCGACACTGTTCCACCGACACTGTTCCACCGACACTGTTATCATCTAACCACCGACATTGTTCCACCGACACTGTTCCACCGACACTGTTCCACCGACACTGTTCCACCGACACTGTTGGAACCGTACATTATACTGTTCCACCGACACTGTTCCACCGACACTGTTCCACCGACACTGTTCCACCGACACTGTTCCACCGACACTGTTCCACCGACACTGTTCCACCGACACTGTTCCACCGACACTGTTCCACCGACACTGTTCCACCGACACTGTTCCACCGACACTGTTCCACCGACACTGTTCCACCGACACTGTTCCACCGACACTGTTCCACCGACACTGTTCCACCGACACTGTTCCACCGACACTGTTCCACCGACACTGTTCGAACCGTACATTATACTTAAGGTTCTCATATACGTTTTTCCTTGACACTGTTCCACCGACACTGTTCCACCGACACTGTTCCACCGACACTGTTCCACCGACACTGTTCCACCGACACTGTTCCACCGACACTGTTCCACCGACACTGTTCCACCGACACTGTTCCACCGACACTGTTCCACCGACACTGTTCCACCGACACTGTTCCACCGACACTGTTCCACCGACACTGTTCCACCGACACTGTTCACCGACACTGTTCACCGACACTGTTCACCGACACTGTTCACGTACACTGTTCCTGATATGTTATCACTGTACCACCGACACTGTTCCACCGACACTGTTCCACCGACACTGTTCCACCGACACTGTTGTAACCGTACATTATACTTAAGGTTTCGTATATACGTTTTTCCTGTTACCATAGTTACCCAATTATCATCTATTATATACACTGTTCCACCGACACTGTTCCACCGACACTGTTCCACCGACGCTGTTTCACCGACACTGTTCCACCGACACTGTTGGAACCGTACATTATACTTAAGGTTTCGTATATACGTTCCACCGACACTGTTCCACCGACACTGTTCCACCGACACTGTTCCACCGACACTGTTCCACCGACACTGTTCCACCGACGCTGTTTCCACCGACACTGTTCCACCGACACTGTTCCACCGACACTGTTCCACCGACACTGTTCCACCGACACTGTTCCACCGACACTGTTCCACCGACACTGTTCATCGACACTGTTCGTATATACGTTACATCTAACCACCGACATTGTTCCACCGACACTGTTCCACCGACATTGTTCCACCGACACTGTTGGAACCGTACATTATACTTAAGGTTTCGTATATACGTTCCACCGACACTGTTCCACCGACACTGTTCCACCGACACTGTTCCACCGACACTGTTCCACCGACACTGTTCCACCGACACTGTTCCACCGACACTAGCCACCGACACTGTTCCACCGACACTGTTTCACCGACACTGTTCCACCGAAACTGTTGGAACAGTACATTATACTTAAGGTTTCGTATATACGTTTTTCCACCGACACTGTTCCACCGACGCTGTTTCCACCGACACTGTTCCACCGACACTGTTCCACCGACACTGTTCCACCGACACTGTTCCACCGTCACTGTTCCACCGACACTGTTCCACCGACACTGTACCACCGACACTGTTCCACCGACACTGTTCCACCGACACTGTTCCACCGACACTGTTGTAACCGTACATTATACTTAAGGTTTCGTATATACGTTTTTCCTGTTACCATAGTTACTCAATTATCACCGACACTGTTCCACCGACACTGCCCTATTAATGGAATTATCATCTAGCCACCGACACTGTTCCACCGACACTGTTTCACCGTCACTCTTCCACCGACATGTTATCATCTAGCCACCGACACTGTTCCACCGACACTGTTCCACCGACACTGTTCCACCGACACTGTTGGAACCGTACATTATACTTAAGGTTTCGTATATACGTTTTTCCTGTTACCACAGTTACTCAATTATCATCTATCATATAATTTCCATAACATATAGAAATATTACCTCACTGTAATCTAAGGTATAGAAGTATTTCAAGACAATACAACTTCTAAAAGATCAACTTCTTAGACTCCAAACTCTTTGAACCCAACTTGGAACTTCAAGTAATGATCCTAAGACTTCTTGAACTTATTATTCTGATTGTTTTGAATATAATTTCGACTTTGCATTTGTTTCATAACTTAACACTTTCCAAGACTTTAATAAGGATATAAATGAACATTTTGGTGGTATAAAGGCAAACCACAAACCCTCTTGGGTATTTGATTATTAAAAGTTATGTAAACGACTCCAAAACGACGTTTTCGGTACATAAATCAATCTTTCAACTTAACCACCCAACCTTTAGCCCATCCCATATCAAAGTATACTGGAAAAGACTTAATTAAACATATAGAAATATTACCTCACCGTAATCTAAGGTATAGAAGTATTTCAAGACAATACAACTTCTAAAAGATCAACTTCTTAGACTCCAAACTCTTTGAACCCAACTTGGAACTTCAAGTAATGATCCTAAGACTTCTTGAACTTATTATTCTGATTGTTTTGATATTAGGAATGTGAGAGAAACAGAAGAAGACTGATATATGCAAAAGAATGAGTAATGCTTGCCTTTTATAGTCCAAGAGTTGCAACTAAGTGCCAAGAACACACAACTTGACCATGAGGTGTTCATCATGTGTTTACAACTCATCCTTGAGTGTAATGGCTGAAACTTTGGCCTTTTTAAAAATGTAAGGTTTGGCTCTTGAAGAGCTTTAATGAAAGAGTTATGATTTTTACAAAAACAAACCTGTAGCCTCGTCAGAAATCAGACCAGTTCTGAAAATCGTCGTTTTTGGCACTCTTCTGAGCAAAACCAGAAGAAACTTCGTTCTTATCAAATTTTACTGACACTTGGACCTTTCCAAAAATATAAGATTCGTCTCCTAATTCGTCCAGATGAATCTTCTATGATGTTTGCAAGATGACTGAAATTTCAGTCTTAACAACCTCTTGGTTTTGAATATAATTTCGACTTTGCATTTGTTTCATAACTTAACACTTTCCAAGACTTTAATAAGGATATAAATGAACATTTTGGTGGTATAAAGGCAGACCACAAACCCTCTTGGGTATTTGATTATTAAAAGTTATGTAAACGACTCCAAAACGACGTTTTCGGTACATAAATCAATCTTTCAACTTAACCACCCAACCTTTAGCCCATCCCATATCAAAGTATACTGGAAAAGACTTAATTAAACATATAGAAATATTACCTCACTGTAATCTAAGGTATAGAAGTATTTCAAGACAATACAACTTCTAAAAGATCAACTTCTTAGACTCCAAACTCTTTGAACCCAACTTGGAACTTCAAGTAATGATCCTAAGACTTCTTGAACTTATTATTCTGATTGTTTTGATATTAAGAATGTGAGAGAGAGAGATAAGTGTGTGCATTTAGTGAGATAGAGAGGGAGGGTAAGAGTACTGAATAAATGGTTGGGAGGTTGGGGAAATGGGATAAGGTTGGGTAAGTCTTGATGGGTCATGGGTCGGGCATAACCCATGGGCGATCCATATAATGTTTCCACTAAATTAAATGTCGTCTCGTATCTTATAATCGAATAGCACTAACTAATGGCCTCGACTAGCACACAAGTCTCAAATGAGATGCTCAATTGACCCATATGAACACATGCACATAATTGAACTCTAAATTGTACTCGAAATATATAATTAACCAAATAATTAGTCACATTGTACGCATGGTCAACAAGTCAAATTTCATAAATGTTACAAGCATATATAGTAAGGATATTTCGTCCCGAAATTTGATAACAAAATAAAGGATACTTGATTTTGACTTAAAACTTTAGAATGGCATGCATGATCATTAACTCCTAGAAGGAAGCAAGAAATTGTACAACAATTCCAATCAATATATATAATTATACTATATATACAATAACGAGAGAAAGTACCGGCGCGTTACGACGGTGAGATGGTGGGGGTGATAGGTCACAGAGTGTGATAGGTCATAGGAGGTGATAGGTCATAGAGTGTGATAGCCAAATGCCTTAGCCGTACGGGCTCCGCCCTCGGATTTAAAAATTCGTCAAAAGTATATCGAATGACCTCTCTAATGAAAGAGCATGAAATTTTAAGAACACTTAAATAATTTTTATAATTTATCGATGTACAGTTTTTGAGATAAAAGATTTTGAATGAATTAGAGGAATAAAATGATTTATGGAGGAGAGAAAAAAAAATGAGTGGTTGAGATTTAAGAAGAGAGATGAAAATGAGTGACTGAGATTTTCTCTAAGGGTATTATAGTTATTTTAGGTAAATATATGAGTTAATGACATAAATCGTCCCTGTGGTTTACCTAAATAGTCACATTTCGTCCTTTAAAATCAAAAATCTCAAGGACAGTCCTTTATAGGAGGATAAGGTTCACGTTTGGTCCTTTGACTATTTGACCGTCAACTTCTCTCCGTTAAACCCCTCACGTGCCTCCCACGTGAGGGGTATTCTAGTCATTTCCACTCTAAAGGATGATACGTGACTATTTAGGTAAACCACAGGGACGATTTATGTCATTAACTCTTTACAAAAACCAAAAGGTGTAATTAATTCTTTTAATAATAACAAAAAAAGTCATCATCTTCTTTTCCAGGATCCCTTTAAACCTTTATAACACATCTTCTTATACATATACATGGATATATCTATACATCTGCATCTATCTCTTTCTAAGTATAAATCTATACATATATCTCTAAATTTTTCATATATCTCATTCTGTCACCCTTTCTCTCTATCATTCTCTCTCTCTAAGTTACAGTTTGTACCTTTTTCTGAAACTGTTTTTGGAGTTTCCGGCTACCTCACCGGAAAACCACACGCCGGACATCAACATCAACAACACTACCCCACACCTCCATCACCCCATCAGAAAAACACCTGCCATATAAGACCCACACTACTGCCACCGCTAATCACCACACCACCAAAAACCGTCGGCACCTCACAATTCACCGCTGCCGTCAGCCCTGCTCATCACCAACTCCGTCAGACCCATTCATCACCACCACCAACGTCACCCCCCACTCGACCCTCCACACTACATCTGGCAGCCGCAAACGGAGACCCACATGTTGTTGTGCTCGCATATCCGTCGGGCACCACACCGCCGGCCTGTATCTAAATCTATAAAATCTGTTGTCACCATTTATATCTGGATCCATATATATCTAATCCAACCACCGCACCCCACCTCCGATCGATATTTATATCCAGATCTATACCTATATCTATAAAATCCGATCACCATAACGACGGCCTCCCCATCTCCGTCGTCACCATTTAGATATATATAGCAGATGGCCTGAAAGATTCGACGGTCTGATGGCCTGAAAAAGCCCAGCGGTGGTTGGCAGGAAAAGTGGTGGTATCCCCATCTTCATTCATTCTTTTTTTGTTGTGTTCTCTGCCTTTGATTAATGGCAACCATTTTATTTGAATGGATGAATGAAATTGGATAGATTGATCTTCAAATAGAGATATATGTATTATTGTGTTTATGTATGTGTATAAATGTATGTAAAGAGTTAATGACATAAATCGTCCCTGTGGTTTACCTAAATAGTCACGTATCATCCTTTAGAGTGGAAATGACTAGAATACCCCTCACGTGGGAGGCACGTGAGGGGTTTAACAGAGAGAAGGTGACGGTCAAATAGTCAAAGGACCAAACGTGAACCTTATCCTCCTATAAAGGACTGTCCTTGAGGTTTTTGATTTTAAAGTACGAAAGGTGACTATTTAGGTAAACCACAGGGACGATTTATGTCATTAACTCTAAATATATTTAAATTAGTGAACAAATAATAGGGCATTATAGGGTTTTCAAAAACTTAGTTAAAAAATTGAAAAAATTTGGCGAGAACAAACTTTATAATGTAGTAGAGATAGACATATATGATATGATATGAGTATGACATCCTAAAATTAAAACACAAAGCCGGCCGATTCGAAGAACCCAAAAAATGTACGAGTAGTATATAGAAAAAACAGGTATGATGGTTGGTCGGTTGATGACTAGCACCCATTCCGTGGCCCCCTCGTTGCTACGGCAAATCCACGTGCACAAATATTTTCACCACCACGTATGTTTCATTTATATTATAGACAGTTCACTAATATCATATCATCATAATAATTATATATAATAACCCCCGATATTTGGTAGTAATACTTTGTTAACCAAACAAATTGAAATAAGAGGGGGGAAAAACCATTGATGATACCTTATCGAAGAACGTACGTACAGTACATATCAAAATATTGGTGTTTTTTTTTTTTTGGTTCGAAATTAATGATGAATAATAACTATAGAATTGACATGGTTTAAAAATGTACTGTTTGAACCAATAAAATGTCATATTTGTTTTTTTTGATAAAATGGTAATTGATTAATTAAAAATTGATCAAGGTATTCATGGTCCTGTCGACTCCAATGAATAGAGGATGAATTTTCTTTGTTTATGTACATATGTTTAAAAACTGTTCATTTTGTTGTATATGTTCATTATGTTTACAGCTTACTACACGTTAGTGTTCGCTAGAGCTAGGTTTAGTTACCCTACTAGCCTAACCGGTGGCATATCTTGCATACCCTGTAGTAGGGCTGGCATAACAGCTCACACGAAACCTGTTAAGACATGAACTTGTTAAGGCCAAACACGAACACGACCTGTTAATTAGTAATCGTGTCATTTTTTTCAAACACGATACGACACGGAATTAACAGTGCACTGTAAGACCTGTTAAAAATAAACCTGTTAACATGTATTTTATAGAAATCTTGACTAATACTTAATAAAACCTTAACGATACAAAAACTCTTGCAAATCTCAACTTATAATACGATATTAATCCATTACATTACAAAAGTTCATATACATCTTAACTAATACAAATCATTATCAAATAATAATATTAATGCTTAGTATTTTTTAATTATATATGTATAACCTTAACATGTCTAACAGATCCTAACAGGTCTGAATCTGTTAAGACATGAATCTTAACAGGTCTTAACAGGTCTCACGAAACCTGTTAAGGTCAAACACGAAACATGTTAAGAACAGGTCGTGTCGTGTTAACAGGTTTCGTGTCAAAATTGCCAGCCTTAGTGGGGAAAAAGAATAGTGTTAAAATTTTGTTTTTTTAAATAATTTTACATAAAGTTACTAAATGTGCTTATCCTAAATAGTTTTGGTGAATATCCTGACATTTTTACTTGTTTATCGGTATATTTATATAACATATATAATTAAGGTCGCATGACATTCAAAACGTATTACGAACTACGTACGGAATAGTAATTACTCTAATAACGTACACATTTGTAACTTGAACTCCTTTGTCAAACATGTCAAACTTATATATATTGAATGTATAGGTTATGATAATGGTAAATGCATCTATGTGATAGATTTATTCCTTTTCCTATCTTAATAATATTTGACGTGACCTTATGGCCCTCTACCCCCTCCGCAAAAACACGAAAATTTTCAAACACCTCAATTCATCTCCCCTTTTCTCACTATCTCACTTTCTCACTTCCCCTATAATTATATGCATATATGTATGAATCATATTTGCCGGTCACCAAACAACTTATTTCACGCATATATGTTTCACTAATAATCACCCTAGCTATATATTTACTTAAAAGATGGAATGATTATTTGGTACTAGTGATCATCAGTCACTAAATTAAAGAAGATCGATCGAAGTTAACGATGAAGTTATTAGCATGGTCTTTCGGTATCTTAGCGGTTGTGGTGATGGCGGTGTTGGTTTTGTTGCTCCTTGTTCTCCCGATAGTATTGCCGCCTTTGCCGCCACCTCCACAGCTTCTCCTGTTGATTCCGGTTTTAAACCTGTTAACATGTATTTTATAGAAATCTTGACTAATACTTAATAAAACCTTAACGATACAAAAACTCTTGCAAATCTCAACTTATAATACGATATTAATCCATTACATTACAAAAGTTCATATACATCTTAACTAATACAAATCATTATCAAATAATAATATTAATGCTTAGTATTTTTTAATTATATATGTATGTTTATATATTGTTAAATTGGACGACATTATCAATATTATATATATATATATATATATATATATATATATTCACTTTTTCCTTTAATCTATTTAAGGATTTAGTTAGTATACTATTGCCAATCTTGGAAAAAGCTTGTTAACAGGTTTTAAGTCGTGTTCGTGTTTTGAAAAAACCTGACACGATAAAATTTTGTGTCTTAAGAGGTTTCTTAACAAGTTACACGATAAAACACGAATTTGTGTCTTATTGATGTGTAACATGTTAAGGTCTGTTAAGAAATTTACCGAGACATGAATTGACCTACCTTCTCGTTAAGAAATATATTAAGAAACGAATTGACCCGTCAAGACCCGCTAATTGTAAGTGCACGTTTTAGTGTATATTTTGTATTCGTAGTTATATAATTTTGTAAAGGGCTGAATACGATCTCAAGCTTATACAAGGTCGTAATTGATGTGCTAATTACGACCCGGAGAGGCATTAGTGAGGTCGTATATGCATGTAGCCCACGAAATCGTGAAAATTCCAGCCCATAATAACATGGAAGTTTAGGGTTCCAGCCCATAATAACATGGAAGTTTAGGGTTTATGTTATTATAAATAGATGTCAATGTCTAGAGTTTCAGTTGACGAGTTTGGTTGTTTACTCATCCACCATATAGACATAGGGATCGTCCAAGGAATATGAGGTAGTGATCAATGTCTCATCGTTCGGCCACTATGTAATTCTAGATTAGTCGTCTCTATGTTTGTAATCCGTAAATATAGAGATGTAGTCATACGGATTTTATCTTTGTTATCATATGACATTAATAATACAAGAAATATTGTTCTATCTCACATTCTATTCACATTCGTGTATATATATATATGCGTAATTATTTGTAGCCTCGTGATCAACGTATACACATGGATTTCATATAATTTCGTGATTTCGATCATTCCATGCACTTTCACTAATACCTGTCAAGATCCGTTAAAATATATAGTAACATGTTTTTTAACAGGTCTTACTGTGTAACCTGTAAGATTCTAGTCGTATTTGAGTTTGAAGAAAATGACACGATAACTTATCGTGTTGTGTTCGTGTTTGACCTTAACATGTTCGTGTTTTAACAGGTTTTGTGTAATCTATTATGCCAACTCCAATAAGGTATCGTCAACTTTGGTTTCGGGTAGGAAATTGGTTTTTTGTACCCAGTTTTTTCAACCTGGTTTTTTTTTGTTGGGTGGGGGGGGGGGGGGGGGACCTCTACATACACGGATAAAGAGCTTACGCACAATACTTTATACATAGCATCAAAATGACATCGTTGAGCTTAATGAATAATAGTTAGGGGGCTAGAAGATATTCAACCTTCTTTAATTAACAGCTTTTTATTAAGTTTTCATTTTAAAATTAAATCAATTTTTTTCTTTCTAATTGGCTCCTCCTAATCAAATAACCAACTGAAAGTCCCAAGTTTGCAATGATTATGTAATTAAACAACTAATGTAAATTACACTAAGAAAGCAAGATAAGAAAGTAAACACGTTTAATCATAAGTAGTATTAATTAAACGGTGAATACATGGTTGGTTTATAACAGAAGAAAGAAAGAAATATTGTTAAGTTTTTGCACACACAAAAACTTAACAATTATACAATTCTACAATGAGAGAAAAAAACACACTAAGTGACTATTGTAGAATGAACCAACAACTTGGCGGCTAGGTCAAGTGATGCTTTATATAGGGGAGAAAAGGCATCACATGACAACCCAATAGATGTTGACATATGATGGTTGTCAACTATCTATTGGTGTGTAAGACTGGTCTTCAGACATCTCTGTTTGCCATCTTGTTTCTTTCCTAAAACGGCATGAAAGAGAAACACCTTAGTACCGTTTTGGTACAAGGTCACATGTCTTCATCTTGATCTATCAACACGTGTCCTTGGGGACCAGCCTTCTTATCTTCATTTTCCCGCCCATATTTGACTTACAAGACAGGGCGGTGAGTCATTGAACTTATCCTTTAACTCGAAGATAATAATGATCGCTGAAGGCTCGCTGATGAAATTTCTCGCTGAGGCTGTCAGCGACTACTTGACTCAGCAAGTAATCTTCAGCGAATCCATGACTCAACAATCTCCCCCTATTCGCTGAGGAGACTTTGCTGAGTGTAAGTCGCTTGAACTTACAAGAATTTGAAATTGAAATGAGGGAATGCTGATTTTATATATATGACAAACACCTTTACAATGAGCAGCATTACAAAGATTACAAGACTACTTAATCCCATTGAGATTCTTGCTTGGCCTCGATAAATGCTCTATCTTGTTGTCTTTCAGGCTTCAGCAACTCTTGATCAATCATCTTTATAAACGTGGGATCATTGGAAGTCTGAGCACAATACTTCCTTATTTTCAGAAGGAAAGCAGAGGAAGCAATTCCAATCTCGTTGGTCCTGAAAAAGAGTTCATGACCATGGACATTGCAAAAACAGAAACCTCCCAGCTTCTCGTCATAGGTACCTTCCATAAAAAGGGTTCTGGAAGGCATCTTCAAATTTAGCAGCGGCTCCTCATCTATATCAGTCTTAGGAACCATTCTGAGTACAGTGGGGAGACGAGAAACTTGGGATCCAGACGCTGATCTCTTTGATCCAACTCTGGGTTGCTGAGGAGGAGGGAAGGGATGTCTTGCAGCGCTGAGCAGAGAGTCCTTGACTTTGTATTTTTGTTCCATTTTGCGAGTATGCTTTATCTGCTCACCTTGCCATTTTGATCAACGGTTCATAACTTACAGCTGTCTTGTCCTTGATCAGCTTGTAAATTTCGATCCATTCAGTTGGCCCAAGTGTATCTTTAGTCACATTTTTCAGAGTATACAACTTGGGCACTCCTTTTCTTTGGAGATGAAGGTTCATCCCTTGATTGGTCAGAGTGACCCTGACTGACTGGATCTCCTCTTTCCTTTGCCTTATCTCCCTTGATTTAAGGTAGAGTTCTTTGCCTTCTTCAAAGTTTTTCCTTTTCTTAGCGAAGAACTCTTCCTCATTCTTTTTCAATACTTCCAAACCACCAGATTGTTGTGCTAACATTTGCACTTCATCATCAGCATCCTTCAGCTCTTCACTTACAATCTGCTCACTTATATATTTTCTAGAGAGTTCCTCTTCTCTTTTCTTTAGAGATGAAGGTTCATCCCTTGATTGGTCAGAGTGACCCTGACTGACTGGATCTCCTCTTTCCTTTGCCTTATCTCCCTTGATTTAAGGTAGAGTTCTTTGCCTTCTTCAAAGTTTTTCCTTTTCTTAGCGAAGAACTCTTCCTCATTCTTTTTCAATACTTCCAAACCACCAGATTGTTGTGCTAACATTTGCACTTCATCATCAGCATCCTTCAGCTCTTCACTTACAATCTGCTCACTTATATATTTTCTAGAGAGTTCCTCTTCTCTTTTCTTTTGTTTCAGCTCCTCCTGACGTACAACCTCTTCAGGAGTGATTTCAGCAGTTGTCTTTTGAGGTGGTGAAGGCTTAGGGAAAGCTCCAGCCATTAACTTTTCTTGTTGTTCTCTTGCTGAAATGGGAACCTTTGGTGGCTTGCTTTGAGTAACCACTGCTGCTTTACCCTTATCAGCATATCTCTTTTCAAGGGCAGCGTGGAACTCAGCAGTAGGCTTGAAGATAGAAACATTTATTGGTTTTGCTGGCACATTCTCAGCAACAACCTTCTCAGTTGTTTGCTCCCCCTCAACGTTTGCTGCCGGTTCATCAACCATCTCAGCGTTACCAATGTTTTTAGTGAGGGGAGCTTGGGGAAGATTAGATGCTGGATCCTTCTCAATATTTTTCTCCCCCTTGGAAGTAGCTGAGGGACTAGCTACTTCCACTTTATCTTTTGTGAGGAGGCTCAGCATTTCAACCATCATACCCTTCAGATTTTCAACCTCTTTTTCAAGCTTCTTGGTACGATTGACAGATTCGTCAAGTAGCTTTTTGTCAACAACTACTTGGAAAGGAGTTTGAGAGAAGAGTTTATTTTTGAGAGAGTGGATTTCTTGAGTGATGGAAGTGCGAAAGTTATCTTGGTGAGCGGAGAAGGATGAGACAGTGTGTTGTAGTTGATGGAGGTGGGCAGTGAAAAGAATGTTGGATTGAGAGAGTTGCTGAAGAGATGATAAGAGACCAGGCTGTTCGGTGACCTTCGCTGAATGGACTTCAGCTTTCAATTTGTCCAGCGAGGCGGAGATGGCGGAGTTAGAGGTGCTAACCCTCTTCATGCTTTCATTTAGCAAGGATTGATTTCTTTTAAACAACTGCTCATTGGACTTTGTGTGGGTGACTTGATTCTTGGTGATCCCAAACACCATACCTTTGAGCTCAGCCAGCTCATCAGTCAAGTCAACATTTCCAGCTATCAACTTTAGAAAGTTTTCATGAGCCTCAATGTGAACCTTAGCTACTTGGTCTACCAGCCAAGCATACAAATACCCATGTCTATTGCCTTGGCTCTGGCAAATTTGTACCCTTCTCAACAATTCTTGCAGCTGACGAGTTTCAACATAGTCGAGGCCTGGCACATTTACAGCAGTATAAGCAGTGACGAGTTCTTCATCAGCAGAAGGAACCTTGAGATCTTTTAGAGAAACAGGATACTTAGAGAAAGGAACACTAAAAAGGTCTGGATGGTGCAATGGGGGCACCTCCATGATGATTTCATCATCAATTTCTTCCACTTCAACATAAACACCTGGCCTTATTCTTTGAAGGTGACATAATTCCACCCTTCGCTGAAGCTCAGCATCATTCACTTCAGGCACATAGTCTTCATAAAAACCAACTTGTTCAAAGGCAGCTGTGGGCCTTGGAGAATAGCTTGGTGGAGGAGGCATATCAGCCAACGACTCTGGGATGTCCTCAAATTCAGTAGGAGGAGAGGAGATTAACAAATATCCCAAGTCTTCTGCCAAGAAGCCACTAACATTGGCCTCTTCTTCACTTTCTTCTGCGGTAGTGAGTGTGATTTCAGCATCATCATCTTGGATGTCAAACTCACTGCCCAGATCTTCATCAGTTTCCATTTCACTTGATAATATATTTGTCTCAGTCTCTGCACAGACAGTTTCCAAGACAATAGAAGAGGGAGGGGTAAGGGAACCTTGTGCCTCAGTCTCAGTGTGTTGTTCCACCAAGACATCATCGGCCGTAGAATGTGTTGACTCTAGCATCACCTGTGATCTGGCTGCTGTCAATGACTCAGAGGGTAACTGAGAAGAAGGGGAATTATTTGGGGGTGGAGTTGGACTTTGACCTCTAGTGGGTTGGGGTGACCCAATATCTTCACCAACCTCTCCTACAGAAGTTTGAGGTGGCTGCCTGCTGTTCCCATTTAACTCGTCAACAGCCTGTTGGGAGGCTGCTGATGGGGTGGCTTGGGTACTAACGTCCATGGGCGTTGTGGACTTCCTAACCTTGGGGTTGTCCTTTGATACACTCTGCTTACGTTTTGGGACGTCAGCGGAGGGTGAAGATTGTATATTTTGAGTTGAGGATGCTGCCTTGGATTTACTTTTGGTCTTTTTAGAGGCTTGGGAGGTCGCTGGGGGGTTTACCAGCGAACCAGCCTCAGAAGGCATTTGAGCATCCACAGCGACTGTATCAGCCACTTCATCAGAAAGAAGTGTTGCCTCCCAGTCGCTGTCTTTCGGGTATAAAGAAGAATTTAAGGAGAAGAGTACCTCTTTCATGTGCGAAGTGAGGCGAGCCACCAAATTTTCAGCTGGTGGCTTGTAAATATTGTTTCCAACCCTCGCTGTTGGAATTGTTGACGCAGTTGGCAACACATATTCATCACCCAGCGCCTCCTTGAAAATAAGGGAGAAGAATCTTGTAAAAGGCACTGTGTGAGACCTATTATTCATGTTGATCTTGTTCTTCATATCATTGAAGATCAACTGAGCATAATCCACAAATCGTCCTTCAACAAGAGCGTGGATTATGGGCATCGATGTAGATGACGCCTGGTTGTAAGATCCAGAATTTCCACCCATACATTGAATCACATGATTGAACAGAACTCTCCAGATCCCAGGAAGATTGTGCTTTAAGGGATTGCTTGGGATCGCTGGAGGGTTCCTCAAGTTATAATTATATCCAATGGAGGGCAACCATGCCTTCCATTCACTTTCAGTTGCTGGATCCACAAACTTATTATCATTGGTTTCTTGTGGAAACCCAAGAGTGAGACGAAGAGAAGCAGGAGTGATGGTGATTGTCTTCTCCCCCTGGCGGATAGTCCCAGTGATGGACTTGTTTGAATCATCATAATCACAAGTCCACCAGAATTCTCTAAGGAGATGGACAAAAATCTTTTCTGGGTCCGCCAAGATGCAACGATTTGCAGGAGATGCATGGATAAAATTCAGCATTGGCTTATACCCTTTTGTACCTTTTGGTACGTCAAGCGAGCCAAGATGATTGTTAGGTTTAACAATCATCTTCGAGGGAGAAAAAGAAACTTTTGAAGATTTAGTTACATTAACCGGAGTATAGATTGGAGAATTTAAATAGGTAATAGGAGTTTGTTCCTGAACTTGTGGTTCAGGAACAGGTGGATTTTGTGCAGCGGGGGAAGAAGAAGAAGGGATCTCAACATTTTCTTGTTGTTGAGGGATTTGAGATGAAGAAGCCATTGATTTGCTTGAGAAGAAGATGAAAGAGATTTATGAAGAAAGATGAACAGATGAAGAGAGATATTTGGTTTGAGAGAAGGTGAATAGTTATATGAAAGCGTGAAAATAGAGTTGTGAGAGAGAGGATGTATATATAGGGTATGGTGGTGGGCCACGATTTTACAATGTAATTTCTCTCTCCTCTTTTTCAATCTGTGGAACAGTTGTAACCAACAACTGTTTCGTACATATGTATAATATATAAAAAGATTTTGAGAGTAACGTTTAAATAAAAGAAAAGAAATTTTATCCCATAAAAATACTTGAGTGTGCGCCGTATTGAGCAGTCGTAACCTGTCAGTCAGACTGTCACATACAGACAAATGACGTGATCAGAGCAAAAATCGAGGTGACTTTTCAGTTTGAATATATAAAACATGTGGTTCAAGATTTTGCCACGTCACCCACATAGTTACTTTGAAAACACTTAGTTTTGAAAATATCCTATGTTTTATTAAATGAGAATTTTTAATTTCTTAAGAAGGATATTTGGAAAGATTACATGCTGAAGGGTGCTCAGCATGTTTAAAGTTTTTATCAGCGACTTCACAACTAACGTTGGTCGCTGACTACAGTTTTTGGCAAACTGTCAGCCATCAACGGATTTGATAAGTCTTTACCACTAGCCGTTTGCTAGTGGACTAGATGAAGACTTTTAGCTCTCCATTGCTTTTATTTTGCTTTTTCCCAAAGCAACAGGGATCAACGGATTTTATAAGTCTTTACCAATAACCGTTTGCTATTGGACTAGATGAAGACTTTTAGCTCTCCATTGCTTTTATTTTGCTTTTTCCCAAAGCAACAGGGATCAACGGATTTTATGAGTCTTTACCAATAACCGTTTGCTATTGGACTAGATGAAGATTTTAAGCTCTTCATTGCTTTGAGATCAGCGAGTAAGACTGACTTAAGCTCGCTAAATTGGCATACATGACAAGTCATGTCGCTGATTCCCCATTCAACATTCCTAACTTGCTAACAAGCAGTTTGAATCTAGTTTCATCCAATGGTTTAGTAAAGATGTCAGCTAGTTGATCATCAGTTGGAATGAAGTAGATCTCGATGTCACCTTTCATGACATGATCACGAATAAAGTGATATCGAATATCAATATGCTTAGTTTTGGAATGTTGAACTGGGTTGTGTGTAATAGCAATAGCACTTGTATTATCACACATGATTGGAATTTTAGAGTATTCTAAATCATAGTCAGCAAGCTGATGTTTCATCCATAGCATTTGGGCACAACAGCTCGCTGCCGAGACATATTCTGCCTCAGCTGTGGAGATGGAAACTGTGTGTTGCTTTTTACTAGTCCAACTAGTCAGCTTCCCCCCCAACAGTTGACATCCTCCATTGGTGCTTTTGCGATCAAGCATGCAACCAGCATAGTCGGAGTCAGAATATCCAACTAACTCAAAGTTGGAGTCTTTTGGGTACCAAAGACCCAGCGTGGGTGTACCCTTGAGATATTTGAAGATACGCTTCACAGCGAGGAGATGAGATTCTCTAGGAGAAGCTTGATAGCGAGCACAGAGACATGTTGCAAACATGATGTCTGGGCGACTCGCTGTGAGATACATGAGTGACCCAATCATGCCACGATAGTAAGTAGGATTCACATACTTGCCATCAGGGTCAGCGTGAAGATTATTTGGAGGGGACATTGGAGTTCCCTTTGGAGTGACATGGGTGAAGTCAAATTTATGCAACATATCCCGAATATATTTTTCTTGATTGATAAATATTCCAGTGGGAAGCTGCTTGATTTGTAACCCCAAAAAGAAGGTTAATTTACCCATCATACTCATTTCGAAAGTGCTAGACATAAGAGAACTGAACTTTCGACAGAGTTTGGTGGATAGGGAACCAAAGATAATGTCATCGACATAAATCTGCACATACAGAACATCACCCTTATGCTTGTAGATAAAGAGGGTGCTGCCAATGGTTCCCCTACGAAAGCCATGGTCAAGAAGGAAGGTCGACAAAGTGTCATACCAAGCTCTAGGAGCTTGTTTAAGACCATATAAGGCTTTATTTAGCTTGTAGACATAGTGAGGATGCTTTGGATCCTCAAAGCCAGGAGGCTGCTTAACATAGACCTCTTCATCAAGATCACCATTTAAGAAGGCACTCTTGACGTCCATTTGATAGACAATGAAGCCTTTGTAAGCAGCATGAGCGAGAAAGAGACGAATGGCTTCAAGACGAGCGACTGGAGCAAAGGTCTCGTCATAATCAATGCCTTCAGCTTGAGTATAACCTTGAGCAACCAATCTTGCCTTGTTTCTGATGACCACACCAGTTTCATCCATCTTATTCCTATAAACCCATCGAGTGCCAATGGGTTCTTTATAGGGAGGAGGAACAAGGAGCCAAACATGTTGTCTTTCAAATTGTGTTAGTTCTTCTTGCATGGCTTCCACCCATGAGGGATCAGTCATGGCTTCACCAATATTGGCAGGCACAATTTGAGATAGAAAATTGACATAGAGACAAGTATTACTTGTCGCTGAGCGAGTTTGGACACCAGTGTGTGGATTACCAATCACATGGTCAAGAAGGTGATCAGCAGTCCATTTGAGTGCTGGTGTGTGAATAGAAGAGTGATTCATAGCGGATACTTTGGTGGTAGTCTCACTAGGAGTGGGAGTATAGGAAGAGAGATCAATGGTTAGCAGGGGTTCAGAGTTGCTGACAGGAGGGTCACTGAGAACAGTGGGTACCTCTTGCTGAGGAGTGTCATCCTCAGTGTTTCCTGAAAGAGGATTCGCTGAGGCATCATGAAATGTTTCCTCAGCAGTACCATCAGCATCTTGAGGTTCAGTTGAGAGAGGAACATTAATGGAAGTAGCATTAACTGTTCAAAGAAGAGGCTCAACTGGATCTATAGAATAAATGTGAGCAGCAATGTACTCATCATTTGGTGAAGGACTTGGAGACTCAGCGATAGGTTGTTCAGCAACATCATGATGTGTTGCTGATACCTCAGACGAGTCAGATAGATCGCTGAGAATTACTTCAGCAGATGACTCATTTGAGAGATCGCCTAAAGCTGAACAGCTTTCATCAAAAGTAACATGAATTGATTCATCTACTTTTTGAGTGCGAGTATTGAAAACTCTGAAAGCTTTGCTTATAGAAGAATATCCCAGAAAGTAGCCATACATCAGCTTTGGGATCAAACTTTCCTAAATGATCCTTATCATTTAAGATGAAAACTGGGCAACCAAAAACATGGAAGTATCTAATTTGAGGTTTCTTGCCCTTGAGACATTCATAGGCATTCTTATCATGTCGCTTGACAATAAGACACCTATTTTGAGTGTGGCAAGCAGTACTGACTGCTTCAGCCCAGAATTTACTGGGAAGAGAGGACTCACTGAGCATGGTTCTTGCAGCTTCAATGAGAGTTCTATTTCTCCTTTCAGCTACCCCATTTTGCTCAGGAGTGCGAACAGAAGAGAAATTTTGTCTAATCCCTTGATCAGCACAAAAAGTCTCAAGAGTGTGGTTTCTGAACTCAGTGCCATGATCGCTTCTGAGTTCTTTAACACGTATGCTGTTGAGGTTTTCCATCTTTTTAATGAAATTAATTATTTCCTCAACAGCATCACTCTTAGAATGAAGAAAGATTGTCCAAGTATATCGTGAATATTCATCCACAATAACTAAGGTGTATCTGCTACCCCTTAGACTTTGGACATTTACTGGACCAAAAAGGTCCATGTAAAGGAGATGGAAACAGCCACTGATAGAGTTGGCCTGTTTGGTTTTGAAGGTGGCTCGTGGCTTTTACCTTTTTCACAAGCACCACAGAGCCTGTCCTTCTCATAAGTGAGAGGAGGAAGGCCTCGAACTAGATTTTTCTTGGCCAAAGAGTTTATGGTTTTGAAGTTCACATGCGATATACGCTTGTGCCATAACCAGTTGATTTGAGAAGCAGATTTTGAGAAGAAGCAGGTCTCGTTGTCAGTTTTAACAGGAGTGAAATCTACCAAGTAGATATCCCTTTTTCTTGGAGCGACCAAGACCACTTCTTTATTGACATTGATTACTGTGCCTTGATGCTTATCAAGGATAACCTTGTAGTCTGCATCGCACAATTGACTGATGCTGATCAGATTGTGTTTCAATCCATTCACATAAGCAACCTTAGTGAATTTGATCAGCCCATGGGAGAGAGATCCATATCCTTCGGTTTGGCCAGTAGAATTGTCACCAAACACAACTGTGGGACCATCGGTCTCCACGAAGTTATCCAGCAGGTCCTTGGATCCAGTCATGTGTTTTGAACAACCACTGTCCAAATACCACACTTCTTTTCCTAGCGAGGCATGCAGGATAACATAAGAAGGATTTAGGAAGAATCATGAGCATCCTCGCTGATAGTATCGTCAGCAGAGGATGTGAGAGGAAGATGAGCAAAGTCACCATCATTTAAAACGAGAGGAAGAGGGGCTCTAGGATCAGCATTTGGATCAACTGGGAAATCAACTAGCTGAAGAGCAGGAAGCATATCATGAGTAATCTCTAGTGTGAAGAATTGATCTTTAGAGGTAAAAGTGACAGAGCTTCCAGTGTTTAGAACAACCATGTTAGTGACTTGGCTGTTTTCTCCATATTCAGCCAGTATACTATCACTACCATTGGTAATGATTTCATGAGACTGGGGAAAGGAGATTCGCTGAGCGGCAATATATTCAGCAATGTTGTCATCAGTGAGAATAACATCTTCACCCAAGCTGATATCAGATTCAGCTAGGGGAGTTCGCTCAGCGATTTCAGAGGAGGGATGAGCGGCGGAAGCTGAGGGTAGATTTGGCTGAATGACTACTTCAGGAGGATTCCTGGAGTCTTTGTCATTGCAGTCAGCAGCGATGTGTCCTCTTTCGCTACATAAATAGCATTTTCTTCCAGCCTTCTGATTTTGAATCAGAAATTCTTTGAGTTGTGAGGATAAGTCGTTGACACGCTTATTCAACTCACAAATCTCATGATTGGAGGAAGAAGTTGATGCTACTGAAGGGCCCTTTTTCTTCCTGAACCGAACAGGAAGAGTTTTGGGAACAGGGCCAAGAATGGACTTGCCCTTAGATTGAGCATTTGAAGAACAAGGGGCATGATTATTCAGAACAACTCGCTGACCTCCTTGCTGAGGAGGTCTGACCTGTTGAATAGGTCTGGGTTGCTGAGAACTATGACGACTTAGAGCAACTTGCTGACCTCCTGGCTGAGGAGGTCTAACCTGCTGAACAGGTTTTGTTTGTTGAGGGACAAAAGTTCCCTTTGGGACATAGATAGAATTAGGTTGCTGATAACGAGCATCAGCAAACTTAGCTCGTCTATTCATTAAGTGCTCATGCATAACAGCCTTTCTGCCAGCAGGAGAAGTATTAGAAGAAGATGAGGGCTGAGACGCAGGGCATTCAGCGACTGCTGAGGGAATGGAATTCTCAGCGGGTTGACTAATAGGCACAGCTCATTGAGGGGTGTTGTAGTCATATGGGACAACGACCTTGCTCCTTCTAAAGGGTTCAACAATGAACCCACCATTGGGCTTAACAGTGAAAACCTTAGGAGCAAGAGGCTTGAAACCATCACTTGAGATATTCCCTTCAAATATTTGGGAAGAGGAACATTGAACACGACCCTCATTTGGCATCATGTCAATAATGGGATGGTTTGGAAAGACAGTCTTAGCAAAGCTAGCTGATGAGCTAGTTTCTGCTTGTGACGAGGAAGTGAAAGTGCTGGGTGAGGGAGACTCATCATTCAGTTCAGAATGATAGTCATTCATGCCTTTAACAAAGTAGTTTTTAAGCAATTCCTCACGAGAAGTAAGAGCACTGGAAGGAATCCTCTCCTCAGCAACAGGTCTCTCGCTGAACATATTGGTGATGACAGCAGCAGTCTCATAATCACCACCGATTATCGCTTTCATTTGAGCAGGAACCTGCAAGCTGAAGATTTGGTCGTGAAGCCTAGAGGCTTTAGACCAGGAAGTGACTATCTTTTCAAGGTCAGTGACCTGATTTTTCAGCTTCTCATTTGAGATTTGAAGATTTTGGTTGAGAAGCTTTTGGGATTCAAGCTCAACATGGACATTTCTCAAATCCTTGAGCTTGTCAGTCTTATCACTTAGCTCAGCACTTACTGAGTTAAGTTTAGACTGAAGATCAGCACGAATAGATTCGACGTACTGGATATCACAAGTAAGAGATTCAAGAATTTTAGGTTTATCCTCTTCAGAGGCAGAGGAAAAGTGCATACCTTCTTGATTGTGACATTGACCCACTGACTGGAGCACACTTGATCTTTTGTCAGCGCCTGGTCATCAGCAAGTGTCATAAAGCAGATGGCATCAACAAAGTCCTCACTGTCAGAAACGTCGGAATCAGCCCAGTCATGTTCTTCAGCAACAAGACATTTGGCGGGAGTTTTGGCTTCTTCAACATCAGCCATTTTGGCACGAAGCTCATAATACTTCTTTTTGTATTCATCAGCAGGCTTGACTGAAGAGGGCCTCGCTGATGATGAAGAGGGCTTCGCTGCCTGCAAAGAAGGAATAGAAACTTTGCATTCCTTTTGGTAATGGCCTTTACGACCACACCTCCAACATTCTTCTTGAGACTTGTCTACCACTGGTTTTTGGAAACGAGTCGACCTACGACCATTCCAATTTTTAGAATATCGTTTACCAGCGAGAAGAGCAAAGTTCATGAAGTCCGAGAACATCTCTTGTCTCTCCTCAAAATCGAGGTCATTGACAAGATCTTGGACGTTAGAGGGGGTAGAATTGCTGATATCCATGTCAAGATGGACATGACTAACTTCAGCAGAGACCAGGGCAAGAGGGTCATGAACATTAGAGACACTAGATAAAGAAGAGGAAGAAGTTGAAGCATATGAACCAGCATGCCTCTTAGACTCAGCCTCAGCTCTCAAAGTTTGAGCGAGGGCTCTTTCTTCAAATTAAAGAGTGCCATAGAGTGACTCTAAGTCATGCTCCTTCAGTTGCTTAGTTGTTCTGAGAATTTGCCTTAAGCCTTGCCATTTGATGGGCAAGACGTCAATGAACTTGTAGCATATTTCAAGCGTATTATGATCTATGCCCACATTTGTCATATCATTCAAAAGGCACTTAAAGCGATTATACGTGCCATCCAGACTCTCATTAGGGAGAGAGAAAAATCCTTCATAGGCACGTTTCAGATCTATTTTCTTGGTAGCAAGAACATCTGTCGTACCATCGAATCTGGTACACAGATTATCCCACACCAATTTCGAAGAAGAAAGTTTGATGACAGATTTCATTATATCATCAGGAAGGGTAGTAATAATGAGATTTCTCAACCGAGCATCCAGATTGACAAGCCTACGCTCGTCATCTGTCCATTGTACTTTTGGTTTTATGAGCTCAGTGACAACTTCAGGAGCATCAGCAGTGGCTCCTGGCGTCCTGGTAACCAGAACCGGTACATATGGCCCTCTGGTAAGAATGGTCATAAGATAGGGTTCAACTCCTACAATGTGTAGGAGCATTCTCTCCTTCCAAGATCCGAAATCATGTGAATCGAATCTGGGTGGGATGGAGACATACCCAAAATCTCTGGTATTAACCAGAGAAGGAACAGAAGACATAATAGAAAGAAAAGAAAAATAGACAGAAGTTTAAAGAAAAGTTTTTAGATGCAGAAAATTAAGTACAGAAAGAAAGAAAGATAATCTTGCAAACTTTTACTCAGATCAGATTCGGTGTGTCGAACCACCGCTCTGATACCAACTGAAAGTCCCAAGTTTGCAACGATTATGTAATTAAACAGCTAATGTAAATTACACTAAGAAAGCAAGATAAGAAAGTAAACACGTTTAATCATAAGTAGTATTAATTAAACGGTGAATACATGGTTGGTTTATAACAGAAGAAAGAAAGAAAGAAAGAAATATTGTTAAGTTTTTGCACACACAAAAACTTAACAATTATACAATTCTACAATGAGAGAAAAAAACACACTAAGTGACTATTGTAGAATGAACCAACAACTTGGCGGCTAGGTCAAGTGATGCTTTATATAGGGGAGAAAAGGCATCACATGATAACCCAATAGATGTTGACATATGATGGTTGTCAACTATCTATTGGTGTGTAAGACTGGTCTTCAGACATCTCTGTTTGCCATCTTGTTTCTTTCCCAAAACGGCATGAAAGAGAAACACCTTAGTACCGTTTTGGTACAAGGTCACATGTCTTCATCTTGATCTATCAACACGTGTCCTTGGGGACCAGCCTTCTTATCTTCATTTTCCCGCCCATATTTGACTTACAAGACAGGGCGGTGAGTCATTGAACTTATCCTTTAACTCGAAGATAATAATGATCGCTGAAGGCTCGCTGATGAAATTTCTCGCTAAGGCTGTCAGCGACTACTTGACTCAGCAAGTAATCTTCAGCGAATCCATGACTCAACACAACCCTTTTAATGTCAAAATCATAACTTCATCTCTGTATGAGAGTATATATATATCCTTGGGTAGTGGATATATAAAACACCAAAGACCTCATATCGATCCTATGTTGATGGGCTCGATAAATTTGCCCTTATAATTTAGGTACCCAAGTTTACAAAACCTAGAAAGCAGGGGCGGTTCTCTTTGGGGACCGGTGGGGCCCGGGCCATCGCTGTTTTTTCGCTTAGTAGTACTAATATATCCGTATTTCGTCCAAAAAATTTTATATCTATTAAGTCGGCCCCAGGGATTATTTTTTAAAAACTTTTGATATGTTTAATAAACTTAATAGTCCAATAAAATTTACCTTATAGTTTTTATAACACAATTCACTTAGTCCATTCATAATTCTATGTTTTAGCCCACAATTCACAATCCACGTAACAAGGTCTTCCTCCCTTTTTTGAGTTTTAGGCTCCAGCAAAAAATAAAATTTACCTTTTTAGTTTTTATAACCCACAATTCACTTAGTCCATTCATAATTCTATGTTTTAGCCCACAATCCACGTAACAAGGTCTTCCTCCCACATCACAATCCACGTCTTTTCTCTTGGTATTTTCATAAGTATTTGTAGTTTTTTGTTGGTTATGGTAATTTGAATGGAAAACTTATATTATTAGTGTTATTTTTGTTTGAGCCGACCCATTTTAGTGTATTGCATGACCATAATATAATTCCCGAACGATGGCAAAAAAAAAAATCTGGCCCTCACCGCTTAAACTTTCAAGATCCGTCACTACTAGAAAGATAAATTATGAAGTAGTAGTGGAATATATTCATATCATAGTTGAACATTGTTTGTAGGTCGGATTTGTTTTAACCAATTCATTAACTCATCTATGGAGTTCTGTACGTTTGTTATGACTAGCCTAGTGCCCGCGCGTTGCGGCGGAACTTGTTAAAAAGCGGACGTTAAGCGTGGCGTTTCTTTAGGGTAGCGTGAATATACAAACCTAAGAAAGGTAAAAGCAAATTGACATTACACCAAAAGAATATGAAAGTTTATTGTACGTAAACAATCCATATAAAAAACTTATTTAAAACTCAACAATGTATAGTCGAGTATAATCAAACATTAATACCAAAATTTATAGTTATACGAATATTACAGTATAACATGTTACTTTTAGTAGATATTATCCACAACATCTATCAAAATACGCATGCGTTTAACAGTTATATTGAGTTTCTTCATATGTTCTTCAACCACTTTGATTTAACCATTCATCTCTTCCATGGGGTCTTGAAACACCCTTTCACGCCTTCTTTGAAGATCATCCGGGTCGATAGTCTTAGCTGTAACAATACATACATACACTTATGAGAATGTACCATACAGTCAAACAATAACATTGGGGTTGTAAAATCACCACGTCCTACGATCCTAGTTTAGCAAAAAAGGATATCAATCCCCCCAAAAAAGCAATTAACTGATGATACCATAGTATGTATACAAACCCATATTTTCAAAAAAAATTAACTTATCTTATAAACATTCAATGGGAGTGTCGAAAACATATACTCATCTATGGAGTTCTGTACGTTTGTTATGACTAGCCTAGTGCCCGCGCGTTGCGGCGGAACTTGTTAAAAAGCGGACGTTAAGCGTGGCGTTTCTTTAGGGTAGCGTGAATATACAAACCTAAGAAAGGTAAAAGCAAATTGACATTACACCAAAAGAATATGAAAGTTTATTGTACGTAAACAATCCATATAAAAAACTTATTTAAAACTCAACAATGTATAGTCGAGTATAATCAAACATTAATACCAAAATTTATAGTTATACGAATATTACAGTATAACATGTTACTTTTAGTAGATATTATCCACAACATCTATCAAAATACGCATGCGTTTAACAGTTATATTGAGTTTCTTCATATGTTCTTCAACCACTTTGATTTAACCATTCATCTCTTCCATGGGGTCTTGAAACACCCTTTCACGCCTTCTTTGAAGATCATCCGGGTCGATAGTCTTAGCTGTAACAATACATACATACACTTATGAGAATGTACCATACAGTCAAACAATAACATTGGGGTTGTAAAATCACCACGTCCTACGATCCTAGTTTAGCAAAAAAGGATATCAATCCCCCCAAAAAAGCAATTAACTGATGATACCATAGTATGTATACAAACCCATATTTTCAAAAAAAATTAACTTATCTTATAAACATTCAATGGGAGTGTCGAAAACATATACTCATCTATGGAGTTCTGTACGTTTGTTATGACTAGCCTAGTGCCCGCGCGTTGCGGCGGAACTTGTTAAAAAGCGGACGTTAAGCGTGGCGTTTCTTTAGGGTAGCGTGAATATACAAACCTAAGAAAGGTAAAAGCAAATTGACATTACACCAAAAGAATATGAAAGTTTATTGTACGTAAACAATCCATATAAAAAACTTATTTAAAACTCAACAATGTATAGTCGAGTATAATCAAACATTAATACCAAAATTTATAGTTATACGAATATTACAGTATAACATGTTACTTTTAGTAGATATTATCCACAACATCTATCAAAATACGCATGCGTTTAACAGTTATATTGAGTTTCTTCATATGTTCTTCAACCACTTTGATTTAACCATTCATCTCTTCCATGGGGTCTTGAAACACCCTTTCACGCCTTCTTTGAAGATCATCCGGGTCGATAGTCTTAGCTGTAACAATACATACATACACTTATGAGAATGTACCATACAGTCAAACAATAACATTGGGGTTGTAAAATCACCACGTCCTACGATCCTAGTTTAGCAAAAAAGGATATCAATCCCCCCAAAAAAGCAATTAACTGATGATACCATAGTATGTATACAAACCCATATTTTCAAAAAAAATTAACTTATCTTATAAACATTCAATGGGAGTGTCGAAAACATATACTCATCTATGGAGTTCTGTACGTTTGTTATGACTAGCCTAGTGCCCGCGCGTTGCGGCGGAACTTGTTAAAAAGCGGACGTTAAGCGTGGCGTTTCTTTAGGGTAGCGTGAATATACAAACCTAAGAAAGGTAAAAGCAAATTGACATTACACCAAAAGAATATGAAAGTTTATTGTACGTAAACAATCCATATAAAAAACTTATTTAAAACTCAACAATGTATAGTCGAGTATAATCAAACATTAATACCAAAATTTATAGTTATACGAATATTACAGTATAACATGTTACTTTTAGTAGATATTATCCACAACATCTATCAAAATACGCATGCGTTTAACAGTTATATTGAGTTTCTTCATATGTTCTTCAACCACTTTGATTTAACCATTCATCTCTTCCATGGGGTCTTGAAACACCCTTTCACGCCTTCTTTGAAGATCATCCGGGTCGATAGTCTTAGCTGTAACAATACATACATACACTTATGAGAATGTACCATACAGTCAAACAATAACATTGGGGTTGTAAAATCACCACGTCCTACGATCCTAGTTTAGCAAAAAAGGATATCAATCCCCCCAAAAAAGCAATTAACTGATGATACCATAGTATGTATACAAACCCATATTTTCAAAAAAAATTAACTTATCTTATAAACATTCAATGGGAGTGTCGAAAACATATACTCACAAAACATATATAGATACTCAAAACTGTTTAAAAGAAAGTGGAGTCTAAAATTAGAAGATGAACAAAATGTATTCCTATTAATATTTCAGATACGGTCCAATATAAATGGAACGTAACAACTACGCTTTGAAGGACGTTTACACTATGATATAATGGTGGCAAACAGTGCAACGTTAACCAATTATTACCATGTTGACCTGTTACTACATATCTATATATAGTGACCTGCAAATTGAAGAATTCAAAGACATGTGAATGGTGAACAAATACTATGTCAAGTCAGGTTGGTGTATCTATTAAAAAACTATTATAGTGTCATATTTGGAACCTAGAATTATTGCAGTTGCTCCTTGTACATGAATGTAACAATTAAAAGTTTCTCAAATAACTTTGATTTATTCATAAAGATTAATAAGCTACATCTTATTTTACAGTTCATTACTTTTAATTTTCAGATGCATTGTAATGCATTAACTTTGTAGATGACTATGTTGTACAATCAAGTCGAGTCATTCTTCACTTGCTAAACTCGAAAAGGACTAAACCAAGACCACATGCCAGGGTCGTAATCCAACCGTTTGTAGTAGGGTACTAAGCTCAAATGGGTAGCATTCTATTGTTAGTTGAACTGGTCGGCTGGACATACACTAAGGTCTGGGCATACAAATAAATTTATATTACGAATCATTAAGGTATAAGCAAAAAGAGTTATAACCTGAACACAATGAGGACAGATTATATGATGGACCAAGTGTAAAATTGACGATAAGTCGATAACAATAAGAAACCTGGACAAAAGGAAAAACAAAACAGAGAATGATAAACCAATACTAAATTAAAAAAATTAGATGGTACAAATAACCACGCACCTTGTATAAGCTATGCGCCTACGCATCATGTAAAACTTCCGTATACACCGCATTTGAGGTGTATACCCCAGGTTGACTGCAAACAACATGTATAACATTGTAAATCCAACTTATATATCTATAAATATCTCAATAAAAAATAGCGCATTCGGTATGATCTTAAAAAGGATAAAACAGATTAAAATTATACCACAGTCCATGGTTTGTACTTTCTACTTCTTCAAGAACCAAGTCATGATTGGCAGTAGCATATTTTGTGAGACAATATTTTTCGAACATATAGGCTATTTATTAATCGAAATGTTTCAACCACCGTATCAATATAGAATCGGATAATATCTACATAAAACAAAAAATAGGTTCATAGCTTTCAGTTGTCAGGCAAAATATTCAATCAATTAACTTGATCACAAAGGGAAATTGTAATTAGGAAAAATTTTCAAGTATTTGCCTTTGAATTTTACCAGAAGAACTTTCCATTTTGCAGCCACGATATCCTTCTTCAATTTCGATTACCTGCAACATATAATCATCAAATGTTACATAAACATCCCCTAATCAATTAAGCAGTTACAGAGAACTATGTTTGATGTAAAAAGCAATTAAGAAAAAATAGGAGCCATTGGACTTATTAATAAGAGAAGGAAAGCAATCCCCAAAAATCATATTTGGTATGACCACAAAATCTGCCATTGCAAGAAATGACCTTTTAGCATGACCACAAAATCATGAGATCTTTTCATAAAATTCAGAATTTGATTGTGCTTCACCCAAACCTGACACTGCAAGAAGTTTGTGGGAAATCATTATCTTAATTCTTGATTTTTTGAACCCATTCCTAATAAATAACATCAAGATTCAAACTTTATCCTTTAATCTTGCAAGATTATCATTCAAAATGAAAACCAAATTATAAAAATTCATCTAAAGCAACTAATACGCGTTAAATCAACACCCATTTAACCTTAAACTCACAAATCGTGGATGAAGAGGCGAAGTGGTTGTGGTTGGCAGCCTTGATCCTGGGCCTGCTTGGTTGACGGCTCAACTTCATCTCCGCATAGCCTGTGTTACAATAAAGAATTGATATTATTAACGAAACATATTCATGTCAATAAAATCATGTAGTGCAACGGTTTATATATCTATAGTACAACTAAATAACTTTTACTTCCATTAATCTCACATATATGGTATACCAACTTAAATGTTTCTGCGACAGTAATGAACCTGAAATTGAGCAAGATTCGACCAATGAATATACTAAGTGCCCAGTTGCAACATGATCAAAATTGTGCATTAGGGCTCATAATTCATCCAACTCAAGTAAACAGTCTATCATCGATTTGTGAGATTCCATAATCGATTGGTGAGATTCCATAATCGATTTGTGAGATTCCATAATTCCAAAATTGTTTTTTGTGAGAAAACAAAAAAAAACAAATACCGTAAAACCATTAGTGAGATTTCGGCGGCGGTGGTTGGGAAATCCATCATCGATTTGAGATCAGATTTGTGAGATCCATCATCGATTTGTGAGATCCATCATCGATTTGTGAGATTCCATAATCGATTTGTGAGATTCCGATCATCGATTTGTTTTTGCCATCATCGATTTGTGAGATTCCGCGGCGGTGGTTGGTGATTCAGGCGGCGGTGGCTAGGGGATATGGCACAGGTGGTTGGGGGGATTTGTGAGATTCCGGCGATACAAACTCCAAGTTTACAATCATGGGGTACCGACATGCCTGTTTCAAGAGCTTTTTCTAGTATTGTTTCATCTGGGTCTACTTCAATTTCGGTTGTTTGACCATCGTGTTTAATTGATATCTTGTATTAGCATTTTTGGGTGGTGCGGCGGAGATTGAGATGGTGGTGACGGTGGATTTGGTGGTGGTGAAATGGGAGGAGACTGGGGTTGGTGGGAATAAGTGAGATTGAAGATCGGGTGAGATTTCTTTTAGGAAGTTGTGGGTTTATTTTTTTGTAAGGGTAATTTCGGCAGTTAGGAGTAGGATGTGTGAATATAATGCAAATAAGTTTGGGGAATAACTGAATAAGTTGAAAAAGAAAGCTAACACCATTACTCTACTGTCATGTAAAAGTACTTTGGCCATATTTCGATTTTGAATTCTTGACCATCCTTTTCATAGGTCATTCCAAGTGATGCCCGGTGAATTTTGTGTATAATGTTGTCCAAGATATCAATGTCGACAGTGGCGGATCCAGAAATGAAAATCACGTGTGTCCAAATTTAGTTTGGGCAAAAAAAAATTTTTTTGTCCGTATTCAATAACGGGTCGGGTCGGGTTTTCACGAAACATCATATATATTAAATCGAAATCTTTCACAAAGCGAGTTTTTTCACAAAGCACCTATTAACAATTAAGCGAAACTCTCATTAGATTCTCAGGTTCTACCTTGTCATGACATTAATTCAACTTCTATTACGACCACTATCTTAACTACGAAGAAATGAAATGAGTTTTTATTATTGTATAATTCTTACTATAAGATTTGATTATTGGTAAAAAAAAATTTGTTCCTCCTTCGTCCCGATTTCAAGTTTACTCCCACGACTATTAAAAAATTTGTGAACATATTAAAAAATTTGTCACGCTTTTATGTGTGTAAAAATATAAAGAATTAAAAGTGTGTAGAAATTAATCCACACTTAAAATTGTGGTATTCTAAAAGTTCACACTTTTTAGTGTGAACTTTCATATTTAATTTGTCACACCACATTTGTCCACACTAACTAAATATGTGGCGTGGACAAATGTGGTGTGACAAATTAAATATAAAAGTCCACACTAAAAAGTGTGAACTTTTAGAATACCATAATTTTAAATGTGAATCAATTTCTACACACTTTTAGTTCTCCATATTTTTACACACATAAAATCGTGACAAATTTTTTAATTTGTTTACGCTAACTAAAAGTGAGGACAAATGCAATATTATTTGTAGTGAATCTTGCTAAATTAATTGTTGGGGTATTATTATTACACAAGATCACTACTCGAATATATTTTTTGGTAAGTTTAGTTTTTTAAAGATTAGAGATCTTGAATTAGAAATGAAAGAAGAGTGACTAAAACTCTAAAAGTTCGTAGGTATGCTACTAATGAACCATTAGGATTAGAAATAGAGCTCATGTATCTTTCTAAACTGTTATATTTTATAACTAACAAATCTACTAACAGTACTTCCCCTTATAGCTCAATGGTTGAGCACCAGCTTTTCATGCTGGAGGTCTCGAGTTCGAAACATGGGAAGGACATTTCAAGGTTTTTCACAAATAAAGTCCTCTAGTGAAGGAAGTTTGAGTCTTGCAGAGGGGGCAAGGTTTTATCCCAATTAAATGTCGTGCCTTCGGGCGGTTTAGTTGAGGGTTTCTCCCCCTACTAGGTTTTGAGGGTGAGGGGGTTCTCTAGCGTGGACCCGGTTAAGACAACGTAAGCTAGATCCCCTGTTGCGAGCAAATGATCCACACCTTTCAAAAAAAAAAACAAAAAAAAAACAAATCTACTAACAAAAACTAAGTGTATCTAATTATAACTTATTTACTTCAAATGTTTTATAAGACTTATTTCATATTTTACCTAGGTCCGAGATCTTGGATAACATATGTCTAATCATAATCTTTTATATGCTTGCTAAAAAAATTCTAATCTAACTTAGGTCACGGACCTAGTTAGTATACATGTGGAACCGCCTTGAATGTCGACACCTTAATTTAGAGAGTTTGATATCATGATATATGAACTTAATTAAGGCACAGGGTAACACCACCAGGCAAAAGTCAACCCGACCAAGGCATTAGCGGCGACGTCGCCGCTAATACTCTGACACTGACAGGGGGCCCGCTAATTTCTCTGCCAGATTTACCATTACAGACATGGGGGCCCGCAGTATTAGCGGCGACGTCGCCGCTAATACTCTCTCTGGTGCAGTATTAGCGGCGACGTCGCCGCTAATAATGCCTCTGGTGGGGTTACACTTTTTTGCCTGGTGGTGTTACACTCCTCGTTTTTTTATGGCACTATTTGTCTCCCGAGTCCCAAGATTGCAACTGGTACTTTTGATACTTTCAATCAAGTCAATAAAACACCACCTTAAAGTATGTTAGATATGGTATGGGCAGTCAAATATAGTGTGATGGGTTGAAAGTAAAAATGCTTCAGTGTATTATTTTACTTGATTGCTGACTTGATATAAACCGAAAAACAATATTCTGAATTAAAAAATAAGCTTACAAATTTTACTTTTAGGTTTTTTTTTGTTTTTTTGCAAAGTGAGTTTCGATTCAAACTTATTAAAGGCAATTTTAACCAGATATTTCTGAACCTCCAACCCATAGTTGTCGAATCGTGTATCGTGTGTCGACTCGTTTTGTGATTTTTTAAATCGTGAATCGTATCATAAGAGACATAAAATTAAAAATTATATAACAAAAATATATAATTTAGGTGAAAAACATATATATATTGATGATCTTATCATATTTATTACAATATTAATTTTTCTTAATGATTTTATTATCTTATATATTTTTTAAATACAGATTAAACATTTATTAATAATAAATTCACTTAATTAAAGAGTTTTTATGAAAAATTTAATATTATTTTTATCGAACTGTACCGTATCGAACCGATACGTATCGTATCGGACCGTATCGTATCGTATCGAACCGAGTCAAAACTAGGTCTGAGACACTAACCAAGACGTTACTTTTTCTTTGAGTTTTGATACGACTCGTAAGAGACGTCTCGTGTATCGTACGATACTAACAACTATGTTCCAACCCTCTCCTCATGGAAAATACCTTTGAGATGAGAACCTCATGACTCGTACCCGAGACCTTGGGTAAACTCACCCTCGGGCCCACATAGTGGATTTAGAAAATACCTGACCACTGGGGTTATTCAATTAATAATAACCTTTTTCCTTCTATTCAAAAAAAAATTAATAATAACTTTTTGATATGTATATCTTTGCATCTTCTTCTTTATTTAAGAGGAAAATTAAATAATATTTTATGAGTACTTTAATTTATTTTATTTTCCATACAACACCTATGAATCTAATATAAACATTCAATTAATGTTATGTTCATTTTATCAAGTTTCATTCAAGGAAACACTACCCAATTTTATTTTAAACAAAAGTGTGCTCTTGAAAGATATTTTTTTGACCTTTTGGAATGATTCTATAGTCAAGTTTATACGAGAAAGACGTATTAAAAATGTAATAATAATAACTCTTTGCCTCTATCCTCAAAGTCATCCTATATAATACAAACACACACACATAAATATTAACGAAAACATATATTTTCTCTTGAATTTCTTACATGAACAAAAAGACAATAAACACCCGAAATCCATCCATAGAAATTACATGCATATATATACGAATCAAATTGAAAACACCAACAAATTAAAATGATGGTTATGAGTGCTTCATTCAACAAACGACACCGTTTTGATCATGAGTCTACTACTACAACAAATAATAATAATCCATGCAACAACAAAAAGTCTTTTCCGGCGATGTTCCGGTGGAGTTTTGGTTTGAAAGTAATTGCTGCCATGGTGTTATTCACGGTGTCTTTGGTTGTTCTTCCGTTGGTATTGCCGCCACTACCGCCACCTCCGCCGTTGCTCCTCTTTGTTCCGGTGTTGATCATGTCCGTACTAGTGTTCTTGGCCTTTGCACCGGCGAAAGTACCGCCGGAAGGTGTCATATATTCCGGCTGAAAACCATGCAATGAATTTGGTTGGCAAGTAGTCTTAAAGTTTGACAAAATTTTGGTTTTCTTTTTTTGTTCTTTACATACATTCTATGTATCTATCCATCTTTATTAATTTCTTTGTTTCTTTTATTAATTACTTTCTTTTTAATCTATGGGCTAAATTAAATTCCAAGTAGTAACTCATATGGCCATCGGTTTCAATTTTCAAATCAATTTGAATGTGTGTGATGATATTATCATTTTATTGGTTGCAACTTTCAAGATAGTTGATTTAAATCTCATCCACTAGCTAGGTAAAAGATTATTATTTCCATATGACGGGACATTTGGTTTTCGATAAACATTTTCCTAGTATTATGTAATTATTATATATATAGGGGAAGTGAGTATGGGGTTGTCCCCCATCTAAGCTTAGATGGGGAACCCCTCACATTTGGTTTTTATAATCATAAAATTCATGGGGGCCATGTATTTATTTAAAATTCAAACAAATATTAAAATATTTGTATGTGAGGGGTTCCCCATCTAAGCTTAGATGGGGAACAACCCCATACTCACTTTTCCCTTATATAAAACACTTCATTTTTCTAAATTGGAAAATGATTAATGTGACTAAAAAGTATGCCTAAAAGTGTGCCTAATAATGAGAAGTAGACACATGTCAAAATAAATGGTAGGGATTAAGAAAGAGAATATATGCAATCCATGTGTCAAAAGATGAATGGAGTAGGTATGTTATTAGGCATATTTCTTAGGCATATGTATTTGAATACATTGTAATAGTTGTTATTTCTTGAAAGTGTGTGATTATTGTCTATAGACAATGATTTTTGAGAGAGTAGAAGTAATAAAATTGGTATTGATTTGTGTATACTAATATAAACATCTTTCAAGTTGTTGAACCACCGTTGTATAAATAAACTTTCGTGTTCTTATTAAAATTAAAGTTAACAAGGCATATTTTGGTTTTACTAGCAAATGACTTTGTTAAAGAGATTGAAATGTAAGAATTACGATGTTCATAGGTTATCTCTTTAAGTATATTAGTTATATATTGGTAGATATTGTATTCAACCACAAGTATAAGTAAACGTTCTTAGATATATGATAATAATTTGTTTCAAACTTAATCGACTTGGTTTCACCGACCACAAAAAGTATTTATGATGGATGCATGACCGATGACATGAATACCCTAATTTTTTCGAACATTCAGTCGGTATACGACATTGAGGAAACCTCACCGTATAATGGTGAACCTTTGCACGTACACTAGACAACGAGATGTTGACCATGAGCCGTTACAAGTATTCAGAGGAAAAAACCCCAAGGTTTTGCCATCCCTAAGGATCGAACTCAAGACCTTGGGCAAAAACCGGGAGTGTCTCTGACCAGTTGGGTTGACCTTCATTGGCCATGAATACCCTAATTAACAATGTAAATTTGAGTAACATATACTCGTCCCCTTTAGATAACTTAAATAAATAATTATAAAAAGAACCTCATCTATTGCTGCTTAATCTAAACCTGCTTATAAATAGAGGCGGGGCCAGAAATTCATGTTGAGGGGGGCTCGGTAACGCCAAACATACTATTCCAACAATACAAAGCCGGTTATAGGGTCGTTTCTAAGTTCTAACTATTTCGATGCTTTGGGCAGGACGATAAAAAAATGCCCCAAAATTTGCTATTTTTAAGAGTTTGAGAGTTGTCAAAGATGATTAACTCCTAACTTCCACTTATTGGAATTTAGCTAGCGTACTTGGTTCTTATTCCTCTCTCACAGTCTAGACTACCAGACTAATATTTACTATCAATGTTTGAGGTGGGTTTAAACAAACTTTAAGAATTTGATTAAATGAACTTATTGTCATATATAAGATGAACTGATTGTCGTATGATTCGTTTTGAGTTTTATTGAACTTATATATTATGTCAATTTATGTATTCTTTTTCATTTTTAGTAATAATTATCCGTTTATATTGTGCTAAAAAAAACTTTATATTTTCACATGATAGATAAATAAGAAAATTTTATTCAAAAATTAACAAATAAATGTCTAATGGTGGATTATGTAAAAAGCTAGTTTTCAAGATTCAAATCATAATTGTTGTAAAAGATGATATTTAATGGTGGATAAAGTAAAAATAAACTGCAAAGTAAAAAACCACAAAGTTAAGGGACTAATGTAAAAGTTGAATGAATCTAAAAGGGGTTTTATATAAAATGATCATAAATTAATTAATTAACCTACAAAAAGCTGCGTATCTAACTTTATCATCTTCTTCATTTTATTACCTCCATTGAAGACCTTAGCCTTCTACACATCTTTGTTTCTTCAACAATTAACTTAAACATAACATAATACATACATGATACATCAATTACCAAACAGATCATGTAGTTTTAATACCATCAGAAAAGGATATAATTTTAAATCCTGACCCCTGGTTCACCAAGATATGGAAATTGGGGGTGGCTCCATTGGCAAAATCTTTGAAAGTGTGAACCTTATAAATAGAAAGATTGTTCAGTTGGCGGGGGCTAAGCACCGGCCAGCCCCCTGCGGGCTCCGCCACTGCTTATAAAAAAATGTTAGAAAGTTACTATATATGATATAACAGAAATATCTCTTTTTCTCTAAATCACTCTCTTATTTATTTATCAATTTAATTATTTGCACTAATATACTCAAAATAAATCACACCATCAGTATCTCAACTTTTAAAATAACTAGACTAACCATTATATCAATTACATTTACATCAATTGCCTACACAACTCGTCGTCACCATCAGTCGCCGTCGTCACCTCACCACCAAATTGACACCACCGCCGTTTCATTGCGTGAATATCATGCTATTATTATATATAAAAGAAAAATAGTTGAACAATTTTAATAATTCTGTTCTATGTAATGTATAACTTATATATACAAAAAATTATTGTTGAATCAAATTTTGATAAGCTAATCATCTTCAAAACCACATTTACTAAACTATACAACATCAAATATCTATAATAAGTTTATTAGCACAGTACCGTACAATGCGGCGTCGAGATGGCATGGTGGTGGAGGCGACTCCCAGTGGTAGCGGCAGCAACAAGTGGTGTAGATAATTGATCTAAATGGGTAGTGGTGATATTTTAACAGATAAGAGACTCCTAGTGTAAGTTAATTTATTATGAATTTAATGGTCATTTCGTATTTAAGTTTCTCTAAAAGAGTAGTTTGTTCATTATGATTATTTTGGTCGTAAGTAAATTTTTATAAATTTTTTTAATATGAAAAGGCAGCCTCTCTACCTTTGGTAGGGGTAAGGCTGTCTACATCTCAACCTCCCCCATACACCATCGAAGACGGTATTGGGACCCAAAACCCGTGGAAGACGGCATTGGGAGTTATTTTTTTCTTTTTTTTTTTTTTTTTTTTTTTTTTTTTTTTTTTTTTTTTTTTTTTTTTTTTTTTTTTTTTTTTTTTTTTTTTTTTTTTTTTTTTTTTTTTTTTTTTTTTTTTTTTTTTTTTTTTTTTTTTTTTTTTTTTTTTTTTTTTTTTTTTTTTTTTTTTTTTTTTTTTTTTTTTTTTTTTTTTTTTTTTTTTTTTTTTTTTTTTTTTTTTTTTTTTTTTTTTTTTTTTTTTTTTTTTTTTTTTTTTTTTTTTTTTTTTTTTTTTTTTTTTTTTTTTTTTTTTTTTTTTTTTTTTTTTTTTTTTTTTTTTTTTTTTTTTTTTTTTTTTTTTTTTTTTTTTTTTTTTTTTTTTTTTTTTTTTTTTTTTTTTTTTTTTTTTTTTTTTTTTTTTTTTTTTTTTTTTTTTTTTTTTTTTTTTTTTTTTTTTTTTTTTTTTTTTTTTTTTTTTTTTTTTTTTTTTTTTTTTTTTTTTTTTTTTTTTTTTTTTTTTTTTTTTTTTTTTTTTTTTTTTTTTTTTTTTTTTTTTTTTTTTTTTTTTTTTTTTTTTTTTTTTTTTTTTTTTTTTTTTTTTTTTTTTTTTTTTTTTTTTTTTTTTTTTTTTTTTTTTTTTTTTTTTTTTTTTTTTTTTTTTTTTTTTTTTTTTTTTTTTTTTTTTTTTTTTTTTTTTTTTTTTTTTTTTTTTTTTTTTTTTTTTTTTTTTTTTTTTTTTTTTTTTTTTTTTTTTTTTTTTTTTTTTTTTTTTTTTTTTTTTTTTTTTTTTTTTTTTTTTTTTTTTTTTTTTTTTTTTTTTTTTTTTTTTTTTTTTTTTTTTTTTTTTTTTTTTTTTTTTTTTTTTTTTTTTTTTTTTTTTTTTTTTTTTTTTTTTTTTTTTTTTTTTTTTTTTTTTTTTTTTTTTTTTTTTTCAATATCAATATCAATTACATGTAAAATTATTTTTTTTTCTTTCTCATTCTCTTTTCATTTAATTGGTAACATATCAGTTCGTAAATAGTTTATAAATTTAGCATTTTTCTAAATAAAAATTTAAGTGTCTTATCACGTGAACCTTGAGTCATTGGCTATGACCTAAATAACAACCGGTCATATTGTACAGCCATGAAAAAGAAAAACCAGCTACTCGTATTTGTTAATGTTGATCGGTCATATTTGTCCATATAATAGACCAATTTGACATAATAAGGCTAAATCAATTTACTAGTTGCTCATATGTAAGTCTAAACAATGAATTGTCCTTGTTTTGATGTGAAATCCAATTGGCCTTGTTGAACTACTGCTTGTAAATTACATACCTAACTCACAACCAAATGGCTAGCTATAGCTAGTTGTTGATGTTAATTAACCACTAGTTATAATCTAAAAACGAAAAACAAAAGATACATTGCACCTACAATTAAATGACTTCCCATACAATGTTATCAAAGTTCAAGTACTTCAAAACACATTAATGTTTCTGTGTATTGCCATTCTTAAGGTAAAAAGAATATACATTGTACCTAAAATTGGGACCCTCTTTTGGTCACCTTTGGATTCAAGGATCAGCACACTTTGCACAACTTGTTTTTAGAACTCATTGCATTCCATACGACATGAATCTTTGTAACGATTGAATAAATATTGAAAATTTAAATTAGCATTCCATACATTAACAACTCTAGTATTGATTGAAAATTTAAATTAGCATTCCATACATTAACAACTCTAGTAATGATTGAATAAATATTGTGGGATTTTAATTAACATTGAAAATTAAAAATTAAAAAATATTTTTTATATATTTTTCTGTTTGTAGGGTGAAAAAAAGTCAATAATAACTTTAGCAAAAGTTTCGTATTACATGAATCTTTGTAAAAAAAAAAACGGGTAAAAGCAAAAATATTGGTGAAGCTAGTGGACAAATGTGTACCACAGATTTATGAAAGAAAAACCAGCAGTTGTGTTTTGAGATATTCAATCGAGCCACTTGTACGGCCCATGTGTCCAGATGTCTACTGTTCTGTTGTTGGTACAAAACTTCCATCAAACTATTATACGAATAATTTTTTTTTTTTTGAACAGCTAAGGGTGATTATTATTAAACCAGAATGCTAGCCAGGAGCTACACGTACACATTAGAAAAAAATGACATATCAGGACATACTCGGTCCACAATACCAACTTATCTCTGACTTATTTGCTCTATTCTTAATCCATAAGAACGCGAAAGATCGTATCTCTTTGAAAATTGAGGAAGGGGGAGGGAGGAAGTTCTCGAATACCACATTGTTTCCTTGCCATATACTCCATATTGCAACCAAAATAATGGCATTTATCATCTTTTTCCATCTTTTATCCCCCACTAAATTGTTGTGTAAAGTTAAAAAGGTCGGTAACTTGAAATGCGAATATCGGGCTAATCTTACACCAACAACCAATCTTGGTCCAAATCTCCAAGGCAATTGGGCAAGCCGTTAATAAGTGGTCAATTGTCTCGTTTGGTTCATGGCACCATACACAACCCATAAATGGAGGCGAGATCCCCCTCTTTGAAAGCTGGTGGCGGGTAGGTAAGCGATCACGACCTGCCCTCCAGCTCATTATGTTAATCTTCTTAAGAATCCAATTATTCCAGTTAAAGGAAGACATCAATCTTAGATCTCAATTCAGCCACATTATTAAACTTATTGCCATCAATAATCTGTTGCATCTCAATACCCCTACTTGACAACTCCTGTTTCACTTTGCATATCGCCTTCCAAAGTCCACCCATCCTATTATTAACTGGTAACCATCAGTATGGTTCCCATGAATAGCGACCACCACCCTTCTCCAAAGTCTGTCAGTTTCATTTTTTAGTAGAAGAGCGATGTTTGATCCTTTCAAAGAAGCCAAACCAAGGCCGCCCCGATTCTTAGAAACCAATATGTCACCCCAAGATACCCAATTAATATACTTGCCATCATCATTGTCGTTCCAAAAGAATCTCCTTCGTAATCTTTCAAGTTGCTCAACAACTATCAGGAGCTCTAAACAAAGAGAGGGCACTCGAGAGGACAGATTGAATGAGAGTCAGCCTTTCCACCAATAGACAAGGTTTTAGCTTTCCTAGATGAAAGCCGTTTTTGAAAAGTCTCAATTATAGGCTGCCAAAACCGAGAGAGATTCATATTTGCACCAAGTGGAAAACCCAAGTATTCAATGGGAAACTTACCAGACTTAAGGCCCATGTTGCATGCGACCCTTTCCACCTCCAAAGGATCAGCTCCAAATCCAAGTAACATTGACTTTTGAACGTTCATTTTGAGCCCGGAGACCAGCCCAAAACACCTCATTATACGAATAATATTCACAAGACTTTGGATCGACCACTCACCCAAAAGCAGAATATCGTCAGCATAAAGCAAGTGGTTAAATCTCAAAAGCTTCATGCTTGTTTCATAAGATAAAACATAGCCGTATCTACTGAAGTCGACAGTAAATGTAATGAAGTAGTGATGGGTGGTTTTTGTTTCGTGTTTAAATTTATAAAAGTTGTACAAGTAATTATCTCAAAACACACACACCTTAACGGACAGGGGACCCGATCAGATGTAGTATAGTTAAGTGATAA